>CM045743.1:34523939-34771439 GCA_024760905.1 Plotosus lineatus | reverse complement strand
CAACATTTATAAATGCTTATAATAACAATTAAACATTGAATCAATAACCTAGGATATAAATACACACACACATACAGATGGTATTGCATGAGAAGAATACGACACACATACATAAGTGTGCACACACAGATTCAACAATGTAACTAGTTTTGATGGGAGGTTTTGGGTTTTTGTTTGTTTGGGTTTTTTTTTTTTTTTTTTTTTTTCCCATCATAATTGGCCTTGTTTGTGGCATTTTCCTTAACTTTTTAACGTATTCGTCCTTAATTTCCTTATATTTTAATTCGATGAATATTTATTTTCAATGAATATTTTTTTTAAAAATCGTGATGCACTGAAGCCACATGAATTGAAGCGCGACGTAGCAAGGGATCTCTCTCTCTAATATATATATATATATATATATATATATATATATATATATATATATATATATAGAAATAATATAATACACACACGTATGTGTGTATAATATACAGACACGCACAGGGATCCCTTACTTTCTGCAGTTAATTGGGACTGAAATCCCCCCGCGACTGCCGAATTCCATGAAGGAGGATCAACCAACACCCCCGTCCCCTGACTGACGTATACGTTCATGTGTATATATCAATAAATAAGTATTTAATGCTATAAATGCTGATAATAACATTAAAAATAATGCATAAGATGTAAATAAAATATAAATATACACACATACAGACACGCACTCAGATGCGCACCTCACAAAAATGTAAATAGTTTTGATGGGAGGTTTTGGGTTGTTTTTGCAGCATTTACCTTTACTTTTTCCCTATTGTCATTAATTTCCTTTTTTTTTTTTAATTTGATGAATATTAAAAAAAAAGTGATGCATTGAAGCGAGAAGTAGTGAGGGATTCCTGTGTGTGTGTGTATGTGTATACATATATAATTATGATTTTATTTGATTGTTGTGTTGATTTGTTTAATTATTTTCTTTCCAAAAAAAAAAAAAAAAAACTAGCCCCGAAAGTTTAAGCTGAACTATGCAACATATGGGAAAAGACCCGAACCTGGGTGAGTCTGCATTTACTCATGTTTCTATTGTTTGAGCTCGATGTGAAATGCCTTCACTCTTCTAAATGTGGATTGACTTCTATGTTTGTCAGACCGGAATTTTCTGTTTTTGTTGGAGACCTGACATCAGAAGTCGATGATTATCAGCTGCATCAGTTCTTTATGAAAAAATACCCTTCATGCAAAGGAGCCAAAGTTGTTACTGATCCCTACGGCCATTCAAAGTAAGAACCTATATTTATATTTTAATGTTTTTGACTGCTTCAGTTTTCTTCTTTATAATTTTTTTCACCAACATTCAGTGAACAGAAAGTTGTGGTCAGGACTGTTGTGCTTTTCCTGAGCCGATTGTTTTGTTTAATATTTATCTTGATTTTTCCCAAAAAGGCGCCACACTATACATGGATGTGATTTGCCTTTGTTACATCTGCTAAAATTATCGTTTTTCCCATATAGGATGAGCAAGAGCAGCTTACAAATGAAGTGATGCTACTTCATGTTAAAAGTAAAAGAAAAGTTCTCCCGTCAAATTAATTTCAAATTGTTTTACCATTTTTAGAAAAAAAAAAATTAAAAATGTGTATATATTGCTGCATGGCTCAAAGTATCGAGAGTCAAGCAGATCGAAGTTCTAACCCTTCAGTGTTTTTCTGAATGGTGCAGGGGCTATGGGTTTGTGAAGTTCAGTGATGAAAGTGAGCAGAAGAAAGCCCTGGAAGAGTTTCAGAATGCTACAGGTCTGGGTGGCAAAGCCATTCGGATCAGTATCGCAGTCAACAAAAGGTAAAGATATTTCAGTGCGCTGACCTGTCGGTTGTTTACTCAATTCAATAGTTAAGTGTCCACTACTCATCTGTAATTTTAAACTTGAATAAACAGTCTGTCGATGTGAACCAATAAGAGGTCACTGTTTGGACCATAGATATGAAAGCTGTGATGCTATGGAAATCCCTAGCATTAACGCCGCCATCTTACTTTGGGACCACTTTGGGATAAGTGTATTTATTTTACACTACGTCAATAGATGCTAGCAATTGCATGCTCTGATTGGCTAACTTACACTTCTATATGAGATCAACTCATATCCCATTATCTGAGCTATCACTGTGTGGATGGGTCATGACTAGTTCAAAGCAAACTCTAGCGAGCTTTTTCTATATTTCCTTTTAAGACTGATTCCCTGAAAAGAACAGCATTTGGAATTAAAGAATTTGGTGTTTAATTATTATTATTATTTTAATTTTAAGAATCAGCCTTTTCCCATCAGGCCTTCATTCTTCAGTATTGCATAATGTCTGCTGGAGAGAATGTCGTACCTGTTCTGTACAAACCAGAAGTGCTGGTTTCTTGAGTCTAGACCACATGTGTCGCACTCAAGGCCCGGGGGCAAAGTCTGGCTTTCCGATTCAATTTATGTGGCCGATGGATCTTTTCAAGTATATGATTATCATACATTCTTTAGAGTCACTATTATCATGAAATGTATTTTATCATGCATCCAACTACAACTGCTCTCACTTTACCTTCCAGCAACAAAACGAACAGCTATCACAGCCAGACTCAGAACTATAACAGCAGTTACCAGCAGCAGTACTACCAGCAACCCTACAACAATTACTACCAACAGTGGGGTTATGATCAGTACAACAGCTACAATTACGGTTATAATCCTTACGCTATGCCCCCTCCTGTTCCTCATGGGATGATGGGTCCACCTCCGCCAATGCCCCCCATGCCTCCTGATATGCAGACAGCCGGAGAGGTAAGCAGCAATGCGAGTGTGTGTGAGTGCATGAGAGAGAGAGAGAGAGAGAGAGAAGAAATATAATAGCGAAATGGTTTACATCCATCTATCCATCTAATCACCTTCCTCCGCTTAATCCGGGGTCAGGTTGCGGGGACAGCAGCCAAAGCAGTGAGGTCCAGACATCCATATCTCATACCGCTTCCTCCAGCACTTTCTGGTTGACACCGAAGCGTTCCCAGACGAGCCGAGAGACATAATCTCTCCAGTGTGTTTTGGGTCTGCTAATCAAGGGCTAAAAGCTAATCGCGGGCTAAAAGCTAGACGATCACAGCTAGAAGAACAAGTTCGCACATGGGGGTTTGAGCAACGTGCTTCAGGGAGGGGCTTGTCAACAGTGCAGTTGTGTCTCCACGTCCAGGTAGTTGTCAAGAAGATGAATAGAAATGACTTTGCGTGAGGACTTTCTTGGTGTTACCGCTTCATGCAACACAACCGCCTCTCTATCAGAGTGAGGACCACAACGCCACATAAAGTGGCAGCAGATTTCCAAGCCAAGGTAGACAGTTTCCATGAGTTTGCGACTTATAGTCCAGTACGACTTTTTTTTTTTTTTTCTTTCTCTCCCTTCATTATGCATTTTTTCGCCAATGCGGCTTGTACTCCGGAGCGACGTATAGTCCAGAAAATACGTTTTTCTGCATGTATTAAACCTGGGAGAGGAACATCTGGACCTCATTGCTGAGGCTGCTGCCCCCCAAACCCCGGATTAAGTGGCTGATGAGGTTGATGGTTTTAACTGTAACTGATGTATTACCAACACTGGTGTTTGTTAGTATTATTATTGTCACTGATTATTTTTTTTTTCTTTTCATACTAAATGATTAATGAACGTGAATTGACCACTAAACTCTGAAATGATTAATTATTCTGCGTTCCTGTATATCATCACTACTGCCCGAACCCTGAATGGTGTGCTGATGAGATTCGAGTGAAGAATTAAGGCAATGCCGTTTGTAAAGCTTGTATGGGCGGGTCACTATTCCGACTGCTGCTCCAAACAGCAGCTACATGTCCTTCTGTGAAGAAGGTCTAGCAGTTCCATACTTGGGCGACGGAGGAGGATGGCCTTCCGTTAATCAGGCTGATGTACTGTACCAGGTGTATTTGGAACAAACCTCTCCATGCCTCTGTACCAGCGATGGACGTGTTCAGTTCTTGCTTGTCAGTTCCGGTTCCAGGAATGACTTCAAGTTCTTTCTTTTTTTTTTTTTTTTTTCTTTTGCAAATTCGGTTCAAATGTCAGCTTGTACTCAAGGATGAACTGAATTGTAGGTCAAGGTCATTACGGCTTTGTTAATTCCTTGCTGGTGAAGGCATGTATGGAGGGATATAACCCAACAGGTGGTAGTTCTAGAAAATAGAAACTGCCTCAGCCGGATGCATTTACACAAGGAATTGCGGTGATCTTTCTTGCTGAGCTGCTTGGTTTGGTGTGTATTTGTACAAGAACTCTGCCTAAGGACAAAAGTTCATTTGGGCGGAGTCAGACCTGATCCTGCTCAGTTCAGTGCTGTGTGTTTGCTCTACAGTGTTGATTGGGTTGGACGTGAGTAAGAAATATTTAATTATCAGAAATCTTCTGAAACACCATCTGCTCTGCTGCTCACAATTTTGGATGATCTATTTTTGTCATTGTTTATTTTTATTTCTTTCTTTTCTGCTGTTTTTAATAATTTCACCTCACTAAATTTCGCATAACTAAAAGTTAGTCCATCTTCCCAGCTCTCTTCATATTACCCCACACCGACGTTACTGTATTGATGATAAACCCTGCTGAGTTCTGATTTGTTGGCCAATAGAATTGGTTTATATCTTGCAAGTAGTGTAGACATGTCCAAAGAACAGCCCGCTGGCCAATCACGGCCCTGATATCGGATTTTATATGCCCCACCTTTTGGCTCAGAATGTTATTTTTGTATCAAAAGCACAAACAGAATAAATCTTGCCAGTTTATCGTGCAGTTTCTCTTTTGAAAGCACTTTTTAACGGACGCCAGCCAATCGTAATAAAACCTCAAACAGAAAACAATTGAACGATGGACCAATCACGGCTCTTGCGAGACATGCGATGTATTGTGGCTTGGGCGGGTTTAACACTGAGGAATCTGCAGGTGTATCCTGCCAAGTTGAAGTGATGCTGTATGGCTGCGTAAAATTTGCTCTTACCCGAACAACTCATGACTACAGCCAAAAAAAAAAAATTTATGATGAAATTCCTGTTTGTTTGTTTTTAAGTGAAAACCAAAACAACTGGGGATTAGCCTAATTTGCCACGAGACGGGAAGAGACAAACATGCTATTGCATATTACAGGCTATCAGAGACTGACTGTGTGATCTCTCTCTCACCTTTTTACTGGCAGCTGGACGAAGGCAAATTTTCAGAAACGCAAAAATTTGAAAAGAAAATGTAAAGATTGTTTGGCGCTACGTACTTGTGTGAGCGTCCGTCCTCGGTTCTGAACTTAAAATGAGAACCGCTTGAGGTCCAGGCTTGGTGACCCCCCCCCCCCACCCACATGACAATTTACACATGTCTACCACTGCTCTGCAACCAGAGCTCAGCTTCACCCTTCAGTAGTGTAAATAACGTACCTGTTGCTGTAATCAACTTGATTAAAAACGCACAGCTGTATTTTAGCGTTTCTGAATGTTTTAAATTTTTGCTAGAAATTCAATAACTTGTATGCCATGATCTCTATATCCAGTGCTTAATTTTGCATATTTGTTATTTTCACACAGCAAACAATATTATCTCCAAAAAAATTAAAACAATATTATCTCCGGGGCTGTTGGCCATCGAGTTCGTTCACATCATCAAGTCTGGCCCTACTTGGGGAAAAGTTGACGCCCCTGTTGTAGTAGATGAACTCTAAGCTGCATCTGTCTGCATGTGAAAACGATCTCAGAGCCATGACAGTGGACGACAATCACATGAAACTTTGTTCAGGGTTTTTTTGTCCCCGCTCAGTTTATGACCGCTAAATATATTTATATGGACAACATGTTGAGACTCGGTAAATATGATTGGATAAAGACATTATGTCTAAATAAAGCCTGTTCTGTGATTGGATTCAGTTTTGTTAGTAGGCGTCATTCACCGGGATCAGACCAAAAGTGTAATTAAATCAACACGGGGAAGCTGTGGCCTAATGGTTAGAAAAACACATTTGGGACCTAAAGGTTGCTGGTTCAATTCTCGAACCAGCAGGAAAAATGTGTTGCGGCCTTTGGGCAAACCGCCTAACCCCCAGCAGCTCTCCTGGTTCTGTGTGGTGACCTACAGCTCTATACGGAGCTTAAGTTTTCCTTGCGTCTGTCTGTCTGTCTGTCTGTCAATCATGCAATGCCACGAGGCGAATGTGAGGATGAAAAGCAACAAATGGTTTTCTGTCACTGCCCCGGTGTGATCACCCCCTTAATTTGTGTCATTGACAGCCATCGTCATCAGCCCCTATCAACTTTAATTTTTGGTTTTGTTTCTTTTTCTAGCAATCTCAAGATGCGACCGAAGAGGCCGAGGAGGATAATGAAGGTGAAATGTTGTTTCTTTTATCTGATTTATTTAGATCTAGACATGTTGCCAACATTCAGCAGTCGATTGGTACAGACCTCCAAACTTCGTGCGCCAGTCAAGTGAGCTCAAGGACCGAGTGTAGAGAGCTTCATGGCCGAGCAGCCATACATCAGAGTGCGATGTAAAGCGTCAAATGCAGCGGTGTCAATCACGCCGACTGTAGAGCCGTGGCGACGCGTTCTCTGAAGTGAAGAATTGCACATCTGATTGACGGATGGGTGGGTGGGTGGGTTTGGCAGTTGCCAGAACAACAGGACTTATGTGACTTTGTGATTTAACGTCCCACTGATGTGACTTGTGTTGGGTGCAGATCAAGTGCTGAGTATTTTGCCGCTGTGAATAAATTGGCCGGCGGGTCTTGATGCATTCTGTATGTACATCTAAATATTTCAAGCAGTACTTGATCAGCCAAATCGAGACCACACTCGATTGCACCTCTGCATGACGTGGACTTCCTTTGTTAATATTAATGAGCTGCCAACTGGCAACGTTGAACAAGATGGCCACGACTACATAACGTCTGCGGCCGCAATTCACTTATCTCGATTTTTTTTCTCCCGAACTTTGTTAATAGATACTTTCTTTGGCAGTACGATAGCGAACTTTTCAATATAGATCTCATGCAATACGTTGAAAGCTACATGCACGATTCATTAGCTCCGCAGAGGTCTGTTTTGCTTAACAATGTCAAAGCCGATTGTGACGTTTCCGGTGGTTCACGCGTTCTTCGTTTATTAAAGACAAAACTTTTCCATCTTTAAAATGCAGGTTCTTTGAATAGAATGGGGCGGGGGTGTTAACCAAGGTATAAAGAGTGGATTGTGGTGGTGGTTGGAGGAGCGTGACTCTGGTGGCCGTAGTTCGAGTTGGTGTCGGAAAATAAACTTTCCAGATGTGTGTGCGCCTTGCATGCGACAACTTGAAGTACGACTGCAGTGGGGGTATAAGGACTACACTGTCATGTTAAAGAGCATACAAGGCATGATGATAGATATGGCTGTCCATCACTGATAAATCATGTTGCGAATTCAAAAATAATTGCAATAGCCTTTGCAAGTGAACATTGCCAGTGTTACTGCGCAATAATAACATTGATAAGATAGTCAATGCTCGTGTACAGTATTTTTATGAGGGGTCTGATGCTGTTTTGAAAGAAAATCGAGCCACATACCTGTTTTCTGCCATTTCTGATGTGTAGTGGTGGCCCAGTGGTAGGCTTCTGGTTGACTGATCCCAAGGTCGGATCAAACCCCACCATCAAAGGGTCGTTACCGACACTACCATCCCCACAATGCAGCTAACTGTGGTCTATCAAGGGCTGGCCACCTGTCTGTCTATGGTGAGAGGCTGTAAAAGAACCATTGCTGACTTGGTCAATAGTAACTGTATAACATTCAACATGTTTTTGCCCTGTGATGGCCTGACAAGCTGTCCCGGGTGTACTCTGCCCTCACCCTGAGCTGGCTGAGAGAGGAGCCAGCCTCCCCACAGCCCTAATTAGAATGAATTGATTGAGAAAATGAATAGACAAGTCGAAGAACCTTACGTGGGACATGGCGGTGAGCTGGCTGATGGACAGCGGTGCAACAGTGAGGAGCATTCGAGGTGGATTGGAAACGCGTATGGAAACTTTCCTTGTGGACAGTGCACATTGTTCAAAATGCTGCGAAAAAACTTTTCACCTCTTGCCGGCTGCACTGAAAATTTCTGCAGTTGTTTGTACTATGACATCGAGGACACGTGAAAGAATGCAAGGCAAAGCGAAAGTCTGATGCTAGTCGTCCCCACGCGATTCCTCGGCCTTCAGCATGTCTGCACAACTTCAGTATTAGAAATATTTTTAACTTCCACCCGTGGTGTGAGGGTAGTGACGTGAACACTTCTGGCAATGTAGATTTATATAGAATTTGTATATTTCTATCGTGTTTGATGGACATATTTTAATATAACAGATAAAATTACCAAAGTTTCTTACAGAAGTTTAGTAAATTTTATTCAAAAGGGAACCTGTGATGAATTAGTGGTACCAGCTAGATAACCATTCATTCATTGGCGAAGCCACGTAATCCTAATTAGGCCACTCGTTTTATAATTATCTGGTTGACGGAGCCGCCGAAGCACTGGCGAAAGTGCCGCCAAAAATTATTTTTAACTTTGTCAATTTATTCCCCCACCGATCTGTTTTATATGCCGATGTGAAAAAATATCAAATCTTAATCAGACAAAATCGTATCTTTTCAATATTATATAGAATTTTGTGTCGCCTTCAGGATCTCGCTTACATCTTTATATCCAAATGAATTCTCACATCCAGTATTGGGAGTCAAGACTCCCAGCGTGCTTTGTATGCGACTCGAATGAACATATAATGCATTGTATTGCAACATCTGTAAATTGCACACTATATTTAATATTCCCAGCACTTTGAGTCATCAACTAGATATTATACATAAAAAAAATTTAAATGATGAAACCTTCCTGTGCTATTATCATCAAAATAACAACAAAAGTTTGTTTTTTATATACACACACACACACACACAGTGGTACCTCACCGTACGAAAGTCCCAACAAATGAAAAATCCAGGTTACGAAACGTATTTTCCTAAAATTTCCGTCTCCTGGATACAAAACAAATTCATGTTACGAAAGCGCCATCTCAAAAAATTCAAACAATATGCGCGTTGCTCTCCCATAGGCTATCTCCCCACATTCAGCCCCACTGGCCTTCCATTGGCTATCTCCCAACATCCCGCCCCGCTGGCCTCCCATTGGCTATTATTGGCCATAATACCCATGATGCTTCTTGTGTAAAGAACAGAGTTACTGTTGTTTCGTGAGGTCTCCACCAGGAGTGTGCTCATTGCAACTTTATTTTTTAGCTCAGGCTTTTAACCTTACATAAACATTTGTAAGATTATAACTCTGCTGAGTAGACATGGTCAACACACGCGTGTGTATGTTTCCTGGTGCAAGTGACAAGAAGCGGGCTCGTGGCATGCAGTTGAGTGATATCGCAAAGGAATATGGCCAAACCCGTCTACCATCGGTACGATATTGAAGCAGAAGGAGGCCTTGGAAGATATACTTTTATAATTTTGAAAGGGTTTAGGGGGGAGTATTGGGGGGCCTTGGAATGAATCATGCGTTTTATATGTAAAATGCGGTTCAATTTACGAAAAATCCAGGTGACAAAACCACTTCTGGAACGGATTAATTCATAAGATAAGGTACCACTGTACATATTTTTTTTTTAAATATTTTTTCCTCTGACACTACTTTTTTTTTTTTCTTTTCTTCTAAAATTGTAAGTAATATTTTAAATCTTGTGGCTTATTTTTTTCTTATTTCCGCCGACATCACTAAATATGTGCTGAAAAATCCGTCAACCAGACAATAAAAATTGAGTGGCCTTAAGGTCAGGGGAGGGGTGTGCTGGCACCCATCTCAGCCGAGTCTGGGCGAGGGCAGGGTACATCCAAGACTCTCACCTAGGGGAGATTTGCAACAGCCAGTGGCCTACTGTGCATGCGTTTCGACTGTGGGAGGAAACCCATGCAAGTATGGGGAGAACATGCAAACTCCACACAGAAACGATTCTGGGAATTAAACCCAGGACCTTCTTGCTGTGAGGCGGACATGCTCACCACTACGCCACTGTAACAGGTAACCAGTTACGCCCAGTTCTGGCAAATTACAGACTATAGTTGCTTCTTAAAACAAAAAATCTACACATCAAGCACTGAAAATATCACTCCCTGCTTGTTTACTTGCACTGCACAGCCCCGCCCGTTAAGTCGGAGGGAGGGAAAATATTGTTTTAAATTGATAGTAACACTAATTCACCACCGGTGTCATTTCAATCACTTTTCTGTTTAAAGTTAATGAACTGAAGGTTATTTGGGCAATACAAATTCCTCACTAATCGAGTGCAGCTCGTTAAAGATGTTGATGTTAATTGATGATTTTTATTTTTATTCCCCCCCAGAGCCAAACCCTCCAGTGGATGTGGAGTCCCTGAACAAGCAGTACATGGAACGCAGTGAGGAGCTCTACGAGTCACTCATGAATTGCTACTGGCAGCCGTTAGATTGCATCACATCTGAAATCTCCTAATGGAATTTGTGGTGATTATCCGGATCCTTTTCTGTAAATGTCGATGCCTTTTTACCAACATAAATAAAACTTACACACACACACACACTTGGTCTACTTCATGCATTGGATTTGAGTGTTCAGTCTTCATCATTTAAATAAAGAATCTTCAGTTTCTTACCAAGTTCAGTGTTGGCCCTGCGGGAAATGATGGCAATTCTTGCTTTTTAACATGTTGAAGGTCAAACCCCCAGCGGTGGACTCTTCCGCACGGCGCACTTCTTCTACACGGCGCACTATCTTCCAACAGAACTGACTTGGAATGAATGCGTTACAAAAGTGGTCATGACAAAATACTTTCTTAAAGCAGTTTCGTAAACATCAAAGCAAACGCTGTAATTGTAGATGATGTAATAACGTACAGTGCCCAGCCAAAAAAAAAAGTTACAGACCAGTATTTTATTGGCTCATGGGGCAGTGGTGGTCTAGTGGTATAGGGTGCTGAATCACTGATCCAAAGGTCAAAAGTTGGGGGTTTGAGTCCCACTCTCCACAAGGTTGTCACTGTCTCCCCCCCCCTGCCCAGTGCAGCTAACTGGGTTATCAAAGGCGGGCCATGTCTTTGGTGAGAGGCATGTAAAAGAACCATTGCTGACTTTCATAAAGAGTAGCAACAGGAAGTGCATCTGATGTAAAAACCCTCTGCCAAATCAAACGTGTGAATCAGATGACTCATTGTGGCGACTTCCGAGTAAAAGGGAAAAAGCCGAAAGGAAGGAAGGAAGACAGAAAGACTAGTATTTTATTGGCTCAAGAATAATCTCCATGCATGGGTTTCTTGCCACAGTCCAAAGCCATCGAAAGCAGGTTGACTGGTCATTCCAAATTGTCTCCTGGTATAAGTGGGAATGGTTGTACGTGTTGCAGTGCAACAGCATGGCAAGCTGTTCAGGCTGTACCACGACATCACCCAGAATAGGCTGAGGGGAGGGCTAGCCTCTCTATGACCCTTAATTACGATTAAGAGGCTTCGAAAAGTGAATGAATCCTCTAATCCAGAGCTCGCAAATTCGAATTAGGTTTCATGCCATAGCCGTCTGTAACCTGGAGTCCATGGGGGCCAAGTAGCCGAGCTCTCATGGGAGGGAGAGATGGTATACGCTCACCTCCCTATCACTCAAAGCAATCACCAATCATGGGTGTCTGTAAGCTCATTCATATGAGCGGTGGATAGCGCTTTCCCCGAATGTGTTAGACTGCCCCCAAGTATGCTCGAATGCACAAATACTGCAGTTCGAAAAGAGGTGAGTGGCTAGCATTGCATGTCACGGAAAGGGCGTGTGCATGTTTTGCCCCTCGCTGGTCTGGTCGGTGGTGGTTGTGTGATAGGGAAGGCAATGCTTGGTGGGAATTGGATGCAACCAAATTAGGGATAAAAATGGGAATACAATCATACCTCACCTTACAAAAGACCCAACTAATGAAAAATCCAAGTTACGAAATGCCTTTACATAAAATTTCCGTCTCTGAATACGAAAAAAAATTCAAGTTACGAAATGCAGCCTGTACTTTTGTTTTAAAATTGGCACGACAGAGTTGCTCTCCTATTGGCTACACCCTGCTGGCCTCCCATTGGCTAGGAGGGAGCTGCAGCTCCATGAGACCCATGATGCTTTTCGTGTGCCTTCGACCCTCGTTCGTCACGGAGTTCTAACACGCGTAATATCTTGGGCATAGTTGCCCAACCCCAATGGTAAATGATTTGCACGTCCTATTCATTTTAATGGTTTAATAAATAATTTTCTTTTACTTCTAACACATATTTCATACAAAATTGTAGTACTTTTATAATTTTAAAGGTTTTAGGGGTAGTATTGTGGGCCTTGGAATGAATCAGGACTTTTACATGTAAAATGTGACTCTACCTACGAGGAAAAAAAAAATCATGTTACAAAACCACTTCTGGAACGAATTAATTTCATAAGGTGAGGTATGACTGTATATAGGCAGTGGTGGCCTGGTGGTAAAGGTGCTGGATTGCTGATCCTAAGGTTGCCCCCAAGTGCAGCTACCTGGGTTATCAAAGGCCAGCCATGTCTCTCACGTCTGTAGTGTGAGGTTCATGTAAAAGAACCATTGCTGACTTTCGTAAAGAGTAGCTGCAAAGTCGTCAGCGTGTTTCTGTCCCTTGCTAAAAAGGGTTGTGACAGGAAGGGCATCCGACGTAAAAACCTCTGCCAAATGAAAGTGTGCGAATCAGATGATTCGCTGTGGCCACTCCCGAGTAAAAGGGAAAAAGCCGAAAGGAAGACAGACAGAATATAAATATATATATAAATATATTTATTTATATATAATTTATTTATTCATATATATTTATTTATTTATATATTTTTATTTATAGATTATATATATATATATATATATATATATATAAAATATATATATATATACATAATAAAAAAAAATATATATATATCTTTTTCTTTCGGCTGTTTCCTTCAGGGGTCACCGCAGCAAATGATCTGCCTCCATCTCTCCCTATCCTTTGCATCTTCTACTCTTACTCCAACGACATTCATGTCCGCCTTCACCACATCCATAAATCTTCTCTTTGGTCTTCCTCTGGGCCTTCTGCCTGGTAGTTCCAACCTCAGCATCCTACAACCAATATACTCACTATCCCTCCTCTGTACATGTCCAAACTATCTCAATCTAGCCTCTCTGACTTTGTTTCCAAAACATCTTACATGTGCGGACCCTCTGATGTACTCGTTTCTGATCCTATCCATCCTCGTTACTCCCAAAGAGAACCTCAACATTTTCATCTCTGCTACCTCCAACTCTGACTCCTGTCTTTTCTCCAGGGCCACTGTCTCTAAACCATACAACATCGCTGGCCTTAACACCGTCTTGTACACTTTTCCCTTCATTCTTGCCGATACTCTCCTATCACACATCACACCGCACACTTTTCTCCATCCATTCCAACCTGCCTGCACGTGCTTCTTCACCTCTTTTCCACACTCTCCATTGCTCTGGATTGTTGAGCCGAAGTACTTAAAATCCTCCACCTTCCTTATCTCTGCCCCCTGTAACCTCACCATTCCTCTTGGGTCCTTGTTGTTCACACACATGTATTCTGTCTTACTGAGACTAACCTTCATTCCCCTCCTTTCCAGGGCATACCTCCACCTCTCTAGATTTTCCTCCACTTATTCTCTGCTCTCACTACAGATCACGATGTCATCTGCAAACATCATAGTCCATGGAGATTCTTGTCTCACCTCGTCTGTCAGCCTGTCCATCACCATAGCAAACAAGAAGGGGCTGAGAGCTGACCCTTGATGCAGTCCCACCTCCACCTTGAACTCTTGTGTCACACCGACAGCACACTTCACCACTGTCTTACATCTCTCATACATGTCCTGCACCACTCTAACATACTTCTCTGCCACTCCAGACTTCCTCATACAATACCACAGTTCTCTTGGCACCCTGTCATATGCTTTTTCCAGATCCACAAAGGCACAATGCAGCTCCTTCTGACCTTCTCTGTACTTCTCCATTAACATCCTCAAAGCAAACACTGCATCTGTGGTGCTCTTTCTTGGCATGAAACCAAACTGTTGTTCACAAATGCTGACCTCTGCCCTTAGTCCAGCTTCCACTATTCTTTCCCATAACTTCATCGTATGGCTCATCAACTTTATCCCTCTGTAGTTGCCACAACTCTGTACATCTCCCTTGTTCTTAAAAATGGGCACAAGCACACTTCTCCTCCATTCCTCCGACATCTGCTCACTTTCTAAGACCTTGTTGAATATTCTTGTCAGAAAATCTACTGCTACCTCCCCCAGACACTTCCATACCTCAACTGGGGGTCAGCCTCATCAGGGCCAACTGCCTTTCCACTCTTCATCCTCTTCAATGCCGTCCTCACTTCACCCTTACTAATCTTTGCTACTTCCTGCTCCTTCACGGTCACCCCTCCTACTCTTTTTTCTCTCTCATTTTCCTCATTCATCAGCTCTTCAAAGTACTGTTTCCATCTTCTCAGCACACTTCTGTCATCAGTCAATACATTTCCCTCTCTGTCCTTTATCACTCTAACTTGCTGCACGTCTTTCCCATCTCTATTTCTCTGCTGTGCTAACCTGTATAAATCATTTTCTCCCTCCTTACTGTCCAACCTATCATACGCCCTCTGTTTGGCCTTTGACACTGCTACCTTCGCCTTACGCTGTGTCTCCCTGTACTCCTGTTTACTCTCTTCAGTCCTCTCAATGTCCCACTTCTTCTTGGCTAACCTCTTCTTTTGTACACACTCCTGCACTTCCTCATTCTACTTATGCATTCCTTATCTACTTTCCTTCCAGAGGACACACCAAGTACTCTCCTACCGGTCTCCCTGATCACATTGGCTGTGGTTGTCCAGTCCTCTGGAAGCACTTCCTGACTACCCAAAGCCTGTTTCAACTCCTCCTTGAAGACAACCCGACACTCTTCCTTTTTCAGCTTCCACCACTTTGTCTTCTGCTCTGCCTTTGCCTTTTTCACCTTTCTCACCATCAGTGTCATCCTGCACACCACCATCTTATGCTGTTTGGCAACACTCTCACCCACTACCACTTTGCAGTCACTGACTTCCTTCAAATTACATCGCCTACACAAGATGTAGTCTAACTGTGTGCTCTTACCTCCGCTTTCATAAGTCACCCTATGCTCCTGTTTCTTTTTGAAGAAAGTATTCACCACAGCCATTTCCATCCTTTTTGCAAAATCGATCAACATCTGTCCTTCTGTGTTCCTGTCCTGGATACCAAACCTGCCTATCACTTCCTCGTCCCCTCTGTTGCCTGCACCAACATGTCCATTGAAGTCTGCCCCAATGACCACTCTTTCACCTCTGGGGGTACTCTGCATCACTTCATCTAAGTCACTCCAGAATCTCTCCTTCTCTTCTAGCTTACATCCTGCCTGTGGGGCATAAGCACTAACAACATTGACCATCACGCCTTCAATTTCTAACTTGAGACTAATCACTCTGTCTGACACTCTTTTCACTTCTAGAACATTCCTGACAAACCCCTCCTTCAAGATGACTCCTACTCCATTTCTCTTCCCATCCACACCATGATAAAACACCTTAAATCCTGCTCCTATGCTTCTAGCTTTGCTACCTTTCCACCTGGTCTCCTGAACACACAGTATGTCAGCCAGCTCTCTGCCTTTTCCTTGCATAGTTCCAACATTCAAAGTCCCTACTCTCAGTCCTAAGCTCACGCCTTTCCTCTTCTCTCTCTGCCTACGGACACGCCTCCCGCCTCTCCTTCTTCGACCAACAGTAGTCCAATTTCCATCAGCACCCTGTTGGTTGACAGCACCGATGGCGGTCGTTGTTAACCCGGGCCTCGACCGATCCGGTATGAATTTTGTTTTGACCATTTGCATTTTTAATGTGGCAGAAGTTTTATGCCAGATGCCCTTCCTGTCGCAACCCTCTGCATTTATCCGGGCTTGGGACCGGCATAAGGGGGAGAGACACTGGTTAGTGCCCCCCCGCCTCATGGCTGCATTTTATATATATATATATATATATATATATATATATATATATATATATATATATATATATACACACACACACACACACACACACACATACAAACACGTATACTGTATATACACACACCTTAAGTGTCAAAACATTTTCATTGAAAAAATTCAGGGCCTGGAGGGAAAAAAAAAATACATTTTTTGTTTGTTTTTTGAATCACACATTGTTTCCTCAATACTGAGAACTTGTATTTTTCAGAAATTCACCCATGGCGCCATTAATTAAAATTTAGGTTCTTGAATAATGTTTTAAAAAGCCATAATCTTCACCTATTAAATAAAAAGTCACATCTGGAATTTATTTATTTGCTCTGAATATCAAATATATTGATGTGTCTTACACTAGGCTTCTAAAATAAATACAAGTTTAGATTAGTTCAGTGAAGTGATTGGACAAAATGCAATCCGTGAAGTGTTTTATAATAAAAAAACCTACAATACACTAAATGAATATTCACCAGGTCATTATTGGGGGGAGGGGAGTTTCTTAACATAATTCACCACATGAAGATTAAATATACACTGAACAAACTGGGGGAGAAACACACACACACACACACACACACACACACACACACACACACACACACACACAGGAAAGCAAATGTCCAATCGTTCAATAAATACTTAACACAGTTCATAAAGCATAAATAGCTTTTCAGGCTAATTTTATAGTTTAGAGGTTTAACACTGTTGACTACCAGATTGAGATTCTCACGTGACTGGACGCTGGGTACTGATACGCAGATAATCCGCGAACAAGAAGGAATATAAACACAGATCCTGTCAAAAAAATTGTAAAGAATTTATGAAATCCAGCAGGAAACAAAGCATGACTGCTTTTTTCCATTTTTTTTTTAAATGTCAAATTAACAAAAAAAAATAAAACAAGTCACAAAAAACTAAAATCCATCATCTGCGCAGGAGCCGAACTGAGGCCGTGTCCGGGTGACTCTGCACATATCGGGGATTAGTGTCATCAGGGGACGTTTCTGCGTATAAAAAGTATCCTGCTATATTTACAGCTGAAACTGTCACCTTCCTCCTCCGAAACGAAGCAGATCGGTCAATACTGAGAGTTATAACCATCATTATTCCAAATTCAAAACTCCCATCTTTCCCATCAGGCACTTTCGAATGACATCCACCGTGTAATGGCGAGTGAACACATTTCATTTCTGTTGTTGTTTTTTATTATCATCATCATCATCTCAGAAATCATTCATCTTCTGCAAGTATTTGAGTATGGAGTCCATGCCCTGTGGGGAGCCCCACACCCTCTTTAGTGCCTCGCACTCCCTCTCGTTGGCCTGTTCCAGGGCGGCTCGGTTAACATTCCGCACCAGCGCTTTGGACTCCCGCAGAACCTCCAGGGTTGCCATGGTGGAAAGCAGCATCATGAAAATGAAGTAAAATAAAATACAAAAAAAGATGATGACTTATGGATGTAGATGTACAGTGAAGTTGTTCAAAAATATTCATCAGATTTTCCTTTTAAATAAAGATACAAGGATTCAAGTATTTAAATGTCTTTTGGTTAAGGAATTGGGGGAGGGGTTAAATATTAACGACAGTATTTCGCACAGAACATTTGCAAAAGTAAAAACTGAACAGAAAGTGTTTTAATGTCAGTTATGCATGACTAATGGAACACATTAAAAAGGAGAAAATTAAGGATATGCACTTGAGAGCATGCAAAAAAAAAAAAAAATTATGTAAAAAAACAAACAAAAAACAAAACAAAACAGTGATGACTTACAACTGAATTACAAGAGACTAGCTCTCTAATGCGAGCCATGACCTCCTGACAGAAGGTCCCTGGCCAGAGCACCTGGGACACCAGGCCTTTCGCACACGCCTCCTGGGCCGTCAGCTTTCTCCCACTCAGCAGCATCTCGTTGGCCTGAAAGTGAGAAGCAGTCCGTTTAACTCGAACTAAAAATACATTGCAGTACATGTACAGGGATCTCTCACTTTCCGCGGTTAATTGGGACCGAGATCCCCACGTGACCACCAAATTCCGCGAAGTAGGATACCCCCCCACCCCCCCACTGACATATACGTGCATGTATGTGTATATAATATCAATAAATACATGTTCAACACTATAAATGCTTATAATAACACTTAAACATTAACAAATAACTCATAAGATGTAAATAAAATATAAATAAAAAATAAATTAGTTGTAACAAATATAAATACACACATACAGACGCAGATGCGCGTGCACGTACTCAGATGTGCAACTCAGAACAATGTAAGTAGTTTTGATGGGAGGTTTTGGGTTGTTTTTGTTTGGTTTTTTTTCTTAATTGGCCTTGTTTTTACAGCATTGGCCTTAACTTTTCCCCTATTCTTCCTTAAATTCCTTATTTTTTAAATGGATGAATATTTAAAAAAAAAAAAAAAAAAAAAAAAAACGCGATGCACTGAAGCCGCATGAATTGAAGCACGAAGTAGGAGGGATCCCTGTATTCTATATAATTTTAATGCCAAATTGTTACAAGTCAGAGCAGCACGGTGGCATAGTGGTCAGCACGTCTGCCTCACAACAAGAAGGTCCTGGGTTCGATTCCCAGCTCGGGTGTGTCTGTGCGGAGTTTACTTGTTCTCCCTGTGCTTGTGTAGGTTTCCTCTGAGTTGTCTGGTTTCCTCCCACAGTCCAAAAACATGTACAGTAAGCTAACTGGCTGTACCAAATCACTCCTAGGTATGAGTATTGACTCTGCAATGGCCTGAAGAGTTGTCCATGGTGTACGCCGCCTTCGCCCAGATTCAACCGAGATGGGTGCCAGCCTCCGCCCGCCACTAATTAGGATTAAGCGGCTTAGAAAATTAATGAAGGTTCCGACTCAATATTTTGCAAAATACAACATATTAACTGACTGAGGATGAGTTACATCCATCACTCACTCACACACACACACACACACGAAACTACCACCACCATGTTTTACTGTAGAGATGGTGTAACCTGCTGATAAGCAAAACCTTGTATTCAGAATCAGAATCATTTCCAGATGTAGCACAGAGCTCAGCAGAAAACATATTTTCTCAAACCTTAGAATCTTTTTTCTCAAACTTATCGACCTATAAGCGCTCATCAAAAGCTTATTATTCATATCTACAAAAAAAAAAAAAAACCCAGCTAAGGCTGTGATAGATTGAACACTGGAGTCTTGATCCAATGAATGAAGTTCTTTCATCCAGTCTACACAAAGTTCTAGCTGAGGCTTTTGGTGTAGTGGTTCGGGTGCTAATCCCCATGAGACACCCACCATGTTAAGATCCCTGATCAAGGTATTAACCCCGAGTGTGTCTCTATCCACCCAGCAGTTTGAGTAAAACTACTGGGACGGTAACCTGTGGTGGACCAGCATCCCATCCAGGAGGAGTCGAGCTTCTAGCTGCTTCACGCTATGAAAACTGGAGCAGTAGTAGTAGTAGTAGTAGAGGCTCCGGTATCACGGTATTCTCGGTTTGATTATTGGTATCTCATGCTCTGCGAGCCGTGTATCTTTATAGAAACAGACGGCTACCTTTATAACTTATGCACACAATTGTATACGCCACAGGTGGACTTCGGGCAAGTGCTCGAGATCTCACAGGAGTCAAAGCAAATATCCAACTCAATTTGGACTACCTTAGCTAAAGGGTTTGAATATTTCAACAATAATCTAGACACAAGCTTTCAGTTTTTGATATTAAAGTTAAAAATGTGAAATTAACCTATTTGAAATTAAAAAAAAGAGAGAAAAACTGAAGGGACCTGGACATATTCCACACTAAATCTGCAGTTCTTTCTGCAGATCTTTTTACAACATACCACATCACATGGCAGGAGCATCGAATGAGTGTACATTTCATAAAATGCAAGATTCACATACTCACCGATGCAACGCCCATGATATGAGGGAACGTTACAGAGGAACAAGCATCTGGGGTCTGGCCAAAGATGGCGTAAGGGGTTTGAAACCATGCCTTCTCATTGGCCCAGATAACATCACAAAGGGGCAAGATAGAGGCTCCGAGACCAACAGCAGGTCCATTAACAGCAGCAATGATTGGCTTCTTGAATTGGATAAATGTGTTCACAAATGCCCTGAAAATACATCAACAACAATTAAACTCCACATTGACATTTAATCTTGATACTAGAAAAAAAAAACAAATTCCTGGTCTTCTTAGCTTTCTTCAGATGCTAAATATGTAAACATAGAATTAGCGTCCATGGGAATCTTCCATGTGTGAGATTTTAAAGGTTTAATCCAAGTAACAGCCTGCAGAGATGTGAGCTTATGGATTCACATAGAAATTACCAAATGACATTTTGTTTACATGATTAAACACCCCCCCACCACAAAAAAAAAAAAAAAAAAAAAAAAAAATATATTATAGAATCTGGTATCACGGCGGCACAGTGGTCCGCAAGGCCACCAAACAGGTCCTGGTTTCGAGTCTCAGGTTGGGTGTGTCTGTGTGGAGTTTGCATGTTCTCCCCGTGCTTGTGTGGGTTTCCTCCAGGTTCTCCGGTTTCCTCCCACAGTCCAAAAACATGCACTGTAGGTTAACCGGCTGTTCCAAATCACCACAAGGGGTGAAAGAGGGTATGCATGGTTGTGTGAGTGCTGGCCTTGTGATTGCCTGGTGAGCTGTCCAGGGTGTACCCCGTCCTTGGTAAGAGTTGGCTGAGATGGGCACCAGCCTCCATGCCACCATGATGATGATTAAGCAGTTCCAGAATTCATTTTTACTAATTTTCCAAAGGGTAGCAACAGAACATTCAATTTAAACTAAAGACTCTCAGACAGACAGCCCTGAATTAGTCTTAAATTTACAGAATTCTTTTATTATTTTTTTTTAACAGCTACTGTATCCATAACAAAGCCTGGAGAACTTTACTAATGGTATATTTTCCCAGAGATTAAAGCCTACTACTAAGTCATATCTCATAGGCTGACTGAACTCTTGTTATTTAATTATTATTTTTTTGAATGCTTAAGCGATACAGCGCCAGTAACATCAGTCTGCATGCACAGTTAACATTTAATTATTAAACCCAATCTAATGTGCCCCACCTCGCATGTGCAATGAGTGCTTTATACATCCCAGCTTTGGTATATTTAACATATAATATTAACAGCTCAGTGTTCCTGTTTTGTGAAAATGTCCTCCATACCGAATGGTTTCTGCCATTTTGATGCTTTCTCTTTTGCGGTCATCTGTAAGTCGTCTGATTAAGTAGATGAAGTCCAAGCCGAAACAGAACACACTTCCAACTGCGCTCAGTAAAACCAGTTTGCTGTCATCAGCTGATGCTGTGGCCATAGCACTCTGAACTTCCTTCATGACCTGGAACATTCATGTGTCAAACAGAACTTGTGAACCAAACATGTTACAAACACCTTCAACTAAACTTCAGCATATTCAATGGAAATGCTTTAAAACAGTGTACTGCATTAAATATTTACATATATATATTTACATATACATATATATATATATATATATATATATATATATATAAGAAAAAGTGTACAAGACGATGTTAAGGCCAGCGATGTTGTATGGTTTAGAAACAGTGGCCCTGGGGAAAAGACAGGAGGCAGAGCTGGAGGTAGCAGAGATGAAAATGTTGAGGTTCTCTTTGGGAGTACAGTCATCCCTTGCCACTTCACGATTTGAACTTCACGGTCTTGGTGCATCACGGCATTTTAAGAATAAAAAAATTCATAAAAAAATTCAAAATTCGCGCTGAAACTTGCATGTACGCAAGCGGAAGGCAGGGACCCAGGGCAGGCTGCGTCCATTGTTTACAAACGACAGACATAAGTGCCTTTCTTTCCCAGTTCAGGCAGGGACCGCCCATTCAACTCAATCTCGCAAGCTGATTGGCTTAGACTCGTGACGCTGTTGCCTCCCACCCACTGAACTCAATCTCGCAAGCTGATTGGCTTAGACATGTGACGCCGTTGCCTCCCGCCCACTCAACTCAATCTCGCAAGCTGATTCGCTTACTCATGACGCTGTTGCCTCCCGCCCACTCAACTCAATCTCACAAGCTGATTGGCTTAGATGCGTGACGCTGTTTCCTCGCACATTCCCGTGGGAATTTTTGTGATTTTGTGATCTTATAGTGTTTGTGAACATCGTGCACCATCTAAGGCATCCAATGAGGCAAAGAAAAAGTGAAATATGACAGTGACCCCAAAAGTGAAGTTGCTAGATATGCTGTCGGCGGGCAATACGTATGCCCATGTAGCACGCCATTACGGCATAAATTAATCTACCGTGTGTTACATCAAAAAAGACTAAGATTAAGATCAAGCGGAGAAGAGCTATTGTCAGAGGTGAGTACAGTATGTACAGTATTTATATATAAATTCTATTTAAATATTAACACATTACAGTATTTATATATGCATATAACTGTGTAACATTTAATATACACTTCTTGATATTGTATAGACGCGAAAACATATAGAAATGAGACAACATGGTAGAAATGAGAGGGGTGATCCTACTTCGCGGTTTTTCCAATATCGTGGCCAGGTCTGGTCTACATTATCCGCAATATTCAAGGGATGACTGTAACGAGGATGGATAGGATCAGGAATGAGTACATCAGAGGGACAGCACGTGTAAGAGGTTTTGGAGACAAAGTCAGAGAGGCTAGATTGAGATAGTGAATTTATTGGTAGTAGGATGCTGAGGTTGGAACTACCAGGCAGAAGGCCTAGAGGAAGACCAAAGAGACGATTCATGGATGTGGTGAAGGAGGACATGAAGGTAGTTGGTGTAAGAGAAGAAGATGCAGAGGATAGGGTGAGATGGAGGCAGATGATTCGCTGTGTCGACCCCTGAAGGGAAAAGCAGGGGAAAAAAAAAAAAAATATATATATATATATATATATATATATATATATATATACACACACACACGTACTTCTCAAAAAATGAGCATATTGTGATAAATTTCATTATTTTGTGTAATGTACTGTTAAAAATTAAACTTTCATATATTTTAGATTCATTGCACACCAACTGAAATATTTCAGGTTTTTTTATTGTTTTAATACTGATGATTTTGGCATACAGCTCATGAAAACCCAAAATTCCTATCTCAAAAAAATTAGCATATTTCATCCGACCAATAAAAAAAGTGTTTTAATACAAAAAAAGTCAACCTTAAAATAATTATGTTCAGTTATGCAGTTGCCAGGTCGTGCTGAAAAATGAAATCTTCATCTCCATAAAGCTTTTCAGCAGATGGAAGCATGAAGTGCTCCAAAATCTCCTGATAGCTAGCTGCATTGACCCTGCCCTTGATGAAACACAGTGGACCAACACCAGCAGCCGACATGGCACCCCAGACCATCACTGACTGTGGGTACTCGACACTGGACTTCAGGCATTTTGGCGTTTCCTTCTCCCCAGTCTTCCTCCAGACTCTGGCACCGCGATTTTCGAATGACATGCAAAATTTGCTTTCATCCGAAAAAAGTACTTTGGACCACTGAGCAACAGTCCAGTGCTGCTTCTCTGTAGCCCAGGTCAGCCGCTTCTGCCGCTGTTTCTGGTTCAAAAGTGGCTTGACCTGGGGAATGCGGCACCTGTAGCCCGGTCCACTGGTTCCACAGGTCCCCCAAGGTCTGGAATCGGCCCTTCTCCACAGTCTTCCTCAGGGTCCGGTCACCTCTTCTGGTTGTGCAGCGTTTTCTGCCACACTTTTTCCTTCCCACAGACGTCTTGATACAGCACTCTGGGAACAGCCTATTCGTTCAGAGATTTCTTTCTGTGTCTTACCCTCTTGCTTGATGGTGTCAATGATGGCCTTCTGGACAGCAGTCAGGTCGGCAGTCTTACCCATGATTGCGGTTTTGAGTAATGAACCAGGCTGGGAGTTTTTAAAAGCCTCAGGAATCTTTTGCAGGTGTTTAGAGTTAATTGGTTGATTCAGATGATTAGGTTAATAGCTCGTTTAGACTACCTGAACATGATATGCTAATTTTTTGAGATGGGAATTTTGGGTTTTCATGAGCTGTATGCCAAAATCATCAGAATTAAAACAATAAAAGACCTGAAATATTTCAGTTGGTGTGCAATGAATCTAAAATATATGAAAGTTTAATTTTTATCAGTACATTACAGAAAATAATGAACATCACAATATGCTAATTTTTGAGAAGGACGAGTATATATATATATATATATATATATATATATATATATATATATATATATACACACACACACACACACACACACACATATACACATTTTTTTTTTACGGTGATCCCTCGCTACTTCGTGCTCCAAGTTTCTTCGGCTTCAGTGCATCGCGGGTTTTTCAAAAATATAAAAATAAAGAAATTCAGGAAAAATAGGGAAACCTCCAGTGCAGCTAACTGGGTCAATCAAAGGCGGGCCATGTCTCTCACTGTCTATGGTGAGAGGCATGTAAAAGGACCATTGCTGACTTTCGTAAAGAGGAGCTGCAAAGCCGTCAGCATGTTTCTGTCCCTTGCCAAAGGGTTGTTTCAGGAAGGGCATTCGACGTGAAAACTTATGCCAAATCAAATGTGTGAATCATTCGTTGTGGCCAACCCTGATAAAGGGAAAAAGCTGAAAGGAAATCTCATCTCAGGAAAACGTTACGGAAAATGCTGCAAAACAAGGCCAATTACGCAAAAAAACCCAAACAAACAAAAAAACAACCCAAAACCCCCCAACAAAACTACTTACATTTTTATGTACGGTGCGCATCTGTATGTGTGTATTTATATTTTATTTTATGCATTATTTTTGAATATTTGTTATCAGCATTTATAGCATTGAATATGTATTTACTGATATTAATATACACATATACATGTACGTATTTGTCAGTCAGGGGGTTGATCCTACTTCGTGGAATTCGGCGGTCGTTGTGGTGGTGTGGGGGGGGGGGCGTCTCGGTCCCCAATAATCGCGGAAAGTGAGGGATCCCTGTATGTATGTATGGATGGATGTATGGACAAGTGTGTGTGTGTGCGCCAATACCAATACTAGCATAAACAATGCCAGACTGGTACTGCATAGTACCCATGTCCGTGTACCACATTTTTGACAAATTTTCCATCTGGGAAATCAATTTATTTGCTGCTGTGCGAAAAAAAAAACCTTTCAGGTGTGAGAGGCACACAAAGTGCTTTGAGATTTCATGACAAGTTGCAACAGTGACAGTCCGATAGCAATACGAATAACAGATGAATTAGTCCACTGTAAATTACTAGTTTCAGGGACAATGGCATAGTGGTTAGGGTGCTGGGCTCATGATCAAGAGGTCATGGGTTTGAATCCCAGTTAGACCCCCACTGCGCTAAGCCCCTTGTCAATGTCTTAACCACAAGTGTCCACCCAGCAGTATAAATGTGTACCACTAAAAATACTGGGAAGGTAACCTGAGATCAACTAGTGTCCCGTCCAGGAGGCTTTGAACTCCTGGTAGCTTCACACTATGGAAACCGGGAATAAGCGTCAGATAATGATCCACTCGGCTCGGGTGTAAAAAGCCCAACAGATTTACCCAATTTTAACAGATTTTCCAAATTAATAGTTTCAGGGGACTATTCTGAACAGATTACAATTTTTAATAATCTTTCATTGTTCGAATAATATTTGAGGATGCTATTACATATGTTTCGCTTACTTTAAGTAATGAGACCTGGTCATATTTCCTAAATTATTATAATACAGGGATCCCTCGCTACTTCGCGCTTCAATTCATGCAGCTTCAGTGCATCACGTTTTTTTTTTTTTTAATATTAATCGAATTAAAAAATAAGGAAATTAAGGAAAAATATGGGGAAAAGTGTGGGGCTGGTGATGTAATGGTTAGGGTGCTGCGCTCATGATCGGGAGGTTGTGAGTTCGAATCCCACTGAGACCCTCACTGTGCTAAGACCCCTGGGCAAGGTCTCAACCACAAGTGTGCCTCTGTTCACCCAGCAGTATAAATGGGTACCAGTAAAAAATATACTGGGGAGGTAACCTGCGATGGACTAGCGTCCCTCCCATCCAGGGGGAGTTGAACTCCTGGTCGCTTCACGCTATGGAAACCGGGGATAAGCACCGGCCTGATGAGCCACTATGGCTCGGGTGTAAAAAAAAACCCAACAGATGGGGAAAAGTTAAGGAAAAGGCCACAAAAACAAGGCCAATTGTGCAAAAAAACCCACCCAAAACAACAAAAACAAACAAACAAAAAAACAACAACCCAAAACCCCCAATCAGAACTACTTACATTTTTATGTGCGGTGCGCATCTGAGTGTGCGCGCATGCATTTGGATGTGTGTATTTATATTTTATTTACATCTTATGCATGATTTTTGAATGTTTAATTGTTATTATAAGCATTTATAGCATTCAATATGTAATTATTAATATTATATACATGTACGTATAAGTCAGTCGGGGGGGGGGTTGATCCTACTTTGCGGAATTCGGCGATCGCAGGGGGATCTCAAGCCCAATTAACTGCAAAAAAGTGAGGAATCCCTGTATATCCTAAATTGTGTGCTTGTGTAATATTAAAATACATAAAAATTCAAACATACATTTTTAATGCATGGGTGTCTTAACTGGTTTCTGCAGGTACTGAAAGGGCAAGAATTCCTACATAAAGTGTACTTGTGACATCTGCAGATTGTCTGAACAAATCATACATTCAAATCGTTCTCTAGTTTAATTTAAGGCTCCATAGAAACCCTGGTCTGACTCTTTGAATGCCAACACTTTGTGTTGTATGTTTACACTCACATCAGGATTTAGTGAATTGTTCTCAGACGTCTTGGTAGAAAACAGAATGTGTGTGAAGCCATCTTGTTTCTTCACAACAATGTCTCTATAGCGATAAGCACTCTCTGTCTGACGAACACTGAATCGCAGGCGCTTGTCGATGGCGGAGCGTTCCTCGTGCCGCCGTTTGCCGAGTGCATTCGTAATTCCTGAGCCAGCTGCCACTCCTGCTGTGCCATTCTGTACACTTGCTGACCCACTGGCTGATGAAGCCTCCATCAATGTTGATGCACCTTTGATGAGTAAATTATATAGAAGTCTCCATTAACATGCCAAGTAACTCAACACGCATTTACTTCAGTTAAACATACATTAGACATTTATGTCAGGAATGATGGTGGTTGGCAGAGAGATAGAGGGAGAAAAAAAAAAAACAACAATTGTGGAGATGGTAAAACAACCTATTTACAATTTATAATAATTAGTCGGAACATTACACAAATTTTTAAAAACAGGCCCTCTACAACACTCGGCGAAAAATAAATAAATAATTAAATAAATAAGATCAAACCCTCTATATCAGTATATCAGCTACAGTTTTACAAAACAATAAAGGATTTCTTTGGGACCGTCTGCAGTTTCCACAGTCAACATCGCAAAGAATGAACCATTTTAACATGGAAATAACATCAATCCACAACACAAACCAAGCACTATCACTTTTATTTATTTATTTATTTTTGACTGGAAGTTGAATCCAGTTACCCTCAAGAGGAAGAGGAGACGTGTGCAGGCTAGAATATTCTCACATTATTGACACAAAAGAACGTAGCCAATAGAATATAGTGTTGCAACTGGCTGCACACTAAAACGCATTCTCATTGGCTGATTCTGCAAGTTGCTATAAAACACTAAGCGAGTGGCTACATAGGTTCAATGTCATGCAAACAAAATAACCAGCTGGTAGGCGCCTTGACGCATAAAAAAAATCCGATCAATCACATAACTGAGAGGTTGGTTGGTTTCGTTCCCTCCCAAAGTCCATGTGATAATCCGCTCATTCTGTACATTCAGTTCATCAGCTGACTTCATTTTATTGCCACATTCATGATGCTGAGCCTTGACCGGACCAACAATGTCATGGGAATTACATGCTGTGGTCAAGACTGAATGCTCTCCAACAAAATATATGGATGCGCAACCTTAAAAGCTTATTTCATTAAAAGCTTATTTAAAGTGGGAGAGGCTGGGGCTTCTACAACTATCAGATAATCGAGTTCAGAAACTTAGAGATCGCAAGCAGTCACACAACCATCAAGTGTTCCAGATTAAAGTGGGGGGAAAATCCCAGCCGTTGTTGTGGAGAATTTCTGGATGATAACTTGTACAAGCTTTATCTCGTCAGCATAGGCTGCTAAGCCCACGACCCGACCCCAGATTTAGCGGAAGAAGATGAATATGATGATGAACTTATATTTAGTAGTCTGCAGCATGGCCGCACAAAACCTGTAAATGTTTGCAGGTCTGTATTCAAGCATGACTACATTTAAGACTGCATTAGTTCTGCAAAAAAAAAAAATAAATAATAATAATCTTTTGGGAATGCAAGAGTGTGCTCCATTACCTGGTGAACAAATTGGACATTTCAACAAACAGACAAAGGCAAACGTAGAAAAATCAAGTTCTCATATTTAGCAGAATGTACCTTTCCCGTTGAGAGTGCGGACAGCAGCAGGCGTGATGGGAACTTGAGGTGGAGGCAATGCCGCTTGGGTCCTAGGTCGTGTGCCCATGCGTGCACGCTCCTGTCCAGGCACAAGGACATGTCCTGCGGACTTCTCCTGACCGGCCACCTCAGGGGGGACCGAGTCAGGCTCCTCACCGCCCTGTTCCAGACTGTGTGCTGCCTCACTGGGAGATTGCTCTGAATCAGCTCGACTGTTCAACGGACTTTTTGGCACTAAGATTTTGATTCCAGACTTCACCAGGTCCATACTACAGCGTAAAGTGCCGGCAGTAGTAGTAGATAAAAAAGGCTGCTGTTGCGTGTCTGCTTTATCATCCATTTTCCTGTTATCCAGTGCATTCTGTGCTGGCTGTAATTGTTTTCTAACACTGGTAGACGGAGTGCTCAGAGCTGATGAAGCAGCTGATCCGCTGTTGTGTGCTTGAGGCCTGCTCATCTGCTTGCGTGCATTGTTGTTGGAGGCATGACCTATAGCCATGCTGGGAGACCTGCGAGTAGAACGAATGCAGGGCGCGTCTCCCAGCCCTTCACTGTGTTGACGATTAAACTCATTTATAAACTCTACACAGCTGGTTAAATTGGCTTCAGGTTCCCAAGTGTCTCCTTCAAAAGTATATCCCCTCCAGCGAACCAAATACTCCATTTTGCCCTTCTTGTTTTTACGTTTACCAACAATTCTCTCCACCTAGAAGGCACGAGAAAGGGATGATGCAAAATTCATATCTTGATCTGTGCATAAAAAATGTTTACAGCTTCAGAGAGCTCAAAAGAGGAATATAAAATGTCAATTTAGAAATGTACATGAAGGTACATGATTTATAATATACAGATGCTCCCCGGCTTACGTTTTTAATTGGTTCCAGACGACCGAACGCAAGTTGAAAGTGAACGTAAGTTGTTCCAGTGACGTATGACGCTCATACTGCACTATACATCCATAAATACCATTACCGTATCTCATAAAACACCCCTCAATTAATTATTATAAACATAACATTGTAAAATATCAAATATATCAAATAATATCAACATTAATTTAAAATAAATTAAATTCAAGCAAAATTATTTCAAATAGATAAATTTTAATCAAATTCACTCATCAAATTCACTCATCAATTTGATCAAATACAGTATCAAATACAACCTTTAACATTATGATGCGATCTTTCTGCTTTTAAATGGTTCCGATGGTCGACGGATGGTCATTTTACATGAAGCTGAGCCGAGTCACTTTAAATGAAGCTTAAAACAGCCAATCAACGCTTACAATATGTCAGGCGCTCAACACCGAACGTAGTTTACTTATTTGTGCTTGACACAAAGCACGGGTTTATACAAACTTCCAGTCTTTCAAGTGAGCAAGGCCGCCGTTGAATACTGGTTTAGAATTTAGCCTGCACTGACGTGAATCACCCACAGAGCGGACAGTTCTCTTTCTTTTATGGATTCGGGTTTTCATTTATTTTACAACTCTCTTTGCTTAACTGAGTATGCATGGTAGATTACACCGAACCGAGCAGATAGTTAATTCATCTGTGTATGAGACTTGCACCCATGCTAGTAGGCTTACGCTTCTGACCATCCATATTTGCTTAGGGTTACAAAAGTCCGCAAAACAGTGTAAACACAACGATCACAGAGATGTCTTAACACAAGGGTAACACGCTATATAAATGATTTTATATATAAAACGATGTATATATAACTGAACTGGGAAGAAGGAGGGGCACGTTCAGTCTGTCGTTTGTAAACCATGGACGCAGCGTCATTACGTCAGCGTACTACATAGGTACGTCTAAACTCAAAATTTGACTTTTTTTTTTAAAAAAAAAGGAAAATTTGAAAAAAACATAAAATGGATGAACGTAAGTCGGGGAGCATCTGTAAGCTGAATTTCTCTTATGAAATGTAAGGGATGAGCGAGTAGAGAACAGGAATGCAAGATTACATAAAAACCAGAGAAATGTCATATACCATGCATGGTAAATATCTTCTATCATGGTATAATAGCTTTGAATTACAGTAACAGGACATATACACAGTATACTGTAGTACTTTTCTCTTAATATTTCAATTAATAGCATACGTTTCAAAAATAAAACTACAAATATCTGGTTCTCTGGAACACAGACGACAGCTAATGATGAGACTAAATTCCAGTGGTGCCTCGTCTAACGAGTGTCCCTTATAACAATTTTTCCAGGATACAAGCTTCGATCCAACCAAAAATCTGCTCCATCCAACGAGCAAAAATTCACTTTACAAGCTCTCCTCGAGATGGCTTTTCCGGCCCGATTAACCTTGTATTCTTCCATGTGTATTCCTCTGCACTCCGAGAATGCCTTGTACAGTGCTTCTCAATTATGTTCTATGACACCCCACCCCCCATAGGAAGAAAAAGAACATTTCACACACCTCCCCCCCCAGTGCCCTGCACGTGACTATAAATAGTGTTGTCTGCACTTCATATCGTTTGCTTGGCGCTTTTTCCTGACAACATAGCGTGACAATGAGAGCGCCACTGCCACCTACTGTGGAGGTCACGCAATTACACTTAATTCTAGTACAGTACGGCAAAAAAGCATGTTCCTTAGGGTCAGGCGTGCCCCCCTTGGCATCACACTGCACCCTCCAAGGCCCCACTATTTGAGAAGCACTGGCCTTGTGGGAGCTCATCATGTGCCTTTCCTCGCTGGCATTCGTAGCGTGCACACTCACAAAATTAATACTAGTCACCTGGTCAGCTAAGGTTGAGTGATCCATAGCATGGTGGCCATCTTGGATTTCTGGTCACGTGACCAGAAGTTCCCCTTTTTGCCCGAAAAAATACGTTTTTGAAAAGGACAATACAAGAGCTATTCATAACATATAGTTTACTCATGTAAATCCAATATTTAGGCATCTTAAACCAATATATGAAATAAATGTTGGTTATGCAGAAAAATGGCTGGCATTTCGGGGTTCAGTATGGGGCACAGCTAGGGTTAAATAACCTAAACAGCTATTACATTGATATCACATCGCAAAGCACTTACCGTAGATCACCATTTTTAAGTAAATTATACCCAAATAGTTATTTAAAGCATAACAAAATCACTGATGCTGGTTTTTGCTTTGTAGAATTTGTACTCTAACTTTTTTCCAGGATATTCAAAAAGAGTAGTACTGTACTCAGTTGCATAATACTATACCAATGCAAAATACCAGGATTCCATTCAGTAGTTTTCTTAAAATAACTGCCACAAGAAGAAAAAGGAACAGGGATGCTGGACAGTCATACTGAAAATGCAAATGAGATGAAAATACCCAGGTGCACAACTAGACCATCGGGGGAACCTGTACACAAAAATCATGAAGATCGGTTAAAGTCATTTTTTTTTAAATAAATGGAACGGCAAAAATCACAGTTGTGGAATCTCACTCCTCAACTTGTGTGGAAAAGTCATTTAAAAAATACCAGAGAGAAGAACCCACCTGATTGACAAAAATGCGCATTGTGGCTTTTGAGAAGACATTTGACCGTTTCACTTTGGCTGTGTGTGCAGTGGATATGGTGTAACAGGCCTGTTGATCCTTTTATCACCGGTTCTACTCAATTTTTTTTGGACAGAATTTCTAAGCATAGGTTAAGCGTTGTGGGGTTCGGGTTTGGTGGCAACAAGACTTCACCTCTGCTTTTTACAGATGGCCCTTTGAGCGCCATCAAACCGGGACCTCCAGCTGTTGTTGAAGAAATCAGGAAAAGCAGATTCAGGAGAGAAACAGCCGAGTGCAAAGCATCAGCACTTTCAAGTCTGGTGCCATGGTTCTCAGATGGAAAAGAGTGGAATGCACCCTCTGGGTCAGAAATAAGGCCCTGTCCCAACTGTTAAAGTATGTCAGGAACTTGTTCACAAATGAGGGGAAAAATGGAGGATTCACACGCAGAGCATGCAGTCTCTGTTGTGATGATGAGGGAGCTGCACCAAAAGACAAACTCTCAGTTTACTGGTTGATCAATGTTTCTACCTTCAAGTGTGGTCAAGAGCTTTGGGTAGTGACCAAAAGAACAAGGTCGTGGGTACAAGCAGCTGAAATGAGTTTCCTTCGCAGGGTGGTGAGGCGCTCCCTCATCAACAGGGTGAGAAGCTCGGCCATTCGGGAGCAGTTTGGGACCAGTTGAGGTGGCTTGGGAATCTTATTAGAATGCCTCCTTATTGCTTCCCTGGTGTGGAGTTTCGGGAAAGGAACCTAAAGTTGACCCAGAACAAACTGGAGGGACTATGTCTCTCTGGTGGTCTTGGAACAATTCGGTGTCCCACCTTCAGTAGAGCTAGAAGAAGTGGCTGTGGAGCAGGAGTCTCAACCTCATTGCATAGGCTGCTACCCCAACAACCCAACCCCAGATCAAGCAGAGGACAAGGATGCTGGGGGGGGGGGTGTCACCTGGTGACCAAATACAAATGAGACAAAGATCATGGCAAATAGGATTTAGGCAAATATTTATGCACTGCTCCTGATAGATATGTCATCAACAGGTGTCGGAGGCTAATGTTGCAAAAGTAATGTGGCTCAGTTAAGGACGAAAATAAAAAAGTCTTACTCAAATTTCCCGAAATAGGTCTGAGGCAAAGAAGGAAAGATTTACATGTAGTTTACTGTTGATTTCTTTTCACTTTCATTTCTATTACATGTGTTGTTATTTTAATTATCTGTTTAACAAGTTCATTTTCCACATTGCCAAATATTTGTGTGTGTAAGTATGAAGGACAAAGGACTGATTACATCGCATACAGAGAACCAATCTGAACACCATCAGTGTTCAATTGACCAAACTTCCAGGATGCACTGCTGCAGTCCAAGACCCAAAATAAAAACCTGATGTATTTAATGGTTATGGTTTATTTATTAAAAAAAAAAAAAAAATCACTCTTCATGTAAATATGTCACCTAAAGAAACTTGGTATGTTTTCTGCAATAACTCTGGATGAGAAACGTGATAAAACTCTATTTAGTGTGAAATTTCCATCTTAAACTTTGCATTTGTTTTCAGTTTTGTTGCTGTGGAAACTATACATTGCAGCCAAACGGCATCCAGTAAGCAACATGAGCCAGATACAGGAACAACATCACAGTCATGTGCCATGTCTATAGAGTTCCACTCAGGAGTTCCGTTAAAAATACCCAGGTGCATAACCAGACCATAGCGGAAACTATATGAAAAATATCCAGAAGTTACATTCAGTAATTATCTGCCACTGGTAGCAGGTACCCAAAGGCATTTTTTGTTTTAAATGACACAAAGAAAAAAAAAAAAACACCAAAATTTATTAAGATTCCATTATTGGTTCAAAAGTTACAGTATTTTAAACATCTTCATGATGATACATTTATTAGTCAATTTTACACTAAAATGGCCAAAATTACTTTTTTATACATCAGTTAAATAATTAAAAAGTTAAAATTCTTATTCTGAATTTTCTTATTCAATTGTGTAGACAGCTTGTCTCTAATTTTTTTGAAGTCATTATCTGCATGCTAAATGAAAAAAAATTTCTATTCTAAAAATTGAAAAAAAAATTTTTTCAACTTGTCGAAATGGCCGAGTTGGAATCCGTTGACTTTTGAAAGTAAATCAGTCACAATTTCCTGAATCATAATTTTTTTCCTTTTGGCTGCTCCCTTCAGGAGTCGCAATAGCGACTATCTACCTCCATCTCACTCTATTCTCTGCATCTTTACTCCAACTACCTTCATGTCCTCCTTCACCACATTCATAAATCTTCTCTTTGGTCTTCCTCCAGGCCTTCTGCCCAGCAGTTCCAACCTCAGCATCTTAATACCAATAAATTCACTATCCCTCCTCTGTACATGTCCAAACCATCTCAATCTAGCCTCTCTGACTTTGTCCCCAAAACATCTTACATGTGCTGTCCCTCTGATGTACTCATTTCTGATCTTATCCGTCCTCGTTACTCCCAAAGAGAACCTCAACATTTTCATCTCTGCTACCTCCAGCGCTGCCTCCTGTCTTTTCCTCAGCACCACTGTTTCTAAACCAATTTCCTGAATATTGGTGCCATTAACATGAAGTCAAAACTGTTATACCACTTAAAACATTTACTTTTTATCAATTAAATTTAATCAATAAACAAATTAATTTCTTGACTTTCACTACTCAAAAGTTGACAACCAAACGCATAAAAAAATGTTTACTACAGCGTTTATCTCTACTTTTTATATAAAATGTTTAAATTTTAACTGTTTTAAAACATGAAACGCTTCCATGCTCAGTGGCTCTGCGCTGTTGTCCCCCCCCCCCCCCCCCGAGTCGTCCTCAGCGGGAGAGTAGACTTGCACTAAACATCCTCGGTCAGGTGAGAAGACTTGGGTTTAAAAATCTGCTCTGTGTAGTTTCGCATCAAATTATTTTATCTTCTACAATTAGTTTATAAAAATTGAAAATGTAAGCTCTCTTTTTATATGAAATTGACATGATTATGCATTTATTTAGCCATTCTACAGCACGAATAAAAGCTTTAAACATTTAACCACTTCCTGTGGAGTGATGGGAATAATTTGATTCCGCTGGCCTCCCATTGGCAAGGAGGGATGACGCAACTCCATCCAATTGACTATTATGGAGCTGCATCTCCCATAATGCTTTTCGTGTAAAGGACAGATTTACTGTTGTTTCGTGAGCTTTTCGAGAGTGCTCATTGCAACTTTATTTATTGACTCAGGCCTTTAACCTTCCATAAACATTTGTAAGATGATGATAACTCCGCTAAGAAGACATGGTCAACACGAGGTAAGTACCTAAAAATGGTTTTTTAAAGGGTTTAGGGGGTAGTATTGGGGGCCTTAGAACGAATGACACGTTTTATATGTAAAATGCGGTTCAATTTATGAAAAAGCCAGGTTAAGAAAAAATGCTCTGGAATGGATTAATTTCGTTAGGTGAGGTACCAATATACTAAAAATATAACTTGCAAAAGAACCAATTTAAAGCAGAATTACATACACTTCTCGTAATATTTCCAGACTTTCAACAAAGTTTCTGCCACTTAATCTAAATTCTTAAGAAAGACTATATAGAATCCACAGTCCTTAAAAAAATAATACAGGGCTACTGTTGCAAAATCTCTGAATATGTCTCATTATATGTCCTTTCGTTGATGCTAATTTCCTCTTAACTAACATGAAAGAGCCATAGTGTCACACTTTGTAGAGCACTGAACACAAATGGACTTTGCTCACTGATCATGTCAAGCACTAGAACCTGACTAAAAAATAAAAAATAAGAATTCAAGAATGGCTTTTAATCTGTATGTGCACATGGCTTTTTATCAGAAAGCAGAACATCCATTTCTTCCTGAGTCTAAACATGTCTGATAAATCCACGGTCAAAATATTCTTTTTTTTTTTTTTTTTTTAACAGCTATTGCATAAAAATCTCCCTCTCCCAAGTTCTGGTGCTATATTTAAAATGATTCTGAAAATACTCTCTCTCTCTCTCTCTCTCTCCCTCCCTCCCCAAAAAGTACTCCACCCAAAATTAACCAGAAATATCAACATGTAGTATCCGGGCAAACAGATACAGTCGGCCCCCTTCTTAATAGAATTAAAGAAATTAATCTGTTCCAGTGCCTTTTTCGCAACCGGGAGTTTTCATAAGTAGAGGCGCACTTTACATGTAAAACGCGTGATTCGTTCCAAGGCTCCCAAGACTACGCCATAAACCCTTTAAAAATTATAAAAGTACACCAATTTTATATGAAATATGTATGAAATGTGTTAAAAGTAAAAGAAAATAATTTATTAAACCATTTTATTAACATATTTATTAATTAAACCATTATTAAACATCTGTGGCGCGCTTCATGGTGTGCTCCACCGAATGCAGGTGGTGTCGCAGCCGACGCCGGAGCTTTTGAGATGGGGCACGACTCATCCGAACCTCCGATTTGTCAAGCAGGTAAGTGCGCTTTACATGTTTAGTACTCAAAATTCACCAGTGGAAGAGACTCAGTAGAAAAGGTTTACATAGCTATCACCTCCATATTGTACAATTCATTTTGTCATATCACAGAATGTTGCCAGAAAATAATAAATCTCAAATAAATGGCTAAGGAGCTACTGATGCAAGATAATAGCAATAAATGTAAAAAAAAAATTATATACATCACAAAAATAGTGGTCCATTATAGACAAGATTTGACCCCATAATCTTGACCCCTTTTAAGGTCTCCTTCTTCAATATCGTCCCGATTGTAGAGGGGTTTAGGCCATACTCCTTTGTGATTTCACTCAACTGAATCCCACTTTCATATTTTATCATAATCTCCTGTTTTCATTTTATTGATAACGAAGCCCGCTTCTTCTTTTCAGTCTCACCGGGAATCACTTTCTTGGGGATCATGATTGATAACGAAAAATAACGCTGCAATAAGCACACTCGAAAAAAACTCATGAAACTCACAGACCAACAGTACAACTCTCCTTCACGCCTGTGTTCGAACAATGGGTCGAATGCACACGAAAAGCATTATAGGTACAGTACTGTATTATGAAGATTCAGCTCCCTCTTAGCCAATGGGAGGCCATCGGTGCAGGGTGTTGGGAGACAACCAATGGGAAAGCAAGTCGTGCATTGTTTGAATGGCGCATTTGAATTTTTAAGATCGTGCTTTCGTAACGTGAACTTGTTTCGTATCCGGAGACAAAAATTTTAGGAAAATGCGTTTCGTAACCTGAATTTTTCATTTGGCGAGACTTTTGTAATATATACACACACACACACACACAACTCGTTACTTCGTGCGTTTTAATTCATCGCGTTTTTTTTTTTTTTTTTTAAATATCCATTGAAAAATTAAAAATTAAGAAAATTAAAGAAGAATAGGAGAAAAAGTTAAGGGAAATGCCACAAAACAAAGCCAATTATGCAAAAAGAAAAAACCCAAACAAAAAAACAACCCAAACCCCCCCAACAAAACTACTTACATTTTTATGTGAGGTGCGCACCTTTACTGACGTATATGTACATGTATGTGGTGTATATGATATCAATAAATACATATTCAATGCTACAAATGATTATAATAACAATTAAACATTAAAAAAATAACATAAGATATAAATAAAATATAAATACAGATGCTCCCCTACTTACCAACATTTGTTTTGCAAACATCCGGAGATACGAACTGGTCCGTCCGAGGTCGAAAGTGAAAGTGAAATGAAATTGAACAACAAGTAGTAATAGAAATGGAATAAAATCTACAGATGGATATATCACTAATATAAGTATGAAATATGATTAAACATTATCCTGAGGTACACTTAATACTCGGCTCCAGCAGAGGGGGGCGTGGCTGATAAGTGCTTTACACCGGTCCGGGAAAAGAAGCAGAACGATATCTTCCTGAACGCCTGCCAAAACTTTCAAAGAAGAACCAAATTGACTCCAGTATTATAATGAAATGGATAAGAGTGAAACGCTCTGTAAATCTGATCAGATCCGCTGTGCTGTGCTTGAGAGGAACCAGGAGTTTAAACATGATATTGATAATGGACAGATGATTATGGGGAGGGGGGAGGGGAGAGAGATTGAAAACAGTACAAACTCGTATAGGTTACTTATACAAGGTTTAAACATACGTTCCCCTCTAAAGAATGCCCTGTAACGACTTACAAACAAATACATCTAAGAACGGCCGTCCAGAACTTAACTCATTCGTAAGCTGGAGAGTGTCTGTACACACACACAGATGGTATTGCATGACACACATTCATACATTAGGGTTTTTTTTTTTGCATAATTGGACTTGTTTTGTGACATTTTCTGTAACTTTTCACCCTATTCTTCCTTAATTTCCTTATTTTTTAATTCGATGAATATTTATTTATTTTTTTAAAACGCGATGCACTGAAGCCGCATTAATTGAAGCGCGAAGTATCGAGGGACCCCTGTACAGTGGTGTCTCACCTTATGAAATTAATCCGTTCCAGAGCCTTTTTTGTAACCTGGATTTTTTTGTGAGTAGAACCACATTTTACATTTCTGTGTGGAGTTTGCATGTTCTCCCCGTGCTTGTGCGGGTTTCCTCCGGGTGCTCCGGTTTCCTCCCGCAATCCAAAGACGTGCACTGTAGGTTAATTGGCCGTTCTAAATTGACCGTAGATTCTCTCCTGCAGCGGCACTGGAACCCAGTCGTATCGGCATTTGCCTTTCCATTGGATCCTTCCGGTGGCGCCGAGACGAAGGGGGGGGGGGGGGGGGGACACGACTTGCTGCTTGGGTAACAGCCTGTCCCTCATTACTCCCTACCCAGGCTCTGCGCACTGGGGGGTATCACCAGCCGGGATACCAGCCAGAGCGCAGCCATAGTCCTTCGGGACTGACGGAGGCCTACCAAGGTGAAAACGCACTTGCTCCGAGTTATACATGCAAACATCAGCTCTCCACTGTAACAATCTTCTGTCCGGATCTGTCAGATCACTCAGTAACATTAGTCCACATTTTCTTGTGTGGTTGTTTTTGTGACATTCCTGGTATAACTGATGCCCAACACTACACACTTGTAGCCTGCTACTTGATGCGCTGCTTCTGGCTCCATATTCAAATGAATTTTCCAAATATAAACTTTATAAAATAAGCATCTTCCAAATATTTAATAGTATGCACTGTATGACTGCTCAGTACAACAATGTACTGTTGACTGAGTGACTAATCAGAGGTGACTTCTGATGAAGTACATTCAGGTTACATAACCACTATTAACCAGGTCATTGAAACACAGCTGCACAAGCAGAAATATTTTAAGACACCAATAAATACACGAGTTGTTACTAAATGGCTACTTAATGTGCATCAAAGCATTGTGGGTCAGGTACAAAGTCTTGTAAGGTAATGTTTAACACTCCTCAAAATTGTTCAAAGTTTGTGAATTTTTTGGACAAAAACAAATAAATATACTTTTTATGCTTATTTTGATTTTATTAACACCCAAATTTGTAGATATTCACAACTCAATTTTAACAGCAACAGATATACAGTCGGCCCTCTACTTATGAAAGTAATCCGTTCCAGAGCCTTTTTCGTAACATGGAGTTTTTGTAAGTAGAGGCGCATTTTACATGAGAAACACGTGATTCGTTCCAAGGCTCCCAAGACTACCCCATAAATCCTTTAAAAATGATAAAAGTACACCAACTTTGCATGAAATATGTATGAAATATGTGTTAAAAGTAAAAGAAAATTTATTAAACCATTTCAACATTTTATTAACATATTAAACCATTTTATTAACATATTTATTAATTAAACTATTATTAAACATTTTTTATTAATGCACACACACACACCGCCTCTCTCTCTCTCTCTCTCTCTCTCTCACACACACACACACACAAAAAAAACTCTCTCTGGTGTGTTTTGTCGAATGCAAATGCAGGCTACGCCCACACGCAACCAATGGAGCAATTCTATTTAAATGTTTAAATACAACATCCCGTCCATTTAAAGTGGAATTACAGTACCTGCTTGAAAGATCAGAGGTCCTGATTCAATATTAACTTGTTTCATTGTGAGATCGGCGGTCTTGTCCCATGGAGCACTCCGTTTTCATGCTCCTTCTGCTACAATATCGCGCCGAAATAATCGCCTCCGTCACTGTACAGTATGCCCTTGACTAGTCGCGGTTTTGCACCCACGGTTTGAGTATTCGCTGACTGCCAAGCAACCGGCACGTGATTCAATTCAGCCAATGGCTGCCCTCCTTTCTCCTGATTGGTTGAGCTGATGTCCAGCCCCTTTTTCCTCATTCGCGCACAAGTTGTCAATGAGCCTCTTTTTTTGTGTGTGTTTTAATTACCAATTAAGCTCTATGATACCACTCAAACGCCGTGCGTCTTCTCTGGCTAAGCGATAGAAAACGCTAGATGTCTCTTCTGAAGAAATAAGACTTTCTCCTGAGAAACGACGGTTTTCTCTGAACTGTTGTATTAAAATCTTTTTCAATTATTATTCCAGTACAGTATCTAAGTTCATGTTTATGCGTAAGATTTTATGTTCTGTAGCATGTTTAACAAACGATACCAAAAGGATAAACTTTATTACAATACTCTTCATGTCCTTTTACATTGAACTTGGAGTGATGTCTCCAAGATGGCACTGCCCAGAGGGCGACGTCGCAGAGTTCTCGGAGTCAAATTGTTTCTTTGTTCGTTTTAATTTGTTTTATTTGTTCATGTTTTGCACTATGCTTGTCTACGGCCGGTCGACTCTACTACAGCTATAAGATTGGAGTATTTTCGGGCGTGTATAACTAAGCAGAGCTAACATGCTAATAGCAGAGCTAATATGCTATGATAGGCAGCTCAATGCGAGCCGCACCCAAGCTATCAATAAGCCCAGGCGGAAAGGGGCCGAACAACGACTCCGGCGCTTGGGATTGCAGGGGATGAAGGCCGTGTAGCCGGCTGGTGTCATCGCCTCATCGAGTGTACTCTCCTCGAGCCATGTTTCACATAAACACAGTCCTGTAGATCCCTCTGCGCTGCAATCTGAGCATGAAGCTCGTCCATCTTGTTTCGCAGGGACAGAACATTTTCAAGCAGTATGGCCGGAATTGCTAACCAAGCCTCGGAGAACATCGCCTGGGCGGTTAGCATTGAGCTCCCATAGCATATAAGCTCACAATAGAAATTGTTGCGTGCTTAGTTGCCCGAAGCTGAAGCTGCTCATAGCTGTAGTAGGGTCGACCAGTCATAGACAAGCATGGTGCAAAACATGAACAAACAAATAAAACGAAGAAAGAAACAATTCGACTCTGAGAACTCCACGAGGTAGCCCTCTGGGCAGCGCCATCTTGGAGACGTCACTCCAAGTTCAATTTAAAAGGACATGAAGCCTAATAAAGTTTATCCTTTTGGTATCATGTGTTAAATATGCTACAGAACATAAAATCTCAAGCAAAAACATTATAAGAATTAACTTAGGTACTGTACTGGAATAATAATTGAAAAATACTTTAATACTAGTGCAACAACAGTATATGCTGTATAATGTTTATATTGTCATCAATAAAAATAAGAGAAAAATTGAAAAGTTTTTCTTAATCATTACTATATTTTACTACATTAAGACTGTCTATAGAATGTGTTTAAGAAGCAAATTTTAATGCATGTAATAGATACATAGTACTTTACTTCCAGCTGCTCATTCGCGCATGTGACGTAATACATGGAGTTTTACTTCCGGGTACAGAACTCGCGGATTATCTCGATTCGCGGGAGGGCTCGGAATCAAACACCCGCGAATTTCGAGGGCCTACTGTATTTCCCTTCAATATAGTCCCGATTGTAGTGGGGTTTCAGCGATAAGGAAATATAACGCTGCAATGATTAATCTCTAAACAAGCCAATAGTCCTGTTCAACACTCCACGCGTGTGACAAACAGGAAGTATGGGTACAGGAAGTATGGGTACAGGTCAGTTCCCTCCTGGCCAATGGGAGGTCAGCGGGGCGGGATGTTGGGAGACAGCCAATGAGAGAGCAACACATACATTGTTTGAATTTTGAATGCCGCTTTTGGCGCTTTTCGTAAAAAGAGGTTGTTTTTGTAAAAAGAGGACAAAAATGTAGGAAAATGTTTTTCGTAACCTGGATTTTTTGTACTCAGAGGTTTTCGTAAGTAGTTTTTTGTAAGACTGTCTGTCTGTCTTCCTTTTGGCTTGTTTCCTTTTACTCGGGAGTCGTCACAGCGAATCTTCTGATTCGCACGTTTGATTTGGCAGAGGTTTTTAAGTCGGATGCCCTTCCTGACACAACCCAAGGGACAGAAACACGCTGACGGCTTTGCAGCCGACTCTTTACGAAAGTCAGCAATGGTTCTTTTACATGCCTCACACCTTAGACAGTGAGAGACATGGCCCACCTTTGATAACCCAGTTAGCTGCACTAGGGGGACATTGACAACCCCGTGGGGACTCGAACCTCCAACCTTAGGATCAGCGATCCTGCGCCCTAGCCACTAGACCACCACGTAGAGGGTCGACTGTACGGTACATAAAACATGTAATAAATATCCACAATTTTACAAAAACCACAAACTTTGAAAAACTATTTTACTGTGACGCCTTTTGAGGACTACTAACTGGTCTATAATACTACTATCTATATATATTTTTTGAAGCATCTGAACAAGTGGATCACAAGGCCAAATCTTTCCTGGAATGCACCCATATTTTTGTGGATTTTTTTTTTTTTGTACGTGCATAGTACACTGACGTAATGACGCAATGAAGTAATGATGCTGCGTCCATTGTTTACAAACGACAGACTGAACGTGCCCCTCCTTTTTCCCAGTTCAGTTATATTTATATATCTTCCTTTCAGCTTTTTCCCTTTTACTCAGGAGTCGCCACAGCGAATCATCTGATTCGCACATTTGATTTGGCAGAGGTTTTTACGTCGGATGCCCTTCCTGACACAACCCTTTAGCAAGGGACAGAAACACGCTGACGACTTTGCAGCCTACTCTTTACAAAAGTCAGCAATGGTTCTTTTATATGCCTCTCACCATAGACAGTGAGAGACATGGCCCGCCTTTGATAACCCAGTTAGCTGCACTGGGGGGGGGGCAGTGACAACCTTGTGGAGAGTGGGACTCGAACCCCCAACCTTTGGATATATATCTCAGTTATATAGCATGTTACCCTTGTGTAAAAACGTCGTCTCTGTAATCTTTGTGTTTACACTGTTTTGCGAACTTTTGGAACCCTAAGAAAATATGGTTGGTCAGAATACTAGCATGGGTGCAAGTCTCATACACAGAGATGAATTAACTATCTGCTCGGATCGGCGCAATCTACCATGCATACTCAGTTAAGCAAAGAGAGTTGTAAAATGGAAACCCGAATCCAGAAAAGAAAGAACTCTCTGCTCTGCTGGTGATTCACATCAGTGCAGGCTAAGTTCTAAATGAGTTCAACGGCAGCCTTACTCAATTGAAAGACCGGAAGTCTGTATAACCCACAGCAAGTACACTACTTTCGCAAGTACACTACTTCGGTTTTGAGCGCCTGTAAAGTGTAAATTGGCTGTTTTAAACTTCATGTAAAGTGACTCGGTATAAATAAGTGACTTATTTGAAAATAATGTTGATATTATTTTACAATGTTATGTTTATAATAATTGACTTAGGGGTGTTTTATGAGATACAGTAATGGTATTTATGGATGTATAGTACAGTATGAGCGTCATACGTCACAGTAACAACTTACGTTCACTTTCAACTTACATTTGGCCGTCCGGAACCAATTAAAAACGTAAGTCGGGGAGCATCTGTATTTGGTTTTACTTCTGTCAATGCAAGTAAAAGGCTTGAGAGCCACTTTTCTCTTTGTGCAATTCCTGTGTGTTGCACCTTTTTGACTCTTCAACTTATTAGGAACCCTTTAAGTCACTTCACAGGGGAATAAATAGAATAAATAAATAAATAAATAATATATCTTAACCAGCTTATGCAACACTATAGATGGCTAGCTTGTATGCTAGCCGTTAGCATCAAAAAACTTCCTGGAGCTTCAGTTCACTTGAGCAAAATACAACACAATACTTTCATTAACTGCACACAACTCCACATTCAATATACTTTGCTTATAACTGGTTTTCTAATTCATAACCATGATATTATCATGCTGTGATAATATACCGTATTCGACGTAATAAGTGCCCTGATCCAATAAACGCCCCCCCTCCATGTTTTTACTCTTCTTCTTTTCCCTTCAGGGGTCGCCACAGCGAATCATCTGCCTCCATCTCACCCTATCCTTTGCATCTTCTACTCTTACACCAACGACCTTCATGTCCTCCTTCACCACATCCATAAATCTTCTCTTTGGTCTTCCTCTAGGCCTTCTGCCTGGTAGTTCCAGCCTCAGCATCCTATTACCAATATACTCACTATCCCTCTTCTGTACATGTCCAAACCATCTCAATCTAACCTCTCTGACTTTGTCTCCAAAACATCTTCCATGTGCTGTCCCTCTAATGTGCTCATTCCTAATCCTATCCATCCTCGTTACTCCCAAAGAGAACCTCAACATTTTCATCTCTGCTACCTCCAGCTCTGCCTCCTGTCTTTTCCCCAGGGGCACTGTTTCTAAACCATACAACATCGTTGGCCTCAACACCGTCTTGTACACTTTTCCTTTCATTCTTGCCGATACCTTCCTATCACACCGGACACTTTTCTCCAACCATTCTAACCTGCCTGCACACGCTTCTTCACCTGTTTTCCACGCTCTCCATTGCTCTGGATTGTTGAGCCTAAGTACTTAAAATCCTCCACCTTCCTTATCTCTGCTCCCTGTAACCTCACCGTTCCTCTTGGTTCCTTCTCATTCACACACATGTATTCTGTCTTACTGAGGCTAATCTTCATTCCCCTCCTTTCCAGGGCATACCTCCACTTCTCTAGATTTTCCTCCACTTGTTCTCTGCTCTCACTACAGAAGTTTCTTGTCTAACCTCGTCTGTCAGCCTGTCCATCACCATAGCAAACAAGAAGGGGCTGACCCTTGATGCAGTCCCACGTCCACCTTGAGCTCTTCTGTCACACGGACAGCACACCTCACCACTGTCTTACATCTCTCATACATGCCCTGTACCACTCTAACATACTTCTCTGCCACTCCAGACTTCCTCATACAATACCACAGTTCCTCTCTCGGCACCCTGTCATATGCTTTCTCCAGATCCACAAAGGCACAATGCAGCTCCTTCTGACCTTCTCTGTACTTCTCTATTAACATCCTCAAAGCAAACACTGCATCTGTGGTGCTCTTTTTTTACATGAAACCAAACTGTTGCTCACAAATGCGGACCTGTGCCCTTAGTCTTGCTTCCAGTATTCTTTCCCATAACTTCATTGTATGGCTCATCAACTTTATCCCTCTGTAGTTGCCACAACTCTGTACATCTCCCTTGTTCTTAAAAGTGGGCACAAGCACACTTCTCCTCCATTCCTCCAGCATCTGCTCACTTTCTAAGACCTTGTTGAATATTCTTGTCAGAAAATCTACTGCTACCTCTCCTAGGCACTTCCATACTGCTACCTCTCCTAGGCACTTCCATACCTCCACCGGTATGTAATCAGGACCAACAAACAAACAAAAAAACCAACCCAATACCCCCCAAAAAAACTACTTACATTTTTATGTGAGGTGTGCATCTGTGTGTATTTGTATTTTATTTACATCTTATACATTATTTTTGAATGTTTAATTGTTATTGTAAGAATTCATAGCGGTGAATATGTATTTATTGATCTTATATACACATATACATGCACGTATACCTCAGTCAGGGGAGTTGATCCTTCTTCGTGGAAATTCAGTGTTCATGGAGGGTTCACTGTACCACCATTACGCACGAAATGCTTCAAATTCGAATAATAACAATTATATGTAATAATTCTATTTACACACCAAAATTTTGCACAGGTACAAAATGAAAACTATAAATGCAAATCATTAACCTCAAATTTGACTGACTACTTCCGAAAATATATGAATCCCATTTCGAATTTAATCAATTCCCTTCTCAATAAAACTCAGGTGTACTTTCAGACCGCTAAGACCCCTGGGCAAGGTCTTAACCACAAGTGTCCCTCTGTTCACCCAGCAGTACAAATGGGTACCAGTAAAAAAAAAAAAAAATACACTGGGAAGGTATCCTGCGATGGACTAGCGTCCCATCCAGGAGGAGTTGAACTCCTGGTCGTTTCACACTATGGAAACCAGGGATAAGCACCAGCCTGATGAGCCACTGGGCTCGGGTGTAAAAAGCCCAACAGACTTTACCTTTTACCTACCGTACTTTCAGATCAGGTTGATTAGGAGTGATTCAGGCCTCATGTTGAAAAGCTTCGACCTGATCACCTGCACAAACAAATGCCATGCAGACTGCATGCTGTGCTCAGGGCTCCAGGAAAATATGTTCAGTTGGATAACGTATATATTCAAACATTTAAAAACAAACAACACCAGAAAAAAAAAAAAAAAATCACCATTTTAAAAACATATTCAGATGGGCAATAAACTATATGAAACTATTTGGAGTTATTTTCCTTCATCAAGCAGCAAATGAATCAGAAATGCAAAATAAAAGTAGCTCGTTAAAAAAAAGGACAGAAAAGGAAGGAAAATAAAAAGTAAATCTTAGTTTTCTATGATGAGAATTTGGTTTGTTTGATGACTTCTCAGATACTTTTATTTTAACATCCTTCATGAGGAGACAGGAACTTTTCCAAAACAAAAAAATTCTCATCCTGAATCCATAAACACAGGAACAAATACCTTCCAAACTATCTTCAGTACACCTGAACAGACTTTCTGGGATATTATTTGTTGTGACATAATTACAGGCAGCACCATTCTGAAGTAAAACTGAGGAGAATAATCCTGCTAAAAGGTAAAAAGAAAAAGAAAAAGAGGGAAGTATTGAGTTCTTTTCGTTCACTGAGGACACTCCAGCTTCAATCTCTCATTATAACACATTCTTCACATGAATCATTCCACATGAGGGGGGGACAAATAAAAATATAACTGCTAATAATCCGGTGTATGTTTAATGTCATCATTACAGCAGGAAAACAATCAATAATAATAATAATAATAATAAAGTCAAATACGCCAGGAAACAACGTGCAGAAGCTACAAAACAACTAGCAACGGCTAGCAACCCAGCCCGACGCCGCAGGATGGATCTCCCTCAGGATCTCCAGCTCCCTGTCCGAACCCTGACAGGATTTACTGAGGTATTAATGATCATAATAAACTCTGGAAGGACGGGAATCGCTCCAGTCTCTGATATTAGTGCAGGACTCACCTCATAAAGCTCCTCAGTGGCCATCATGGCCTGGTAATACTCGGTACTACAGTAATCCGACTGGAAACCTTTTTTTTTTTTTCTCCACTTCAACTGTTCCTGGCCTTGTTCTTCAACTTTCTCCTCAGGATCGAGGTAATCCACATTCACACCGCTTCGCACTAAATATCACACGAAAATACTTCACCCAGGCGGATGACTATCAACTTAAAATCGTCTTTCTAAACTTCGGAGCAATGCTAAACGACACAATGCTTCGAAGTCAAAGTGGAGAGGTCACGTGGTCATGACGTTCCTGCGTTTGGTTTGGTCCACCAACGTCTGAGTCAATAACCAATCAGTTTGTTTCGATTTAAAGAATAAACAAATTATGATATCAATGAAAATTTTATTATAAATGTACTGAGCTACAAAAAAAGTGAAGGAAAACTTTTTGTTAAAAATTATATTTATTCAAAGTGTTTTAATCTCAAGACAGTATTTAAGAATAAACAATGATGATTTAATTTGATTTTAGTTTAGTTTATTGGGTAAAAAAATTCATTCATTTTCTGATTTATCTGCTGCTTAATCCTAATGAGTGTTGCCTGGAGGCTGGTGCCAGAGAACACCCTGGACAGCTCCCCAGGCCATCGCAGGGCAGAAACACACTAACGGCTATGCAGCTACTCTTGAAGAAAGTCAGCAATGGTTCCTTTTTACATGAACCTCCTGACCGCACACATTGAGAGACATGGACGGCCTTTGATAACCCAGTTAGCATTTATTTTCTAAACCGCCTCATTCTAATTAGGGTCACGGGTAGGCTGGCACCTATCTTAGCTGACTCTGGGTGAGGGCAGAGTACACCCTGGACAGCTCCGCGGGCCATCGCAGGGCAGAAACACACTAACAGCTATGCAGCTACTCTTGACGAAAGTCAGCAATGGTTCCTTTACATGAACCTCCTGACCGCAGACATTGAGAGACATGGACGGCCTTTGATAACGCAGTTAGCATTTATTTTCTAAACCGCTTCATCCTAATTAGGGTCACGAGGAGGCTGGCGCCTATCTCAGCTGACTCTGGGTGAGGGCAGAGTACACCCTGGACAGCTCGCCAGGCCATCGCAGGGAAAAAACAAGCTGAATGCTATGCAGCCTACTGTTGACAAAAGTCATCAATGGTTCTTTAACATGAACCTCCCACCACAGATAATGAGAGATATGGCTGGCCTATGATAACCCAGTTAGCTGAACTGTGGGAGACTGCAGTAACAACCGTTGATACTGGGGCTCAAACCCCTAACTTTGGGATCAGTAATCCAGCATCCTACCACTAGGGCCATCACTTCCCATTATTACGTACAGTAATAATATTTGCGAATGAATAATTATTTATATACATTTAATTTTTGTTTATAAATACATTACAAGAACAAGTATTTTGTTCCCAGTAGAAAATCCTTCATTTCAAACTTCATTCCATGGACTGTTCAGTGAACAGAAAAGAATGAGGCACAATGCTATACATGACTCCCTAAAACATGTAGTGCATTAGATATGGCAGAAATGACATCTTCACATACACACTGAAAGGTCCTCTTATAGAGAGGAAAACGAGAGTAGTTTGAGCTACAGCCTGTCCCTGACTTCTCTCATCCTTATTGGTGGAATCTCAGAATATATATATATATATATATATATATATATATATATATATATATATATATATATATATATATATATATATATATATATACATACATATATATATATATATATATATACACATACATATATATATATATATATATATATATATATATACATACATATATATAGAGGATTTTTTGAGTAGATCCTTCCGTAGGAGAGTGCTCAATACTTTTTGGTAGCGCAAATAACAAAAGGACAGGACAAAGACTTTCTATTGAAACTCCATTTATCACTACAGATGGTGAAACCATCCTCTCTCTTCAGGTGATTATAGAAGACATACATACATACATACATACATACATACATACATATATATATATATATATATATATATATATATATATATATATATATATATATATATATATATATATATATATATATATATATATATATATATATATATATATATACATTATCGTTAGGGCAGTGGTGGCATCGTGGTAAAGTGGCCTACTGGTTGCGGGTTCGAGTCCCAATCTCAACAAGGTTTTCACTGTTCCCCCCAGTGCAGCGAACCGGGTTGTCAAAGGCCGGCCATGGCTCTCACTGTCTATGGTGAGAGGTTCATGTAAAAGAACCATTGCTGACTTTCATAAAGAGTAGCTGCATAGCCATCGCTGTGTTTCTGCCTGGTGAGCTCAGTACCAGGGTGTACTCTGCCCTTGCCCAGAGTTGGCTGGAATGGGCGCCAGCCTCCCTGTGACCCAAATTAGTATCAAGTGGTTACAGACAATGAACTTACCACAGTAAAGACATGGTTCAATTTGTGATGCCTCAAGCTGAATTGTATTGGTTGGATCTAAGTTTCTTTCCAAGTTTTTGTTCTCAGTAAATTCTTTTGCTCTGTCACTATCAAATATGAATGTTTGTTGATGAACATTGGTCTTAATTGCATTTTCAAACCTTCATCAGATTGGTCCTCTCCCCTCAACCCTTATGATATGTCTTTATGCATTGATTTAGAAGTTTGAAGACAGATCCAACTGACAATAATAATCATTTTATATATCTTCTTTTTCTTTCGGCTTTTTCCCTTGTTCCAGCAGTGAAAATCCGTGCAGAGTGGGGCTTGAACCCCAATCTTAGGATCAGTGAGCCAGCACCGTTACCACTAGGCCACCACTGCCATAAATTGGAGCTTAATCCTATAATGAATAAATTTCTGTTAGTTATTAAATATAATAGTTTATATTAATATCATCGCTTTAAGTCCCAGGTTGGGCGTGTCTGTGAGAACTTTACATGTTCTCCCCACACTTGCATGGGTTTCCTCTGGGTGCTCTGGTTTCCTCCTACAGTCCATAAACATGCACAGTAGGTTAATTGGCTGTTGTAAATCTCCCAAGTATGAGTGTGAGTATCGGCCCTGTGATGGCCTGGCGAGCTGTTCAGTGTGTACCCCACCCTCGCCCAGAGTCGGCTGAGATGGGTGCCAGCCTCCCTCCGACCCTAATTAGGATGAAGCAGATCAGATCAGAAAATGAATCAGTGATTTGCATCTTTACTTTGTTTATTCTATTCTTATTTATTACTTTTATTTTCTATTTTTGTTTTGTACTCTTATCACTAGAGGGCAGAAATGACCAATGCAAGTCACAAGTCCGTCACATTCAAATAGATTGTTGTCGTCATTCAAATCGTGAGTTTGTTCCCATGACAACCGTTTCCACATCGCTGGATCGGCCAGCTTGTTAGCGAATGCTTGAAAAAGAGGCGGCCATTACTATGCCTGTCAGCAATTCCTTTCTAATTTCCATTTATGAAATTGGAATTAATATCCACATTCAATAGTTTATTGACATTTTTACGGCCTTTGCTCGAAACACATGACAACCGTGCTTTAGCACTAAATTTGCCCTCAGAGTTGCACAAGTACCGTCCTGTATAACCCTCATTCGCCACTCCTCGTTAGTATAGTGGTAAGTATCCCCGCCTGTCACGCGGGAGACCGGGGTTCGATTCCCCGACGGGGAGAGCAATTTTTTTTACATTGGGAAAATAATTGAAGAAAAACCCACCAATCAATTCAGATGAAAAAGAAACACTTGTTTACAGTATTTGAATTTGAAACTTTATTGTGAAGTACATAGTTTGTCTGTCTTCCTTTCGGCTTTTTCCCTTTTACTCAGGAGTCGCCACAGCGAATCATCTGATTCGCACGTTTGATTTGGCAGAGGCTTTTACGTCGGATGCCCTTCCTGACACAACCCTTTTAGCAAGGGACAGAAACACGCTGACGACTTTGCAGGTACTCTTTACGAAAGTCAGCAATGGTTCTTTTGCATGCCTCTCACCATAGACAGTGAGAGACATGGCCCGCCTTTGATAACCCAGTTAGCTGCACTGGGGGGGACAGTGACAACCTTGTAGAGGTTGGGACTCGAACCCCCAACCTTTGGATCAGCAATCCAGCGCCCTATACCACTCGACCACCACTGCCCCTCGTGAAGTACATAGTTTATTTTCAGAAAAAATCATATACTGTACTGTACATAAAGACTCCAAAGTCGTGGGAAACACACACACACACACACACACACAGACAGTGTGTTTATGTATATATACATAAATGTTGGCACCCCTGGTTAAAATCGTGTTGAAAAAGTCCTTTTGGCTTTTTTACACCCACGCCACGGTGGCTCATTGGACTGGTGCTTATCCCTGGTTTCCATAGCATGAAGCGACCTGGATGGGATGCTAATCCATTGCAGGTTACTTTCCCAGTATATTTTTACTGGGACCCATTTATACTGCTGGGTGAACAGAAGTTTGTGGTTAAGACCTTGCCCAGGGGTCTTAACACAGTGTGTGGGGGGGGTCTAACTGGGATTTGAACACACAACCTCCTGATCATGAGCACTATGCCCACCCTCCTGCGAGAGCTCGGCCAATTAGCTGTGTGTTGAAATCCCTTGAAATGAATAAATTCAGAAGTTACTTTCACACTGAAACCCCCAGTGCAGCTAACTGGGTTATCAAAGGCGGGCCATGTCTCTCACTGTCTATGGTGTGAGGCATGTAAAAGAACCATTGCTGACTTTCGTAAAGAGTAGGCTGCAAAGTCGTCAGCGTGTTTCTGTCTCTTGCAAAAAAGGGTTGTGACAGGAAGGGCATCCAACGTAAAAACCTCTGCCAAATCAAACGTGCGAATCAAATGATTCGCTGTGGCGACTCCCGAGTAAAAGGGAAAAAGCCGAAAGGAAGAGAGACAGACAGACTTTCACACTGAAACTTGTAGAAAAATGTAACCTTCAACTCAAGTGAATTTTAGGTGTAAAAAAAATAGCTGACTAAAAAAAACAATTATTTTCATAAAATCATCTATTCCACAGTTATTGGCACCCCTAACAATTCCCAGTAAATAAATGTAATATTTCTGTTATTTCTACAGTAGTTTACAAAGTTTATCAAAGTATTGAGGAACATTTAATTAGTAATTCATCACCTCCTGTTTCCCTGGGGTATAAATATGATGTGACACAGAGGCCATTTCTCTTATCCACTCTTCAACATGGGAAAGACCAAGGAACACAACATTCAAAGAAGGCAGGTGTGTGTCAAGCTTAACAAGTCAGGCAATGGCTACAAGAAAATATCTCCTCACCTGCACAGGCTTGTGTCAGTCATTGTAATCAGTGGTAAACAAGCCTGGACAAGGACACTAGGTTATTTTGCCACCACACACAGTGGGGAATGCAGCCCTGAGGGGACACAAGCCAGGGTTCACCCTCACGCCGGTCCCAAGCCCGAATAAATGCAGAGGGTTATGACAGGAAGGGTATCCGAGGTAAAACTTCTGCTAAAGTTGTTATACAAATGATCAAAACGAAATTCATATTGGATCGGTCGAGGCCCGGGTTAACAACGACCGCCATCAGTGCTGTTACCCTACAGGGTGCTGGTGGAAATTGGAATACTGTTGGTCAATGAAGGAGAGGCGGGAGACATGTCCGTAGGCGGAGAGAGAAGAGGAAAGTCTTGAGTATAGGACTGAGAGTAGGGACTTTGAATGTTGGAACTATGAAAGGAAAAGGTAGAGACCTGGCTGACATGATACAGAGGAGGAAGGTGGACATACTGTGTGTCCAGGAGACCAGGTGGAAAGGTAGCAATGCTAGAAGCTTAGGAGCAGGGTTTAAGCTGTTTTCATGGTGTGGATGGGAAGAGAAATGGAGTAGGCGTCATCTTGAAGGAGGGGTTTGTCAGGAATGTTCTAGAAGTGAAAAGAGTGATGAGTCTCAAGTTAGAAATTGAAGGCGTGATGGTCAATGTTGTTCGTGCTTATGCCCCACAGGCAGGATGTGAGCTAAAAGAGAAGGCAAGATTCTGCAGTGAGTTAGATGAAGTGATGCAGAGTAACCCCAGAGGTAAAAGAGTGTCATTGGTGATGACTTCAACTGACATGTTGGTGCAGGCAACAGAGGGGACGAGGAAGTGATGGGCAGGTTTGGTATCCAGGACAGGAACACAGAAGAACAGATATTGATAGATTTTGCAAAAAAGGATGGAAATGGCCGTGGTGAATACTTTCTTCCAGAAGAGACAGGAGCATAGGGTGACTTATAAAAGCGGAGGCAGGAGCACACAGGTAGACTACATCTTGTGTAGGCAATGCAATTTGAAGGAAGTCAGTGACTGCAAAGTAGAAGTGGGTGAGAGTGTTGCCAAACAGCATAGAATGGTGGTGTGCAGGATGACGCTGATGGTGAGGAAAGTGACGAAGGCAAAGGCATCACCTATATATTGACTGATGACAGAAGTGTGCTGGGAAGATGGAAAGAGTACTTTGAAGAGCTGATGAATGAGTAAAATGAGAGAGTAGAAGAGGTGCCTGTTGAGGACCAAGAAGTAGCAAAGATTAGTAAGGATGAAGTGAGGAGGGCATTGAAGAGGATGAAGAGTGGAAAGGCAATTGGTCCTGATGACATACCGGTGGAGGTATGGAGTGTGTAGGAGAGGTAGCAGTATATTTTCTGACAAGAACATTCAACAAGGTCTTTGAGATTGAGAGGATGCCAGAGGAATGGAGAAGAAGTGTGCTGGTGCCCATTTTTAAGAACAAGGGAGACATGCAGAGTTGTGGCAACTACAGAGGGTTAAAGTTGATGAGCCATATGATGAAGTTATGGGAAAGAATACTGGAAGCTAGACTAAGGGCAGAAGTCAGCATTTGTGAACAACAGTTTGGTTTCATGCCAAGAAAGAGCACCACATATGCAATGTTTGCTTTGAGGATGTTAACAGAGACGTACAGAGAAGGTCAGAGAGAGCTGCATTGTGCCTCTGTGGATCTGGAGAAAACATATGACCGGGTGCTGAGAGAGGAAATGTAGTATTGCATGAGGAAGTCTGGCGTGGCAGAGAAGTATGTTAGAGTGGTGCAGGACATGTATGAGAGATGTAAGACAGTGGTGAGGTGTGCTGTCGGTGTGACAGAAGAGTTCAAGGTGGAGGTGGGACTGCATCAAGGGTCAGCTCTGAGCCCCTTCTTGTTTGCTATGGTGATAGACAGGCTGACAGACGAGGTTATACAAGAATCCCCATGGACTATAATGTTCGCAGATGACATTGTGATCTGTAGTGAGAGCAGAGAACAAGTGCAGGAAAATCTAGAGAGGTGGAGGTATGCCCTGGAAAGGAGGTGAATGAAGATTAGCCTCAGTAAGACAGAATACATGTCTGTGAATGACAAGGACCCAAGAGGAACGGTGAAGTTACAGGGAGCAGAGATAAAGAAGGTGGAGGATTTTAAGTACTTAGGCTCATAAGCACTCTCTAAGACCTTGTTAAATGTTCTTGTCAGAAAATCTACTGCTACCTCTCCTAGACACTTCCATACCTCCACCGGTATGTCATCAGGACCAACTGCCTTTCCATTCTTCACCCTTACTAATCTTTGCTACTTCCAGGTCCTCAACAGTCACCTCTTCTACTTTTTTTTCTCTCTCATTTTCCTCATTCATCAGCTCTTCAAAGTACTCTTTCCATCTTCCCAGCACACTTCTGTCATCAGTCAATACATTTCCCTCTCTGTCCTTTATCAATCTAACTTGCTAACCTTCCCATCTCTATTTCTCTGCTCTGCCAACCTGTATAAATCATTTTCTCCCTCTTTACTTTCCAACCAAGCATACAAATCATCATACGCGCTCTGTTTGGCCTTTTGACACTGCTACCTTTGCCTTACGCTGTGTCTCCCTGTACTCCTGTTTACTCTCTTCGGTTTTCTCAATGTCCCACTTCTTCTTAGCTAACCTCTTCCTTTGTACACACTCCTGCACTTCCTTATTCCATCACCAAGTCTCCTTATCTACTTTCCTTCCAGATGACACACCAGGCATTCTCCTACCTGTCTCCCTGATCACATTAGCTGTAGTTATAACTGGGGTTTTAGCTCAGTTGGTAGAGCGTCCGCTTTATCCTCCGGTAGGTCAGAGTTTGAATCCGGCCGCATCATACCATAAGATGTTAAAATTTGGCAGTTGTTGCTTCCTGCTTGGCGCTCAGCATCAAAAGGATAGAACAACACAATAACTGGCGCTGCACAGTGGCGACAGGTGCCTAGTGCACAAAGCAAATTTCAATGTATGTAATGTACTTTGACAATAAAGAGTTGTTTGTTTGTTTGTTGTCCAGTCATCTGGAAGCACTTCGTGACCACCCAAAGCATGTTTCAACTCCTCCTTGAAGACAACCCGACACTCTTCCTTTTTCAGCTTCCACCACTTTGTCTTCTGCTCTGCCTTTGCCTTCTTCACCTTCCTCACCATCAGCATCATCCTGCACACCACCATCCTATGCTGTTTGGGAACACTCTCACCCGCTACTACTTTGCAGTCACTGACTTCCTTTAAATTACATCGCCTAAACAAGATGTAGTCTACCTGTGTGCTCCTACCTCCACTTTTATAAGTCACCCTATGCTCCTCTCTCTAATGGAAGAAAGTATTCACCACAGCCATTTCCATCCTTTTTGCAAAATCTACCAACATCTGTCCTTCTGCGTTCCTGTCCTGGATACCAAACCTACCCATCACTTCCTCGTCACCTCTGTTTCCTGCACCAACATGTCCATTGAAGTCTGCCCCAATGACAACTCTTTCACCTCTGGGGGTACTCTGCATCACTTCATCTAACTCCCTCCAGAATCTCTCCTTCTCTTCTCGCTCACATCCTGTCTGTGGGGCATAAGCACTAACAACATTGACCATCACACCTTCAAGTTCTAACTTGAGACTCATCACTCTGTCTGACACTCTGTTCACTTCTAGAACATTCCTGACAAACCCCTCCTTCAAGATGACTCCGACTCCATTTCTCTTCCCATCCACACCATGATAAAACAGCTTAAACCCTGCTCCTATGCTTCTAGCCTTGCAACCTTTCCACCTGGTCTCCTGAACACAGAGTATGTCCACCTTCCTCCTCTGCATCATGTCAGCCAGCTCTGTACCTTTTCCTGCCATAGTTCCAACATTCAAAGTCCCTACTTTCAGTCCTAGACTCATGCCTTTCCTCTTCTCTCTCTGGCAACGGACACGCCTCCCGCCTCTCCTTCTTCGACGTCTTCGACCAACAGTAGTCCAATTTCCATCAGCACCCTGTTGTTTGACAGCACTGATGGCAGTAGTTGTTAACCCGGGCCTCGACCGATCCGGTATGTCATTCTTTCTTGTGATTCGCATAGTTTTTATTTTTATTGAGTTTATATATATATAAAAAATGTATGTTTATTTTTTCAGCAGATACCATCGGCATTTTGATGAAGTCTATGAGGACAGAGTTTGGCAAACTTCTTGATGAAAGACCAGGTGGATCATTTGCAGAGAAGTGGCCAGAATGGAGGAAATGAATATTCAATCAATTTCAGTTCCTCAAATCCCACAAGAGGAGGCTACAGCGAAGAGGATTGTGTCACAGAAGGTAAACATATAAAAAAAGACAATAGTGACAGTTAATGGGATGGATCCGCTCAACTGGAAGTGTCAACTCTGAACAACCTGTGATAACAAAAAAAAAATATACAGCAATGGCAATATAATATATTCTTTATATTCCAGCTTTGCAGGTCTGAACCGCCAGCCAAACAGAACACCAGATCCTCCTCCGCTTCCTTCTCCTCATGTTCCTCAGCCTTCCCGGCAGGGCTGGATGTTGATGACTTCCTTGCCCTGCTGCCATCCCAGGTGGGACCCTCATTAAGGGGTTCATCACTTTTAGATTAGATTAGATGAAACTTTTTTTATTACACATGTATAAATACAGGGTAATGGAATGCAGATGAGTCAAGTGGAAGGCGTCAGCAGGTTGAGTGGAGGATTGCTACTATTTGCATGCTAACCCACAACTCCACAGCATCTCCATTTCCATACATCATAGAAAGAGTACAGAATACAGTCAACAAATTATTTACCTTTAATAGTCTTCTTAAATATCCGTCACTCAATGATTAATATCTACCAAAGTTTGGACTGAATTAGGTGCAGCCTGAAACTTCCTTCTCATTTGTGAATCGCGATAGTCACCAACACTTGCACCCCACCCATCTACCATGTAACAGTAATGACAAACAAAAAGGAAAGTGAAAGATTGTCAACCTAACACCATACAGAACGAGATAGTAATAACTGATGAATGAGGAACATTCATAGTAATAACTATGAATACTTCTAACAACATATTGATATTTACCCTGGTGGAGTGAGATTGGTGTGTGTGTGTGTGTGTGTGTGTGTTTCTGTTTCTGCACGTCCACCTCACAGCAGGAAGTCCGATTTCCTCCCACAGTCCAAAAACATGCACAGTAGGTTATTTAGCTGTTCTAAATCTCCCCTAAGTGTGAATGGTTGTGTGAGTGTTGGCCCTGCAATGGCCTGGTGAGCTGCCCAAGGTGTATCCCGCCCTCGCCCAGAGTGAGTTGAGATGGGCAGCAGCCTCTCAACCACATTAATTAGGATAAAGCAGTTCAGAAACTGGGCAGTGGTGGCCTAGTGGTATAGGTGCTGGATCACTGATCCTAAGGTTGAGGGTTCGAGTCCCACTTTCCACAAGGTTGTCACCGTCCCCCCATCCCCCCCCCCCCCCACACACACACACAGTGCAGCTAACTTGGTGATCAAAGGCCGGCCATATCTCTCACTGTCTATGGTGTGAGGGTCATATAGAAGAACCATTGCTGACTTTTGACTAGAATAGCTGCAAAGCCGTCAGCGTGTTTCCACCCCGCAATGGCCTGGCGAGCTGTCCAGGGTGTACTCTGCCCTCGTCTGGATACGTGCCTCCCCGTGACCCTACTTAGAATTAAGCGGTTACAGAAAATAAACGATGAACTGAACAGTTCAGAAAATGCATGAATGAGATAGGACTGCCTGAGCCTCATAGACAAGCAGCAACCGCCCAAACTGGAAAATGAAGCTTATCTAGAAGTTTCTTAAAGTTCTCTCATGAAATACTAACTGAATGTTTTCCCCCACAATTCGTTTTGAGTTTACTGAATGAATTCTATTCGTTTTTTTATTTATTTATTTTTTTATTAATTTTGTGGTCGTGTTATCGTCTAATTATCTTACGGTTAATGAAATATTAGCATCACATATTTGAATATTTGGGGGTGAGTTCTCCAGTTGTTGTTTCGTGAAGTATGTATATTTGTTTTCTTAATGGTTTACAGCACAGTATAATTTAATATTTATTAAATAATTTAAATATTAAATAAAGCATGTTTACAATATAGAAACTGCTGTGTTTTTCTTTCGTTCACTTATGAATATACATGCAGCTTGCTAGCAGAGCTAGTTAGCTAGCAGTAGCATTAGCTGATGTGTTAACAAAACCTCAACCGACCTTTTCTTGCGTAAATACAGTGTAAACTTTAGTAATAAAATAATTCTGAATCGAATAACTTTCCCTGCAAAAAATGTTTTATGGACATTACAGAGGAAAAAGTTCCATAGAAATTTGTGAAACATTGCTGGCAGCTATATAGCCATGAAAAACTGGTACTACAGTACTTGTATTTTTTATGCCCCGTATATGAATGAGCTCACAGACGTCCATGATTGGTTAGAGATCACTGTGAGTGACAATGAAATGAGAGTATGCCATCCCTCCCTCCCATGAGAGCTCGGCCAATTAGCACCCATGTAATCTCAGTCAGGGATGGCTGTGGCATTAACAGCTGTGGCGTTAACCTGATTCGAACCTGTGGTGTCCGGGTTAATAGCCACACACCTTGTCGACATGCTACTCAGGACCCTGAGAAGATGCTCTGGATATGTTTCAAGGTCACAAGGAAGACGAAAAGACCATTCTGGCACGCCTACCCCTTACCTATCAAAATATAGCTTTCATTTTTCAGTTTTTGTGGTTTAGACCACTGTGGTCCTGAGACCCTCAATTTAAAAGTGTCAGTATAAAAAAAAGGAACTTATAAACTTCAAGAGGCGGAACTTAAAATTTAAAACAAGGAGGTCCAATTTAAAAAAACCCTTGCAGTTCAAAATATTTATCTCTGTTCACTGGTACAGCTTGAACACACCTTCATTCCAGAAATGAACGTCTGTAGACATAACTGTGAGTTTAAGTGACATTTACTTCCTGTTCCAAGTGAGTGTGCCCACCCCGCCCCCATTCCAGGATTTATTTACCTTTCTCATTAACATTTATTATGCAGAAATTTTATAATCAGGTTTGTTTCTTCAGCCTTTTTTTCAGGTTTCAGGACCGACATTTTCTATTATGATAGTGTAAACTTTATACTGTGTAGACCAGGGCTCACCAACCTTTTTGAGACTGAGAGCTACTTCTTGGGTACCAATTAATGCGAAGGGCTACCAGGTCGATACACACTTCTGAAATAACAAATTTACTCAATTTGCCTTTAATTATATGTTATTATTAATAATGAATAATATTCATCTATGTGTAGATATTGATTCGATTAAAAAAAAAAAAAAAGCAAAAAAATGACACGCGGCTCAATGGAAAATGGCGCTAGGGACCTGTGGGCCTGTTATAAAAAAACAGTGTTGGTGACCCCTGACCCCAGTGTTGGTGACCATGTTGGTGACCCCTGGTGCAGACAGTAATCGGACTGCATTGCGTGACTTTATTGTGTGATGCCGGACAGTGCATGGCAGGGTGCGATTCATCTGAGAGAAAGTCCAGAGCTTTACTCTTCATCAAATCCTTTCTGTATTTAAAAAAACAACAACAAAAAACACACAAAAGAAATTGGGTCAGATGTTAATTTAAAGTGATATTAACATGACACAGTCTAGAACAGTGTTTCCCAACCTTTTTGGGCCAAGGCACACCTTTTACATTAGAAAAATCACGAGGCACACCACGGAACAAAAATGATACTGCCCTCTAACAGAACAGCACTGTTACTACACGCTAAGTGAAATTGGTTAATCTTTCGAGGCACACCTGATGATTTCTCACGGCACACTAATGTGCCACGGAACAGGGGTTGGGAAACACTGGTCTAGAATACTGTATATTATATATTTTGCTAAAAAAAAAAAAATCAACATAAACTTGTTGGGTTTTGTACTGAAAAACACCGCAAACACACCTTCGGCCCAGGCTCACGGCTCTTTGCCCGCAGTTTGTTGACTTGGGACTCGGCGACGTCAGCCCTCTCTGCAGCTTCATCCAGCTCATGCTGGAGTTTGCGGAATTTCCCAAGATGAACGTTGGCTTGTTCTTCCTACGTTAAAAAGTGTATAGAATAATTGAATACTGCTGTAACCCTCATAACGTATACTGTATAATTAGCATCAATCAGGTTACTTACCGCATCTTCAGCAGCTCGCTTGTAAGCCTTAACTTTAAGCTGCAGCTTGTCTACCAGATCTTGAAGGCGGCCTATATTCTTGCGGTCCTCTTCAGACTAGGAGTCATCAAATAAAAATAATGCACCTTTGAAATATTTATATATGTTACATGTTGGTATGTTAATAAATATATTGGTAAGCAATAGGAAAAAAATATTTAAATTGAAACCTGATAGGAAAGTTCTTTAATTCGACGTTCATATTTACGAATTCCCTTCACAGATTCACTTCCTCTTTTCTGCTCTGCTTCAAGTTCATTCTCCAAGTCTCTTACCTGAAAGACATATGATGAAATTATGCACATACTGTAGAATATTAACTGTACTAGATATACTGTAGTTACACTATAATACAGTGATACCTCAGCTAACGAATTTAATCCATTCTGACGGTGAGCTCATAAGACAAAAAGTTCATTCGATGAAACGATTAATCCCATAAGAAATAACAGAAAACCATTTAATCCGTTCCAACCCTCTCCCAAACTCATAACCTGCCACAAACACGTATATAAAACATGTAAAAAGAGTAACTATTTCATAATAATAATAATACATGTACATGTACTTTAACTTTAATAATAATTAATAATAAATAATAATAAAACAAGACTAGAATTAAGTGTAATTACACATCCACTACAGTAGTTGGCAGTGGCGATGCACAAGGCATTCTCAGAGCATGGAGGAATACACACGGAAGAATACATGGCTAATCGGCCGAGAAAAGACATTTCGAGGAGAGTTCGTAAAGTGAACTTTTGCTCATTGGATGGAGCAGATTTTTGGCAAGATTGAAGCTCGTTTCATGGAAAAATCGTTATAGGGCGCTCGTTAGACAAGGTACCACTGTATTACATGACATGGGAAACAAAATAATACAAACATGAAAGTACAGTGATACCTCAGCTCACGAACATAATTGGTACCCAGAAAGTGTGTGTAAGGCGAAAAGTTCGTCTTCCGAACATTTATTTCCCATAAGAAACCATTAAAATGAGAATAATCCGTTCCCAGGTCCCATAAAACATAATTTTCTACTAAATAAGCCTTAAAACTACACAAAAATATACCTTATTTTATGTATAATAAATGTGCTATTGTATTGTAATTAAAGAAATAAACTGTACTGTATAATAAAGTGGTTTTATTTACCTTTGTGATGGTAGTTGATGGCTTGATGGAATGGAGTGGGAGGAGGAGAGAGGGAGGGACTTACTGTTTGGAAGGAGAGTTTGGAAACGCCTACTGTTTGGAAACACCCTTAGCCACACACGCACCCTTAATAGCTTCCTTGTTCTTAAGGATGGGAGCAATGGTAGACTTAGCGTACTGGTACTGGGACGCTAAGTCACACAAACGCACACCTCGTTCGTGTTTTTCAATGATCTCCGCCTGTGGTGGGTCTTTTTTGGTCCCATAATAGCAAAAGTACACTCAATATGGTCCAAAATGTCTAGCAAACACAAACCAGTTCCGCACTCAAAAAAAGGGGTGACGAACTGTGACGCCATGAGCGTGCATCAGCTTCTCGTGGCCGCCACCGTGGCGCTGTTCGACCGCGTGGTTTGGTTCGTCCGCTGAAAACTAGTTCGTCAGTAGAGACTATATGCTTGCAAATTTAATGTTCTTGAGGCGAAAAGTTCGTGAGCTTAAGCGTTCGTCAGCGGAGGTTTTACTGTATGTGTTTGTTCTTCCTGCATTAGTTATATTTTAGGTTGTAAAGTGGTACGGCGAAGCAACGAAAAGTTGGTGAACAGACTCCAGGTGCTATTAGTAAAGAGCCTGATGCGAATGGAAATTTGCGGATGTCGCTTTTCATTCTCAAAATCCTTCCTCAAATTTGTCTCATAGTATTTGTGGCATCACATTTTGTTCACCTAGTTTGTGAGCTCATTGCAAAAAAAATTTCAAAGGTGATTGAATTCTGGAATGCAATGATGCAAATTTCAAAATTTTCAAAAAAAGACCATGAAGTCATGTTAGTCTGTGTACAGTGGTACCTCACCTTACGATAGTAAAATGAAAAATCCAGGTTACGGAAAACATTTTCCAAAATTTTTTGTCTCTGTATACGAAACAAGTTCTCCTTACGAAACACGGCAAACGCGCCATTCAAACATTCAAACGGGCAATTCAAACATTCAAACAATGCACGAGCTGCTCTCCCATCAATGACGTTCAAACATCCCACCCCGCTGGCCTCCCATTGGCTAGGAGGGATGACACAGCTCCCTCTCATTGCCTAATATGGAGCTGCATTTCCCATAATTTTTTTCGTGTAAAGGACAGAGTTACTGTTGTTTCATGCTTTATTTCTTGACTCAGGCTTTTAACCTTCGATAAACATTTGTAAGATTATAACTCTGCTAAGAAGACATGGTCAACACACGCGCACGCACACACACACACACACACACACACACGCACACACACACACAGACACACACACACACACACACACACACACACACACACACACACACACACACACAAAGACACGTGTGCGCGTGTCTGATTTCCAGTGCGAGTGAGAAGAAGAAACGGGCTCGAGTGATATCACAAAGGAATATGGCTAAACCTGTCTACCATCGGTACGATAATTGAAGCAGAAGGAGGTCTTAAAAGGTATGCTTTTATAATTTTTAAAGGGTTTAGGGGGTAGTATTGGGGGCCTTGGAATGAATCACATGTTTTACATGTAAAATGCGGTTCAATTTACGAAAAATCCAGGTTAAGAAAAAGGCTCTGGAATGGATTAATTTCGTAAGGTGAGGTACCACTGTATATCACACTGCTGGTATGATCACCATCTAAGGGAAAAAAAAACATAAAAATGATCTTCTTTATCCCTACTTTGTCATCATTCATGCACACTAGTTGCAGGATATGTATACAATACTGTTTCTTGTAATGCGTAAACATGTACATTTTTAGCCTAAAGTGCATGTCTTTGAATTGTGTGTGTGGGGACCCATGCAATCATGTAGCGAACCTGCAACTCCATATAGAAACACCCACGCTGAGGTCGCGATGCAAGTCCAGGAAAAAAATGGTATTAGCCAACAGTATTCATTACTTGTGTAGTACAATATAATTCTGTACCCACCCTGGCCTCGAGCTTCTGCACTTGTTTCTTTCCCCCCTTCATGGCAATTTGCTCTGCTTCATTCAAGCGGTGTTGGAGGTCCTTAATTGTTTGTTCCATGTTCTTTTTCATCCTCTCTAAATGGGCACTGGTATCCTGCTCTTTCTTCAGCTCTTCCGCCATCATGGCAGCATCAGTGATGGCTTTTTTCGCCTTTTCCTCAGCGTTCCGGCACTCTTGTAACGAATCTTCCACTTCACCTTGAAGCTGGGATATGTCCGCTTCTTGCTTTTTCTTTTGGTTCAGGAGACTAGTATTCTATAAAGTGAAAAGTCCGTGATGTACCTAATGTTGATTTATTAACAATTTCAAGAAAAAGCCGTAGGGCATACAAGAAAGCAGAAGGACTCACCTGTGAGTGAAGTAGCTGAACTCTTTCATTGACATCTAGTAGTTCTTGTTCTGCGAGCTTGCGTCCTCTTTCCGTTTGCTCTAGTACGCTTCGGAGCTCCTCGATTTCTGCCTGTAGCAGGACGTTACGTCTCTCTACAATTGCAATATTCTCCTTTAGATCGTCGTTGCCATGGACAAGATCATCTAACTGGATCTGGCAGTCCTGAAGCAGAAAATGTCTTTTTAGATGTTTGTTAGTATATCACACAGGAACATCTCCACTGAGATAGTTTATATGTCTTGCCTTGAGGTTAGACTGAGTGATTTTCAGATGCTTTTGAGCCTCTGCAGCCTGTCTGTTGGCCTGACTTAGCTGGATCTCCATCTCATTAAGATCACCCTCCATTTTCTTTTTGACTCTTAGAGCTTCATTCCTGCTACGAGTTTCTGCCTCCAAAGAGCTTTGCAGGGTGTCAATCGTCCTCTGCAAATTTCTCTTTGTCTGCTCAATTTCTTCATCTTTTTCAGACAATTTACGTTCATTTTCCGATTTTATCTGATTGAGTTCCAGTTGACTTCTTAGTATTTTACCTTCTTCATGCTCTAAGGAGCCCTGAAAAAAAGTTCTGCATTGTAAACATCATGTGAATTTCCACTTTACATACTGCAGCTGTATTTTTCGTTGATTTACCTCTGCCTCCTCCAGTGCAGATTGAATTTCATTTTTTTCTTGCTCTAACTGTTTACGAGCCTTCTCCAATTCGTGGATTGTCTTTCCACCTTCACCAAGTTGTTCAGTAAGATCACTTATCTCCTCTATTAAAAAAAAAGATCATAAAATGTTTTTGGATTTTATAGAGACAGAAGTCAGAACTATCCATAGTTATTGATTATGCACCTTGGAGAATCTTATTCTCTCTCTTTAAAGTCTCCAGATGATCTAAAGATTCCTCATAGGAATTCTTTAACTTGAAGAGTTCGGTACTCAGAGAGCGGGCTTCCTTCTGGGAGCTTTCAAGCTCACACTGAGACTCCTCGTATTTCTGCTTCCACTCAGCAAGGACCTTAAAAACAAATAAATCAATACACAGAGATATGTTATAACATATGGAATATATATATATATATATATATATATATATATATATATATATATATATATATATATATATATATATATATATATATATATATATACTGTATATGGGTCTGATCATAAAACTGCCACACATCCCAAATACCCAACTTCAAACTTGAATAAATATTTTCATGTCCAAATTTATTTGTGAATCAAGGGATCAAAATCTTTAGTACATGCCTGGGAGCTAAAATTATTTCAAAATATGTACATTTGGTGAACACAGTTTTTGCAACAATTCAAGCACTTCCTAGTTTACACCTTTTTCCATGATAAATTTTCTGACTAGAGAAAGACGTCATTTATAAGGTCTCCACAGTTCCAATTACCACATAAATTGGAGCCCAGGTGCTGCACCATGACCAACGAAATCTGTATTGAATTGCAAATCAGCAATTGGTAAATAAGCACCAGACTGAAAATGGGGTCGATGATATTCATAACGTTTCCTGTCCATGTTACATGGTGTATCTTGTGCTCACACCAATCACTAATGGATTGGCATTTATTGACTCTGGATAAAGAAAAGTTCAACATGTTGAGCACCATCAATCAGCTCAGTATAATTAACTACACAGTTATTACTTAAAGTTAGTGAATAGAAGGCTGTTCATTCTGCCCATGTTACTGACTTTCTGAGTCTCCTACTGATAATTTGATGCTTCTCCAACGAATATAATCCTTTATCTACCAGGATTTACTGCATATTGGCCTAACACAGTGAAAAATGAGAAAAACTATTTTTTTCTAAATCTGCAGAAAATATAAAAGGTCAGTGTCACATATTTCACAACCGGTTTCGTGATCAGACCCATAATCCTAGTTTTGGTCATGAGGAAGCTGGCACACATCTCATCCTGCTCTGGGCAAGTTACACCCTGGACAGCTCGGCAGGTTGTGGGAGTCTAACATGGATTTGAACCCATGACCACTTGTTAATGAACCTAGCACCTGAACCACTACACCACTGGCCTCACCAAGGAGGTAACAGATTTTAATTATTTACTGTAAACATTATGTAACAATTGTAACCCTTCCTGTACCAGTAAGAATTTCAACAAATATAATACTGCATACTTCCAGTAAAGCTAACTGCGTTATCAAAGGATGGCCAGGTCTCTCACTGTCTGTGGTGTCATTGCTGTCATTTGAAAAGAGTAGACCATTGGATTTCATGTTTCTGTCCTGTAGTGGTCTGGCAGGCTGGACAGGGTGTACTCTGCCCTCACCTAGAGTCGGCAGAGATGACCTCCCCTCGACCCTAATTAGGATAAAGCGGCTCAGAAAATGGATGAATGATTGAATAATATTACATATGAGCCTGAAGAGATATGTTTAGGTACTGTATATAAATTAATTTTTGGAGTTACCTTATCAAAATTCCTTTGTTTCTTGTCCAAGGCTGCGGCAGCTGCATTTGATCGCTCCATGTCCATCATGAGATCTTCAATTTCATTTTGAAGACGATGTTTCGTCTTCTCTAGAGAGGAACATTTAGCATTAACGGCTTCCACTGCCTCTTCTGCATCCTGTAAACGCTGAGCAAGTTTCTTTCTGTATATACATAAAATAGTATAAACATTGTTTAGATTTTCTCAATATTTGCATAAATTATAGTATAAAGTTAAATTATACTATGTGGGAGCAATCTGATTGGTCCGCTATTAAAATAATTATTCTGAGTGGATTGTGCTTGACCGGAAATGGAGGACAACCGCTAATAGTTTGCAGTAGTTGAGACTGAAATCCTAGAAATTCAACAAAACATTGTCCTAAAAAATACAAAGAAAGTTCACAGTATGGTCTTCACGTTCATTCATCCAATCATTTCCCAAACCGCTTTAATCGTAATTAGGGTCACGGGGAGGCTGGTACCCATCTCAGCTGACTCTGGGTGAGGGCAGAGTACACCCTGAGTATCACACCAGACCGTTGCAGGGCAGACACGTGCTGACGGCTATGCAGCTACTCTTTACAAAAGTGTAAAGAGTGTAGGGATGAGAATTTCCCACTAATCGGCTGGACTGCCGAAGACTTATAGTACAGTACATACATTAATTTCGGATTGGCTGACTAGTGGCTGATGCATCCTATTGGTCCAGTGGCGATTGGTGTTAAAACAAACTAATTCTTAAAGCTCTCGTTGATCATTCGTGATATACGCTGGCTGTTTCCTTGAGCAACAGCAGTAGAATGATTGCCATTGGCTACTCAACAACAAGGTAACGTCAAAAATTTTCTCTCTCATTACATATGATCATACACCATTAAAAATTCCTTACTCTCCTGAGTTTGCAGCCTTACACTTCTAAAATCTGATAAACATACTTACGTGCTGCAGATATTTTCAACTGATGCTCACTAAAATGTCTAAATTAATAGATTACCTTCAAGAAAATAATGTTCAAAAAAAATTCTGCAGCTCATGCTCAATGGATGTCATAAAAATAAATATTTCCATTAATGTTTTGTCTCAGGGATTATACTATGACATCCACCTCATGTTTAGTAGATAACTGTTAATTGTATTTGGCATATGGGAAAATACTATAAATACTTAATGACCCTAATACTTATATTCTTTAAAAGTTAGTGGCATTTTGAGTGTTTTTTCGTCATGTTTTGGGTGTAGATGGGACTACACACCTGCCCCAAAATACTGTATGTTTAAACACCTAAAGTTTACATGTTCTCCCCTTGTTTGTGTGGGTTTCCTCCAGGTATTCAGGTTTCCTCCTACAGACCATAAAAATAGTAGGCTTATTGGTTGTTCGGAATTGACCCTGGGTGTGGCAGTGAGTGTGAATAGTTTGTGTGTTGGTTGTGGAATGGTCTGATGAGCTGTTCAGGGTGTACCCGCCTCTGCCCAGTGTTGGGTGAAAGCATAGAGAAAGTATCTTCTTAAAAAAAAAAAAATTATATATAGTCATATTATAGTTATTTATATATATATATATATATATATATATATATATATATATATATATATATATATATAGTCATATTCATACACATACAGATGCTACCCTACTTAGGAACATTCGTTTTATGAACATCCGGACATATGAACAGGGCTGTCCGAGGTCGAAAGTGAAATGAAATCGAAGAACAAGACGAAATAGAAATCGAATAAAATCTATATAAAGATACGTATATCATAAATATAAGTATGAAATATGATTAAACATTATGCTGAGGTACACTTAATATTCGATTAGGCTCCGACGGAGGGGCGTGGCTGACACACTCAGCTGGATTGCAATGCGCACATCTGATCCTACTCACCAATCTACCGTGCTATAAAGACGAGCAGCACACTCATCTAGAAGATTGTCCCTCTTCACATCCCTGTTTTCCTGTGATCTCGCTGGCTCCTGGTTTCAGCTCCGCGCTCGACCGGTTCCAGCTCTGTAGTTCCCCGTATTTAAAGTTTTCGTATTTCTCCTCATCACTAGCAGTGACTACGTTTTCTCCCTTGCTCAAGTGCCTCCACTGTAACAATAAAGTCTCTCCGTGTTCATCCTACACTGTCCACTGCATTTTGGGTCTGGCTGAAAGTTCCTGAGCTAGCTTGATAATTCATGGTGCATTTAAGTTTGCCCTTTATACCAATAAATCATAAATTCAATAGAATGAAATAAGATGATTATGCAGGGAGAGAGAGAGAGAGAGAGAGAGAGAGAGAGAGAGAGAGAGAGAGAGAGAGAGAGAGAGAGAGAGAGAGAGAGAGAGACTGTATACAGTACAAACTCATATAGGTTACTTATACAAGCTTTAAACATATGTTCTCCTCTAAAGAACGCCCTGTATCAACTTATGAACAAATTTATCTAACGAAGGGCAGTCCATATCTCGTTCATCAGTTGGGGAGCTTCAGTATTTTTTATTTTTTGGCCATTTTAATCCAGGATTAAGGTGAGTTATGCACCTTATATATAAAATTTAGCTTTTTCATACATGCCTCAGGCATTGATGTTTTGGAGACAAAGTCAGAGCGGCTAGATTGAGATGGTTTGGACATGTACACAGGAGGGATAGTGAGTATATTGGTAGTAGGATGCTGAGGTTGGAAATACCAGGCAGAAGGCCCAGAGGAAGACCAAAGAGAAGATTTATCGATGTGGTAAAGGCGGACATGAAGGTCGTTGGAGTAAGAGTAGAAGATGCAGAGGATAGGGAGAGATGGAGGCAGATTATTTGCTGTGGTGACCCCTGAAGGGAACAGCCGAAAAAGAAAAAGAAGAAGATACATGCCTCAGGCCATGGACAGTGGATAAGGATAGGGCAACTGATTAAAAGGTCAGTGGTTCAATCCCCACTAGTGGGCCCTTGAGCAAGCCCCTTAACCATCAATTGCTCAGTTTTCAAAAAAAAAAATAAAAAAAAAATAAAAAAAAATAGACCGTTGTATGTCACTCTGGATAAGAGCATCTGCCTAATGCTGCAAATGTAAATGTTATTGCTTCACTACAGTGCATTTTTCTGAGAGCATTCATATTAAGGTAAAGGTAAGTCTGTTGGGCTTTTTACACCCGAGCCTAGTGGCTCATCAGGCCGGTGCTTATCCCCGGTTTCCATAGCGTGAAGTGACCAGGAGTTCAACTCCTCCTGGATGGGACACTAGTCCATCGCAGATTACCTTCCCAGTATATTTTTACTGGTACCCATTTATACTGCTGGGTGAACAGAGGCACACTTGTGGTTGAGACCGTGCCCAGGGGTCTTAGCACAGTGAGGGTCTCAGTGGGATTTGAACTCACAACCTCCTGATCATGAGTGCGTCACTCTAACCACTACGCCACCAGCCCCACTGATTCATATTAACCAAGACTAATATAATATAAACTTTTAGACAGCTCACAGATTTATCATTGTTGCAACCATGAACATTTGGTAATGTGCTAATAAAGCTCAAATACTGATCAAATCTGTGATTATTTAGAGATATAGTTTTATGTCTTACTTGGCTTCTTCCAGTTCTTCTGTCCTCTGGATGGCATCAGTTTCATACTTGGTTCTCCACTGAGCAACTTCAGCATTTGCCTTAGTGAGACCCCGTTGCATCTCTGCTTTTGCCTCCTGCTCTTCTTCATACTGCTCTCTGAGAAGATCTGAATCATGACGAGCTGACTGTACTGCATGAGCAAGTGCATTCTTGGCCTGTGATTAGAAGTGAAAGTTTAGGGTAATGCTGCTTAAGAATATATTAATTTCATATATACAGTGGTACCTTGGTACTCGAATGCTTTAGAGGTCAAACAAATCAGAATTCGAGCAAAAAATCCAGGGTTTTTTTTGTCCCAGAAGTCGACCAAAATCTGGAAGTCGAACGCTAAAAAGCGTGAGAAAAAAACGAGACCAAGAAGGAGGGGAAATGCACGCTTTCTGGAAGTCCCGAAGTTGTTGATACTATGTATCACCCTGATAAAGCTAGTGCTGTTCCGGGGAAATCCGGAAGTTATTGATACTATGTATCGCTGTGAACACCTTTAAGGATGAGGTCATGAGCCACTTCCATAAGGTTTTGAAAAGTTGGCAGAAACAAGCCATGTTAGAAATGTCCTTCAAGAAAAGAAAGGAACATCCTGAAGAAGAGTCATCCACCCCAAACCGAGTCGCAAGAGAAAAAAATAATTTTGGCTGATTCACCTGAAGCTATTATGGACGGGGATCCGCTTCCTCTATCCCTCTCCAGCATTTACGTATGCCAACTGCTCATGACCACAAAGGTAAAAAATTCTTATCTTTGTTGTTGTTATGTTTTAACTATACTGTAGTTTTTATTTACTCTGTCTATGCATGCAGCGCTGGAGAGGAGCGTGGTTGTCACACACGGGTGGAGTGCTAAGCACACACACCTGATTCCACTTAGCAATCCCTGGGCTTCTCTAAAAGTGACTCTGATTTCCCCGAGCTTTAGTGCCTTCCTTGCCAACAATTAAGCTCATCTGTTTTCATCACACTCTGTCTCCTGCATTTTTGGGTCCAGCTGAATGTTCCTGGCGTCACAGAATCTTCTAGCCCTTCTGTGACTCCAGGAACATTCAGCCGGACCCAAGAATGCAGGATACAAGATATGATGAAAATGGATAAGCTTTATTATTCACAGGGACGGCGCACACACACACACACACACACACAACACACACACACACACACAGTGCATAGTGAGATTTGTATATACTGGACACGATTGGCAATATTAGGCTATAAAATTGTACTATTTCTTCTTTTAGGGCAAAATCACTGTATGGGTTATTGCAGCAGTGCACTTATTACGTAGATTATGGTAATAACAGCTATTTATATTTAAAATTATTACCAGTGCTGTTTATAAAGCTTTGCACATACTTACTATTTTCTTAACCAGCTTCTTTAAAAGCTATCACCATGAAAATTTTTCCTAAAGTTCCCCAAATAGACCAAGTTAGAGTTACTATAGAGTTACTTTTTCAGAAATACAGGTATTCCTCGCTACTTCGTGCTTCAATTTGTGCGGCTTCAGTGCATCGCGTTTTTTTTTTAAAATATTAATCGAATTAAAAAATAAGGAAATTAAGGAAGAATAGGGAAAAGTTAAGGAAAATGCCACAAAAACAAGGCTAATTATGCAAAAAAACAAAACAAAACAAAACAAAAAAACAACCCAAAACCTCCCATCAAAACTACTTACATTTTTGTGAGGCGTGCATCTGCGTGTATGCGTGGGCGCGTGTGTCTGTATGTGTGTATATTTATATTTTACTTCCATCTTATGTATTATTTTTTAATGTTTAATTGCTATTATAAGCATTTATAGCATTGAATATGTATTTATGATATTATATACACATATACATGTACGTATACGTCAGTTGGGTGGGGGGGGTGTGACCCTACTTCGCGGAATTTGGTATTTGGTGGCCGGGGAGATCTCGGTCCCAATTAACCACGAAAGGTGGGAGATTCCTGGACACTTATTATTCCGGCCTTTGACAGTTCATTTGGTAGAGGAGAGAGAACTGTTGGTTATCTTGCCGGCCATTCCTTAGGTTTGACTCCGGCTCAAAGGAAAGTTTCTGTCCTAAGGCATGGCATTTTTAAAAGGCCCTACGATGGTCCGGCGAGCTGTCAAGGATGTAGCCTCCCCTTGTCTTGTCTAGAGTTGGCTGAATAGAGAAGCCAGCCTCCCCCTGACCCTACTTAGGATTAAGTGGTTCAGAAAATGAATGAATGAATATTTATTATTCACTCTTTATACGTTGCTTTGGAATCCATATCCTTCTATTACTGTATATGGTTCACCTGTAAAAATGCACTTGTTTAAGAGCAAAAAATGATCATTTATGGTTTTTAATTAGAATACATGGTGAAATATTTTGTCATTGGTTGTTAACAATTCAGATTACATGTACATGAAGTGTACTGTACATATATGGAACAAGGGACACTTTACCTTCACCTCTTCTTCTAGTTGCCTTTTTAGATCATCCAGCTGTTGTGAGTAGGACTGTTTTCCTCTTGTAAGCTGAAATATTAGTGACTCCTTTTCTTCTATCTGTCTTGAAAGCTCATCTATAGTATTCATAATATAGTACAATATATTACATCTATGCAGCATAAGATGTGCAATGTAGTCAGTGGACACGTGACCATTGAACTCATATGTGTTTCTTGGTTGTTGGACTCCAGGTTTCGTTCCTCTTTGATGTTATAATAAATTTATATTTTCTGGGAAGGCTGTCCACTAGAGTTTTGAGTGTGACTGGGAATTTGGGCTGATTCATTCACAAGAGTATTATTAATGAGTACCTGTATTGGATTTGCTTATGGCATAATTTGTGCGTAATGTAATATATTTAAGTGATACACATGAAAAAGCTCAAAACTGGATAATTTTATCCTGTGGATTATTACCAGGACTGAACTTAGAGGGAACAAAAATGTATTTTTCCCAGAAGTGATGTGGACTCGTTGGGCCGACTTGTCCAGCGCAAATAAACTAAGGACTCCTTTGACTGGTTCCTTTTGGTGTGGTGAGGCTCTGATCCGTTTTCATCCTTTGACGCTTTATGAGGGAATTCCAAAGAAACTGCGGCCGGCTCTAAGTCGTACGTTTTTAGACGTCACGCCGGTATCAGGTTCACTTGAAATGGTCTTCGCAGACTGCTGAATTGCATCCGAAAGGAAATGTTTTTATGGTATGGCCTGTACTGATGTTATGCAACCAACGTTATCCTAGCCCTGCTTTCCTGCTGTTGGTTGGTTCAGGAACACAAAATAAATTCAGTTCAGTTCATTTTCTGTAACCACTTCATCCTAATTAGGGTCCCAGGGAGGCTGGCGCCCATGCCAACCGACTCCGGGCGAGGGCAGAGTACACCATGGACAGCTTGTCAGTGTTTTCGGCAATTTCTGTGCAAGGTGTTTGTGCAGTCGTATGTTTTGCACTCCGCCATTTTTCTGGTGGCACAGCTCAGCGCTGGTCAATATCTTAGCCTGGTGTCTGCTGCACAGAGTCAGCACAGCCCAGCCAGTAGGACAAAACAATGAGTTTACATCAATACCACGGCTGGAACAGCCAGTCAAGAAAGGAACGTGCTGTGGTGCATGCTGCCTGATAGAAACACTGATGTCATATTTGATGATTTTAAAGAGCTAGTAATGTAAATTTACCAGCGGTACCCTTTAATGTCAAGTAATGATGTCACCCGGCATTTAGCTGAAACATCCTCAGACATAGGTTATTATTCTATGCAAGCGACTCCTGTTTTGTAACCCAAACCTTGGTGAGGTATGTCTTCATGGAACCCACTGTATGTGTACATGGGAGATGGTCATGCTAGGGAAATTATAAAAAGACAGTAGGAGAAGACATTCTGCACCATGGGGTGCTTTCAACTTTGGGAACAATGGGCAGAAGCTACATATGGGTCATATATACACATATATATATATATATATATATATATATATATATATATATATATATATATATATATATATATATATACTAGTATACATTTCTGACAACTGTGCTAGGAGTCATGTGATGCATGTGTTAAAATTCAGATGATCCTGATCGGTGAGATGAATGTTGGGTTGGGAAATGTATTGAGCTGAAGGTCTAGAGTCAGTGATGCATTGAAATATATACACTACAGACTATTCAGTGTCACCCACCTTATATTTGCTGCATAATTGTTATATACATGACTATATACTGTATTATAAATGCGGCATTGTCAGCATACCATTTTCAGTCTGAAGCTTTGCCTTCTGAGTTGTAATATCATTAAGGGATCTTTGGTTTTCTTCACACTTGTTTCGGAATTCATTCAGCTGGTCCTCCAAAGTCCTGCTCATTTTCTCCAGATTAGTCTGTGAAGAGTGGATGGGAAGGCAGATGTATTAGCCTGTCGATTGCACAGTTGTGTCTTTTTAATATATTCATTCATTTGCTAGTCTATCGCAAAGCCACCACACATATATGACACTCACACTTAGGGGCAATTTAGAACAGGCACTTAGCTTAATGTGCATATTTACAGACTACAGCTCCCCGACTTACGTTCATCCGTTTTATGGTTTTTTTTTTTTTTTTCGATTTTTATGTTTTTTTGTTTTTCCAAAAAAAAAAGGTCAAATTTTGAGTTTAGACGTACCTATTTAGTACGCTGACGTAATGACGTAATGAGTAATGATGCTGCGTCCATTGTTTACAAATGACAGGCTGAATGTGCCCCTCCTTCTTCCCAGTTCAGTTTATATATATATATATATATATATATATATATATATATATTTAAAACTAAGTTATATACCGTGTTACCCTTGTGTTAAGACGTCGTCTCTGTGAGCTTTGTGTTTACACTGTTATGCGGACTTTTGTAACCGTAAGCAAATATGGTTGGTGATTCACATCAGTGTAGGCTGTGTTCTAAACGAGTTCAATGGCACCCTTGCGCACTTGAAAGACCGGAAGTCTGTATAACCCACAGCAAGTACACTACTTTCGCAAGTACACTACTTTCGGTTTTGAGCGCCTCACATATTGTAAGCATATATTGGCTGTTTTAAGCTTCATGTAAAGTGACTCGGTATAAATAAGTGACTTATTTGAAATTAATGTTGATATTATTTGATATATTTGATATTATTTTACAGTGTTATGTTTATAATAATTGATTTAGGGGTGTTTTATGAGATACTGTAATGGTATTTATGGATGTATAGTACAGTATGAGCGTCATATGTCACGATAACAACTTACGTTCGGCCGTCCGGAACCAATTAAAAACGTAAAAACGTAAGACAGGGAGCGTCTGTATATATATATATATATATATATATATATATACACATACACAAATTCCCTAAACCAACTAATCCTCCCAATCCTAGTAGGACCACAGGGAGCCTGGAGCATATCTCATTCATCAATAGAAGAAAGCAGGCTACACCCTGGACACCTCATCAGTCCAATGCAGGGTAAAAACACACACACACACACACACACACACACACACACACACACACACACACACACACACACACACACACACACATTTACACCTATGCTCACACCTAAATCCAATTTTGGAACAGCCAATTTATCTTATGTGGCTGTCTTTTTATTGCAGGAGAACACCGGAGTACCCTGAGGAAACTTGGACTCGCATGTGCAGAACATACAAACTACACATGGAATCTGGGAACTTCTTACTGTAAGGATATGCTGACCTCTACACACTGTACCACCTTACATTTTCTCAGTACAGTAGGCCGTCGCCCATTCATGGTTCACCGGTTGCAGCCTCCACATACTCGCGGATCAGCAGATCCCCGGCAAATTACTGGCACGTGATTCAAATTTAGCCAATGACTGAGAGCTCTTGTTTCTCTCTCCTGCTGATTGGTTGCAGATGATGTGTACACATCTTTTTTTCTCCTTCGTGCACAAGTTATCAACGTGCTTGCCTGAATTGCAAAGTAATTTTTTTAGTGTGTTTTTAATGATTTTTCATGCCTTATGATGTCACTCAAACACTCTGCATCTTCTCTAGCTTCTGGTAAGGAGCCTAAGCGCTTTATTCATTCATAAATATTATCAGAGTACAAAATTAAGAAGTTTTTACTTAATCATTACTATATTTTACTGCATTATTACTGTATTAATGAGTAAGACTGGCTATAGAATGTGTTTAACAAGCATATTTTAGTGTAATATCATATATAGGGTTTTAAAACCGCATCAGTAACTCGCGGATTTCCGGGATCTGCAGGTGGGGGCAGAATGCAACCCCTGCAAAATAACGGGGGCTTTCTGTATATTAAAATTGACACTTTAATTTTTTTAACTCAAATCAACAAACCAAAGAACTGATCAGGTCGATAGTTAAAATGCATTGTCTAACAATGTATTATTGGAAAATGTTTATTTTTAGTTATTCTTATATAATCACTGAGAACTTACTTTGGACTTCACGATCTGTTCCATACTGGAAACCACATCATCCAGCTCCAGTTTCAGCTCGCTCTTCTCTTTCTCCAATTTTTGTTTGATCCTCTGCAGGTTATCAATCTGCTCGCCCAGTTCAGCCACACTATCAGCTTGTTTCTTTCGAAGTGTGGCGGCCGTGGCTTCATGTTGCAAAGTTGCCTCTTCGAGGTCCCTGCGCAGCTTTTGGAACTCAGCCTCCCGTTTTTTGTTCATTTCAAGCTGAGCCACAGTTGCCCCTCCAGCCTCTTCCAATCTCTCACTTATATCTTCTAGTTCTCTTGCTAAATCTGCCCTCTGTTTCTCCACTTTGGCTCTGGCGGCTCTTTCCGCCTCAAGTTCTTCCTCAAGTTCTTCTACTCGAGCCTAAAATAAAGCAGAACCTTGATATCATTCTATACTCGATCCACGAGACACTTTATTCAGATGTTATTAAATACCTGTAACTCCTTAATTTTCTTTTGGAGCTGCGCAATGATGAGTTGCTCGTCTTCGATTTTACTATTCAGCTGGCTGATTTCAAAATCTTTCCTACAGACAACAGTGTTAGGTGACTTATCATCTTGCACATGTACATGTGATGAATGTGTTAGCTGAAGTGTTGCTTCAAATTACTTCTTAAGCCGTTCCTCTAATTGTTGTTTGTCGTTCTCCAGGTCCATTACGTTTTCTTGGGTCAACTTTAAGTCACCCTCCAGCTTTCTCTTTGCCCTTTCAAGATCCATACGAACCTTCTTTTCTTGCTCGAGAGATCCCTCTAACTACAATTACAAATAAAAATTCAAATTCTATTTAATTGGATCTCACTATTTTCAGATTCATTTTTTTTTCACTTACATCATCAACTTGCTGCTCGAGTTTGACTTTGATTTTGGTGAGGGTGTTGACTTTGTCCTCCTCACTCTGCAGGTCATCCAAGGTCTGCTGATGGGCTTCCTGCAGGGCTTTCTTCTCTTTAGTTAACTTGGCTATGATATCATCCAGAGCAGCCATTTCCTCGGTCAGATTCTTCACCTATGGAATAGCAGATTTTGAGAAAAATTGCCTTCACATTTCACTGTATTGGTTTCTTTCCTTTACTGTAATGTTTAATTCTAAAACATGTGAAATTGCATTATCGTGAAACCTTGTTCTCTGTGGCGTGCTTCTCCTTTTCCACTTTAGCAAGAGTCAACTCAAGATCATCAATGTCTTTCTTGAGCTCAGAGCACTCATCCTCCAGCTTTCTCTTTTTGGCGGTTAGCTCTGCATTCATCTCCTCCTCATCCTCCAGTCTTTCATTCAGCTCTTTGACTTTGGCTTCCATCTGGATCTTGTTTTTAATTAGCCCTTCACACCGCTCCTCAGCATCACACAGATTGTCTTGTTCCTAGGTGCAGTATAAAGATGGACTTTAGGCACATACTCACACAAATCATATAGCCCAGTGTTGTGTTCTGGTCTAATAACATTGTCAACCATTCATGGCCCATCTCTAGTCTACTGCATCGCTTCCCTGCTCCATGTACTTCCTCTGCACTTTCCGCTCTCTGTTTCTCAACTTGCTCATTATCCATCTTTCTCTTCAACATAAAATCTATTTTTCTTTGCATTTTTTTTACCTTTGTGTGCATAAGGCTGTGTTTAAAAGGATGCATGCAACCTCCAGCTGACCCCCCAGCACTGTCTGGAGGTCCTTCCATCACCTAGGCAACCAGCCATCCAATGAAAAGAACGCATTGAGTTTTCTCTCTTCTACTTGTGTTTGTTTGTGGAAGGCAGTGGTGCTGCTCGCATGACAGAGCGACAGAGAGTATTTCATGATGTGTAAAACCTCACAATTGATTACTTGGGGATTTTTGTTTTGTTAATTTGGATAAAATTACTATTCTGTTGTCTGCAAAAAAAAAAAAATAATAACCCACAGCACAAGTGAACATTGGACTAACATTACGCAACACTGAGTGACTGCCTACTACAAGTTATAACCTCTTATGGTCAGCGAGTACTGCAGCCTCCAAATTATAGTTCATCCAGCCACTAAAATCCAGTTCAATATGTTACAGAAGGCAAAAAAGGAAGGACTGGCATTGTATACATGGGTGAAAGTTGCTTTTCTGAGGCGTTCTGGTAGAAGTTTGTATATTTCTTATCGGTACAGCATTCCAGTGCATTCCAGCTTACTTTCATATACAGGGATCCCTCACTTTCCATGGTTAATTGGGACTGAGATCCCCACGCGCCCATCGAAATCCGTGAAGTAGGATCACCCCTCCAACCCGTCTGACTGACATATACGTACATGTATATGTGTATATAATATCAATAAAGACATTCAATGCTATAAATGCTTTTAATAACAATTAAACATTCAAAAATGTGAAGCGAGCCACTGAAAGAAGGCGCTTGTCGCAAGTGACGTATGGTGCTTGTGAGACAAAGCGTGGCTTTTACGGACTTCCGATCTTTACAATATAAATACACACACATGCAGGCGCGTGCGCACACAAACACAGATGCGCGTGCACGAACTCAGATACGCACCTCACAACATTGTAACTAGTTTTGAAGGGAGATTTTGAGTTGGGTTTTTTTTGCACAATTGGTCTTGTTTTGCAGCATTTTCCTTAACTTTTCCCCCTACGCTACCTTAATTTCCTTATTTTTTTATTTGATGAATGTTTAAAAAAAAAAACATGATGCACTGAAGCCGCATGAATTGAAGCATGAAGTAGCGAGGGATCCCTGTGAATGAATATATATATATATATATATATATATATATATATATATATATATATATATATATATATATATATATATATATGCCAGAGGAATGGAGGAGAAGTGAGATGGTACCAATTTTTAAGAATAAAGGAGATGTGCAGAGTTGTGGCAACTACAGAGGGATAAAGTTGATGAGCCATACGATGAAGTTATGGGAAAGAATACTGGAAGCTAGACTAAGGGCAGAGGTCAGCATTTGTGAACAACAGTTTGGTTTCATGCCAAGAAAGAGCACCACAGATGCAGTGATTGCCCTGAGGATGTTAATGGAGAAGTACAGAGAAGGTCAGAAAGAGCTGCATTGTGCCTTTGTGGATCTGGAGAAAGCATATGACAGGGTGCCAAGAGAGGAACTGTGGTATTGCTGAGGAAGTCTGGAGTGGCAGAGATGTGTGTTAGAGTGGTGCAGAATATGTATAAGAGATGTAAGACAGAAGAGTTCAAGGTGGAGGTAGGACTGCATCAAGGGTCAGGTCTGAGCCCCTTCTTGTTCGCTATGTTGATGGACAGGCTGAAAGACGAGGTTAGACAAGATTCCCCATGGACTATGATGTTTGCAGATGACATTGTGATCTGCAGTGAGAGCAGAGAACAAGTGCAGGAAAATCTAGAGAGGTGGAGGTATGCCCTGGAAAGGAGGGGAATGAAGATTAGCCTCAGTAAGACAGAATACATGTGTATGAATGACAAGGACCCTACAGGAACAGTGAGGTTACAGGGAGCAGAAATAAGGAAGGTGGAGGATTTTAAGTACTTAGGCTCAACAATCCAGAACAATGGAGAGTGTGGAAAAGAGGTGAAGAAGCGTGTGCAGGCAGGTTGGAATGGTTGGAGAAAAGTGTCCGGTGTGATGTGTGATAGGAAGGTATCGGCAAGAATGAAAGGAAAAGTGTACAAGACGGTGTTGAGGCCAGCGATGTTGTATGGGTTAGAAACAGTTGCCCTGGGGAAAAGACAGGAGGCAGAGTTGGAGGTAGCAGAGATTAAAATGTTGAGGTTCTCTTTGGGAGTAACGAGGAATGATAGGATCAGTAATGAGCACATCAGAGGGACAGCACATGTAAGACATTTTGAAGACAAAGTCAGAGAGGCTAGATTGAGATGGTTTGGACATGTACAGAGGAGGGATAGTGAGTATATTGGTAGTAGGGTGCTGAGGCTGGAACTACTAGGCAGAAGGCCTAGAGGAAGACCAAAGAGACGATTCATGGACATGGTGAAGGAGAACATGAAGGTAGTTGGCGTAAGAGAAGAAGATGCAGAGGATAGGGTGAGATGGAGGCAGATGATTCACTGTAGCGACCCCTGAAGGGAACAGCCGAAAGGAAAAGAAGAAGATATATATTTGTGTGTGTGGATATATATATATATATATTAAAGTATTGATTTTTCAACCGTCTTAAAGTGCATTTTACACCTACCGCCTGAACTTGAAGCTGTAGATCGTTTTTCTCTTGGAGAAGCGACACCATTTTCTCCTCAAGCTCTTTTCTACGAGCTTCAGATTTAGCATAAGCCTCCTTGAGCTTCAGGAATTCCTCTTTTATGTTGGCCATCTCCTTTTCTGCTTCAGCAGATCTCAGCAATGGTTTGATCTTAAAATACAATTTCATCCATGGCCAGTTTTTTACGCTCATGAATGCACGCACATTCCACTGTATTACAAGCAAGGCATCCCTTTTTGCATGAAAAAAAAAAAATTATTGCAATAATTAAGAGGGGAAATGTACAAAAAATGTAAAATGTTAAAACATCAACAACTACAACAACAAAAAACGTACCTGCGCTCTACCATCTTCTGGTATTCAATTCTTGAAAGAAGCCCACGAGATCTGGCTTGGATTCCAGTTAATATTTTAGACAACCGTTCATCTCGCATTTCCTCCAACTGACCCAACAGGCCAGCTTTAAAAAACACCTGGGAAAATATGTATAGTTAATCATCTCCATTTTATTGAAGCAGTTTTGAAAGAACTTATAGTTTATATATTTTTTACCTTCGTGTGCCCAAACCTATACTGTTGGATATCTATGTCAAGAGAAGCCAACAGTTTTTCAGCCCCCTTCTTGCTGTCAATGAACTGTCCCTCTGGAATTGCAGCTGGGTTAAGGATACGGTATCTGCAAAATTGTACGAAAAAAAAAAAAAAAAAAAAAAAACCCATAAATATTACAAGAGGGTTTGTAATATACAGTCAGCCCTCTACTTCCGAAAACCTCTGAATAGGAAAAATCCAGGTTATGAAAAACATTTTCCTAAATTTTCACCCTCTGTATACGAAATAACCTCTTCTTACAAAAAGTGCCAAAAGCGCCTTTCAAAAATTCAAATGCACCATTCAAAAATTCAAACAATGTGTGCATTGCTCTCTCATTGGCTGTCTCCCAACATCCCACCCCGCTGGTCTCCCATTGGCCTCCCATTGGCCAGGAGGGAGCTGAATCTCCATAGTGCTATACCCATAAGCTTGTTTGTCATACGCGTAAAAGAGAGATGTACTGTTGGTTCGTGAGTTCTGAGAGTTTTGAGAGTACTGTACTCATTGCAGCTTATTTGAGGAGGTCCGGATGAGCCGCACCCTGTCTCAAAAGCTCCGCATTCGGCCACGAAGCATTTTTGTGCACGGAAGTGGATGGCGCCACAAGACCTCCAATCTCGTAAGGAAGCAAGTTAATATTGAATCAGGAACTCAGATCTTTCAACAGGTACGTAATTCCGCTTTAAATACAAGACCCCGTCTCAAAAGCTCCGTCAGCTGCGCGCTGCATGTGGGCGGAGCACACCCGAGAGAGAGTAAGAGAGAGAGAGAGAGAGAGTTTTGTGTGTGTGTGTGAGAGAGAGAGAGAGAGATGGAGAGAGAGATAGAGAGAGAGAGAGACAGTGTTGTGTGTGTGTATGTGCATTAATAAAAAATGTTTAATAATGGTTTAATTAATATATATGTTAATAAAATGGTTCAATATGTTAATAAAATGTTTAAATGGTTTAATAAATAATTTTCTTTTACTTTTAACAAATATTTCATACAAAATTGGTGTACTTTTATCATTTTTAAAGGGTTTATGGGGTAGTCTTGGGAGCCTTGGAACGAATCGCGCATTTTACATGTAAAATGCACCTCAACTTACGAAAACTTCAGGCTACGAAAAAGACTCTGGAATGGATTAATTTCGTAAGTAGAGGGCCGACTGTAGTAATATTATCATTAATGTCCTGCATAGGTTGCATTCTAGTACAGTACCTCTGTTTAAAATCACCATAAAGGATTCGGTTTGGGAAACCCTTCCTGCAGATCCTGATACCCTCAAGCACACCATTGCAGCGAAGCTGATGCATAACAAGCGGATTGTCCATTGCACCAGGAGTCTTCGTCTCATTGGGAATGATGCAGCGTACAAAGTGGGGATGAGTTGAGCGCAAGTTTGTCATTAGCTTATTAAGATTTTCCTGAAAATCACCAATATTGATATAATTAACAGGGATAGTACAGATAAATAAAAAAAGAGGTCATGGCACTTTGAACTTTATCTGTGCAAATACCCTGTGAAGTGCAGACACAGTCTGGAAGGATGATCCTTTCTTCTTTTTCTCTTTTTTGCCAGACTCAGCCATTGCTGAAAGATATTATTAAATATAACATTATGTGTCAGTGCCAGTCGCCATTTCTGCACAATATTAGAGTTGGTCATGCCAATCAAAGCAATATGATGTCAATAAAATTGCTTTTCAAAGCAATATGAAGCAAATAAAGAGTTTCATGACAGAAAACAGTACATGTAGATGATATGCTTTATTTGAATCTGTTTATAAAGTGAGTCCCTCGCTACTTCGTGCTTCAGTTTCTGCAGGCTTCAGTGCATTGCGGGTTTTTCAAAAATATTCATCGAAAAATAAAAAATAAGGAAATTAAGGAAAAATAGGGAAAAGGTTAAGGAAAATGCCACAAAACAAGGCCAATTATGCAAAAAAGCCCCCCCCCCCACCCACCCAAACAAAAACAAAAACAAACAAAAAAAAACCCCAACCCAAAACCCAAAAACAAAACTACTTACATTTTTATGTGAGGTGTGCATCTGAGTGTGTGTGCGCGTACACACGCGCGTCTGTGTGTGTGTGTGTGTATATACAGACGCTCCCCGACTTTTCGTTTTATGTATTTTCCTATTTTGCGTTTAAAAAAAAAGTGCAAATTTTGAGTTTAGCGTGCGTCGACCATCGGAACCATTTTCAAGCAGAAATATCTCATCACAGAGAATGTTAAAGGTTACATTTGATACTGTATTTGATATATGATGAGAGAATTTGATTAAAATTTATCTATTTGAAATTATTTTGCTTGAATTTAATTTATATTATTTGATATATTTGATATTATTTTACAATGTTATGTTTATAATAATTGATTTAGGGGTGTTTTATGAGATACGGTAATGGTATTTATGGATGTATAGTACAGTATGAACATCATACGTCACTGGAACATACAGTAACAACTTACGTTTTTTTTCACATTACGTTTGGCCGTCCGGTACCGAACTAAAAGGTAAATAGAGGAGCGTCTGTATTTATATTTTATTTACATCTGATGCATTATTTTTGAATGTTTAATTGTTATTATAAACATTTATAGCATTGAATATGTATTTATTGATATTATATACACATATACACGTACGTATACGTCAGTCGGGGGGGGGTTGATCCTACTTCACTAAAATTGGTGGTCGGGGGGGGGGGGGGGGGGTTAGTCCCCATTAACCACGGAAAGTGAGGGATTCCTGTAAGTATGTATATATATATATATCTGTGTGTGTGTGTGTGTGTGTGTGTGTGTGTGTGTATATCAGATGCAAACATTTCATAAAGATGCAGGTTGCAGAATCACATGTCATAGATGGGGCACGTGCTCGCTCTCCCCCTCCCTGGTGGTGGTAATCATGTGATAGGTAGATATACTTGATGAGTGGAAATTGGCTCCAATTGGCTAAATTAAACATTACAAAGATAAAAGAGTGACTGACTGAGCTGCAACACGTTGGTCCACTGTGTGGTTAATTTACAGGGAATTTATATTACCTGTTAGCAGAGTCCAACTAACTTGGAAACGTGAAAGTCTATATTACCATGAACACCAAAAGCCAACCATGCCAAAAGCTAACAGTTATGGATCTCCTAAACTACAGGGGGTGTGAAATACTCTGAGAGGGGCGGAGATAGTGCCCAGAGAGAATATGTCCTCAGTGGGGACCAAGCGAGAACCACTGCTACTGAGGAAAAGGGTATTTGATATTTAATGTTCCTAATAATGCTAGCAAAGCTAATGAGCGCGAGCCAGTTGAAAGCTAACTGGATCAGCACAGAATGCCATAGCTACGTATGAAGATAAATTGAGATGTACTCATAAGTTATTAAAGAAAAGTTACTAGCAGGCTATTGGTACAGGACAGGCTACCTGTAGCTCGAACCTGACGCAGAACCTGCTAACAGAACAACTTTGCACATTATGAAACGTATGAGTTGAGAAAAAACAAAAAACTAAAAGAGGGTCGAAGGATAGATGTGTTATCGTGTGACAATTTTTTGGAAATTTTATTAAACTATGACAAGAATAAGATATTCAGGTGATTTCCACCACCAGTGGCATGATCAAGAGTCACTTGTGCTTACCTGAATCTGCTCCAGAATAGTTTGCAAACAGGAATGATAGCAGTTTCAAAGAAGATTTTTGGTAGAGCCCGACTACGGTTTCATTTAGTGGGTCCTTGTTCTTTATGAGCCAGTTGTTGATGTTATAATCTACGGTGCCTGCATAGTGAACAAGGGCAAAGTGAGCCTCGGGCTTCCCCTTTACAATCCTTGGCTTCTGGAAGTTGCTTGATTTCCCCAAATGGTTGTCATAAAGTTTTGATTTAAAGGTGGTATCTGTGGCTTTGGGGAACATGCATTCCTCTTCAAGGATAGACATGATACCCATGGGCTAAAACAAACAAAACAAATGAAATTCATCGCACTAGCAATGAGTAGATATTATACATTTCATTTTTTAAGTATAAACTCAACACAAATGGTAAAACTATTCTATATACTGTTTGCCTTTGACACATAACTACTGTATTACACTGGCGTTGAAATGTTTATTAATGGCGGCATGCTGGCGGTCAGCGCGTCTGCCTCACAGCGAGAAGGGTTCAAGTCCCGCGCTCAGTGAGAGTGTTTTGTTTATGTGGCTTGGATGTTCTCCCAGAGCTCGCGTGAGTTTTTCCAGGTGCTTCAGTTTCCTATCACAGTCCAAAGACACGTGCGTTAGGCTATTCTGCTGTTTCAAATTGTCCCTAGGTGGGCGTGTGAATGGTGCTGGGCTGAATTGGTGAGCTGTTTAGGGTGTAATCCACTTCACCCACAGTTGGCTTGGGATAGGCTTCAATCTCCTCAAAACTTTATTAGGGTTAAGCATTTTGGAAAACGGATGGATGGATGGATGGATGGATGGATGGATGGATGGATGGATGGATGGATGGATGGATTGATGGATGGATGGATGGATGGATGGATGGATTGATGGATGGATGGATTGATGGATGGATGGATGGATGGATGGATGGATTGATGGATGGATGGATTGATGGATGGATGGATTGATGGATTGATGGATGGATGGATGGATGGATGGATGGATTGATGGATTGATGGATGGATATTTAATTCAACTCAATTCAGTTTTATCTGTGTGGCGCGTTTTACAATTCACGTTGTCGCAAAGCAACCTTACACAGTAAAAGTAGGAGTTTACAAAAGTACAAAATAATTTAAACATTTTCTACGCATCACATATTTATTAATTATTAATGACCCACCTTCTCAATCAGATCAATGCAGGCTTGCAAGTCCATGCCGAAGTCAATGAACTCCCACTCTATGCCTTCCTTCTTGTACTCTTCTTGCTCCAGCACAAACATGTGATGGTTGAAAAACTGCTGCAGTTTCTCATTTGTAAAATTAATGCAGAGTTGCTCGAAGGTATTAAACTGTAAACATATAAATGTTTTTACATTAACATCGAATCCAGGTAGAGACACCAAAAATTTGTGACTGGGGTCTGAAGCTGTGTTGCGTCCCTGGGCAAGGCACTTAATCCACATCGCACTCAGTCCGCCCAGCTGTTAATGGGTACCTGAATAACAGGATTTATGGACCTATATGGTTGCGCTTGGCGCTTAGTAGCAGCCTTGAAGTACCTTCCTGCAGGGTAATAATGTACAGCCAGTGAGCAGCTCGAAGCTTTAAGTTTAAAAATTGTCATAAAATAAAATAAATAAATAAATTCCCGGTGACACCGAAAAGAAGAAGCAGGCTCCGTTATCAATCAAAGTGAAGCAGGAGATAATAAACAGGAGCAGTTGAGCGAAATCGTAAAGGAGTCTGGCCGAAACCCCTCTACAATCGGGACGATATTGAAGCAGAAGCATTAAAAGCGGAGATACAGTGACGGAGGCGAATATTTCGGAAAAAGCAACCGCCATATTTAAGGACCTCGTGAAGGAGGGTTTGTTGTGGAGGTTCTTCAGACCAGCAACCCCCGGACTTTAAAGCGTGGCATGGGTGGTTCAAGAAATTTAATAAAAGGTAAATTACTTTCTTTTACTTTTAACACATATTTCATACAAAATTGGTGTACTTTTATAATTTTTAAAGGGTTTATGGGGTAGTCTTGGGAGCTTTGGAAAAAAATCACATGTTTTACATGTAAAATGCACCTCTGCTTACGAAAACTCCAGGTTACGAAAAAGGCACTGAAACGGATTAATTTCGTACGTAGAGGGCCGACTACATTCAAGCACAAAAGTGATATGAATTATCGAAATAAACAATATATAAAGCCACACTTTTCCATGCTAAGTTAGGCCTTGTTCACGCCATCATTCTGAGATCTTTTTTCAAATAACCGCCGATAAAATCTTAAAAATAGTAGCTATAGGTTTAAAATTTTACACACAACCAGATTTTAATATTGATTTTTGTCTGAAATGAACTTAAAAAGTGCTGTCATTTCCTTTCATCTAACATTTTAATACAAAGGCCTTTAATCAATGCAAGATAATTACTCTAGTACAATTAATCGAAGACATATACAGAGATCCCTCACTTTCCGCGGTTAATTGGAACCAAGATCCCCCCCCCGCGACCACCGAATTCGGCGAAGTGCGATCATCCCCACACCCCCCTCGTCTGACGTATACGTACATGTAAATGTGTATATAATATCAATAAATACATATTCGATGCTATAAATGCTTATAATAACAATTATACAGTACAAAATAATGCATAAGATGTAAATAAAATATAAATACACACACATACAGACGCACACGCACACACGCACGCACTCAGATGTGCACCTCACAAAAATGTAACTTGTTTTGATGTGAGGTTTTGGGTTGTTTTTTGTTAGTTTAAGGTTTTTTTTTGCATAATTGGCCTTGTTTTTGCTGCATTTCCCTTAACTTTCGCCCCTATTCTTCCTTAATTTCCTTATTTTTTTAATTCGATGAATATTTTTTTAAAAAACGCGATGCACTGAAGCCGCGTGAAGTAGCGAGGGATCCCGGTAATTAGATATCATACATTACATCAAACATTAAACTGAATATCATAACATCTCGAAGAGAATGCTGTATGCATGTTTTGTGTATTTATGCACTCACATCAAAAATCTCAAAACCAGCAATGTCCAATACGCCAATGAAATATTGACGTGGCTGCCTTGTTTCCAGAGACTGGTTTATTCTCACCACCATCCAGAGGAACATTTTCTCATACACTGCTTTAGACAGAGCACCAACGGCATAGTTCACCTGTAAGAACCAGAATAACGAGTTTAAAAAAGATTCTCAAGAATTTTTTGTTGCGTATGCTTTCAGGTAATTCTATAAATGTATGTTTACCTGCTGGACATTTTGTCCTTTGGTCACCCACTCATTGCCTACTTTAACTCTTGGGTGACACAAACCCTTCATGAGGTCAGCAGAGTTCAGGCCCATCAGATAAGCAGCTTTGTCTGCGTCTGTAAAGGAAATATTAAAATGATGTATTAAACCTTTTATTTATTTATTTTTGGTGCCAACATGCGTTATACTGTACACACCTTCGGTTCCATCAGCTTCCGCCTGCTCTTCCCGCTGCTTCTGCTTGAATTTCATGTTACCGTAGTGCATAATGGCTCCAGTAAGCTTGTACACAGAGTTCTTTTCCTCTTGTGTGAACCCAAGTACATCAAAAGCATTCTGCCAATTAAACATTAAAATGAAAGGCAAAGTACTGAACCACGTCAATATAAGAAGGATCCTTGAAATCTGTGTCACAGATGAAAAGAAAAATGTAACCTGTTCCAACATAATACAGATTAAGTATGAAATTAGTCATACTGACATTTTGATATTTTGGAAAAGACGATTAAATCTCGGCAGTGGTGGCCTGGTGGTAAAGGTGCTGGATGACTGATCCCAAGGTTGGGCGTTCAAGCCCCACTCTCAATGGATTGTCACTGTCCCCCCCCCCACCACCAGTGCAGCTAACTGGATTATGAAAGGCCGGCCATGTCTCTCACTGTCTATGGTGTGAGGTTCATGTAAAAGAACCATTGTTGCCTTTCGTCAAGAGGAGCTACAGAGCCGTCAGTGTGTTTCGCCCTGCAATGGCCTGGTCAGCTGTCCAGGGTGTACGCTGTTCTCGCCTGGAGTGGGCTGGGATGGGTGCCAGCCTCCCCGCGACCCTAATTAGGATCACGCGGTTACAGAAAATGAATGAATGACTGATAATAAAATCTGATACAAAATGAGGACATGAAAATCAGTCAAGTTTCATAATTTTGTATGTCGCTAATCAGGAAAAGCCACTTTTGGGAAAATAGCAATTACAGTTACAGAACCAGTTTTGGCCTCATTTGAAAGTTCCTAACGTTCATTCACACAACATTTTCCATATGCACTCAGCACCATCTTCCTAGCAACAGATGACTTCTATTTACATCAACGTCTGTTCTGAGGCTTCTCATTGCTTCTGTGCTGTAGGAGTCTAGGAATCCTTCTGGGATCCTGTAAGTATGGAGCGTATCCTGGGACTGAATATGGATAATAAGGAAATACCCCGAGAAATTACAGCTGATTGAAAATGGGCAAAATAAGTGGACATTTCTATTGTTTAAGAACAGCTTCTTCGTCTTCTTTCCCTTTCAGGGGTCGCCACAGCAAATCATCTGCCTCCATCTTCATGGCAGTCATATTAATGATTCACATGTTTGATTTGTCATATGTTTTTAATCGGATGCCCTTCCTGACACAACCCTTTAGCAAGGGGCAGAACTTTGCAGCTCGTCTTTACGAAAGTCAACAATGGTTCTTTTACATGAACCTCTCACCATAGACAGTGAGATACATGGCCGGCCTTTAATAACCCAGTTAGCTGCACTGGGTGGGACAGTGACAACCTTGTGGAGAGTGGGACTCGAACCCCCAACCCTAGGATCAGTGATCCAGCACCTTTTACCACCAAGCCACCACCGCTCTATTGTTTTATAACAGCATGGACAAGGAACCCTTTCTTAAACAAGTCTTTAAACATTGACAGATTGTGTTTATGGATATTTGAACGTGGTCATGTTAAAGATTCTGCTTTGAAGGATGTATTTTATGTGACATCGCTTCATCCATGTAAGCCGTGTTCAACTTTGGCTCTTACTCGAAACGTGACTTTGCAACTTAATCCGTATTATGCTGGAATGGTTTCCATATCAATAAACCAAGCAAACCATGTTGTTGTTATAGCAACCTACAATCCTTTGGAAAGCCTCTCCACTAGATTTTGGAAAATGGTTGCTTGAATTTTTGCTCCTTCATCTACAAGAGTTGATGGCAGCCACTGACTGCATGACTGTTGAAGAGGCCTGGCATGCAGTCAGCTTCCCCTTTACAGTTTCATGACTGTACCTGGAGGAAACCCATGCAAGCATGTGCACTTTAATACAGAAAGGCCTTTGGATAAGGCCGAACCGTTTCGCTCTGAGGTGACAGTGCTAACCACTGAGGCATCAATCATCATATATTGAACGACGTGACTACCCGTATGGCACTGTATTCCTACGAGGTTTTGCTATTCGTACAGCATCCTGAAAACGCGACTTTGCACATGCACAAGCTGACGTCAGTCACATGGTCAAAATGGCGACGGAAGAACATGCCTTCCATTTCGGGGATAAACTTCCATCAGGGTTAGGGTTAAGGTCTAGGGATATCTGTCAGGGGTTAAGGTTATGGGTTATGGGTTAGGGGTTAGAATTAGAGGTTAGGGTTGAGGGTTATGGGTTAGGGATTAGGGTTTAGGGATATGGGTTAGGGGTTAAGGTTATGGGTTATGGGTTAGGGGTTAGGATTAGTGGTTAGGGTTGGGGTTATGGTTTAGGGATATGGGTTAGGGGTTAAGGCTAAGGTTATGGGTTATGGGTTAGGGGTTAGGATTAGAGGATAAGGTTGGGGTTAGGGTTTAGGATATGGGTTAGGTTAAGTTTATGGGTTATGGGTTAGGAGTTCGGATTAGAGGTTAAGGTTATGGGTTCGGGTGAGGGTTTAGGGATATGGGTTAGGGGTTAAGTTTATGGGTTAGGGGTTAGGATTAGTGGTTAGGGTTGGGGTTAGGGTTTAGGGATATGGGTTAAGATTATGGATTATGGGTTAGGGGTTCGGATTAGAGGTTAAGGTTGAAGGTTATGGGTTAGGGTGAGGTTTAGGGATATGGGTTATGGGTTAAGGTTATGGGTTATGGGTTAGGATTAGAGGTTAGGGTTGAGGGTTATCGGTTAGGGGTTAGGGTGAGAGTTATATAGGTATCGTCTGCTAAACATACAGCACAACGATTCACCTCATTTCCAGTAGGTGGCATGCTAACGCACATGTTCAAAAGGATTTCTGTACGAATAGCAAAAAATTAAAACCCATACACTGCCGTACGCGTAGCCACGTCCGATATTAAATAGTTAATTAACTAGTGTTGGCTGAGATTTCTTCATGACCCTAGGAGGAGTAAGTGCTTTGGTAAACGAATGATAATCAGAAACAAATCATTTGTATATAAAGACTCACATCAGTTGCCATCAACTCTTCAGCATCATCAATAGAAGAAACAGTGGTCTCTCCTTGAGATATGAAAGCGTAATCGTAGGGGTTTTGGGTCACCAGAAGCATCTCTGCAAAAAAGATTTCATATATATAGAATTTCTGGCTAGAGTTTCATCTTGCATGATTTCAGTGATATGATTCCATGTACCTACCGAGTAGCTCTGGTTTCTTATTAGATAAGATTTGATAGAATATATGATAATCTCTCTCGGATTTGAGCTGAAAGATCACACGCGATTTCTCCAGGAGATCTTAATAAAATTCAGAGTAACATAAGTACAATGAGAAACACATAACAATCAGAAATATGATATGTGCTATCGATACATTACATGTTTTACAAATACACTTCATCTGATTATGGCCTGGCTGTGTAAATGACGAATAATATTAATGACTTAGCATTGTTAGCGGTCTTAGACAATTTAAAAAGAACCGAGGAATAGCGCACATGTTTCAATGTCGGCCGAAGCCAGTTTCCCTCTGGTGTCGAAGTGAATTCTGATGAATTTTCCCTGGAGGAAAGAATTAAAAGAAAAACTATTGAAGCATCTTACAAGTAAAAGGCATGTTGGTATAATAGTGTCAAATATTTCTCCTACAAATCTTGAGGAATTGTCATTTCTTATAGTCTTTGCGTTGCCAAAAGCCTCTAGGGCAGGGTTCGCCTGAATGATTTGATCTTCCAGAGTTCCCTGAAAAAGAGAACGTATTCCAAAATATTTAATTTTTAGACAAATATACACTGATGATCCATAACATTAACACCGCCCGATTGCCCTACAGCTATGCAGCCACCCAAACTCATCAAACTGCAATGCCTTGTGTGCTTTCTGCCGCCTTTCCATTCAGGTCAGCATTATTTCAGAAGTTTGTGATACAGTAGCACTTCTCTGGGATCAGACCAGACGTACTAGCCTTCACTACCCATGTGCATCTGTGAGCTTTGGGCACCTGCGATTCACTTATAGTTCAGTGGTTATCCTTCCTTGGACCACCTCACTGCTGCATACAAGGAATACCCCACAAGTAAAGTAAATGTCTGTCTGTCTTCCTTTCGGCTTTTTCCCTTTTACTCAGGAGTCGCCACAGCGAATCATCTGATTCGCACGTTTGATTTTGGCAGAGGTTTTTACGTCGGATGCCCTTCCTGTCACAACCCTTTTTTAGCAAGGGACAGAAACACGCTGACGACTTTGCAGCTACTCTTTACGAAAGTCAGCAATGGTTCTTTTACATGCCTCTCACCATAGACAGTGAGAGACATGGCCCGCCTTTGATAACCCAGTTAGCTGCACTGGGGGGGGGGCAGTGACAACCCTGTGGAGAGTGGGACTCGAACCCCCAACCTTTGGATCAGCGATCCAGCGCCCTATACCACTAGACCACCACTGCCCCCACAAGTAAAGTAAATGCACCCAGTTATTTAGCCATCTTACTGAGGCCCTTGCCAAAGAGACGATTCATGGATGTGGTGAAGGAGGACATGAAGGTCGTTGGTGTAAGAGAAGAAGATGCAAAGGATAGGATGAGATGGAGGCAGATGATTCGCTGTGGCGACCCCTGAAGGGAAAAGCCGAAAGGAAAAGAAGAAGACTGTGGCCCTTGCCAAAGCCACTCAGATCCGTACTCCTGATTATTTATTCCAACACACAAGCCTTCGATCAATACTTTTCAGTCCTTGGCAGGTGTCGTTGTAACGAAATAATTAAAAATTACTCACCTTCGGGTCTATTCATATTCAATATTCCGGCTCAGGGACTATTCAATTCAGCGGCATCCGCTGAGCCAGAAGCGAGTAATGGTTTCAGTGTATACTATACAGGAACATAAGGATTAAATTAAAATGAGAATTGTATTATTTGCATATTTTAATTATGACCGAGCCCAATCAAGAAAGCCAAAGTGCTGTGTATCTAAATACGGATATTTTTTCCATATGTGAGGCGCTCCACCGAATGTAGGCACTTGTTGCAAGTGACGTGTGGTGCTTATGAGACAAAGCGCGGCTTATTCGGACTTCCGATCTTTCAAGTGAGCAAGTGCACATTGAATACTTGTTTAGTACTCAACCTTCACTTGCTCACTTGAAAGATCGGAAGTCCAGATAAGCCGCGCTTTGTCTCACAAGCATCATACGTCACTTGCAACAAGCACCTACATTTGATGGAGCGCCTCACATACTACATGGAAAGAAACGTATGCTTCATAACATTTCATTCATTCATTCTTTTTCTGTAACCGCTTAATCCTAATTAGGCTCTTAGGGAGGCTGGCGCCCATATCAGCTGATTCCGAGCAAGGGCAGAGTACACCCTGGACCGCTCATCAGGCTATCTCAGGGCAGAAACACGCTGACGGCTATGCAGCTAGTCTTGATGAATGTCAGCAATGGTTCTTTGACATGAACCTCACGCCATAAGACACATGGCCAGCATTTGATAACCTAGTTAGTTCTACTAGCAGGGCAGTGACAACCCATTGATAGTGGGGATTGAACCCACAACCTTGGGATCAGTGATCCAGCACCCTTACCACAGGCCACCACTGCCCACATTTCATTCGTTCATTCATTTACTTTATAAACTGGTTAATCTGAATTAGGGCTAACGCTCATGTCAGTCAACTCTGGGTGGGGCAGAGTACACCTTGAAGAGCTCGCCAGGCCATCGCAGGGCAGAAACACACTGACGGCTATGTAATTACTCTTGACGAAAGTCAGCAATGGTTCTTTTACATGAAACTCACACCATAGACAGTGAGGGACATGGCCGGTCTTTGATAACCTAGTTAGCTGCACTGCGGGGACAGTGACAACCTGTTGAGACCGGGGCTTGAACCTCCACTGAACCTCCTTGGGATCAGTAATCAAGCACTCTACCACCGGTCCACCACTACATTTGTTCTATAAAAGCGAGGTTTTAGACTTATTTAAAGTTTTAGTGTATACTGTACTATAGAGAAATATACAGAGCCCGTAACGGAACATTGTTAAAAAACAGGTTTAGGTTTTATTGCTCACGAGGAAAGTTTATGGTGCTCATATGAAAGTTTTGCGTGAAGACCACAAAGTGTTTGTGGTTTCATGGGAAACTACCAGTCGCATATGGACCAGAAACTAACCTTTAAGTGGACTATAGTATCACAAGAAAAACTAAAGCAACATTTTTATTGTTTTTCATTTTAAGCATGACGATTACACCACCTCTTCCAAATAATTGAGACAAACTGCAAGGATGCGTCATATAGATTTAAGTATTATTCACTAGGGATAATGATTTTTTACTCTTCAGATAGTGGAATCATCAAATCACATTGTTCTTGTGTTGTATACATATTTCACCTGCCATTTATCATAATGTTTTTAATGTTATGGCTTTTCAGGGTCTATTCAGCTCCAAAACTGCAGGTCTTCTTCGGTGTTTGTGGTATACAGCAGTAAGTACCTACCAATGGTGGTCTGTGGATGGATAACCAGTGAACATAAAGTGGGTGCTCAAGGCTCACTGATGCACGTGGGAAGTAAATGCTAGTGCATTTGATCTGATTTTGCAGAACAACACGTTCTTGTACTTAAACCTGTACATGTGCTTAATGAGGTCATGACCACTAGTGAGACTCTGCCTGCTCACAACCTCCAGCACCTGCTGGTTCATCAAGTATGGAGGTTGTGCACCAGGATAGTTCCCCTATCATGTAAAAACTTTTATAAGCAACAAAAACTTAAAATTTGAAGAAGAGCTTCTGTAGAACAAAGTGCTGAATGGGGCAATATGAGGCTGCCTAGCAGTAGACCAATCAGGTGATGTTTAATGCTTTGGTAATACAATGGTACTTCACCTTACGAAAGTCCCAACAAACGAAAAATCCAGGTTATGAAATGCATTTTCCTAAAATTTTTGTCTCTGGATATGAAACAAGTTTGCGTTACGAAAGCGCCATCTCAAAAAATTCAAACAATGCGCAAGTTGCTCTCCCATTGGCTATCTCCCAACATCCCGCCCCGCTGGCCTCCCATTGGCTGTCTCCCAACATCCCGCCACGGTGGCCTCCCATTGGCTAGGAGGGATGACACAGCTCCCTCCCATTAGCTATTATGGAGCTGCATCTCCATAATACCCATGATGCTTTTCGTGTAAAGGACAGAGTTACTGTTGTTTTGTGAGTTTTTTGAATGTGCTCATTGCAACTTTATTTTTTGGCTCAGGCTTTTAAACCTTGCATAAACATTTGTAAGATTATACCTCTGCTAAGAAGACACGGTCAACACACGTGTGCACACACGCACCTTAAAAGGTATACTTTTATAATTTTTAAAGGGTTTAGGGGTAGTATTGGGGGCCTTGGAACGAATCGGTTCAATTTATGAAAAATCCAGGTTACGAAACCACTTCTGGAACGGATTAATTTCGTAAGGTGAGGTACCACTGTATTTTAATTATTATACATTTAATATATCAGAGTATATAAATTGGAACCTTGTTTTGAGCAGATGATTCCTTCCTCGACCCACTTGCTGCAATACTGGCAAAGTACTGAATGACTCTTTTGGTATTTACAGTTTTCCCAGCACCGGATTCTCCACTACATATAAAATACATGTAGTATTGTTTAAGTAGACATTCAGAACTATTAACTGTTTAAACATGCAATCACTTTTCCTACTTTAATGCCTGAATTATTTTTTTGCTGTTAAAAAAAATGAATCACTAGTTTTTCATAATCAAAAAGGCCAAAGGAAACACCCCGAACACATTTCTTTCAACAAAATTATAATAACACTGAGAATAGTGACAGAATAATAACATAATAATAACAAATAACAACACTAACAAATTCATGAATAACACAATCCTGCACACTCAAGGTCATCTCACAACTGACTGAGGCATGTGGGACCAAGCTGTGTTGCATCATCAGGCGACACCACAACACGTTCTGAATGGCAGCAGCATTTGTCTAGTAGTTATTAGCATTTTTGAAAGAGGACCATACGGTCCTGCTGGGCATATACCATTGACCTTCCGGTCCCAAAGCTTTAACCATTTAACCAGCTTTAACCATTAGGCTTCAGCTCATTCCCCCATATACAGGGATCCCTCGCTACTTCGCGCTTCAAGTCATTCGGCTTCAGTGCATCACAGGTTTTTTTTTTTAAATATTCATCAAATTAAAAAATAAGGAAATTAAGGAAGAATAGTGGAAAAAGTTAAGTTCAGGTAGTCTAAACGAGCTATTAACCTAATCATCTGAATCAACCAATTAACTCTAAACACCTGCAAAAGATTCCTGAGGCTTTTAAAAACTCCCAGCCTGGTTCATTACTCAAAACCGCAATCATGGGTAAGACTGCCGACCTGACTGCTGTCCAGAAGGCCATCATTGACACCCTCAAGCAAGAGGGTAAGACACAAAGAAATCTCTGAGCGAATAGGCTGTTCCCAGAGTGCTGTATCAAGCCACCTCAGTGGGACGTCTGTGGGAAGGAAAAAGTGTGGCAGAATACACTGCACAACCAGAAGAGGTGACCGGACCCTGAGGAAGATTGTGGAGAAGGGCCGATTCCAGACCTTGGGGGACCTGTGGAAGCAGTGGACTGGGCTACAGGTGCAGCATTCTCCAGGTCAAGCCACTTTTGAACCTGAAACAGCGGCTGGGCTACAGAGAAGCAGCACTGGACTGTTGCTCAGTGGTCCAAAGTACTTTTTTCGGATGAAAGCAAATTTTGCATGTCATTCGGAAATCAAGGTGCCAGAGTCTGGAGGAAGACTGGGGACAAGGAAATGCCAAAATGCCTGAAGTCCAGTGTCAAGTATCCACAGTCAGTGATGGTCTGGGGTGCCATGTCAGCTGCTGGTGTTGGTCCACTGTGTTTTATCAAGGGCAGGGTCAATGCAGCTCGCTATCAGGAGATTTTGGAGCACTTCATGCTTCCATCTGCTGAAAAGCTTTATGGAGATGAAGATTTCATTTTTCAGCACGACCTGGCACCTGCTCACAGTGCCGAAACCACTGCTAAATGGTTTACTGACCATGGTATTACTGTGCTCAATTGGCCTGCCAACTCTCCTGACCTGAAGCCCATAGAGAATCTGTGGGATATTGTGAAGAGAAAGTTGAGAGACACCAGACCCAACACTGTGGATGAGCTTAAGGCCGCTATCGAAGCATCCTGGGACTCCGTAACACCTCAGCAGTGCCACAGGCTGATTGCCTCCATGCCACGCCGCATTGAAGCAATCATTTCTGCAAAAGGATTCCCGACCAAGTATTGAGTGCATAACTGAACATAATTATTTGAAGGTTGACTTTTTTGTATTAAAAACACTTTTTTAATTGGTCGATTGAAATATGCTAATATTTTGAGGTAGGAATTTTGGGTTTTCCTGAGCTGTATGCCAAAATCATCAGTATTAAAACAATAAAACACCTGAAATATTTCAGTTGGTGTGCAATGAATCTAAAATATATGAAAGTTTAATTTTTTGAGAAGGACAAGTACGTCAGTCGGGGGGGGGATTGGTATTGATCCTACTTTGCGGAATTCAGTGGTTGTGGGTCCCAATTAACAGCGGAAAGTGAGGGATCCCTTCTGGCAACTTTTCAGCATATTTATAAAAAAATGATAAATTATCAGTTACTCACGTGATCAGGAGTGACTGGTTTTCACGGTCTATGTGAAGAAAGAAAGAAAAAGCATCATCGTTACACACTACAAAAATAATATTAAGATCCATTCATTCATTTTCTAACCATTTAAGCCTAATTCGGGTCATGGAGAGGCTGGGGCCCATCTCAACGAGGGCAGAAATACATTGCCAGGCCATCGCAGGGCAGAAACACACTGATGACTATGCAGCTAGTCTTGACGAAAGTTAGCAATAGTTCTTTTACAGCATCTCAGCACAGACAATGAGAGACATGGCTGGCTTTTCATGGGCCAGTTAGGTGCACTTGGGGGGCAGCAGCGACAAACATTGACAGTGGGTCTTGAACTCCCATCCTTGGGAACCTTTACCACCAGGCCACCACCACTGCCCTAATATATTTTATTTGTAAAGAATACCATTTAATTTACAGACAGGTAGAGGTAGCTTTTTTTGCAGTAGGTAAGATTTTGTTTATTCTCATTACAGTAAATCTAAATTGTTAATTTAAATTTAAGCAGAATTTCAGTGTCTGAAGTCTAACCGCACAAAAAAAAAAAAAAACCCAAACAAGTAAAAACAAACAAACAAACAACTTAGGGTCATCAAATCGTAAGACATGTTATATCTTTCAAACAGACATCAGTTCATCACTTAATTATGCTTCCATTTATATAGGACAGTGGCCTCCAAACTACGGCCCGCGGGCCGGATACGGCCCGCCTGCACATTTGGCCCGGCCCCCTGAACAATACCAGAGACGCATTACGATATTTTTTTTTAGTCTGGCCACGCGATCAAGACGAATACACACCTAGAACATGACACCCTATTCCACCCTTCTGCCGTCTGTGCCCCATCTAAACCCCCCCGAAACAAAATCCTAGACTCTCCCCTGTCAAATATAACGGAATAATGCTGAAAAGAAGAGAAAAATTGATTGAGAATGCAGGGTATTTAACCTGCAGTGGACAAACGATTATTTTTTGTTCAATGCAAAGAAATGGTTGTTTGTATCATCTGTCAAGAGACGGTGGCGGTATTAAAAAAATACAACCTGCGCCGACACTCTGAATCCCGTTACAAAAACGAGTAGGATCGCTTGCATGGTCAAATGCGAGTAGACAAACTCTCAAAGCTAAAAAGTGGACCGTTAGCTCAGGCGAATACATTTGTACGCCAAGCTCGGCTGAACCAGTCGTCTGTTCGGGCAGCTTTCGGGTTGCTCAACTGATAGCAAGCAGCATTTTTTTTTTTTTTTTTTTTTTTTTTTTTTTTTTTTATTTCCTGACTTTTTTCTGTGAAGGTCCCTGAAAGGGTTCCTAATATTTGGTCATGCGTGGCTTACTGGAAAACAATAAATGTTTATGTTTAGGCAGCCCTGCAATCATCACACTTTTACTGTTACAAACTGACCTTGGCCCCCAATCAGAAAAGTAAAAAGTTACATGTCCCCTGCAGGAAAAAGTTTGGGGACCCCTGATATAGGGTAGTCAGACTTTTAGGTAATGTCATCAAAATAAATTGTATTTACTCATATTAGTGATCACATTATGGGCGGCAGTAGCACATTTTCCTCACAGCAAGAAGGTCATGGGTCTGATCACTGGATTTGGATGTTCGCATGTTCTTCCCGTGTTTGTATGGATTTCCTCTGGGTACTCTGGTCTCCTCCGACAGTCCAAAAACACGCACAGTAGAATGACTGTCAGTTCCAAATCACCCCTTATAATGAGTGTGAATTTGTGTGCGTGTGTGTTCGTCCAGCAATGACCTGGCAACCCGTTCCCAAAATCAGCTAAGCTGGGTGTCAGCCTCTCCTTGACCCTAATTATAATAAAACGGTTCAGAAAATGAATGAATTAGTGATAATATTCCCTTAGTGGTGTTAGTAATTACTGAAGTACTTATTACTATTAATAATTATTTATAATTTACCTGCCAACATATACTGATATGCATTATCAGAAATGGAGAAAATGTGAGGAGGTGCTTCACTCCTCTTCTTTCCCCTGTAAGCCACGACTACTTCCTGATTATACACTGGCAGCCACTTGTAGGGGTTGACAGTGACACAGAACAACCCTGAATAGGTCTTGGGGGGAGGGAAGCAAAATTCAGATTGGTAGAGTGAACACTAATGTATAAGTGTAACTGGGATAAATCCCATTTATATACTCACATATATCATCCAAGCAGCATAACGCTCTTTGAGATTATACAGCACAGCTGGCTCATGCAGGAATGTCAGCATGGCCATGTCTTCAATTTTGTCAAACTTTGGAGGATTCTGTTGCAGAATCTGGCTGTCCTTAAAAGTCATAGTCTAAAAAAACAATGTTTTTATTTTTTAGGAAAAGAAAAATGTTGGGAGATAGTCAATGAGACAGCAACTTGTGCATTGTTTGAATTTTTTTTTAATTGACCATGTTTTCTTAGCAGAGTTATAATCTTACAAAAATGTTTATGCAAGGTTAAAAGCCTAAGCCAATAAATAAAGTTGCTCAAGGGACCTGCATCATCCCTCCTAGCCAATGGGAGGTCTGCGGGGCGGGATGTTGGGAGATAGCCAATGGGAGGGAGCTGCGTCATCCCTCCTAGCCAATGGGAGGCCAGTGGGGCGGGATGTTGGAAGATAGTCAATGGTAGTCAATGGCTCGTGCATTGTTTGAATGGCGTGTTTCGTAAGGAGAACTTGTTTCACATACAGAGACAAAAAATTTTGGAAAATGTTTTTCGTAACTTGGATTTTACGTTTGCTGGGACTATCGTAAGGTGAGGTACCGCTGTGTATATATAATAAATAAATGAAACAATTTAACCTGATGCTGTACACAAAATAGATTTTGTTGGGTTTTTTTAATACTGTAAGATTACAATTATCAAAAATTCTTCACAGTTTTCAGTACAGCTTTATAATCTTCAGAACAGTATCAAAGTTTATTCTGGACACCACATGTTAAACCTTCTTATTAATGTATAAAATTGCCAAAATCCTACCCATGACAAGTACAGAATGTCGTACATATGACTTTATTTACTTCCAGTCGATGGAGCTTCTACTAGACGCAATAGAGGACTTTTTAAGATATTGTTTGATCATATCTTTTCTACTAAAGGGGTAGTCACGCTAGCGGCGGGATATAAAAGCGACCAACACAAACTGATTCTTTCCGGTTTTTGAAATTTGCTTCGAGATGTTTTGAGACCCCGGGGTCCACCTAGAACACGCTGGAGGGACTATGTCTCTCGACTTGCTTGGGAACGCCTTGGTGTCCCCCCGGAAGAGCTGGAGGAAGTGGCTGGGGAGAGGGACGTCCGAACCTCATTGCTTAGGTTGCTGCCCCCGCGACCTGACCCCGGAAGAAGCGGAAGAAGATGATGATGTTTTGCGATCAAAATACAAGCTAATATTTTGCAGCTAAAATACACATCTTACGTGAAAGTTGCTAGAAAGATGCAGTAATTTGCGATTGGTTTGTGAATGTTTGTTGAAAAAAAAAAAGAATCAGTTGCGTTTTGCACGTAAACCATTCGCTTTTTATTTTCTCACTTTTAATATGACTGATGACAAAATATACAGGACATGATGGATGCCAGCATGTACGAAACTTTCCCTGTGGAATGCATTAACTCCTCGCTTTTAATGCAAATAATAATAATAATAAGAAGAAGAATAATACAACAAATAATTTGTGAGCAAAACAACAACTTTACGACTTTTCATGAGAAGTCCGGACTATTTGAGAAGAGTTTGAGACTACTCTGCATCCGGGTCTTGTTTTACGACATCCGCGGAAATTTAAAACACATTTAAAAATTTTTTGATGAGTTCATGATGACGCAAAAAAAAAAAAAAAAAAAAAAAAAATTGAGAATATTTTGACTATTAAAAGTGACAGCTGGGAACCTCCATTTGCATGAGTTGCTTTTCGAGTGTTATCACCCCCTCACCCTCCATAATTATGCAAATTCTTCACCTGCGTTCTTCACCTGTATGCATTTCATATACACATGCAAGACTCTTTTGATCAACTAACCTTCCCTGATTCAGTCTGTACAGTCACTTTATCTCCTTCACGACTGGTGACTGTGGCCTTAACAAACTCCTCCACAGGATCAGGCACAAAACATTCCTTCTTCATATCAAACAGACGAGTCTGTGACTCTAAACGCTCCTTCTCAGACTTCCGCAGGTAGGAGCTCGCCACCCCGAACACTGCCATCTCAGCATCCCCCATGTTTACTCTAAGAAATGTCAATATCGCCGTCATTCCTTTCAATTACATCATCATCAGGCTTATACATATATGAACACTAATTCACTTACTGACTGATGCCGCACTGGATCCAGAGAAATGTGAAGTTTCCACTGCTTTGTTCTTCACCTAAAGTTTAAAAGCAAGTATGGGAATGATTACGTGTAAAAGAGTGTCGTCAGAACAAAGAGTGAAAGATGATAAAGTAAAAGGAGGAGGATGCACGGAGGGAAAACTCACACAAGAGCAGGTACAGTAGCTGTATGGTATTGCAGTAAGAACTGGGAAAGAACTGAGATCTAATTTATAGCCTGAACCGCACCCCCACCAGACACCCCACCCTCACCCCCACCCCACCCCCATTCCCACATTTAAACACTTAGTTTGTCAGCTGGAAGTTTCTTCACTGACAGGCAGGAATGCTGTGTGTCTGTTTTATGCCACATCAACACTTGCTGCCAGTCTCCAGCTCGAACCTTGTCACTGCCTTATTGATTTATCTATCAGGGCTATTCGTATACATTACAAACATATAGACCGTTTTTAGAAATTTAATCAAAATATAAACTATATTAAACTACACAAAACGTAAACAAAGCCTGAAAATATACACACACAATATACGTCCACTGTATACAGGGATCTCTCACTTTCCGCGGTTAATTGATACCGAGATCCCCCCGTGACTGACGTATACGTACATGTATATGTGTATATAATAACAATAAATATATATTCAACGCAGGGAAGCGGTGGCCTAGTGGTATAGGGCGCTGAATCACTGATCCTAAGGTTGGGGGTTCGAGTCCCCCCCCACCCCACCCCCAGTGCAGCTAACTGGGTTATCAAAGGCCGGCCAGGTCTCTCACTGTCTATGCTGTGAGGTTCATGTAAAAGAACCGTTGTTGACTTTCGATAAGAGTAGCTGCAAAGCCGTCAGCGTGTTTCCGCCCTGCGATGGCCTGGCAAGCTGTCCAGGGTGTACTCTGCCGTCATCCAGAGTTGGCTGGGATGGGAGCCATCCTCCACGCGACCCTAATTAAGATTAAGTAATTTAAGAAATAAACATATTCAATGCGACCGTGTTGGTCTAGTGGATAGGGTGCAGGATCAATTATCCTAAGGTTGGGGGTTCAAGTCCCCACAGGATTGTCACTGTCCCCCCAGTGCAGCTAACTGGGTTATCAAAGGCCGGCCGTGTCTCTCACTGTCTATGGTGTGAGGCATGTAAAAGAACCATTGCTGACTTTTGACAAGAGTTGGCTGCAAAGCTGTCAGCGTGTTTCCGCCCTGCGATGGCCTGGCGAGCTGTCCAGGGTGTACTCTGCCCTCGCCCGAAGTTGGCTGGGATGGGCACCAGCCTCCCTGCGACCCTAATTAGGATTAAGCGGTTACAGAAAATGAACTGATGAACATATTCAATGCTATCAATGCTTATAAACACAATTAAACATTCAAAAATAAGGCATAATATGTAAATAAAATATAAATACATCCACACACAGACGCGCGCACACACAGATGTGCGCCTCACATAAAAATGTAGGTAGTTTTGTTGGGGGGTTTTGGGTTGGTTTTTGTTTATTTGGGGATTTTTTTTTGCATAATTAGCCTTGTTTTGTGGCATTTTCTTTAACTTTTTCCACTATTCTTCTGTAATTTCCTTATTTTTCAATTCGCCGAATATTTAAAAAATAAAAATAAAAACGTGATGCACTGAAGCCGCCTGAATTGAAGCAGGAAGTAGCGAGGAATCCCTGTATCTATATAGTGGCCCTGCTGGTGTAGTGCTGAGAGTTTCTCATAATCAAGAAGTTCATTCATTCATTCATTTTCTGTACTCACTTATCCTAATTAGGGTCGCGGGGAGGCTGACGCCCATCCCAGCCGACACCAAGCGAGGGCAGCGTACACCCTGGACGGCTTGCCAGGCCATCGCAGGGCAGAAATATGCTAATGGCTTTGCAGTTCCGCTTGTTGAAAGTCAGCAATGGTTCTTTTACATGAACCTCACACCACAGACAGTGAGAGACATGGCCGGCCTTTGATAACCCAGTTAGCTACACTGGGAGGGCAGTGACAACCTGTTGATGGTTGGGCTTAAATCGTCAACCTTGGGATCAGTGAACCAGCACCTTTACCACCAGCCCAGCACTTCCCCCTGAAAATTGATATCGATGTCAATATTTTGAAAAGTTTAAAAAAAAATTCTAAAGTTCAATGTCTCGTGGTGGTGTGTTCTGCGTGTGAGGAAAACATCTACCGTACACACACTTAGTAATGGATGGGACCCGATTTCTGAGCCGATGTTCCTGACAGTATCTGTTCCACTTCCTGAGTATTTGCGGATTGCAGCCGTCAAGCATGCAGGCTTTACCAATGCTCTTTAAGCGCATACTTTGGGCTGATGGGCTTAAAAGAGCAAATCGCTTTATTTAGCACTGATGGGTCACTTGTTTTCCTTCAGACTGTGGTAAGCCGGACTGCTGCCCGATGTGAACGGTTTCTAAACCCACATACTTGACTCCTGATATAGATAAACTGACACATGGCATGGCCTTTTAATTGAGCCACTCCAGGCCACTTATTTCACGTGTACATATACACACGTGCTAGTCCTTTGCTTATATATAGAAAATAGACAGACCTTTTAATCTACACGTTGTAAATGTATAGCTAGTAAATACTATTTCATGCTTTGAATATCAGCCTTTTTTATCCATTTATTTTATCCATTTATCATAATTACAAAATAACTTTACGCCAGAAACAAAATCTGCTATCGTCTCAAAACAAAACAATATCAGTTACCCCATATAAAATACATACATAATATATGTGCATATGTAACACACACACACACAGACACACACACATACATATATACATAAATATATATATATATACACACACACATACTAGTATACTAGTATACATATATGTGTGTACATATGTACATACATATATACACACACATATACATATAGATATATACATATACATATATATATATATATATATATATATATATATATACATATACATATAGATATATACATATATGTGTGTACATATGTACATACATATATACACACACATATACATATAGATATATACATATACATATATATATATATATATATATATATATATATATATATACATATACATATAGATATATACATATACATATATATATATATATATATATATATATATATACACACATATACATATAGATATATACATATACATGTGTATATATATATATACATATACACATATACATAGATATATACATATACATGTATATATATATATATATATATATATACATACATATATACTAGTATACATATATGTGTGTACATATGTATATGTACATATGTATGTGTGTACATATATATATATACACATATATATACACACATATATACATATATACACACACACACACACACACACACACACACACACACACATATATATATATATATAAAATGTCATGGGCAAGATGATTCATTGTGGCGACCCCTGAAAAAGGAAAAAACCGAAAGGAGACGAAAGAAGTCGTCTGGTGACCATCTCAGCCGACTCTGGACAAGGGTAGAGTACGCCCTTGACAGCTCATCGGAGGGCAGAAACACACTGGTGACTATGCAGCTACTCTTGACCATAATCAGTAATGGTTCTTTTACATGAACCTCTCACCACACAGTTGCCTTTCATAACCCAGTTGGCTGCACTGTGGGGACAGCAGTTACAACTCATGGACAGTGGGACTCGAACATCCGACCTTTCATTTATTCATTTATTTTCTGAAACGCTTAATCCTAATTAGGGTCATGGGGAAACTGGTGCCCATCTCAGCCGACTCTCTGCAAGGAAGGGCAGAGTACACCCTGGACAGCTCACCAGGCCATCGCAGGGTATAAACACGCTGACGGCTATGCAGGGACTACAGACGAAAGTCAGCAATGCTTTTATTACAGCCTCTCACCACATACAGTGAGACACATGGCCGGCCTTGGATAACCCAGTTAGTTGCACTGGGGGGAACCCCTGACTTTGGAATCAGTAATCCTTGCTACATGGTACTCATTAGCAGATCCTGTGGATTTTAGGAACTGATAACCATCTGCTATTTAATGTTAGCAAACTGCCCTATTTACTGAAAAGAAGATCCAGTGTCAGAATCATTTTCCCAACCAAGGCTTAAATTCAGTTGTATTACTTGCCATTTTAATTTCCATGTTTGTAAGAATTGAATTCACGTTGCTATATTAAATGTATAAATATTAAAGCTACTACTGTACCTCAAAAAATTATGCATTCTGGAATGAGCACAAAAATTTGCTAGACTAGAATCCGCCGTGAAGCCGGGACCCAGTGCCATGAATGCCACGCTCCCTTCAAAAGGCGTTTTATTCGAATGCTTCTATAATTTTCCACTTTCCATTACTACCGTGCAATGCAGAGCACTTAATGTGTTGAAAAGACTTTGAGAGGAGCTAATATTGGAGTCCAGTGCGGTGGAGACCTCACTGTGATAAGCAGATGAAACCCATCAACACTCCTCAGTGTAACCGTGTCCCTGCATGCCTCACACCCTGGACTTTTAAGGTAATACAATACTAACAGTGTGTGCACTAAAAATTGAGCAGGATCATCTTGAATTCTTAATTTATTTTCGTACACATTATATTAAAGTTCAAAGGGCTTCAAAACAAAGTAGTTTTCAACTGATGATTATACATCGGTTTGAATTTTTTTCAGATATCAGTAACGCTCAGTAACGTACCGGGTCTGGTTATATGTTTATTAGTAGTATATAGTACTATATGGGCAGTGGTGGCCTCATGGTAAAGGTGCTGGATCACTGATCCCAAGGTTGGGGGTTCAAACCCCACTCTGAATGGGTTGTCACTGTCCCTCCACAGTGCAGCTAACTGGGTTATCAAAGGCCGGCCGTCTCTCACTGTCTATGGTGTGAGGTTCATATAAAAGAACCATTGCTGAGTTACAAGAGTAGCTGCAAAGCCGTCAGCGTGTTTCTGCCCTGCGATGGCCTGGCGAGCTATCCAGGGAATACTCTGCCCTCGCCCGGCGTTGGCCGGGATGGGCACCAGTCTCCGCGCAACCCTAATTAGGATTAAGCAGTTCAGAAAATGAATGGATAGTACTATATAGTTCAAAGAACAATTTATACTGACACATGGCATACAATAGAGGAAGTATAAATCCTAAATTTTTGAATAATTAGGAATCCACCCCACCCCCTCCACCCCCCCCCCCCCCACCACCACCACCCACACACACACACACACACACACACACACAATGTCTGTACATTACAGGGTCATTCCCTGTCAACTCAACAAAGAGTCCCCAGGTCAATCGCACAGAATTATTCACTCATTTCTTTTCTAAACCGCTTAATCCTAAGTGGGGTCGCGGGACAACTGGCGCCCATCTCAGCCGACTCTGGGTGAGGGTGGGATACACCCATGACAGCTCGCCAGGTCGTTGCAGGACCAACACTCACACAATCATTCACACCCACGTTCACACTCACAGGGGAGATTTGGTATCGGTCAATTAGCCGACTGTGCATACTTTTGGATTGTGGGAGGAAGCTCACGCAAGCACGGGGAGAACATGCAGACCACATAGAAATGATTGAGCTGGGAATCGAACCCAGGACCTTTTTTTTTTTTTTTTTTTTTTAAATAAGCTCTATATGTTTCCACCCACAATGCAAAAGATGAACTTTCAGCAAGTCGTCATAGTTTAGAAAATATAGGACTTGATATTTGGGTGTGAAAACTGCACGACAAACACTATTTTTTCCAAAATTAATGGCTTATAATTCTATCACAGATCAACCCAGAAAACTGAGATTGCTTATTTTTACTGAATGATGTTCAAATTTCCCCACTTTTGGCACCAGACAGCCTCTGCGAAGCTCAAAATGGCTTTTTTGTTTGAAATGAGCTGAAAAGTTCAGTTCAGTTCATTTTCTGTAACCGCTTAATCCTAATTAGGGTCTCTGGGAGGCTGGCGCCCATCCCAGCCGACTCTGGGCGAGAGTAGAGTACACCCTGGACAGCTCGTCTACAAATTTTCTGAAAAGTAATGGTTCTGAACATACGAGGTTTCAGACTGACAGTCATAAAAACACAGGCATTGGAGGGAGAGAGAGAGAGAGAGAGAGAGAGAGAGAGAGAGAGAGAGAGAGAATAGACATTGAGATTATTCATATATTATAACAGCATTAGTCCCATAATAATTGTGCTTAATGTGCTAGTTATCCTGTTTTTGTGAAAGAATGGACGCACAAAAATAAAATGAACAAAAACAAACTTTAATAGCATTCCTATGACAACATATCAGTAAGAACAAGTCAGAGATATCAGACAGAGAAAAGTTTCAGTGTGTGAGAAAAATGAAGGCGAGCAATAATACCATACAGCAGCAGTAGTGCACACACATTAACCCAACCTTGCACTTAACAGGATTCATCATATTGCACCAATATCCTCTCAGGCAGTCTGTATGTGAGACACACACACACACACACACACACACACACACACACACACACACACACACACACACACACACACACACACATGTATGCCATGTGCCATATATGCACATATGCCATGGGTCATTATTTATATTTCTTTTCTCTGTGTTGTAAAAGTTGTTTCTTTGAGGATGATTTAAGCAGCATTAGAGATACACAGCAGGTCATCAATATAAAACATCCACTGTTATCATATAGATATCTGTGTTTAAGGCTGTAATCACATAAACATTTCTTCGCTACAATAAAAAAAAGCATTTTCAGTTAGGTTTCACACTGTTTGGAAAGAAGCACTATACTGTACACTGATACATAATCATCCTCCAAAATCAAGGTACTTCAGTGTAAATACTGTGTGTGTGTATGTATGTATGTATGTATGTAGATATATATATATAGGCACTCCCCGACTTACAGTTTTAATTGCTTCCGGATGACCGCAAGTTGAAAGTGAACGTAAGTTGTTACAGTGGCGTATGAAGTGTGACGTATGATGTCCATACTGTACTAGACATCCATAAATACCATTACTGTATCTAATAAAACACCCCTGCTTGTAAATGGTTCCGATGGTCGATGTATGATCACTTTACATGAAGCTGAGCCGACTTACTTTACACGAAGCTTAAACCAGCCAATCAACACTTACAATATTGTGAGGCACTAAATACCATAAGTAGTTTACTCTCTGTGCTTGAAGGTGGGTTATACGAACTTAGGTCTTTCAAGTGAGCAAGGGCGCCATTGAACTCGTTTATTACTCAGCCTGCACTGATGTGAATCACCAGCAGAGCAGAGAGTTCTCTTTGTTTTCTGGATTCGGGTTTTCATTCATGTTACAACTCTCTTTGCTTAACTGAGTATGCATGGTAGATTGCGCCGATCCGAGCAGATAGTTAATTCATCTCTGTGTATGAGACTTGCACTCATGCGAGTAGGCTTACACTTCTGACCAACCATATTTGTTTAAGGTTACAAAAGTCCACAAAACAGTGTAAACACAAAGATCACAGAGATGACTGCTTAACACAAGGGTAACACACTATACAACTGATTTTATATATATATATATATCTATATATATATATATCTATATATATATATATATATATCTATATATATATATATATATCTATATCTATATATATATATATATCTACAAAAGGACAGGACAAAGGTTTTCTATTGAAACTCCATTTATCACTACAGATCTGTTTCGAGGGGTGGTGAAACCATCCCCTCTCTTCAGGTGATTACAGAAGAGTCCTGTCCTTTTGTTTATTTGCTCTACCAAAAAGTATTGAGCACTCTCCTACGGAAGGATCGACTCAGAAAATCCTATATATATATATCTATATATATATATATATATATATCTGAACTGGAAAGATGGAGGGGCACGTTCAGTCTGTTGTTTGTAAACAATAGACGCAGCGTCATTACATCAGCATACTACGTGGGTACGTCTAAACAAAACTTAAATCGAAAAAACGTAAAACGGATGAACGCAAGTCGGGTAGCGTCTGTGTGTGGATGTATATATATATATATATATATATATATATATATATATATATATATATATATATATATATATACATACACACACACACAAATATATACATATACATGCATACACACATATACATACATACATATATATATATATATATATATATATATATATATACACACACACACACAAATATATACATGCATACACACATATACATACATATACATATATATATATATATATATATATATATATATATATATATATATATATATATATATATACACACACACACACACACACACACACACACAGACACAAACCAGAAATCAAGGTCTATGGTTACAGATGTTCAGTGAAATATTTAGGCATCTAACCTTGTTTGATTGCAGTTAACCTTTCCTTATTCACATATAATCTACAGTCATGTGAAAATATAAGTACACCCTATCGAAACTTGACACCCCCCCCCCCCCCCAAATACATTTCAACAAGCAAACTGCAAACTGTCATACAGTTCCTACAGATAAGGGTGATATACTTTGACAAATGACTTATAAAATGTATACTCTGACTCTTCATTAATTTTAATATACTGTACACGAACAGATTGGTCACACTGTAAAAGTGGGTACACCATTACATTTCTAATATATCTGCAATCTCAATCACTGATGAGCACCTTCTGCAGGTGGAACCCATCTTGGTTAACTTGGAAATGGTGTTATCATTGCTACTCTGTTTCGTGTCATCATGATGTGATTAAAAAAGCTCAATAACACTTCCTGAAAAAAATGGGTGCGGATAAATGACCTATGAGTTTGGCAGTGGATAAAAAAAAAAATCTATAAATTATTTGAAATAATTCCATGCTTATTTTAAAAGACTGCAAATTTTCCCCAAAAATTGACCATACAGGAAAAGTGGGAATGAGAGCAGGCTGGTAGATGTGAAAAGAAGTCTCCGAGAACCCCAAGATTTAATACGGGATCTACAGGTAGCTGTTATAACTGCTGCTGTGAAAATGCACAAGACTACAATCAAAAACATTGTTAACCAATACGGGACGAATGTAAGGAAAAGCGATATTTTCCGTCCAAAATACATGTGAGCAGAGAAGAACCTCATACCAACTGTGAGGCAAGGTGTTAATAATGAGAAAATGGGAAGTTGGTATGCTGCACTGATTTGATTATGAATTTTGCATCGCATAAAAAGGTGCTTGAAGATAATATAAGGCCGTCTGCTGAAAAGTTTAATCAGATGTGGGCCGCTGAACAAGGCAATCATTTCAAACACACTGGCAAGCCCAAGGAATGGTGCAAAAGGAAGAAATGGAAGGATATATAATGGCAGAGTAAAAGTCCAGATTTGAAAATTATTATAATGTAGTCGTGGTGGTGGTGGTAGCATCGATGCAAGAAAACCTTCGAACCTGAAGGAAATGGTCAAAAATCTCAGCTGCTGACATCAGATTCGGGTACAATAATGCAAAACATGTAGAATTATTGATTTTTGCTCACGGAGGCTACACTAGGCTCTGAAGTCAAGAATATACTTTTTTTTTTTTTTTTTTTTTTTTTACAAAAGAATAATAAACCTGCAGATATTTCTGTTAAATAACCGATGGAAATGTTTTGTTGTAGTGTATCACCTTTATTTGTAAGCAATACTTGCTTGCTTGACTTATTCTTTCACATGACCATATCCGAGCTCTCCAATGGCTTGTTTTATTGCATTATTACAAAGTTTTGCAATAATAAAATAATAAAGTTATTATGAATCTATTTTGAGTGAAGTAGACCCAAAGAAAAAAAAAAAACAAAACAAAAAAAAACTGTGAAACTGTCTGTTTAGGGGTGATCACACTCAAGGTGCGATAGAAAAGTGATGTAAATAGATTTGTTTTGTGAATTTTTAAATCCGTGTCGTGATATTTCGCGAGCCAACATCCAAGCAAATATTTTGTGGTTTAAATACTTATATTGGGTGAAAGTCAAACGACAATTTGCGAGTAATTTGTGTCTGGTTTGTGGAAGCGTTTGTGAAACCGCGAATGCCCCGTTGCAAATCAGTCACGTTTTGTTCGCTTTTTGTTCTTAAACTGTTCGTTTTTCATTTACGCAATTTCATCGGCAACAAAATACAAATTAAAAAAAAAACAAAAAAAAAACAATGACAAAATATACGGAATATTGTCAGCAAGTCTCAAACTTCCCACGTAGAAAGGTCCAACCTGTCGCTTTTCCTTGTGGACAAAAAACCCTTTAATCTACGAACAAAGCAACGACGATGCGGCCTTTTCTCACGACTTTTGGATTTGAGACTACACGGTGTCACAGCCTCATTCTAGGACATTTTGTGACTTTCTAACATGTAACCAGGCAAACAAACCAGTCATCGAAACAGGCAAACAAAACGTGACGCCATGAACGTCGCAAGACAAATACCAATAGCATATTGCTATTTGCTTCAGTACCTCTAGTATGATCACTCCCTGACTGAATGCTTGTGTGAGTCACCCTCGTCTCGAATGCAGTTTATTAACAGTAGTCTATTTTTCAGAACATGAAAATAAATATAAACGTGTAACAATCCTTAAATAATTCAGGTCAAATAAATTCCAGTGTTTATAAACCTCTCGCTTTAAGTAGTTTCGTGCGCAGAGTAGAATGTTTTATATTGTATAAGGCACAGTACTGTAGATCCCATTTGGCATTCAATCAGTCTGTGCTCCAATATATATATATATTATTTCTTTTAAAGGCAACGGAGTCCTACTGAAGGTCCCTGAAATATCCATCTCAACTAAAATACTTGCTCCAGCATTCTGGTCTATTTAATATATTGGATAATCATGGATTTAAAAATAGCAGGTAGCAATAAGTCATATGTTTGGCAGTATGAAAAATAAGCATGAAGGTTTACCTGGAATCATCTCCTCACACTCGCTTTGTTAAATCTGGTAAAGGCCGTCACAACAATATTATTATAATAATACACAATTATTATATTGTGTATAGTAATAATACACAATAATATTACTGACTCCTGGTTTTGTCAGAAAAACAAGGAGTGGGCTATGCTTGTGATTTTACACCCCCAGTTGAGTTTACTAGTAAACAATATGAGTTCGAGTGCACCCCAGAAAAAAACGGAAGGGAACAATAACCAGGGATCCCAGCGAGGTTTAGAAAAAATAGAGGAAACTGGTTCTGAAATCGAGGAAATGAAATATTTCCGGTGGGGATAGGGGTGGGGGTGCAAAGGGGCTGCAGGGCCCCTGAAGCTGAAAAAAATAGCGAAAAGCCGCTGAATAGCGGCGATCTGTGGTCCCTGAATAACTGCTGGAGGTTGAGGGGAGGGGAAAAAAAAAACAAAAAAAAAAACTTTCATATCACATGCTACTTCCTTATATATAAAGGAGAGCTCATTTTTAAATAATCATTTCTGGCTTTAGGTTGGAATAACAAGAATAATTAATACATTTTTCTTCAATAGCAATTTCATTCAAGCTCACTCCATAAGCCTTCAGGGTCATCATATCTGTTTAGTTTGTTGTTTTAAAAGGATGAAGACTAGTTTTACTCCATGCACCGTGTCCTCTTCCGAATTCGTGGTCCTGGGATATTGTCACTGCATTTGCAGATTAAAGAGTTATTTCAGCTGCAAGGTTGTGACATCATACTTTTAAAAAAGATCCATTCAGTAGTAACTCAAAAATAAAAAGGAATGGTGATATTTCACATTGTTCCTGTCAGTGTACTTCTCCCTGTGGGAAAAGATCTTGAAATGTATAAGATTGCATTTTTTCATCTTGGAGTTCGCTGACAGTGATCTTCTCCTTTGTTCCCTTTTTGTAATCATCCTTTTAAAATCTCAGTCAAAGTCCTGTTTCTCTTTAAAAAACACAAAAGTTCTTAAGATCAGCATCTTTATGTGCGAACTGCATTGAAGTGGGTTGCGTATAACCATTTAATGGTCTGCACAACTTTTGTTTATTTAATTTTCAGTAAGACACAGTGTAGACTGGTTCACCCGGTGCTCGAGCTTCTTCCTGGTCTTAGATCCCTGCTCACGAGGGATGTGCCACATTGTGAGCCATCCAGTTTACTTTGGTGGTCCAGCTCTCTCGAAGAGCTTCATCGAACTTCTGCCGGAACTGTTTCAGTGCCTCTTCATCAGTCTTACCTAATGCAAGAGAGTCCTGCAGCACACAAACATCATCCAGTAAGAGATAGTTCTTTATAAGAAAGCTGAGAAACCAATAACCAGACTAGTTTCAACTCTCAGAAATTCTGCAGTGCATGTGCGCGCACACACACACACACACACACACACACACACACATACATATATATACACACACACACACACACATAGTTTCATTTCATGATCCCTCGCTTTCTATGTTTAATGGGGACCGAGACCCCCACCCCGCGATGACTGATTTCCGCGAAGTAGGATCAACCCCCCCTGAGTGACGTATACGTACATGTATGTGTGTATATAACATCAATAAATACATATTTAACACTGAAAATGCTTAAAACAAGAAAACATTAAAAAATAATGTATAAGATGTAAATAAAATATAAATACGCACACACACAAATGTGTGCCTCACATAAAAATGTAAGTAGTTTTGATTGGCGGTTTTGGGTTGTTTTTTTGCTTTGGGTTTATTTTTTGCATAATTGGCCTTGTTTTGTGGCATTTTCCTTAACTTTTCCCCTATTCTTCATTAATTAAATTTTTTTTTATTCGATTAATATTTAAAAACAAACAAACAAACAAAAACGCGATGCACTGAAGCCACAAGAATTGAAGTGTGAAGTAGCTTCGTATGTGTGTATGTATGTATATACATATATACATACATACATACACACACATTGTATATATTTTCCGGACCATAGCGCGCACGAACAGCATTGAACGATAACAGCATTGTTCGATTCAGTCATTTCAGGGTGGGGCTTGCATGTTCTCCCCATGCTTGTGCAGGTTTCCTTCGGGTAATCTGTTTTCTTTCCACAGTCCAAAAACATGCACAGTAGGCTGATTGCGAGTTCCAAATGACCCCTCAGTATGAGAGTGAGTGTGAATGGTTGTATGTGTGTGGGCCGGCTCAGGGTGTACACGGAGTACCCTGCCTTCACCTATAGTCGGCCGAGATGGGCGACAGCCACTCCACAACCCTAATTAGGATTAAGAGGCTTAGAACATGAAATAATGGCGTTCCTCTGGGTTGTGTGTTGAGAACATGTCCATTTTGAATTTCAGAACAGTGTACCTTTAAGTACTGGATGTCCTTGACAGAGGTGAGCTCCGGTAATCCAGAAGTAAGCATCAGGGCAAACAGCGTGATGAACAGATTTCCATTCTTCCTTAGAATCAGATAGGCACCCTCACAGTACTGCCTAAAACTACACACATACACAGGAAGTAGCAGACAGAACTGTGACCATGACAGACAAGTTGATTTCATGAACAAAAAGCAAGTCGATGTGAATGAAGTGCAGCCTATGACTTGCCTGCCAAATTTCTCAGTGTTTGAAGGTTTTCCTTGTTGAATGACATGAATGAAGTCATGCGTGAGAATGAAAGGAACACGCTCTCGCTTGATTCCGAACTTTGATTTGAAGTTCCCAAGGATATGACCAAAGTCTATATGGAAGAGCTGACACACACACACACACACACACACACACACACAATATCTTTGTGATTAATTAATCTGTATGAAAAAAATCATTTGATGGAAGGACCCTGTTGTGACACTCACTTGCCCTGTGCTTCGGACCATGATGTTGTCACTATGACGATCTCCTATGCCCAGAACGTAGGTGGCAACACAGTAACCAGCACAAGACAGAGTGAACTCTTCAATGGCTTTATCCAAAGCCTCACTACAGATAATAATAATGAAAAAAATATACGACACTTACTACTTTTTTTGCATCATAAAAAGAAATGAAAACATTTGCTTTCGTGCATAATGAGAAAAAATCACTTTCTGAGTCTCAAAACAAAAACAAATACAAAACTACAGGGATCCCTCACTTTCCGTGGTTAATGGGGACCGAGACCCCCACCCACGCGACAGTGGATTTCCGTGGAGTAGGATCGACCCACCCTGACTGACGTATACGTACATGTATATGTGTATACAGTAAGACCCCACTACTTCGCGTTTCCTACTTCGCGTCACCGCAATATTGCGGGATTTCCCATCAGGAAATTAAAAAATTAAAGATTATTCAAAATTCAAGTGCACCACAGCATTACATGTACATTCAACTACGCTACCCAACATGCTCTGTTCTCCTGCTTGACTTGAGTGTTCTCTGATTGACTGTGAATGCAGCAAGTTGATTGGTCGAGATTATATTTCCTGGCATCCAACACACCTTTCCTCCCTGATGAAACAATGACTTTTATTGAGCTCAGGGGAAGCACTGGCGTGTGGGAAAAATCGTGTTCACTGTAGTGGTGAGGGGAAAACAAAAAACAAAATCACTGGGAGAGTATCAACACAGAAACTGGTCGAGCACGGAGCTCGTTACAGCGCCTAATGGCTGAGTGAATTCAGGTGCGGACTCTGGATTTCGCATGCATGTAACAGTCACGCTCCTCACCAGTGCATAAGAGAGTTAAACGCAACCAACTAGCACAGATCATTATAGTTGTGAAAAGGGAAAATGCCTTATTGTTGTGGATTACGGACTACCGTAAAAAGAATGCGAGTTTGGACACTAACATGATACGTACTAAAGCAAAGGCTCTGGAGGGGCTGATGAGCCCCCATCAAGCACCAGTGCCGCCATTGATTCTCTTCCTCGACGTGGCCATGGATTTATTATTTATAAGGTTTGTTATACAGTATTTATATATATTTAATGTCATTATAAGGTGTATAATTTATTTCTATATTGATACACGTTGCCTCTATGACATTACCATGCAAAAACACTTTAAAATTAACTTCTATATAATTTTTTTATATAATCTATAGGTGGGTGGGTGTCCTTAAGAAGTGGCAGAAGTCACTTCGCAGTTTTTCACATTTCGCGTGGGGGCTGGTCCCCATTAACCACAAAATAAGGGGGATTACTGTATACCAGTAAATATATATTCAACACTATACATGCTTATAATAACAATTAAACATTCAAAAATAACACATAAGATGTAAATAAAATAACTACACACACATACAGACACAGATGTGCACCTCACATAAAAAAATTAGTTTTGTTTGTCTTTTTTTTTTTGCATAATTGGCCTTGTTTTGCATCATTTTCCTTAACTTTCCCCCTATTTTTATTTTTCAATGAATTTTTTTTTAAAAACCTGATGCATTGAAGCCACAGAAACTGAACTATGAAATAGCGAGGGATCGCTGTATTTTAAATTTGTTGTAGCCCACTAAACAAGCAATAAGAGAGAAAGAGCGAGCACATGAGGGAGAAGAGAAAAGCGGTAGAGAGAATAAAAAAGAAAAAGAGAGCTGCCATTCAATGTATTAAACACACACACACACACACACACGTGAGCACACACACACACACACACACACACACACACACACACACACCTTTTTAATAAATATAATTTCCATAGATTTCATTATTCCCCAGATGACTGTACAGGACTCACTTAAAGTGCTGAGCTGTGCTGTATGAGTTCTCATTTTCAGATAGAGGGGGAAAAAGGAATCACCAAAAGAAGAGAGATCATTTAAAATAACTCCATTAACTATAAATAAAATCTTCTGTGAAAACAATTTGAAGTTCTTTTAATGGCAGCCCAAATTATTCACTTGTAGGGTGTCTATGTACTGACAGAAAGGTGAAAATGTGTCATCAGAACTGACCTTTAAACCTCGATATCAGTTATAAATAATAGTAATAAACATTAAGAAAATGAGCAGAATCGCCACGGTTACGCTGATGTTCACTCCTGACGTCTTACCCAGGGTTTTTTTCCTTGAGCCAGTTGAGCAGAGCATCCTTGTTGAAAGCTGCAGCAGCTGCCATGTTGCTGCTATTTTTTTGTATGTTAGCAATAGTTTCAGCAGAGGACACAACCTCAATCAGCCCCATGCGGTCTCCTGTTGCCAGGCAGCCATAGGGAACAATTCTGTGAATGAAAGTTTGAAATTTACTTGCATAAAATCAGCATGTAGCATCAAAATAATCAAAATGACACCAATCACGTCAAGTGTGTTTTTGGTTCTTGATTTTTTTATTTTTTTTTTATTTGTTTACTTTTGCAAACATGGAAAAGTTTTGCGACTCCACGTGCAAGTGAATATTTTGCGGCATAAATATGCACATCACATGAAAGTCATGAGAAGGTTGTGCGACAGGTTTTGTGTTTGATCTACAAGTAATTTGGGATTGGTTTCCGGATGTTTGTTTAAAAAAAAAAAGTGAAATTCTTTCACATTTTCTATGATTTTTGCTTTCAGACCATATTCTTCTTTTTCTTTGGCTTTTTCCCTTTTTCAGGGGTCGCTACAGTGAATCATCTGATTCACACGTTTGATTTTTCATAGGTTTTTACGTCGGATGCCTTTCCTGACACAACCCTTTAGCAAGGGGCACAAACACGCTGACGGCTTTGCAGCTCCTCTTAAGGAAAGTCAGCAATGGTTCTTTTACATGAACCTCTCACCGTAGACAGTGAGAGACATGGCCGGCCTTTGATAACCCAGTTAGCTGCACTGTGGAGGGACAGTGACAACCCATTCAGAGTGGGGTTTAGCTGCACTGGAGGGGACAGTGACAACCTTGTGGAGAGTGGGACTCGAACCCCCAACCTTAGGATCAGTGATCCAGTGCCCTTTACCACCAGGCCACTCACAATTTTTGTTTTTAGACCATTTGCTTTTATAATACAAATGATCACTCAAATTTTATGCCTGGAAGACGCCAACAGAACTCATCAATTCATTATAAACGGATGATTCTCTGAAACTGGGCCAAATTTAATGATTTACATTTCGGACCCAATATTTTCCAAATACTATAAAGAACTAAAGGAGCAACCCCACCCAAAACATACAACATTGACACATAAAATATATCAGGCAAAATAATTCAGATACATTATTTGCAGTGTGGGGATGAAAATTGAGACTTTTTTGTTCCTTAAGTTTCCTGCCATGCTGTTGCTGAAGCGACTCAAAGTGCTAACAGTAGGACTTACAATATGGAACTTGAAACTTAAAATCGATATCCAATGTGGAAATTCTCGTTTTTCTTACTTTGTGGACTGAGAATCGCACATCCATTTACAGTTCCAAGCATAACCAGTGGTGTCCACACCAGTTACATAGAGAACCGACCCATTTTTCTTGTGAGGGGTTACAACACTGGGCTCCAGGTTACAACACTGACTGTACAACGGAGTTCCTCCTGAAGTGGATTCAGTTCACATGAATTCAAGCACGAATTAATGTATTTACCAAAAACAAATGGGATGAAATTGGTGTCCACACAGATTTATTCCTGTCTGTTATTAATAAAAGTGCCGTTATGGGCATGAAGTAGTTCTCACACTATCTTTGTAACAATGGGTCATTAATTTATGAGAAATCAATATAGAGGAAAATAAAATACACAACAGGGATAATGGGGACTGAGACCCGCCGATTTCCCCCTGACTGACGTATACGTACATGTACTTGTGTATATAATATCAATAAATACATATTCAACGCTATAAATGCTTATACAGTTGTACCTCGCCTTACGAAAGACCCAGCAAATGATAAATCCAGGTTATGAAATGCATTTACCTAAAATTTCCGTCTCTGGATACGAAACAAATTCACGTTACAAAACGCGCCATCTCAAAAATTCAAACAATGCACGAGTTGCTCTCCCATTGGCGATCTCCCAACATCCCGCCCCGCTGGCCTCCCATTGGCTATCTCCCAACTTCCTGCCATGCTGGCCTCCCATTGGCTAGGAGGGAGCTGCATCTCCATAATAGCCATAATGCTTTTCGTGTGACTCCGACCCATTGTTCGTTACGCAGTTCTAACACGTGTAAAGGACAAAGTTACTGTTGTTTCGTGAGTTTTTTGAGTGTGCTCATTGCAACTTTATTTTTTGGCTCAGGCTTTTAACCTTGCATAAACTTTGTAAGATTATAACTCTGCTAAGAAGACGTGGTCAACACGTGCGCACACACACACACACACACACACACACACACACACACACACACACACACACACACACACACACACATGCGTGTCTGATTCCCAGTAAAAGTGATTCCCGGTGCGAGTGAAAAGAAGAAGCGGGCTCGTGGCATTGCGTTGAGTGATATCGCAAAGGAATATGGCCGAAACCCGTCTACTGTCGGTACGATATTGAAGCAGAAGGAGGCCTTAAAAGGTATGCTGTTATAATTTTTAAAGGGTTTAGGAGGTAGTATTGGGGGCTTTGGAATGAATCGGGCCTTTTACATGTAAAATGTGGTTCAACTTACGAAAAGATCAGGTTACGAAAGCACTCATGGAACGGATTAATTTCATAAGGTGAGGTACCGCTGTAATAACAATTAAACATTCAAAACTATGTAAAGATGTAAATAAAATATAAATACACACACATACAGATGCGCATGCACGCAGCACTCAGATGCACACCTCACATAAAAATGTAAGTAGTTTTGTTGGGGGGTTTTCGGTTGTAATTTGTTTTTGTTTGTTTGCGTTTTATTTGCATCATTGGCCTTGTTTTGCAAAATTTTCCTTAACCTTTTCCCTATTTCCCCTATTTTTTTTTATGAATATTTTTGAAAAACCCGCGATGCACCGAAGCCACAGAAACTAAAGCACGAAGTAGCAAGGGATCACTGTACATTAAAATCTATTGACTGAATTTTTCAGCCCAACATCAAACTTTATGGTGCAAGTTTCAGAGAACAACCCAAATGTAAAATTTAAAGAAAATCCTCCAAATTAATATACTTGATGTACAAAATCAAACCATTCGCAACTGATCTTGCAGTTTTCTCAGACAGTAACTTTGGTCATTTTCTAAAGATCATGTTTACCCAACCTGAGGTCCAGGTTCGCTTCCTTCCACAGCATATCCATTAACCTTAGAATCTGCAGAGTCAGCATGTCCTGTCTGAGATCTGAGAAATAAACAAAAAAACAAAAAAAAGGGCAATTGATTTCTCAAGTTGCCATTACATTACTTTTTACACACTTCAGCACAGTTATCTTTTCCCCTTTCCCCTCCCTCCAACATTCATGTCCACCTCTCTTCCTCTTTATCCATATCCTTCCCTCTTCACGGTCTCTCACCATCTCCACTCTTGAAGATGATTCCCAGCGTGTCTCCTACCAGCAGCTTGTTATGATAAACAATCCACAGAGGCTTCATTTTCGAGTCCATGTACTTGCACTTCTCCACACTAAATACGACAGGGGAAACGACAGGGTTGGTTTTACATCCTGTGTCAATCTGTTATGGCAGTATTTATTATTTTTTCCTAAATAGGAATATCTGTACATCAGCTTATTCATGTAGTTATAAGTAAAATTTTTAGGAAACGAGGGTTAGGGGTGGCGGCGGCTGCAAAACAAATACTGAACGAGCGACTTTATGACACTGATATCTTACTCATGGTAGTAATCCCAGTTTGACAGGTTTTCTTTGTGAAATGTGTATTATTCTGCCATTCGAATAGAAATGGGGTAAAATGTGGCCATGAAGTGATGCACATGATCAGAAACAATGCAACGGTAGTGACACAATCTCGTTGGGTTGGCTGGGCTGCGTCACTGACCCTGTGCATCATAACATTATCACCATCCAGTGCTGAACTGCACAAACAACAAGCACAGAAATCGCGGAATGCGTTTCTTTTGGATCCTAAACCAGCTGACGACAGGAAAGTTCAGCTGGCAAAATGTTAGCTGCAAAAGCCAGTTTGGATTTCCTTTTCCAGGATTTGGTGGACGGTCTAATCCAGAGCGAATTACAATTATCATTATTTTTTTACCAAACCGAGGGTTAAGGGCCTCGCTCAGGGGCCCAACAGTGGTGATTGAACCGCTGACCTTTGGATTAGTAACTCCTCGCCTTATCCACTAAGCCACCACTGCCCATTTGCCGTCATGCACATCTCTGGCAGTGTTTATATCCTCAGGCACCAGAATGCAACATCTCACTGTCTCCACAAGAGACTCCTTCCTGTCTGGTTTAAACAGGTTCACAAAACACTTCACCCATTTACACCCACTTCCTCCAAATTGCAGCCACAGTTGTTCCTTGAACATTTTTTTTAAATTGCCTAAAATGTCACTCTCTGAATCTAGATCTGCTTGTTTACTTTCTCTGGATGATCATGCCCAACGTGCTGTCACTTCCGAGGAAAGCCGCCGGTGAACCATAACCTCCGCTAGTCAACTACGAATCCCCAGTTTGGTGCTTTTCGCGGTTATTTAAAATACAATATATCGCTTAAACATATTACATATGTATATATGATTCTGTAAGGAGGTCCAATCCCACTATTTTTAAAAAAATAAAGATTAATGAAGTGCTGCCAAACATGGAGTTGCTCAAAACTAGTTTTGTGAAGAAACAATAAACACAAGTTTAATCAATTCACCTGCATCATAATGGAAGAGCAGCAAAATATTAACGGGTCTAAATACCCCGTGCACACAAACATTTTACCAGAACGATCATCAGAAGCACTTAAATCAGCCTGCTTGGCGCCAACAATCATGGCACAGTCAAAGTTACTGAGGTCACATTTAACCTCACTCAGACGGCGGGTGTAAAGTTCCTTGCCCGCATGAGTATGGTTTTACACAACGTACTGCACTGCTACCGCACAATCCACTGATGATTTCATTGTTTGAAACGAGTAGGTGTACAGGTGTTCATAATAAAATGTCAGATAGACATAGATATAAAAGAAAACTTTCTTACTTGACATCAGCAAACAATATTTGTGGATCCAATGGTGAGTGAAGGTCTGACAGAATCTCACTGAAGCCTGCTTGTCGAAGGCACTTCAACATGGCCTCCTTCAATTGGGCCTCCTTAGTTTTAGTCTTTGCTTTCATTGTGCCCAGTTTGATCAACTCATTCATAGTTTTTAGTTTACCCAGAGCCACAACCTGCATTAAAAAGAGACAGCAAAGTAACCTATTAATACATGTGCGTACTGTGCATTTTGTATATTCGATGAATTTCAAGACATTTTGAACAATGTACACAATGAAAAAAGAGGCAGTATACAGGGATCTCTCACTTTCCACGGTTAATTGGGACCGAGATCCCCCTGCGGCCACTGAATTCCCTGAAGTAGGACCCCCCCCGACTGACATATATATATATGTAAATAATATCAATAAATACATATCCAATGCTATAAATGCTTATAATAATAATAATTAAACATTAAAAAAAATACCGCAAAAGATGTAAATAAAATATAAATATACACACATACAGATGCAGATGCACGCACTCAGATGTGCACCTCGCAAAAATGCAACTAGTTTTCATGGGAGGGGTTTTTTTTTTTTTTGCATCATTAGCCTTGTTTTTGCAGCATTTTCCTTAACTTTCTTCCCTGTGCGTCCTTAATTTCCTTATTTTTTAATTCGATGAATATTTAAAGAAAAAAAAAAAAAAAAAAAAAAACGCGATGCATTGAAGCTGCGTGAATTGAAGCGCGAAGTAACGAGGGATCCCTGTGTTATGTAACAGGGAATTGATACGCCATTATTTGATTACATGGTGGTGGGTCTACTTCACTTATAGAAGCACATCGGGTTAGATATCACAAACCTATCCAGCAGTACACACTTAAATTTAAAGATTATTAAATTTAATCAACCCCCTCCCCCACCACGACCTGGCCCTAGATTAATTCATTCTTCTTCTTTTCCTTTCGGCTTTTCCCTTCAGGGGTCGCCACAGCGAATCATCTGCCTCCATCTCACCCTATTCTTTGCATCTTCTTCTCTTACACCAACGACCTTCATGTCCTCCTTCACCACATCCAATTCATTAATTTTCTGTAAACGCTTAATCCTAATTAGGGTCGCGGGGAGCTCAGATGACTCCCTGGACAACTCACTAGCATAACCTTTTTGTACCTTATACGTTATTTTATACATTATGCTAAAAATGTAGATTTAGATTCAATGAATTGAGTCACATTTACAGGGTGGACAGAAAATCCTTCATATATTTAATATAACAAAAACAAAATGGCACATATACCCCACAAGGTGGTAGTATAATTAAAGTAATGGCATGTCGGCCCATAACTACAAAACCGCACATTGCACATTCGAAATCTTTAAAAACCTTTCGGAACGGATTAAATTCATTAGCTGAGGTATCACTGTACTATTAAAGTAAAACTTATTTAAACAATGCCCTTAATAATAATAATAATAATAATAATAATAATAATAATAATAATAATGACAATAATAACAATAATAATAAGTGGGCAAAATGGTTCTATATTTTTTCTATATTTTTAACGCTCAATCATTCCATAATTTGAAATCTATTATTCTATACAAAAATAAACACCTGCATATATATTTAATTAATGTTTTAAGGTATATGTCATGAAGTGAAATTGTTTATGTATGAAGTGGCCTCTAAAAGACGTTACACTTATTAAAAATACTGATGTTTATATAATTAAATACACAGTAATGCAGCTGTGATTCTGTAAACCTTGAACCTTCCTTCAAAACAATAATATGAGATAAAATGGTACCAGAACAGCCGAACATGCATATTCATAAAATACTGTAAAATAATATTCTTTTTAAAATATATGTTGAAATATTTAATTCAAAAACGTATACCTGTCTTTTAAGCACTTCAATGTGGGGGATGCTTCCTCTACAGTATGCCTCCAATATCAGTGCAAACTGCACACCCACTGCTGACATGTGTATCTCGGACCTGAAAAAAATGCAAACAGACTGCAACATTGAGAGGAAGAAAAAAAACAAAAAAAAAAACCCTTCACTTGTTTTAAACGCAGCTCAAAGTGTAATCAGATATTATTCCTGTGCAAAGTACCAAACCAGTTGTTGATGAGTCCAGTTACTTCAGTGGTGTACAAAAATCTTAAAGTGGAGCAGCACCACTATAAATATTTTTTAAAACACTATTTAAACAGATCCAAAAAAATACTTACCGAAGATGCCAGAAGAGGAAATGTCCGATCTTCCGATTGGCTTGAGCACGCTGCAGCAGAAACTGTGTGAGGGCGCAGTCATAATAGGGCTCATATCGCAACACTTGCACAAGCTGCAGTAAATAATGCAGGAGCTCTTCATCACTGAATCAAAAGGGAAGTAAACGGTACAATTTATAAAGATGCTGTGAGCTGCAGAAAAATGTACATTCATTATACAGTAGGCCTTTGACTATTCGCGGTTTTACACTCACGGTTTACATATTCGCGGACTGCCGAGCAGCTCTCATGTGATTCAAATTCAGCCAATGGCTGTCCTCCTTCCTGCTGATTGGTTGAGATGTAACGCCCCTTTTTCCTCATTCGTGCACAAGTTGTCAATGAGCCTTTTTAAGTGTGTTTTAATTGCCAGTTAAGGTCTATGATGTCACTCAAATGCATGCTAAGCACCAGAAAATGGTAATGACGTTGGATGTCTCTTCTGAAGAAATAAGACTTTCTCCGGAAGAAACGACAGTTTCCTCTGAAGTGTCTGAAGAGGAATAATCGTCTGGACTGTGGTAAAACACTCCACTATTCAAGTCTTTTTCAATCATTATTCCAGTACATTACCTAAGTTAATCTTTAGAATGATTTGTGTGTGTGATTTTGTTTACTGTGCTGTAGCATGTTTCTCATTTTGTTTTGTTCATCCAATTTATTACATTTCTTGTTCTTTTATGCCCCTTTAAGTTATGGTCTGTGTTTTTGGGGGATTTTGATTTTGGCGCTGTGCCTCTAACTAACTTTTTTCTCTCCTCTTCGGCTGAGGGGTGTGGCTGAGCTGCTCGGACTTAAAGCATTTTATACCTGAATTCTTATATATATATAATTCTTATGCATATTTTAGCGCATGTAATAGATACATAGTATTTTACTTCTGGTTGCTGATTCGCGTACGTAATATGATACATGGGGTTTTACTTCTGGGGCCGGAACCGAACCCCCGTGAATATCGAGGGCCTACTGTACTCGGGGCAACTTTATATAACCCTCTTTATTTATACACCAATTACTTACATACCAATCAACCACAATGTGAAAAAAGTGAAAATATTTCACAAATATTTCGTCTGATTGGGAAACTGGTTCTGAAATATGTGACACTGACCTTTTACATTTTCTGCAGATTTAGAAAAAATTGTTTTTTCCATTTTTAACGTATGATACCAATATGCAGTAAAACCTGGTAGATGGATGATTATATTCATTGGAGAAGCAGCAGCATTAAATTATCAGTAGGAGACTCAGAAAGTCAGTAACATGGACAGAATGAACAGCCTTCTATTCACTAATAATAACTTTAGGTAATAACTGTGTAAATAGTTACACTGGGCTGATTGATGCTGCTGAACATATCAGTGGGATCACAAGATACACCATGTAACATGGACGGAAAAAGTTACGTACGTCATTGACCGCGTTTGAAATCCAGGGCTTAGTTACCAATTTTGCAACAAACATATAGATTCCGAGGTTCATGGTGCCTGCACCTGTGCTCCGATTCATGTGGTTATTGGGCCTATGGAGACACTCGCAGAGGCTCAGCGGGACGTGAAAATAATTAGGTCTTTCTCTCGTCACAAAATTGAGCTTGAAAAAAAGTATAAATTAGGAAGAATTTGAATTATTTCAAAAACTGTGTTCACTACATGTATATATTTTCTATGATTGTATCTCCCAGGCATGTACTAATGATTCCGATGCAGTTCAAAAATAAACTTGAACAAAGAAATATTTATTCAAGTTTGAAATTGGATAGTTAAAAATGTACCAATGTCAGCATAAATGCATTCCCCCCCATAATTTAATTATGTCCAAATATCATTCTCAAGATGGGTCTCCTTATTACATAAAAGCTAAACAGCAGTCTATGCAGAGCTTCTTCTGAGACACATGAATCAGCTGACTGCATCTTTTCGGTCATCTTTCAACTGAATAGTGCAATATGCAAAACAATTATAAATGTAAATAAATTTTTACTTCTACATGCATTTTCTAGACATATTCTCCAGTAAATAAACTTGATCATTCAAATAAAATTGGCTTAACTGTTCTTTATAATTAAATATTAAAATTCATATATGTCTTACTCTTCCCTGGAATCCTTTTTTTTTTTTTTTCAATTCTACAATTTGACAAATAAGTTCACACAACGTACTTGTTTGTTGTTCTGTACATGATAATCTTTGCTTTTCCTGCTTTCTACAAATTGCTTTTGCACTGCCAAGGTATCATACATGCACAAGGGCGTGTCTCTGGTCACATGATTATTGTTACTGTAATACATGTCTTCCAGTGCAGCTAACTGGGTGATCAAAGGCTGAACATGTCTCTCACTGTCTATGGTGTGAGACATGTAAATAAAAACATTGCTGACTTTCATCAAGAGTAGCTGCAAAGCCGTCAGCGTGTTTCTAATCAGGAGTTGGAGTCTCCTGAGGCAGTTCGTTCACAGCAATGTTCTGGCACCTTCTGCAGCAGCACTGGAACCCAGTCATATCGGCTTCTGCCCTTTCATTGGATCCTTCCGGTGGCACCGAGAGGGGGGACTTGCTGCTTGGGTGACAGCCTGTCCTCCATACTTCCTACCCAGGCTCTGCGCACTGGAGAGTATCACCAGCCAGAATAGCAGCCACAGTGCAGCTCCATAGTCCTTCGAGACTGACGGAGGCCTACTTCTACTACTACGTACCTGCCAACTTTTGAAAATTCAAAATTAACTGATACTGGATGATGAAACACACCGGCCATTGGCTTGTGAATGGGCACCTTCAAAGGTTTCCATTAAGCGTCTTTATCCGGTGCACCACAATGACCCACGCCTGCGTGCATCCCATATTCTTCTTAAATATTTAGTTCATTCACAGCATTTGGCTGTTGGACTTATCCAGAGCGACTTACAATTATCATCTTTAAACAACTGAGCAATTGAGGGTTAACAGCCTTGCTCAGGGGCCCAACAGTGGTGATTGTGGGGATTGAACTGCTGAGCTTTGGATCAGTAACCCATCGCCTTTATTCACGAACCCACCACTGTCCCTTGGGATTGATTTGTTTAGTTTAGATAGAGTGAACCAACTATTCTAACCATAACTGTAATGTCCACATTGTGATAATCAAAGAAAGCACAACAGTAAGAAAAAAGAGGGAAAAAAACCCAACCCAACCATATCAGTGTAAATAGGTTTGAGAATATTGAGCCCTCACCTCATATCTTGCAGACACTTGACTGCATACGCTCGGACATACTCATCCGGATAATTAAAATCCAGCAGTTCTAAAGCATCTCGAGGACTTATTTTAGGCCAAATCTGCAACAATGCCTGCAACTAAAGAAATCCCAGAACAGATCGCAAGAAATGTTAATGCTAAGACACGACAGGGGACGTCACCTTTACACGGTTAATTATTTATACCTGTGCCATGTCTTCATGTTTATTCCATTTGACGGAGAGTAGGAGTTTGGAAAGGGACTGTGGGAAGTTCTCTCGACAGTCGTAGCGCAGAGTCCATATAAGATCCTTCTCGTTTTCACACAGTTGTGACAGTGGATCCCTTTCAATGATTTCTTTCAACTCAATGTGGAATTTCTTCCCTCCTCGTCCCTGCAAACATGACAATTTATCGTCACTGACAAAAAGTTGGCTGTTTTTTTTTTTAAATATATTATTATTTTTTTATAAAATACACCACTGACAACACTGATGCCACACCTACTTAATTCAAATGAGGTCAGTAAAGTATTAATCTTTGCCACAACCCCACTGGAAAAATGCAATTCAAAACCATTAATCAAATCTGGAGAAAAAACAAAACAAGACTGGTTTCCAATTGATCAAAATGATCAGCTTTGTTCTCTAACTACAATTCGTGTTTTTTTTTTTTTTGTTTTTTTTTTTTTAATTTACCCCAATTTTTCTCCCTCATTAATTGTATCTAATTTCCATCCATCAAGTTTTTGCTTTCCTACACAACCACCACCGACCGGTGAGGGGCTAAAACATGCGCATGCCCCCTCTGTGACATGAAATGCTAGCCACGAGCTTCTTTTTGAACTGCCGCGCATGTGGATTTGGTTGTGGCCCAACACACTCGGAGGGAAAGCGCTATCCATTCCCTCGTACGAATGAGGGCACAGACGCGCATGATTGGCTGTCTATTCCTGTGTCTGACAGGGAAGTAAGCATATGCCATCCCTCCCTCCCGTGAGCTCTCGGTCAATTAGCTCTCATGGGACTCCTGGGCACGGATAGCTGTGGAGTTAACCCGGATTCAAACTTGCGATTACAATTCATATTTATCAATGAGCTGAGCACCGGAAGTCATTACCCGAAATAATCTTGAATATATTAAAAAAATGTACATCACAGCATTCAAATTCCAAGCCTGGGGCACGGTTAGAAAATCAAAATGATGCATACTGTGAATGTGTCCAACAGAACCGTGCTTGAGCACAACACAGTACTCACACCAGTCATATGAACCAGACACCGGGGGGGTCAAACATGCTCGAACATAAAATGTATTGTGTAATATGAGCAAACTCTCAGTAAAGAGATATGAACAGTATCTTCTGCTCTTTATCCTGTTTTAGCATCAAACTTTATTGCTCTTAACTTTTTGCAAACAGTAAAAACCATTTACTAAAATAGAGCATAAACCTCAGAAACCAATGTCAGGATGAGGGTGGAGACTAAACTAAACATGACCTAAAAGCAAAACAAAAGCCCATGAAAGTCACAATGTGGACCGGAAAGTGTGATTTCAACACCGGCACAACCAGCAACTCATTTCTTGAAAAAAAAAAAAAAAAAAAAAAATTATATATATATATATATATATATATATATATATATATATATATATATATATATATATATATATATATATATATACATATTATACATAGAGCAAATCCAAAAAAGAAAAAGAGGTAGAAACCAATAATTAATCTTATTTTTAACGTTAATAATATATGCATAAATTACAATTCGAGTATGTGGCATATCATTTCAGAATATATTTAAAGCACGTTTACTGACACCTGGATACAGTGATATGCTCAATATCTTCAAATAATCAGCCTTTACACCCGCTTTAAACAGAAAAGCATGTCTGCATGTATGAAACACTAAACACAGAGATGTGTAGGTTGCAAAAGTAGGAACAAAAAGATGAAGCAAAGAGAAAAGTCTTCAATTCTGATTTGAAAAGTGAAATATAAAAGCAACCACAGAAAGACTGATGAAGAGAATTCCAGAATTTGGGTGAGTACATTACTGCTTGATGCCCTGATGGAGCATGAGAGAGGGTATAAAGGGTTCATTGGGGTAGAGAAACAAGGTTATGCAGTGCTTTGAAGAGGAGAAGGGAGGTTTTGAACTTGATACAGGATAGTAGCCAGTGTCGCCAAGTGAGAACGAGTTAATGTGAGTCGACTGGTGAGAGCTCTAGCTGCAGGGTTGGAGATGTACCACAGCTTTTCTAAAGACTTTGCAGGAAGTCCAGTACAGAAAGATAACGAAAGTATGAACCAGAACCTTTACAGGGACGAAATCAATGTAGATGAGCAATGTTATAAACCTGACTTGAACATCATAATTATATGTAATGGGTCAAAATCTTAAGATTTTGGATAACAGAAGCAGGATTAACGCCTCTTTCACAAACATACTACATTTTGTTTTGTTTTCGTTGTACAAATTTTGTGGATCTCTTGTAGGTATAGGTGAGGTGGATTTTAAATGTACATTGTTGGGTTCACATGTAATATACAGTAGGCCCTTGTCTATTCGCGGTTTTTGCACTCGCGGCTTTGCATATTCGCGGATTGCCGAGCAACTGTCACGTGATTCAAATTCAGCCAATGGCTGTCCTCCTTCCTGTTGATTGGTTGAGATGATGTACAGTCATGCCTTGCCACTTCGTGATTTGAGTATCGCGGTCTTGGTACATCGTGGTATTTTAATAAAAACTAAAAAAATTATATATTCATAAAAAATTCAAAATTCGTGCTGAAACTCACATGTAAGCAAGCGGAAGGCAGGGACCCAAGGCAGGCTGCATCCATTGTTTCCAAACGACAAACTGAAGTGACCCTCCTCCCCAGTTCAGGCAGGGACCGCCCACTCAACTCAATCTCGCAAGCTGATTGGCTTAGACGCGTGATGCTGTTGCCTCCCGTCCACTCAACTCAATCTCGCAAGCTGATTGGCTTAGACGCGTGACGCTGTTGCCTCACACATTCCCGCGGGATTTTTTGTGATCTTACTTATAGTGTTTGTGAACGTCCTGCACCGCGGAGAAGAGCTATTGTCAGAGGTGAGTACAGTACTTACAGTATTTATATAAATTCTATTTAAATATTAATACATTACAGTATTTACATACATACAGTGGTGGTCTAGTGGTATAAGGTGCCGGATCGCTGATCCAAAGGTTGGGGGTTTGAGTCCCACTCTCTACAAGGTTGTCACTGTCCCCCCCAGTGCAGCTAAGTGGGTTATCAAAGGCGGGCCATGTCTCTCACTTTGTATGGTGTGAGGCATGTAAAAGAACCATTGCTGACTTTCGACAAGAGTAGGCTGCAAAGCCGTCAGCGTGTTTCCGCCCTGCGATGGCCTGGCGAGCTGTCCAGGGTGTACTCTGCCCTCGCCCCGAGTTGGCTGAGATGGGCACCAGCTTCCCCGCGACCCTAATTAGGATGAAGCGGTTACAGAAAATGAACTGAACAGTATTTACATATGCATATAACTGTGTAACGTTTAATATACACTTCTTGATATTGTATAGACGCGAAAACATATAGAAATGAGACAACGTGGTAGAAATGGGGGGGGCGTTCCTACGGTTTTTCGAATATCGCGGCCAGGTCTGGTCTACATTATCCGTGATATTCAAGGGATGACTGTATACGCTCATTTTTCCTTGTCCCGCACAAGTTGTCAATGAGCCTTTTCTTAATGCGTTTTAATTACCAGTTAATCTCTATGATGCCACTCAAATGTCGGCTAAGTGCCAGAAAAAGGTAATGAGGTTGGATGTCTCTTCTGAAGAAATAAGACTTTCTCCAGAAGAAATGAGTTTCCTGTGAAGTGCCTGAAGAGGAATAATCATCTGAACGGTTGTAAAAGACTCTAGTATTAAAGTCTTTTTTCAATTATTATTCCCGTACCGTACCTAAGGTAATGTTTAGAATGTTTGTGTGTGCGATTTTATTTACTGTGGTGTAGCATGTTTCTCATTTTGTTTTGTTTATCCAATTTATTACATTTCTTGTTCTTTTATGTCCTTTTTGTTATGGTCTGTGTTTTTGGGGGACATTGATTTTGGCGGCCATGCGTATAACTAACTGTTTTCTCTTCGCTTCAGCTGAGGGGCGTGGCTGAGCTGCTCAGTGGCTCACACCTGAATTCACTATTCTCATTTACTCCCAATAAACAAAAGCAAGCTCACCTCTGCGCCAGAGGATTAACTCACATCACTGCTTCTTTGTATTCTAACTCTCTCACTCTAAAACTCTGTTTTCTACCTGCTCCGGCTGAGGGGCGTGGCAGAGCTGCTTGGAGTGAATGCAGTTCATACCTGAATTCAGTCATCTCATGTCTACTGCAATACTTTCCTCTAGTGGGCATTTTTGAAAATGACAGTGCTGTATGTTTCAAGGAAAACACATTTAAAGGTTTTTTTATATGATATACAAGTAAAAATAAAAAGACAGAACAAAGACTTTCTATTGAAACTTCATTTTCACATGTAGTGAAAAAAATATAATTGCTCTACGAAAAAGTATTGAGCACTCTCATACGGAAGGATCTACTCAGAAAATTCTCTCTCTCTCTATCTATATAGTATAATTTTTAAATTTTATTATCAATAAATATCACATTAAAAAATTAAGTTTTTCTTAATCATTACTCCATGGGGAAAAGAGGTCAGGTCTGTTTGTCAATCTGTACAATGTCCATATGAAAGTTTAATGTAGTCTCTGTTTAGTCATGCGGTCATAGTCAATCATGCCAGAATCCCTGCTTGAACTCAGCACTAACAGACTGTATTCATTAACCAATACATTATTATGAGCATAACTAACTCCTCTGTGTTTTTGTTAAGATACACATGCTACTTCTGAGACTCCAATGCTCCTGATTCTTCAGCTCTCTGAATCTTGTGATGCAACTACTGGTTGGAGTTCTCATGCAAGAAGCCCCACGCTCCTACTGATAATGATCTACTTAGAAACTGTGAAGATGGCATTCCACTGCTCGTGATAAAACTCTCATTGCAATAATTTAGGACTACAACTCCCATTATAGTTATAAAATAAACAAGTAGTGTTCATGTTAAACTATAATGAAGTCTGTTACATGCTTCATCCAAATGAGAACAGGTTTCTCCTTTGAATCTGGTTCCTCTCAAGGTTTATTCCTCATGTCGTCTGAAGAAGTTTTCCCTTCCCTCCGTCACCGCGGGCTTGCTTATTGGGATTGTATAGGGGTTTGAAGAAAAATGTTTCATTTATTTAGCTTTTTATTTTTTCTTCGTTACATTAAACTGGAATATACGTGAAGCGCTATAAAAATAAAAACTGAATTGAGACCATTAGATGACCCAAAATGTGTATGACGCTCAAACATCCATCATAACACAGGTGTAGGATGTCACAGGGCATCACACAACAAACTGAAGAAATGAAACCTGACACTGAGACTAAAACAAATTGAAAGTTGAGATTCATAGGACACCTACAACTGTTCAATGAATTTACAAAATTTTTTTTTTCTCATGACCCTACTGTGTCCCTGCTGTGCAATGTACGGGACTGGGGCTTAACCTGGACACCATTGATACTATTAAAAAAAATAAAAAATGTACTTATTAATTTCGGACAGTAAAGTTTCAGTTTTTAACTTGAGAACATTAGCCTGCACCCAAAAGCTGTAAATTAGACAGGCACTCCATAGACACATTATATATACATATATACTCATATTACACCCACACACACAGGGAGATAAGACGTTATAGAAGGTAGAGCATGTAGTGAGTTATAACTGAAATCAGGTGTTCAGGAGTGAACATTATGGCAGCGGCTATGAATAACATGCTCATGAAACAGATGTACACAGAAGTGGCACTGGAACTTTTGTTGGGCCCCCAATATCATAAGACAGGTCGAAGGTTGTTTTGAACTGTCAGTTTTGTAAGATACAGCATGTACCACTCAGGGCTATATCAGTGATACAGAATACAGAAAAGGTAGGCAATCATGATTAACAGCATCAACAGAACTTATGTCAAGAAGAAGAAGACTGAAAAGGCTTGCATCGATAGGGTACATGTATGTGTGTGTATATATATTTTATATATATACTTTTATATATATATATATATATACTTTATATATATATACTTACCATTGACATGGTCTCTGCAGACCCAGCAATCTCAGCAGCTTTTTCGAGGATCTACAACATAACGCAGAGATGCTGTATTATACAGTAACACTACTGCATCATATTAAACTCAACATTCTGCAGAGATACCTTGTCAAATGGGGGAAATGTGAGTGGTGGTAAAAATTCTGGTAAGTTAATATGCAGAGCTGTGGCGTTCTCAGTATATGGGTTTGTCTGGATTGTTCCAATAGGATTCAACATCTCGTCCAGCTCATCTGTGACAAACACAGAACATCACACAGATACGTTTCCAATTTAAAGTCATCACTATGACAGAGAGATAAATAAACCCACACACTCCAAACACACATTTCTACTGAAAATGTAAAACCAGTACACACATTTCATTTACTATTTATAAAAGTCATACATCCACAGAACATTTTACAGATCCTGTTAGAGGACATACGTCAACCTTGATGTGAGTATGCAGCTTAGCTCACCAGGAAAGGAGGACCAGGCATGTAAGATGATATCGCCAGACTTTAGTTGTCCTCTGTAGTCAAACAACATCATGTTCACCCATGCTATTGGGTAATGCTAAAGACACACAAAACAGAATTTATAAAAACGTTGCGTTGATGGTTTGCTACATGGTAATTGTATTGGTGTTTCTCTTACCACCTTTCCTGCTTTTCGAATCGTCTGATATTTGGAAGTCTGCAAGTTCTTCGTTGATTTCTGCTTTTTGACTTTGTTCATGACAGCATAGATGGCAAAACAAAGGCGAGACATGCGTGGTAGGTCACAAAGAGCGATTTCGAATTCAAAAGTGCTGTTCCAGGTGGGCTCAGATCGACTTCTGGTTTCGCTAACAATTGGCTTACACAACATATCTGTACCAAGGTACAGGCCTGCGCGTACTTGCACCTGAAACAAGGGACAAGTTGTTTCAGAGATTTTTAAGTCAGAGGCATTCAAATGCAAAGTTGGAAAGGTTCATGCACACAGGAAGTGATTTGCTCATTGCTGACTGCGTTGTTGCTATGTTGAACCCTCGCCACTTACCTTAATGTTCTGCTTAATGTTATGATCTCAACACATTTTCCAGCCCTGATGCATCAAATATTTGTTTATTATCTGCTAAGGGTCTTCTTGACTTGACATACATACATACATGTATATATATATATATACATACATGTATATATATATATATATATATATATATATATATATATATATATATATATATATATATATATATATATACACACACACACACACACACACCCAAGGCCAGCGATGTTGTATGGTTTATAAACAGTGGCACTGAGGAAAAGACAGGAGGCAGAGCGGGAAGTAGCAGAGATGAAAATGTTGAGGTTCTCTTTGGGAGTAACGAGGATGGATAGGATCAGGAATGAGCACATCAGAGGGGCAGCACATGTAAGATGTTTTGGAGACAAAGTCAGAGAGGCTAGATTGAGATGGTTTGGACATGTACAGAGGAGGGATAGTGAGTATATTGGTAGTAGGATGCTGAGGTTGGAACTACCAGGCAGAAGGCCTAGAGGAAGACCAAAGAGAAGATTTATGGATGCGGTGAAGGAGAACATGAAGGTAGTTGGAGTAAGAGTAGAAGATGCAGAGGATAGGGTGAGATGGAGGCAGATGATTCGCTGTGGCGACCCCTGAAAGGAAAAACCGAAAGGAAAAGAAGATATATATACACCTAAGGACAGATTTATTAGGGTGATACATCGTATCAACAAGTTCCGAACTTCCGAAATTTGCGACTTTTCCTCCCTCTCAGTCTCGTTTTTTTCTCGCGCGTTTCTCGAGTTCGACTTCCGGTTTCTGTTTGGTTGCTGGGTCAAAAAAAAAAAAAAAAAAAAAAAAAAAAAAAAAAAAAAAAAAAAAGCACGCTCATAAATTATGGACCATCATGCTTTTTTATTGTATCACGAAAATTGCGGGCATTGTGCCCCAGTGTAAACATTTTTGTGGAATCAATGTTAGCGCCATCTGGTCGTCACTAATTTGTGCTCCTATTGGTAGTCACTTTTTTGTGTGTGTATTTCTTTAAAGTAAAAATACACCGGTCATTGCTTCATGTTGTTGGTTTTGGTGGCTTTAACAACTTCCTATCACTTTGCAAATCGCTTTCTGTGTGTTTGTGCTTTCGGAGCCTTACCTTTGTCGTTTCATCGGCATTGACCTTAATGCCCTTCACTAAAATGATTTTGAAAAGAGACTGAACCTCCCAAATGCACCTGTGCAACTGCTGTCAAGAGAAACAAGGTTATGATTAGGGATAACGTAGCATTCTGTATTTGAAAGGTAAACACATACTACGTTACGGATACGTAAGGTTCACAATTCAGAATTGTAAATGAATAATGGCACCAATCACAATGCATGTGTTCAACATGAAAATGGAAGTTCTTATTTGTTTATGTTCCTTTATCATAGGGTATAATTCAGCGTTCATTTTATCTACATACAGTATACAGATATGAAAATTAACGTATTAGGCATGCATCTTTAATGTGTATGAAAGACAGGCCATGCCGGACTATAAAGTGATGCTTGTTGCCCTAGGAGTAAATAACTACAACAAAAACGGTAACTGTCAAATATGCAAAACAGAGTAAATTCTAAAGATACTTACAGATGTTCCCCTCCTCTTAGGGGGAAGGGGTAGAGGAGGATTTGATGATTTCCGTGCAATTACAGCTCTAATAGTACTGATCTCGTGTTCAAACATGGCCTTCACTGTATCACAGTGCACTAACGTCAAATGTGGAATCTCTTGTGACAGCAAGCATGACCTGATATACTGCAAACACAAACACACAACATACGAAAAAAAAAAAAAAAAAGAATGGAATTTCACCTTTTTCTCTTTCATAAGGCAGATAAAGGAAACCAGCATTTCTAATACATTTGCCATTTATACGATTCATTTCATTTTCTGATCTGTTTTATATTGTGTGCCAAGACCATTGCAGGTCCAACAAAGACGCAATCATATTATTCATACTGACACACAATTGGAAATTGAGAATATCCAATGAGCCTCGTGTGCATATCTTTGTACTGGGTTAGTAAACCAGGGCATCAGAAGGAAGCGCCCTGGTCCGGCATGGGGATAGAACCCAGTACCTTCATTTTGTGAGCGGGGAGAACCGACCACTACACCACCATGCTACATCATTTATATTATACTAGGATATTTTTAAATGACGTAATTTATACAGTGTAGTCATAAAGCATCAAAACTACTTACATTGTTGCATCCGTGTGTGCATGCGCAGCTGCGCGTACGCGTGTGTATGTGTGTCGTCTTCTTCTCATGCAATACCATCTGTATGTGTGTGTATTTATATTTTATTTACATCTTATGTTATTTTTTAATGTTTAATTGTTATTATAAGCATTTATTAGCATTGAATATATATTTATTGATATTATAGACATGTACATATACAACAGACCAGGGGGTCCCTACTTCGCGGATTTCGATGGTCGCGTGGGGGATCTCGCAAAAAGAAAAAAAAAAATTATACACACACACACACACACACACACACACACACACACACACACACAATTTTAATTTATATTAAACGGGGTGAAGTTTATTTAGTCACTTACTCTGAAATACATAAGCGGGTGTTCGCCAAACAAGAACTCGAGCTTGCCACTGGCTCTGAGGACATAATTACTAACACAGTCCTCTTCTTCTCCTAAGCCATGAGTCGTGAGCCATTTCTTGAGAGCTTGATTCAAAAGCTCCGGTACAGTACAGCTCAATGACACTTTTAGGCTTGCTGTGTCCTGGAATTGGGGGCAGGGGAGTAGTGAGACAATAGGAATCATAATTAATCATGAATAGATGGAAATGATATCTGAACAGTGACTGGAATAATAAGGAGGCATCAGTAAGCAGTGTACATGTGTGTATTTATGGTCGTACCTGTGACTGGTCGTAGTGTATGGTGATCTTGATCCAGCCCTCATTCCTGTCACATAACCCATCGACTGGCCCCACCTCTATCTGAGGAGAGAAGCAGCTCTGAAGCCATTCCTCCCATGACATCATCTGCACTGACTGCATTTTCTCTTCACTAATCCGCTGCATTTTGGAGCGAAAATCTTTAACTTCCTGGTCCTCTAAAGCATCCAGTTCATGGAGCCCTGCAAGACAAAACATCATTAATGCAAGTTTCTGTAACTGAAATGCAAAATATTAAATGGAATCCAAAAAAAAAAAAATTTTTTTTTTAAGAAGTGTAGCTGAAACCTTTTGTTTTTGTAAAAGTCCTTTATGGGTGAGATGGGAATTACTATGGCCCACCCAATACAATCATGCTGTCCTAGGTTACAATTCAAAAAGTATCCTAATTCAAGATATTCATTCATTTCCTGAACCACTTAAGCCTAATTAGGGTTGTTGGGAGGCTTGCGCCCATATCAGCCAACTCTGGGCAAGGGCAGACTACATCCTGGATAGTTCACAAGGCAGAAACCTGCTGATGAATGTTTTAAAAATTACTTTAAATGCAGTAAATACAATAATCTATTTCAGTGCAACAACATATGAATCACTACACAACAGAACCGGAACATAACTAACCAATTTCTCCCATTTGTATTATTTTTGGGAAAGGGGACTGCACGGTAATAAATACAGGGGGCTGGATGAATATTTATAAGGTAATATAAAAATTATATTATTATGTAATATAATTATATAATATAACATTTATAAATAATAGTTATAATAACATAAATAATAATATTTAATGGAGAGCATTTATCCTTCATCAGTGCATGTGATCTCCATGGCTTTGTTGCTCCAGTTAGTTCCGTTGAGGCTCAGCAACATTAATGTGGCAAGAAAATGAAGCAGCTGATGAGCTGAATGCACTGAATAAGCAGGCGGTCACATCAAAGCACTTGGATCGACTGTGATTCAAAAAGTCACCGACCCCATCGCAGTTCTATGTGACAGCCATTGTAAATTAAAAAAATAAAAATAAAATAAAATTTGATATACATATAACCACATAGAGTTGTGTTCAAAATAATAGCAGTGTGTTTACAAAAGTGAATAAAGCTTAAAATTCTTGTAATCGCTTTTATATCCACACACACACACAGATACATTGGGATCATGAGACATTCCATCCAATCAAAACATGAAGAGAAATATATCAAATTTGTGTTACTCCTTTAAAGAAATTGGAGGAAAGTGAACATCAGACTGTTCAAAAAAAATATCAGTGACTGCATTTCTTCCTTACAAACTCGAACATTCACTGTATAAAGTGAAAAATGGCGCCTGAGGGCAGGTTTTCCAGCCCAGGATGATTGGACTACATTCCACAGATTTTCCGGATTTCTTGGTTTTGCCTCAGGAGATGAATTTTTTATGTTACCCCACAAGTTTTCTATTGGATTAAGGTCCAGTACTGCGCCATTGCGCCATAACCTCAATCTTGTTGATCTGGAACCGAGATGTTGCCCATCTACAGGTGTGTTTGTGGTCGTTGTTTTGCTGGAACCCATTCCAAGGGCATTTTCTCTTCAGCATAAGGCAACATGACCTCCTCAAATATTGTGATGTATTTAAACTGATCCATGATCCCTAGGATGTGATAAATAGGCCCGACACCATAGTATGAGAAACATCCCCATGTCTTGATGCTTGCGCCACCATCTTTGACTGTCTTCACAGAGTACTATTGCTTGAATTTAGTGTTTGGAGGTCATCTCATAAACTGTTTCCAGCCACTAGACCCAAATGAACAATTTTACTTTCATCAGTCCATAAAACGTTTCTTCGTTTCTCTTTCATCCAGTCAATGTGCTCTTTGGAAAATTGTAACCTCTTCAGCACGTCTTTTTCTCCACGGTGGGACTTTGCGGGTACTTCTTGCCGATAGCCCGGCTTCAGATAGGCCCTTGACTATTCGCGGTTTTACACTCACAGTTTGAGTATTCGCGGACTGCCGAGCAACTGGCACGTGATTCAAATTCAGCCAATGGCTGTCCTGCTTCCTGCTGATTGGTTGAGATGATGTAATGCTCCTTTTTCCTCATTCGCGCACAAGTTGTCAATGAGCCTTTTTTTTGTGTGTTTTAATAACCAGTTAAGTTCCATGATGTCACTCAAACGCCTGCTAAGCACCAGAAAAAGGTAATAACGTTGGATGTCTCTTCTGAAGAAATAAGACTTTATCTGGAAGAAACGACAGTTTCTTCTGAAGTGCCTGAAGAGGAATAATCGTCTGAACTGTTGTAAAACACTCCACTATTAAAGTCTTTTTCAATTATTATTCCAGTACATGACCTAAGGTAATGTTTAAAATGTTGGTGTGTTATATTTTACTTACTGTCGTGTAGCATGTTTCTCATTTTGTTTTGTTTATCCAATTTATTACATTTCTTGTTCTTTTATGTCCTTTTTGTTATGGTCTGTGTTTTGGGGGACTTTGATTTTGGCGCTGTGCCTCTAACTGTTTACTCTCCACTTCGGCTGAGGGGCGTGGCTGAGCTGCTCGGTTGCACACACCTGAATTCACTGTTCTCATTTACTCCCAATCAACAAAAGCACACTCACCTCTGCACCAGAGGATTAACTCACATCACGTAACCGCTTCTTTGGTTTGTAACGCATTTTAATGCATTTGGTTTATAACGTATTTTGTGCATATTTTTGAGCTGTGGGAGGAAATTGGAGTACCTGGAGAAAACCAATGCAAGAACGGGGAGAACATGCAAACCCCACACAGAAAAGACACGAGTACAGAAATCAAACGAAGGCTGCTTGCTGTGAGACGGACGTGCTAAACATTTTTCCATTGTGCTTCCACTACTAATAACAATAACAATAACAATAATAATATAATAATAATTATTATTATTATTATTAAAAATAAGGCAAAACTACACAATTTCAGTATCACTTCCAATCCATGGAGACAGGATAATAAACTAGTGTTTATTACCAACTGACTAATGTATTTATTGAGACATATGTAGCAGGGACTAAATAAATAAAAAAAAAATTATCTATTTTTTTTTAATGTGATTAGCATAACTGAACTCAGCATTTATAAAAATAATAATAAATAATAATAAAAATTGAGAGATCATCTACAGGTCACATGACACAGCCTGATTTCCAATCACATGTGGTTCAATGCGTTTTACCTTTCCCAATAAGCACCCCGATCTTGGAGTCAAGTGGGCGTTCAGCAGGGCCACAGTTTCGAGTAATAAGCCTGAGGACCGGCAAAAATGGGCGAACATCACACAAACGTCTACTTTCATCCTCCAACTCCTCATGAACTGCCGCTTGGTTCACACACTCGAATATGTGACCATCCACCTCCCCAAGCAAGGAGAAAAGAGGGAACAGCTGTGCTTGCTTCCATAGCATCTGCAAAATCACAATAAAAAATAATTATCAAAATGAGGAATATAAAATCTGAAATGATGAACATTAGCTTTATATAAATAAATGTGTAGGTGAGAAATAGTGTTGCAAATACAGGGATCCCTCACTTTCCACGGTTGATTGGGATCGAGATCCCCCCCCCCCCCGACCACCGTAATCCACGAAGTAGGATCACCCCCCCCCCAACTGACGTATAAGTACATGTATGTGTATATAATATCAATAAATACATATTCAATGCTATAAATGCTTATAATTACAATTCTACAATGTTCTACAGTAGATCGACCCCGGGGCCGCTTCCCGATTGGATGTGCCCAAAACACCACCCCAGGGAGACGTTCGGGAGGCATTCTAACCAGATGCCTGAGCCACCTCAACTGGCTCCTCTCAGCAGGAGCAGCGGTTCTACTCCCAGCTCCACCTGGATGGCTGAGCTTCTCACCTTATCTCTAAGTTAGAATCCCACGACCTGGCAAAGGAAGCTCATTTCAGGTGCTTATATCCGCGGTCTTGTTCTTTCGGTCACTACCAAAAGCTCATGACTATTGGGGGGGCGTAGATTGACTGGTAAATTGAGAGCTTTGCAGCTCAGCTTCCTCTTCACCACCATGGACCGGTACAGGTTCCGCTTTACATGAGAGGCTACAACGATCCGCGTGTTAATCTGCTGCTCCAGCCTTCCCTCACTCGTGAACACGACTCCGAAATACTTGAACCCCTGCACTTTGGGCAGGACCTCATTCCAGCATAAATTACAGCTTCAATTTTTTAAAAACCTCTGACGTCTGCTTATACGATATGGGATAGCAGCCTAAGCAGTGAGGTCCCTCTCCCCTTTCTGTAATATAACAGAACAAAAAAGATTCCAAAGATAAAACATGTTTGAAAGTGAAATACTGTATTTGCCAGATAAAATATTGAATCTGTAAAAAAAAAAAATTTTTAATTAAAAATTTAAAAAAAAAAGTATATTTCTGAGGCGCTCTACCGAATGTAGGCATTTGTCGCAAGAGACATATGGTGCTTGTGAGACAAAGCGTGGCTTATCCAGACTTCCGATCTTTCAAGTGAGCAAGTGAAGGTTGAGTACTAAACAAATATTCAATGTGCACTTGCTCACTTGAAAGATCGGCAGTCCGGATACGCCGCGCTTTGTCTCACAAGCACCACACGTCACTTGCGACAAACGCCTACATTCGGTGGAGCGCCTCACATTTATGAAACCAATTATGCAGACATAGCACTTTCCCCATGAATATGGCAATGTGGGGCGGTCATGAGAAAGTCTCCACCCCAGGATTTATTTATTTACTTATTTTATAAATTTCCACACATTTTCTTCCTAATTGAGTTCTATACAATTCCCAAGTATTACCTTCCATATCACACGACCGCCACCAATCAGGGAGGGGTGAAAGCATGCACACAACACAACAAAAATATAAAAAAGTGTAAAATGTATGTATATGTATATTTATATGTATATATACACATATAAACTGAGCCTTGTGTCCAAGTGAACCAGAATGAGAATGTATTCACTGATGGTGACTAAAAAAAAAAAAGCACTTATGTAAGTCACTCTGGATGTGGGTGTCTGCAAATTCTATATCTGTAAATGTGATGTGTTGGAATTTCTGACAAGGCACATGATCATGCCGAAAATAGTCATCATCATCATCATAAAGGTTTGCAGATAGTCAGCAACAATACTCAGATTCAAACATGGTTCAGTTGGTCCAATGCATCCCAAGAACACATTCCCTGCACAACCACCTCTACCACCGACAGGCTGACCTTTTGACACAAGACCAACTGAGTCCATGTCATGAATTTATACCACTAATTCCAAATTCTGAGCCAAATCATCTAACAATCATGTTACAGCTGAAACTGAGAATCACTTGACCAGACAAAGTTTTTCAAATATTTTAATGAGCAGTTTCCAGAGGATCTGACTCTGATATCGACTCTTTAGAAACAGGACTAGATCCCAAAGCGTATACCGTAACCCATCCACATCAAAGCTCAACAACATGTGCTTTCAGAGATGTTTCTCACTTCACTATGTTGATAACGAGTGCTTCTTGGTTGTACCATTGCCTTCTTCATTCTGGTCATCGATTTGATCTGCCATTTATTCTGGCTTCGCTCGGGGTACCGAGATCAGCGTGATTCCCAACCATGTTTGGCTGCAGTGACATCATTTAAAGTGTGGGGTTACGAATTCCACAAATTTGAGAAATTTCAAGAACGAAAAGTGACCGCTGCAAATTGCAATTCTCATCAATCATTCTTCCATCACAACCCTAGTGTGGGCATCCATAAGTGTCGAAGGTTTTACTACTTCGGAAAAATGTGAGCTCATTTTCAATTTGATGGAAGTAGCACCATGCTGTCACTGCTGTCCTCCTCCAGTCAAGCTAACTGGGTCCTTAAAGGCCGGCCTCTGAGACCGTGATGTCTCTCATTGTCTGTGGTGGGAGGCATGTAAAAGTTATAGGTTCCATAGCAGTCAGTGTGTTTCTAGCCTGCGATGGCCTAGCGGGATGCCCAGGGTGTACTCTGCCCTTGCATAGTACGGATGGGCACCAGCCTCTCCGCAGGCATATTTGAGATTAACTGGTTCAGAAAATGAATCACATGAATGAATGAATAAGACAAATCACTGCATGGGCTCTGATACACGTCCAGCAATCACTGTTTATGAACACAATTCACTACGTCATCCACAAGGGCAAGTTAAACTCTATTATGCGACAAAGAAGCCATATGTGAAATAAAAAAAATTAAAAAAGAAAGAAAGAAAGAAAGAAAACTATTTAAAACAGACCGAATCAAAGAGGGAAAACTGTTCTGTGATCAGATGAATCGAAATTGCAAATTCTTTTTGAAAATATTTCATGGACACTGTTCTTCGGACAAAAGAGTTGAAGGACGTATTTTAATGGACTGGGGATATATTGGGGCCGATGTGAAAATCAGCTTTAAAAAAAATTAATAAATTAAAAAAAAAAAAAAGTATTTATTTATTTTTTACATTTTGCAATATTGTATTAATCATACAAGGGAAATTATTATTTTTTGCATTGAACCCATTCAAAGTGAGCACACACCCACACTGGAACACGCAGAGAGCAGTTAGGGGGCAGGGGCGGGGGTGCCTTGCTCAAATGCACTTCAGGTGATGGGAGGTGGACGAAGGGAAGGTGCTACTCACTCCACCCACCACCATACATTTTTCCTGCTGGTCGAACCAGCAACCTTTTGAACCCAAAGCCGCTTTTTGTCATACAAACAAAATATAATAATAATAAAAAAAAAAAACAAAGAATAAAAAGGCCAGAAAACATCCAGGTCATTCTATGTACTCAGTGATACTGCAGAAATAAAGATCGACTGGGGATCAGACTAGACTTATCCAGGTACAGAAGAATAGTGCTTCTATTAATTAAGAAATGAGTGAATAGGACAATTTCAAAATTTGAAAAAAAAAAACAAAATTCAATTTGCATCAGTTTTTTCTATCGCACATCTACTGTGGCCAACCTCGTACTAAACAAGGGAGAAGAAAAATTATTTACATCATCACACACCTGTTTGATTTGTCGGATGGTGCTGTCTCTGGGAACCTCCATCTGAATGTAGATTCCAGAGGGCAACAGGAAATCCACAGCCACATGATTGTTTCCATCCAGTACTGAGTCCGCCCACAGATCCAGCTGATCCGACATGGCAGGAGGCATGGCAGAGAGCACACCGCAACCAAACCATGGGACCCTAAATACAAAATAAGAAGTCAATGCACCTTTCAAAATACCCACCACACATGAAGTCACGGTTAGGTAATATACTGACAACCTTCCAACCCCCTACCCCCCCCAAAAAAAAACCCAAAACAAAACAAAAAACAAAAAACATTGAAAAATACAGCGAACACTTAAAGGGCATTAGTATGCTGATATTCATCAAACAAAACATTAAATAAAGAAAGAAATTTAAAAATGATATAAAAGCAGGAAATACAGATAACAGATAACCAAACAGATAAAATATGATTGGCTGGGTTCGATTGTTTAACAGAATTTAAATGTATATACATTATTTTACAAAAAAAAAAAAAAAATTATATATATATATATATATATATATATATATATATATATATTCTTCTATAATCACCTGAAGAGAGAGGATGGTTTCACCACCCCTCGAAACAGATCTGTAGTGATAAATGGAGTTTCAATAAAAAGTCTTTGTCCTGTCCTTTTATTTTTGTTATATATATATATATAGAGAGAGAGAGAGAGAGAGAGAGCGAGAGAGAGAGAGTCAGTGGTGGTCTAGTGGTATAAGGCGCAGGATCACTGATCCTAAAGTTTGGGGGTTCAAGTCCCACTCTCCACAAGGTTGCCACTGGCAGCAAGTCCCCCCTCTTGGCGCCACCGGAAGGATCCAATGGAAGGGCAAGTGCCAATATAACTTCCAGTTCCAGGTTCCAGTGCTGCTGCAGGAGTTGCCTGAACGTTACCAAGAACGAACTGCCTCAGGGGACTCCGATTCTCGACTGGAAACACGCTGACTGCTTTGCAGCTACTCTTGTCGAAAGTCAGCAATGGTTCTTTTACATGCCTCTCACCACAGACAGTGAGAGACATGGCCAGCCTTTGATAACCCAGTTAGCCGCACTGGGGGGACGGACAGTGACAACCTTGTGGGGACTCGAACCTCTAAGCTTACGATCAGTGATCCTGCACCCTATCCACGAGACCACCACTGCTCGCACTAGGAATAATGAAATAAAATAAGAAAATAAAATCACTCATTTTGGCGCTTTGGTATAATCATCTATGCCAAATAAGCGCCCGTACCACTGAACTGTATACCGGTACCGGTACTCTTTAACATCTGCGTCACTTTATGTCACATCCTGACAATATAAACACCTGATATGAGGCAAAGCCACCACACATGAAAAGAGCAGCAATAAGATTCCTTCCTCTCATATTAAAATATAATAGTTTCAGCAGATTGTGCTACAGGAGCTCTGTCGTGGGTTCAGACCAGACATACAATACTTTGCTACTCATGTTGTCCTATCTTGGACCAGGTTTGGTAGGTACTTACAACAGTATACCAGGAAACATCCCACAAAGTCAACTATTTTAGAACCGAATAAAGCAGTCCTTCAGCTTCACAACGTGATCCTAGGCAAAGTCATGTTGATCCTACATGCTTGCTCGTTTGTCCTGTTTCCAACATGTCCAACATGAAGACTGAATGTTCACTTAAGCTGTCAGTGGTCAGAATGTCTTTCGAGTTACGTTTGATGAATACATATTGTACTCCGGTCATTTCCAATTTTTCATGCTAGATCCGTTACAGAACCAGGCATAGATTCATTCTACGTTTGCTCTGGAAGCAAACAGTTGCTGATAATTTTCCAAAACAGATACTGGATATCAGGTTGGAGGCATCTCTTAAGGCATTCAACAACCTAGACAATTAAAATAAAGAAGGTATGCCTTATTTTCCAAACATTATACAGCAGTCCTCATTGCAGGTGTTGGTGTGGTATAACCAACTCTATTAGAGGTCTAAAAACATACATCATGTTCACGGCTTATATTCCCCCAGGTTCTTTAACTCCACATGCAGATTTATTTTACAGACTTCTGCAGCGTACAGACTCTTCCTCTCTGCTCATACTGAATTCTTATACAAGTCTTGACTTGTGTGAATGGAATTCTCAATGTTGCTGAGATATGTTGCTCAGTCTCACCAAAAATCTGAACAGCTTATTGAACTTGTACACTACACATTATTACATTCGTTCATACACATACTACCACTCAAAAGTTTGGGGACGCATACGTTTCCTTGTATTTGAAAGAAAAGCACTTGTCCCAATCGGGAAAACTAGAATGAAATGATCAAAAAGCATATAGAAACTGTTCATGTTGTAAATCAGTATTATTGGTGGAAATTGTTAGACTGTAAGGAACTATCTATATTGGCCCATTTTCAAGAAACATCGTACTTGTAGTCCAATCACACAATGTGTTTGGTAATCTGAGTTCCTTCTTTAGGATAGTCGAATATCTGGAGAATCGACATTTGTGGGTTTGATTACGGACTCAAAATGGCCAGAAAAAATAATTTTCTTCTTAAATTCATCAGTCATTTGTTCCGAGAAATGAAGGCTAGTCTAGACAAGAAGGTGCCAAGAACCTACAAATATGCACCTGGGTCTAACCAGAACAGAAAGAGAAGCCAGGGACACCGATGCACAACTGAGCAAGAGGACAAGTACATCAAAATCTGCAGTTTGAGAAACTGATGCCTGACATGTTCTCAACCGGTAGATTCAATAAAAAAGTGCTTGCAAAACACCAGTCTCAACTTCAACAGTGAAGAGGCGACTCCTGTAGTACTTGATTGAAACTATAAGGAAAATATTAAGACGGGCGGCAGATCACCGCGATTGGAAAGTGGAAGGTTTGGGGCAAATAAAATATATAGATTCAACTAATTTTAAGATGTTGGGGTTATCAATAAAAAGAAAGAACATTTCTATGGTGTAATATAAAGAAAAAAATATAAGCTGGATGAGTGCTGAACCAGAAACTGTGATGGTCTGATGGGTAAAAGGAATCTTGACCAATGTAGGCTATTACTCCATTTGGCTCTTTTGGACAGCACCTGATTGGAGCCACTGTCCTTCTCCAATGGAGCAATGACCCAAAACACTCCACACTATGCAAGAACTATTTCGAGAAGATGCAGTCCATTGGTATAATGATGACCATCATAGCTCAATATGAAGGAGTTATTGTGGACCACATGGTAAGGAAGAAGTTCCTTGGACAGCTAGAATGACAAAGATCTCTGCAAGCCTAATAGCTGAAAATAGAGGATTCAAGACAGCATCAAAGTTTGAAAGACAAAATGATTATTTCAACAACAAATTATATATAAACTGTATGTTTTTACTTTAGGTTTCCAATAGTACATGACGCTGTGATAGTCTGACTCCATTTTGTTCTCAGCATGTTCTGCTTCGCTTCAAAAGACATGTCCTACTTTCAGTCTTCCTTCAGGTTGTTTTTGGTCTTGTCTGCTTCCTCTTGCCCAGGTGATGTCCAGCTAGTAGCGAACTTTGAAATGTGGTTCTGGACAATCTAAAGGTCATGCACAAGCCATCTTTCATTCTTGATGCTCAACATGCTATATGAGTCAGTCTTCTTTTGTACCTCAGCGTATGAGGTCATCTCAGACCAAAAAAAACCAGCAAATTCTACTGAGGCAATTGTAGTGAGCAGTACCTGAATCTTATGCAGGTCACTCTGGATGATGCATCTATGCAGACAAACATAAGCTTTAACTCCAAGCCGCTATGCGCGACCTGATATGGGGGGTTATGAGATATTGTAACCAGAACAGATGCTGATTCCTTCATTTTATTCATTCCTTCTCAAAAGAACCTGACTTACATCCTGCTCATAACACATCTATAGTTAATTCCATGAACACTGGGCATGAGACATAAATACACACCCTGGATGGAACACAAGTCCTTCAAAGAACACTACGCACTTGTTTACACTTAGCAACATTCTTATACCAGAGATATCTAGTGTCAAACTCTTTGTTGGCATGAAAACTCAGACTCCTCCACTATTACTGATCACAATCACGTGAAACTTTGCCGACTTATTCAAGATGACCTGATAAACAATTCCATGGCACCAGCTTGTTTTTCTCAAATTGGAAACAAAATTACTGGCATTACTAGCCATGTGGTTACATCACTTGAACACATGCATTGGGAGAACCTTAAAATCTGGTTACGCCCACGATTAAATTTGGGGCACATAGATAACAATGGTACTCAATATACCACTGTGAGACACAGCATGCTATAGAAAATAAACTTTGTTGCTTTCAATTTTCATCTGGAATTAATATCAGATAGGACACCTCCACACTTTCTTTTTAAGACGGTTAAGATGTTAGAAATAACAAATATCGGAAAGCCTCTGGAGCAGAACGTTCAGTCCCTACCATGCTTTCATGCTCACAGTGAAACACATGGACCTTTACAATGATAAAATCATGAACGTATGAATGAGCCAACAAATTACCAGGAATATGATAATGACATTTCCATTCTAATTCAATTATAGTTGTTACAGACAAGCAAAATCTTTCCTTCCTATAATGGAAATAACATCAAAGGACACTGCAGCACTTCTTCAAAATTGTGAAAGCGTAGGAATTATCATGCCATTCTAATAACGAGTGGTTACAACAAAAGAGCCTCTGTTAACAACCCATATACCGCTTTCTGAAACCGGTACCATAAAGTGTGACATTGGGGTGAATAATTCAGAATCCCAAAATTTGAATATAGTGCAGCTTACTTCATTCAAAATTGAGTATAAATTGATGAATAACTGTTACAAAGACAGTGTGAGAACTATTTCACATCTATAACTTCATTTTAATTAGTAACTTTTCATTCATTCATTCACTTTCTGAACCGCTTAATCCTAAATAGGGTCACGGGGAAGCTGGTGCCCATCCCAGCCGAGTCCGGGCGAGGGCAGAGTACACCCTGTACATCTCGCCAGGCCATTGCAGGGGGAAAAAAGACAACCTGTTGAGAGTGGAGCTTGAACCTCCACCCTTGGGATCTTATTAGTAACAAACAGAAATAAATCTGTACTGAACAACAAATTCATCCCATTTGTTTTTGGTGAACAAATTAATCAGAATCATAATACTTTATTGATCCCAGAGAAAATTGTATAAATTAGCACTTGTCTACATACAAAATAAATCTACTTCAGGCGGAACAGCATCGTAACATGGGACCTCACAGGTAAAATGGGTCAATTCTGTAGGTAAAAGGAATGAACACCACTAGTTATGCTGGAACAATAAATCGATGTGTAGTCCACAAAGTAAGAAAACCAGGAATTTCAACTCTGGATAGAAATTTTAATGGAAAATCTTTGTCGCAGGCCTGGTTAGAAGCTGAGCTGATACTTCAGCAATAGCATGGCAAGAAACATTCATCCATTTCCTGAACTGCTTAATTCTAATCCGGGGAGGCTGGCGCCCATCTCAGCCAACTCTGGGAAACGGCAGAGTACACCCTGGACAGCTCGGAAGGCCATCGCAGGACAGAAACATACTATGACGACTATGCAGCCTACTCTTGTCCAAAGTCAGCAATGGTTCTTTTACAGCCTCTCACCATAGACCGGGGTCGGGAACCTATGGTTCGCAAGCCAGACGTGGCTCTTTTGATGACTGCATCGGGCTCTCAGATAAATCAGGTGGCCTTTCTTAACAGAATAACTAATACATAATTTCACTGTCCTTTAAATGAAAATATAGAAAAATAAATAAATAAATAAAATAAATAAATCGCACGCATTTCAAGCTATACATCTATTTTCAATACCACTTGTCGCTGTGGCATGCAGCGGAGAGCCAATGCTTTCTGTATTCCAGTGTGTGGGCGGGTCCGATACCTTGAAACTCTAATTTTATTGGATTATATGCAACAGCCTGCGTGAGTTGTTTTTGGGTAAAGAGGTAAATTTCCCTCGTTTTGATCAGCTCATGCGCACGAAGCCAAGCACAGCTGGCAAGCAAAACACAAATGGACAAACATGAAAAAACTTCAACCCACAGACCAGCTGACTGCCAAAACTTGGGACGCGCTTCCTGTCACATAAACACTGCAGCGTGTGAGCAGTCCTTCTCACACCTGAAAAGCATCAAGACCATCCTGCAGTCACGTGTAATAGATGGAAGCCTAAACGCCCACATGAAGCTGAACCTCAGCACGTATCAACCAGACTACAAAGCTATCAGCAACATCATGCAGCACCAGAAGTTGCATTAATAGTAAGAAGTACTTTTCTTATTGATAAATAACTTTGTTATAATAATGTTGTTTAAAATAAATTCAGTGTTATTATACTCTAAAATTGTTGGTCTCAGTATTAAAAAATATATCTGGCTCTTACAGAATTAGATTTTGTTTGTTTGGTTTTTTTTTGGCTCTCTTAGTCAAAAAGGTTCCCAGCCCTTGACATACACAGTGAAAGGCATGGCTGGCCTTTGATAACCCAGTTAGCTGCACTGACGGGGATAGCCGTGACGACCCAGTTAGAGTAGGACTTGAACCCCCGATTATAGGATGAATAATCCAGCACGTTCCTGCCTCTGCCCAGCATCAAACATGAGGAACAACAACAACAAAAAGTCACAATTTTCATCAATACACAGCAAACATTATACAGAAATTTTTAAAAATGTCTTTGCTGGATGTATCTGAATCAAGCAGTTTCACACCCACACACACCCACGACTCCAATGGCAACCATACAATATCAAATTCATATTTACAGAGTCAACATACTGTGCATTGAGAAGTTGAATATCTGTTTCTGCACTGATTTAACTTTTTGGAAACCAGAACATCAACAAAATTACCTAGTAAATAGCACTTAGAACAGGAAGTTAGCAAGCTTTAGCTGATATTGGCGACTAACATGGGTGATGTAAATAAATCAGTTTCTGTACATTTTTGAAAAATGTGGACACCAGAGAAAAAAAAAAAAGGAAAGAAAGAGATAAAAAAAAAATCAGTCACAACCTAAGTCATTCACACTTCAACTGCCAACTGTGTTTTGACAAACTGAATAACGTTCTGTCTTGTATTTACTGTGTGTGTAGTTGCGTTTTTTGTTGTTGTTTTTTTTAAAGGCCAAAGAAGCTTTTAGTGGGTTCTTTTTATTTTGTTTTTCATAAACAGTGTGCTCTCACATATCTATGAGAACTGTTCTATTCATGGGTCTGATCAACCCTCTAACCTCGACCCTCGCTCTGACTGTGTGCATGCATTTTTGTGTGGGTGTGTGTATAAAAAGGCGTTCAGCTTTCTTTGTATCCCCTGACTGATGACATCACAACTACCACAGTCAGAACTAGTGTTACTAATGCAGCTGCGCAAGTACAAGAGGCTACTGATGAAACTGACTCTCCTTCTATCTGTATAGACAAAAATAGCATAATGATGGGCAGCATAACACCACTGATGTGACACAGTTATTGTTAAATAGGTCTGATCACAAAACTGGCACATTTTCTAACTACTCAACTTCAAACTTAAATAAATATTTCCATGTCAAAGTTTATTTGTGAATCAATGCATCAAAATCTTTAGTGCATGCCTGGGAGATAAGATCATATCATTATCATAAGATCATATGTACATGTGGTGAACACAGTTTTTGAAATAATTCAAATACTTCCTAGTTTACACCTTTTTCAAGATCAACTTTGTGACAAGAGAAAGACGTCATTATTTTCACGGCCTGCTGAGCCTCTGCGAGGGTCTCAACAGGTCCAATAACCACATGAATCGGAGCACAGGTGCACGCACCATGAACCACGGAATCTGCATGTGCGTGGCAAAATTGGTAAATTAGCACTAGACTTAAAACAGGATCGATCATATACACAAGTTTTCCTGTCCGTGTTACATGGGGTATGTTGTCCTCCTACCAATCACTGATGGATCGGCATTTACTGACTTTAGATAAAGAAAAGCTGAACATGTCAACAGCCATCAACCAGCCCAGTGTAACTAATTACACAGTTATTACCTAAAGTTATTATTAGTGAATAGAAGGCGCTTCATTCTGTACATCTTACTGACTTTGAATCTCCTACTGATAATCTGACGCTGCTGCTTCTCCAACGAATATAATCCTGCATATTGCATCACACGTTAAAAAATGGGATTTTTTTTTTTTGTTTTTGTTAAACCTGCAGAAAATGGAAAATGTCATTGTCACACATTTCAGAACCAGTTTCATCATCAATCTGATACATGCGAGTACGGCTTTTCTTATGGAACACTTATTTTTGTGAGTTTCGGTGTCTGTACAGAAAACACCCTACAAGTCTTTCATTTTGCTCATGAGATTTAGGATTTTGCACCAGACACATTATACTTCTAGCAGGCTGAACAAATTTCAATCTGTTCCACATTCATATGTCCCAAAATTATGTGCTTTTCAAAATACTTGTGCAGCAGTTGGACACAATGAATATCTCAAAAATATCGGTGTGGACATTCTTACGAACTGACAATTTTAATGTACACAGACTTAAGCCACAAGACCTGTGTACCATTCTGAGGGACGGTGTTGACTCTTCACTGGTATGATTGCGATTTTGTTTTATTTAACTATTTAACTTAAAAATTTAGACTGTGTCCCAATTTGTGGTTCCATGAGCAAAGACAAACACGTCAACACAACACAGACGGATCAATATGGTGACTGTACTTTGGCTACATCAGGATACTTTGATGTGTATGTTTGGCGATGATATAATGTTATCATTATAATAAACAGGGCTGCAGTCTGGGACTAATTCAACCTTCTCAAAACTAAACCCACTTCCCTCTTTGTGAATGAAGTAGTATGTTGAACTAGTTGAACTAGAGTCTATTACTGTTATGGTGTGCTGTTTAGTCCTGAGGCGGGAAGTAATCAAGTACAAATACTTAAGAAAAGTTTTAAAATTTTAAAGAATAGATTTAAAAAGTGTTAAAGTTGCTGTACCCAATAAAAAGTTTTAGGTACCTTTACTTGTGGAGGTATTTTTCCGGCAATTTTTTTACTTTTATACCCAATATTTTAACAAATATCTGTATGCTTCTTAAATTTCACAAAAACAATTCATAATTTTATCTTTGATGCCTTCGGGGAGAATTATCAATTATAAATTAATGTCTTTATTTTTACAATATGTCAGGATCTAGCCAATGTTACGTATGGAATTTAGAAGATGGAAATTGATGGTGCACCTTATAATACGGTGCGCCTTATGTGTTCATGGTGCCGCGCTGCTTGATGGATTGTCGAGGCATTACGGCTGCCACAGTCAGGTGACTCACCGACTAACATGTAAGTGGCCGAGAGAAGTTTACATCAAGAGACGGGAAGTCTTTTCCCACAAATTTCCGTGCTCTTTGATCCATGCACGCCTATCTCACTGATATCGTCAAAACCCAAGTGAAGCAAACTAATTCAGAATTTACCATCATTCCGACTGGATTAACAAACGAACTCCAACCACTAGATATCGGCGTCAACAGGTCGTAAGTTAGAAGGATCCGGGCTTTGTGTCCAAATCGTGCAACTGTTAAACTCAGACACTGAAGATGAAAATTTTGATGGATTTGTGGAAGAGGAATGGACTGAAAAGGTGAGTTTATTGTTTTACATTGTTACAGCTGAACAATGATGAGCGTTATTGTGAATGAGTTGAATAAAGTTTGACTAATCCAACTTCTGTTTTTCTTAATGCACTTTATAATCCGATGGTAGGGGTTATGTATGAAAATAGGCTATTCAATGATCGTTCATTGATATTGCATTTTATAATCTGGTGTGCCTTATGGCCCACAAAATATGGTAATCCAATGATGTCACATAACACAATAATCAAATAATGTAATCAAACGGAGGGGAAGTGGTGGTAAGCTGCAGGATTACTGATCCCTAGGTCAGGGGTTCAAGCCCCACAATCAACGGATCATCACTGCTGTCCCCATGGTGCAGATAACTGGCTTATCAAAGGCTGGCCATTCTCTCACTGTCTATAGTAAGAGGAATGTTAAAGGATCACTGTAGACTTTCATCAAGACTAAGCTGTATAGCCGTCAGCGTGTTTCTGCCTTGCGGTGGTGTGGAAAGCTGTTCAGGGTGTACTCTGCCCTCACTCCAGGTTGGCTGAAATGTGTAAGAGCCTCTCCGCGACCCTAATTATGATGGAGGGGTATATAAAGAATAAAAAAAAAAAAATCCAGGGGGGTTGAGAAATTTGGTATCATTGCTTGCCTTCCCAACATGAAAACCAATGTCAGCCTAAACCAGTGCTTCTCAAATAGTGGCACCCACGGTATGATTCCTGGGGGTGGAGGATGCCGGGGAAGCGCATATGACCCTGGGGAACATACTTTTCTGGAATCATATATGAGAATTAAGAGTAATTGCACCTCCACTCCAGTAATTGGCCGTGGTGCTCTCATTGCCGCACTACGGAGTAGCGGTTTTCGCACAAGCAAACGATATTGAAGAGCATTAAACAACCCCTCAAGAAACAACACGGAAAAATTTCTAACAGTAATGAAGAAAAAGGTGGAGAGAGATGGAGATATTAAGACATAAATAACTTGAATGAGTTTAAACTAGGATGTATTTTTTTTTTTTCAGTCACATGGGTGCACTTTAAATCTTTTCAGTTAAGATTAAAAACAATGTGAATGAAGTTGAACTATATTTTTTGGTTTTTAATGTTAAAGATACAATGTTATGCAGAGGTTTACTAAAAATTTAACAGACAAATAATACTACAGTATTTATAGGGGGGTGTAAAATGCTTTTTTCTTCCTAGAGGGGGCGCCACTGGGAATAATTGAAAAGCAATGGCCTAAACAGATGAACAAATACCAGAAAAGAACCAACCTGGCAACCTGACTGCTTTATTGTTGTTTTTTTCTCTCTCTTTGGGTCACTTAAGCCATGAATGTGGAGGAAGGGGAAGGTGCCACGAGCTTCCCCCACTGCCTCACATTTTCCCTGCTGGTTCAGGAATCAAATAAGCGACCTTTTGGTCCCAAAGCCACGCCTCTAACTATTAGGCCATGGCTTCCCCTTCACTAACTTTGCAAACCAAGGCAAATGTGCTTGATCTTTGAAAAGGTAGTGATTCTTTGTAGGCCTTCTACATTTTTAGATGTATTACACAAACATTACATGCATAACTGTAGATGTAATTTAAGAGGCGTTTGCTCTTTAATTAGTATCTTAGCATCTGTTGTTAAAGACTCAAATATGGGAAAGACAGCTATTGGGTTTCAGAGAGTGTATTCCTGAGCTCAGATGAAGAACTGCTTTCATGACCTCTGTTTAGGGCCCAACCCACACATTAGATATGAGATGCCCAGATACATGCTAGGGGCCAAGCAGCATGTCCTTGCCTGTTTCAAACAGACACACATAACTGGTGGAATTTAGAACCGAGCCAAGTGACCAGTTTACTTGGCTGTGCTGGTTTTAAAAAGTTGGCCTCTATCTATCCTCAAGTAAACAAACCCAAAGAACACAGGTTTGCTTTATACACACCCAAGCAACATGCTAATGAGGGAATAAAGGAAACTCGACCTGGCATCTGACAAAGAGCTCAAGTACAGCGCAGAAACCACTGAAAAAGTATAATTACTCCCACAACGGCCAAAGATGTGGCATGCACTGGCTAAATGCAATGTTTGTGAAAGTTAAATTTCAGGGAATGAAGGTTATTTTTATCTAGTCGCGTATAAAAGAACTTACCTATGAGCTCATCTCACAGGACATCCAGCACATTTAATCTCCAAGGAAATGGAAATAATGTTCAAACGGCAAACAGGATATTAACACAGAAAAGATCCTCATCCTGCACTTATGCACTTTAAAGCCATTCCAAACAGCAGCGCAGGCATATCGCCAGCAAATATCTTAATGGGTCAAAGTACTCCTGACAGCAGTGTGATACTAAAGTGGCCCATCAGGAAATCAAAAAGTAAAATATTTAACTTGCACACATGAGTTCCCTCCATGTACTCTGGTTTCCTTCCAAGGCCAAAAAACAAGCACTTTAGCTCAAATGGCGACACTCAACTTCTCATAGGGGTAAAGATCTCTGTGTTAGCACTGTGACAAACCAGCAGCCTGTTCAGGGTGTACCCTGCCTGTTACCCTAAGTCGGCTTGAATTAGCCCCAGCAGCGCCGCGATCCTGCATCACTTCAATTCAACAAAAAAAAAAAGAAAATTATATTTATAGATTTTTCCTTCCCTGTAAGAAAACATGATCTCTGTGTTAATTACAGACGCTCCCCGACTTACGTTCGTCCGTTTTTTCTTAAAAAAAAAAAATTAAAATTTTGAGTTTAGACGCACCTACGTAGTACGCTGACGTAATGACGCTGCATTCATTGCTTACAAAGTACAGACTGAGTGTATATATCTCAGTTATGTAGCGTGTTCGTCTTAACATAAGGGTAACACGCTACATAACTGAGATATATACATATCTCAATATATACTTATTATTGCCTAAGCAAATCTGGTTGGTCAGAAGTGTAAGCCTACTAGCATAGGTGCAAGTCTCAGACACAGAGATGAATTAACTATATACTCAGATCAGCACAATCTTTATATTCATTATCTTTTAGCAGAATCCTAAGAGTGTATACTTATTTTTATATTAATATTCATTAGGATTTGTACTTGTTCTTTGTATGCATCTCTTGAATAAATTTTACTTACTTACACAAAAGAAAGAGCTCTCCGCTTTGCTGGGAGACTGCATCAGTGCAGGCTGCATTCTAAATGAGTACAACAGCACCCTTGTGCACTTGAAAGACCGGAAGTCTGTATAACCCACAGCAAGTACACTATTTTTGCAAGTACACTACTTTCGGTATTGAGCGCTTCACATATTGTAAGCCTTGATTGACTGCTTTCAGCTTCATGTAAAGTGACTCGGTATAAATAAGTGACTTTTTTGAAATTAATGTTGATATTATTTGATATATTTGATATTATTTTACAATGTTATGTTTATAATAATTGATTTAGGGGTGTTTTATGAGATACGGTAATGGTATTTATGGATGTATAGTACAGTATGAGCGTCATACGTCACACGTCACTGTAACAACTTACGTTCACTTTCAACTTATTTTCGGCCATCCGAACCAATTAAAAACGTAAGTCGGGGACGGTCTGTACACAGTTTAAAAACAAAGTACAATTATCATTTTACACAAACTACGACAAAAATCCAAATGAAGACTGAAAAGACCAACTCTAGAGAAAGTCTATGAATCATGACTCAAAAGCACAAGATAACCAAGTGTGACAGACAGAATATTTATCCGTTTTCCCCTAAAAATACTGAGTTGATTTGTATTATATCTGTGCTACCGCATTAACTCACATTTGTATGTCTGTTGAAATTTGTGGAATAGGTCGTGCGAAAATGCTGCACAGAGATGTGCTAGGGTGCAGTTCTTCAAAACTACTCTATTTTCACTTCCATGTTTCCAGTTTCCATTTTACTTGCTTCAGTTAAACACAAGAAGAAATACGTTGGAGGGAATTTGATACAAAAATTGGACTCATCAAAGTCTCCACCTCGTGTGTTAATCACAGCTGAACACAGTCATGGCTGGACGTTTCTTCCCAACACTTGCAGAAGCTTCAACAAATGTGTTGGTTGCTGAGAAATCCTGCCCTTCTTCTCAGGTAGTTCTCACATACTGTTTATCTTCATTACGATCGACTTAAACTTTTAATCTTCTTCTTCTTCTTTTACTTTCGGCTGCTCCCTTCAGGGGTCGCCACAGCAAATCATCCGTCTCCACCTCACCCTGTCCTCCGCATCTTCTTTTCTGACTCCAACGACCTTCATGTCTTCCTTCACCACATCCATAAATCTCTTCTTCGGTCTTCCTCGAGGCCTTCTGCCTGGTAGTTCCAACCTCAGCATCCTACTACCAATATACTCACTATCCCTCCTCTGTACATGTCCAAACCATCTCAATCTAGCCTCTCTGACTTTGTCTCCAAAACATCTTACGTGGGCTGTCCCTCTGATATACTCATTTCTGATCCTATCCATCCTCGTTACTCCCAGGAGAACCTCAACATTTTCATCTCCGCTACCTCCAGCTCTGCCTCCTGCCTTTTCCTCAGCGCCACTGTTTCTAAGCCATACAACATCGCTGGCCTCACCACCATCTTGTACACTTTTCCCTTCATTCTTGCTGACACTCTCCTATCGCACATCACACCGGATACTTTTCTCCAACCATTCCAGCCTGCCTGCACACGCTTCTTCACCTCTTTTCCACACTCTCCATTGCTCTGGATTGTTGAGCCTAAGTACTTAAAATCCTCCACCTTCGTTATCTCTGCTCCCTGTAACATCACCGTTCCTCCTGGGTCCTTCTCATTCACACACATGTATTCTGATTTTCTGAGGCTAACCTTCTTTCCTCTCCTTTCCAGGGCATACCTCCACCTCTCTAGATTTTCCTGCACTTGTTCTCTGCTCTCACTACAGATCACGATGTCATCTGCAAACATCATAGTCCATGGAGATTCTTGTCTCACCTCGTCTGTCAGCCTGTCCATCACCATAGCAAACAAGAAGGGGCTCAGAGCTGACCCTTGATGCAGTCCCACCTCCACCTTGAATTCGTCGGTCACACCGACAGCACACCTCACCACTGTCTTACATCTCTCATACATGTCCTGCACCACTCTAACATACTTCTCTGCCACTCCAGACTTCCTCATGCAATACCACAGTTCTTCTCTTGGCACCCTGTCATATGCTTTTTCCAGATCCACAAAGGCACAATGTAGCTCCCTCTGACCTTCTCTGTACTTCTCTATTAACATCCTCAAGGCAAACATTGCATCTGTGGTGCTCTTTCTTGGCATGAAACCAAACTGTTGTTCACAAATGCTGACCTCTGCCCTTAGTCTAGCTTCCACTATTCTTTCCCATAACTTCATCGTATGGCTCATCAACTTTATCCCTCTGTAGTTGCTGCAACTCTGCACGTCTCCTTTGTTCTTAAAAATGGGCACCAGCACACTTCTCCTCCACTCCTCCGGCATCTGCTCACTCTCTAGTACCTTGTTGAATGTTCTTGTCAGAAAATCTACTGCTACCTCTCCTAGACACTTCCATACCTCCACAGGTATATCATCAGGACCAACTGCCTTTCCATTCTTCATCCTCTTCAAAGCCCTTCTCACTTCACCCTTACTGATCTTTGCTACATCCTGCTCCTCAATGGTTACCTCTTCTACTCTTTTTTCTCTCTCATTTTCCTCATTCATCAGCTCTTCAAAGTACTCTTTCCATCTTCCCAGCACACTTCTGTCATTAGTCAATACAGTTCCCTCTCTGTCCTTTATCAATCTAACTTGCTGCACGTCCTTCCCATCTCTATTTCTCTGCTGTGCCAACCTGTATAGATCATTTTCTCCCTCTTTACTATCCAACCTATCATACAAGTCATCATACGCCCTCTGTTTGGCCTTAGCCACTGCTACTTTCGCCTTACGCTGTGTCTCCCTGTACTCCTGTTTACTTAAACTTTTAATAAAGCTTAAGAAATGGGGGGGGGGTCCTAAGGTTGGGGGTTCAAGCCATACTATCACCGGGTTGTCACTGCAGTCCCCGCAGTGCAGCTAACTGGAAAGGTCGGCCATGTCTCTCACTGTCTATGGAGAGAGGCTGTAAAAGATCCATTGCTGACTTCTGTAAACAGTGGCTGCACTGCGATGGCCTTGCAAGCTTTCCAGGGTGTACTCTGCCCTTAGCCACAGTCGGCTGAGATGGACACCAGGCTCTCCGTGACCCCAATTAGGGTTAAGCGGTTCAAAAAAAATGAATGGATGAATGGCAGTGGTGGCCTGGAGGTAAAGGGTGCTGGATCGCTGATCCCAAGTTTGGGGGTTCGAGTCCCACTCTCCATAAGGTTGTCACTGTCCTCCCAGTGCAGCTAACTGGGCTATCAAAGGCCGGCCATGTCTCTCACTGTCTATGGTCTGAGGTTCATGTAAAAGAATCAATGCTGACTTTCAACAAGAATAGGCGGCAAAGCTGTCAACATGTTTCCGCCCAGCGATGGCCTGGCGAATTGTCCAGGGTGTACTCTGCCCTCGCCCAGAGTCGGCTGGGATGGGCGCCAGCCTCCCCGCAACCCTAATTAGGATTAAGCGGTTACAGAAAATGCACATTTCTACTGTGCTTATTAATCCAGTTGCTTTAACTAGTCCTAATCTCTGGCGCTATAAATTAAGGCTACAGGCTGATATACAGTGGTACCTCACTTTACGAAATTAATCCGTTCCAGAGCCTTTTTCGTAACCTGGATTTTTCATACGTAGAACAGCATTTTACATGTAAAACACATGATTCGTTCCAAGGCCCCCGATACTACCCTTAAAAATGATAAAAGCATACCTTTTAAGGTACTTACTTCGTGTTGACCATGTCTTCTTAGCAGAGTTATCATCTTACAAATGTTTATGCAAGGTTAAAAGCCTGAGCCGAAAAATAATGTTGCAATGAGCACACTCAAAAAACTCATGAACAAGCTGCTGCTCAAGGAAGCGGCATCATCCCTCCTAGCCAATGGAAGGCCAGCGGGACGGGATGTTAGGAGATAGCCAATGGGAGGGAGCTGCGTCATCCCTCCTAGCCAATGGGAGGCCAGCAGGGCGAGATTTTGGGAGATAGTCAATGGGAGAGCAGCTCGCGCATTGTTTGAATGGCACGTTTCCTAAGGAGAACTTATACAGATACATATACGTATACAGAGACAAAACATTTTGAAAAATGTTTTTCGTAACCTGGATTTTTCGTTTGCTGGGACTATCGTAAGGTGAGGTACCACTGTAGTTCCTCAGAATCCAGTTAACCTGACACTTAATCAAGCTTTTGGTGAGCTGGAGGGCTTTCTGTTCATGAGTTTTCTGTGACAAACACACACATGAGCTGCTTTCAACAAGAGGAAAATTTAATGTGATGGAAAAATGATATTTTCACTTCACTAAGAGCATCGAGGACTATTACCCAAGATGTCCCTGGAGAAGCGGAGTAATGCAAAGGAAAATGGAAAGAGGTTTGTCTCTCTTCTTTAGCACTTAAGTGCTTGGGAGGAAGTGTGGATAATGTGGACAGTATATTTTCCATCCGCTGTACGACGGTAAAATCTGTTCCCTTTCAAGTTCTCTTTTGATTCGCGTTTTAACAAAGTCAATTTCCTTATTATTATTATTATTATTATTATTATTATTATTATTATATTAAAAACTTAAGCACCTTATGACATAAGAACCTGATACTGACAATTCCATTTCATGCTATTTGCTGCACTATGTAATGTGTTTGTTACAATGCGGGGAGGAATATACTGTATTCACCAGAGACTGTTTATTTGTGCCGTCTGACAGCAGGATTGCGTAAAAGCATAAAACGGCCAATTTTCACCAAACTTGCTGCAGGGGTGAAGTATAGGCCCGGGAAAGGCCCCGTAACATTTTGGAGCGGTTACATATCATGATCCTGAAATATTTCAAAAGTTTTTTTTAACAGGGCAGAGATGGCTTACTGCAGGGGTCGCCAACACGGTGCCCACAGGCACCAGGTCGCCCGCAAGGATAACACAAGTCACCCGCGGGCATGTTCACTGCTATTTTTAGAACAGCCCCGCAGCTCTGTAGCGCCACGCTGCATTGAGCTGCATCTCATTTTTTTTACTAGTTTTTAAATTCAAATCAATATCTTCACATAGAAAAATATCATTAATTACTGATAGTAACATATAATTAAAGGTAAATTTGTTATTTCAGAAGTGCATATCGACCTGGTAGCCCTTTGAATTAATTGGTAGAATTTCGACCTAGAAGCCCTTCGAATTAATTGGTAACTGGTAAACTCTCCGTTCCAAAAAGGTTGGTGAGCCCTTGCATAGTGGATAAGGTGATGGATTGCGATTCCAAAGGTCGTCAGTTCAATCTCCAATGTCAGCACTATTGGGTCCTTGAGCATGGCCCTTAACCCTCAAGTGCTCAATTGTATTAAAATAATTATGAGTTGCTCTGGATAACAGTGTCTTCCAAATGCTGTAACGGAAAAAATGAAATTTGTTAAAGGAATTTATTAAGATGATTCATTTGCTAGCAAGAAACAAATTACTCTCCCTGCACGAGTGACTATAAATAGTATTATTTGTCTAGAAAATTGTTATTAGTACACCTCTGCATAACATTAAATCTTTATTAACATTAAAAACAATATAGCTCTGCTTACAATAAAGAAAAACTTCATTAGAATTGTTTTGTAATCTGTAAAAGAAAAGATTTAAAGTGCACTGATGTGCCTGAAATTAAAAAAAAATAATCTTTGTTCCTGTTAGAAATGTTCCGTGTTGTTTCTTGAGGGGTTGTTACTGCACTTCATATCGTTTGCTTGTGCGAAAAACCGCTACACCATAGCACGACATTGAGAGCGCAACTGCCAACTACTGGAGCGAAGGTGCAATTACACTTAATTCTTGTACACTATTCCAGAAAAGCATGTTCCCCACAGGGTCAAACACGCTCCCTCCAGCAACCCCCCCCCACTCCCGGCATCATACCACGCCTCCTAATGGAGCGCACCCCACTACCTGAGAAGCACTGTGTACATGGGATCATGTTGAGGAAAAAAAAAATCCAGAAATCTAGAAAAATCCCTGTCTGTAATTAACACACAGGACATATTTTACACCCCATGTGTTTCCCTGTAGATTTTACTATTTGTTAGTAATACAAACAACACATAACCGACAGGACCACTTCAACAGAGGCTTTAATTATCTAATAATCTTTACATTCTTGGAAAGCCAGCGACTCAAAATCAGCCGTTGAACTCAACAAAGAAGGCATGAAGAGACACGACAATACATCTGGGAAAAGGCAAGGCAGCTAAAGATACACTAAACTAACACCAACATAATCACAAAGGATTATCACATGAGAGCAAGCGTCAGACTGGGAGGGAGGGAGGGAGGGAGGGGGGGTGTGACACATCATGGAACCACAAGCTCAGTTAGGCCTGTGAACATAATCTGGATCATCACCATGTATAAGTGATGTAAGCTGACTGTGTTTGTCATCTTGTTGGGGTTAAAGTATGATTTATTTAATCCCTCGTTTGGTTAATATAAATCATCACGGCACTGAAAGTGAATTAAACCTTCTTGTATAGATAAGCAGTTTTTAAAAAAGAATTAAAATTACACAATCGGAAAGAAGAAATTCTCCACGGTGTTAATAATAACTTGTGTGTAACAGACGGTGTGACCTCATCGTCTATTTTGAATGATGCTGCTGTGAAGTGACCTTGCCTCGTAATCTTTTTTTCCCAGTTAGTGTAAGGTTATTGTGGCATTCCTTCCTACTCCCCCATGAGCAACTCAAAAGAAAAGAAAAAAAAAAAAATACTTCATGCACTTTAATTTTAATTTCAGTGTTGTGGCACATCCACCTCACAACAAGAGGTTCTAATCCAGGGTTCGGCGAGGGAGTTTCTGTATGTAATTTGCCTGTTGTCCTCATCCTTCCACGGGTTGCGTCGGTGTACTCCGGTTTCCCACAACAGTCCAAAAGACACGCACATCAGGTTAATCGGTTGTTCTAAATTTCCCCTTGGTGTGAGTGTACTCGAATGGCTGTATGTGTGTTGGTTGTGCAATGACTTGAATGTCCAACACTAGATACAGTGATCCCTCACTTTCCGCGGTTAATTGGGACCGAGATCCCCACATGACCATCGAAATTTACGAAGTAGGATCACCCCCCCCCCGACTGACATATACATACGTGTATATGTGTACATAATATCAATAAACGCATATTTAATACTATAAATGCTTGTAATAACAACTGAACATTAAAAAAATAACATAAGATATAAATAAAATATAAATACACACACATACAGATGGTATTGCATGAGAAGAAGATGACACACATACACACGCGCGCACGCAGATGCACGTGCACACACAGATGCAACAATGTCACTAGTTTTGATGGGAGGTTTTGGGTTGTTTTTTGTTTTGTTTGTTTTGGGGTTTTTTTTTTTTTTTTGCATAATTGGCCTTGTTTTTGTGGCATTTTCCTTAACTTTTCCACCTATTCTTCCTTAATTTCCTTATTTTTTTAATTTGATGAATATTTATTTTTATTTTTATTTTAAAAAAAAAACCTTGATGCACTGAAGCCACATGAATTGAAGCGTGACGTAGTGAGGGATCCCTGTATTTCTTACCTTTAATGATCACCATTATGGCCACATGCAGATATCCTGTAAAAATACTGACGGAAGACACAGTGAGAAACATTTTTAAATTATTAAAAAAAAAAAAAGAGGCGACCAATATGTTTCAGTGGGCGATGTAGTCACACGGCCTGTCAGATCGGCTCAGTATCATGACGGCGTGTCTAATAAGCCTGTGATCTGCAGTGCTTGATTCGAGGCAACACTACCCTGTCAAATTTTACACAAACTGCAGGAGTAACTACATGGTACGTGTTGTGTACTACAAAGTAAACCACAAGAAGTATTTGAATGGAGACCTCTCACCTATTTAATATGGCAAGAGAATGTTACATAAAAATATTGCAGATGGACGGCCTGTTGTGTCGGAGGAGATGAGTCATTCTGAAATGGCAGCAGGTGTTGGACCACAAAAGAAACACCAAGCAGGTTTTCCCTAAACGCTGGCTGTCTGTTTATAGTGAGTCGGTACCCACTGTAGTCTGAGATTCCTGTCTGATAAGAGTGGAACCCGGAAGCCCATACGTGAAAATCCCAAGAGATTAACAGTATCCTAAATATTCAGACCAGCACGTATGACAGCAACCACACTCACCATGTGACAAAGCAAATTGATCACAACTGTCCGCATACTGGCATGTAATATGAATAATGATTATAATTATCTTACCACAACACGGTGGCGTAGTGATTAGCACATCCGCCTCACAATCAAGAAGGTCCTGGGTTTGATTCGCAGCTCGGACCTTTCTGTGTGGAGTTTTCATGTTCTCCCCCTGTGCTTGTGTGGGTTCTTCAGGGTACTCCAGTTTCCTCCCACAGTCCAAAACCATGCACAGTAGGCTAATTAGCTGTTCCAAATCACACCCAGGTGTGACTGTGAACGATTGTATGTGTTGGCCCAGCAATGGCTTATATGGCTGTCCATGGTGTCCCTCGCCCTCCCAGTGACCCTACTTAGGATGAAGCGATTTATAAAATAGATGAAAGCATGAATGAATTAATGGAACATTGGCATGAATCTCACATATTAAAAAAAATTTTTACAGCCATGCTGCAGACACTTTCAACACACTTAGCACTTGACTCTTCGTACAGTCTACATTCGTGGAAGAGTAATGACTCAGTCGCAATATACAGTACCCTGTAAATAATGGCTTCGGTTTTGAGTCTTGTTCCTCTTAATTTTTTCCAGAGATTTATCTTTGCCAATATTGTCTCTGCCTTACTAAACAGAGATCGTTTTAAATCTTTTTAAAAAGCTGCTTTGTGTCCATGTCCATTGTCAAAAATGTTATATAACTAGAATTAAATTGAACTCAACTTGTACTGCAATCAAATGAATAGGGGTACAGGTGAGTTTATATAATGGGATCTTTCACTTTCCAGGGTTAATTTGGACCGAGATCCTCCCGTAACCGCCGAATTTCGCAAAGTAGGGTCACCCCCCAACTCACGCCGACTGATCTATGCATAGATGTATATAATATCAATAAATACATATTCAATGCTAAAAATGCTTATCATAACAAATAAACATTAAAAAATAATGCATAAGATGTAATAAAATATAAATAAACGCACGCACTCAGGTGTGAGCACGCTCTCAGGCACATGCGCGCGCCTCACAAAAATGTAACTAGTTTTGATGGGAGGTTTCGGTTTTTTTTTACATAATTGGCCTTGTTTTGCGGCATTTAGCTTAACTTTTTCCGCTATTCGCCCTTAATTTCCTTATTTTTTAATTCGATGAATAAAAAAAAAAAAAAAAAAAAAAAAAAAAAAAACGCGATGCACTGAAGCCGCATGAATTGAAGCTCAAAGTGGCAAGGGATCCCTGTACATCTAGAAAACCTATGCCACTTTCATTTGTTATTAAATTAAACCAGTTTTACTACCCTGTAAAATATGTTCATAACGAGGCACATAAAGGGACAAGACTGACAACATCCGATTACAACAGGACTGTAGGGTTCTTGCTAATTTTTTGATAGCAGGTAATCTTTAAACATTAGGCACCAACAAGTCATGCACTGTGAGACTGTGTAGCTATTGCGAGAATAAAGAGTAAAATCTGTGGTACTGGAGACCCCACTCACCCATTTTAAAATTACTTTTAAAAAATAAAGAACAAGACAAGAAAGAAAAACAGGAAAACCAAAAACTATACATCAATGGAAATTTGCATCTTCAGAATTTCACCAAAATTACAGCCAAGGCCCACAGTAAATGTAGACGACACACACAAAAAAATATCATGCAGCCTAGTGTTGTGTTCTGATCTAATAACATTGTTAGTCATCCATGGCCTATCTCTGGTCTAATGCATCGCCTCCCTGCTCCATGTGCTTCCTCTGCACTTTCCGCTCTCTGTTCCTCAACTTGCTCATCATCCCTACTTCTCTTAAATATAAAATCAAAATTTCTTTGTTTTTTTACCTTCAAGTGCATAAGGCTGTGTTTAAAAGGATGTATGCAACCTCCAGCTGACCCTCCAGCAATGTCTGGGGGTCTTTCCATCACTTAGGCAACTAGCCATCCAATGAAAAGAATGCATGGAGTTTTCTCTCTTCCATGTGTTTGTTTGCGGAAGGGAGTGGTGCTGCTCGCATGACAGAGAGACAGAGTATTTCATGATGCGTAAAACCTCAAAATTTATTACTTGGGGATTTTTTGTTTTGTTTATTTTGCAAAAATGACTAACTTGTAGTCTGAAAGAAAAAAAACAACCCCCCCCCCCACACACACACACACACACACACACAGAGCACAAGTGGACATTGGATTAACGTTATGTTACACTGAGCAACTGCCTACTACAATTTGAAACCTCTCATGGTAACAGCGTACCGTAGCCTCCAAATTATAGTGTCCGTCTAGCCACTAAAACTCAATTCAACATCTACAGAAAGTGAAAAAATATAGGGCTTGCATTGTATACATGGGTGAAAGTTGCTTTCCTCAGATGGTCCTTTGCACTCCAGTAGAAAAGGTCTGTATATTTCTTATCAACATGGCGTTCCGGGACGTTACAGCTTATTTTCACCTGTGGCTACACCATGTTGTCATACATTTAAATCTTAACATTGCATCAGTGTATCAGTAGCATCATTATTATTATTTTTATAATCCTCCTAATAATTAATAGTAGGTCTTATTATTTCTGGCACTGAACTAATAGCCTCTAGGCACATAATATTTTTTGGCTCAACATTTGAATGAGTGTCGAATAACAATAATAAACATTCTGAATAAAAGCAGATGATTCATTATGATTCAGTTGTGTTTGATGCATTGTTTGTTGAATTAAAATTAAAAGGAACTTTTCCTTGTGGCAGTTTCGGTTGCATCAAGCCTACATGTTTTAGACCCTCACCGCAATCTTTCACCTCGTAATTTGTATGTACAGGTCAGGCTTTTATTGTGGAAGATCTGCTTCCTGGTTCTTCCTGGTTGTTTTTGAGGCAGCCGTGCTCAAGCCACCTCTCATTAATGATGAGAAGTTCAATACTAACACAGATCTGATGTCCTCAAGATTCAGAATATTATAAACTGATAGGTAAGGTAGGTAAAGTCTGTTGGGCTTTTTACACCCGAGCCCAGAGGCTCATCAGGCCGGTGTTTATCCCCGGTTTCCATAGCATCAAGCGACTAGGAATACAACTCCTCCTTGATGGGACGCTCGTCCATTGCAGGTTACCTTCCCAGTATATTTTTACTGGTACCCATTTATACTGCCGGGTGAACTGAGTTTTCACTTTCAGAGGTTTCACTTTCTGAAATACATGCACATGGAGTGCATTGAAGTCGAATGAATCCCCTGTCCACTGCATTGTACTAACCACTATGCCTATTGTGCTTTATGGGAATAATTAACATTACAGTAATCCCCTGCCACTTTGCGTTTCCTACTTCGGGTCCCCGCAATATAGCGGGATTTCCCATTGGGAAATTAAAAAATTAAAGATTATTCAAAATTCATGCACACTACAGCATTACATGTACATTCAACTACGCTACCCAACATGCTCTGTTCTCCTGCTTGACTTGAGTGTTCTCTGATTGGTTGTGAATGCAGCAAGCTGATTGATCGAGATTATATTTCCCAGCATCCAACACACCTACCCTTCCTCATGAAACAATGACTTTTATTGAGCTCAGGGGAAGCACTGGGGTGCGAGAAATATCGTGTTCACCATAGAGGTGAGGGAAAAACAAAAACTAAAATCACTGGGAGAGTATCAACATGGAAATGGGTCGAGCACGGAACTATTTATAGCACGCTGATGGCTGAGTGAATTCAGGTGCCCCTTCCAGATTTCGCCTGCGGGTAACAGCCACGCCCCTCACCAGCGCATGCAGCGTATGGAGAGAGAAAGAGAGTCAAACGCCTGTGAGTTTGGACACTAACATGATACATACTAAAGCAAAGGCTCTCGAGGCACTGACAAGCCTCAATCAAGCACCAGTGCTGCCAGTGATTCTCTTTCTCTATGTGGCCATGGGTTTGTTATACAGTATTTATATACAGTGGTACCTCACCGTACGAAATTAATCTGCTCCAAAGCCTTTTTCTTAACCTGGATTTTTCATAAATTGAACAGCATTTTACATAACATATAGGTGGGTGGGTGTCCTTAAGAAGTGGCAGAAGTCATTTCGTGGTTTTTCGCATTTCGCTGGGGGGGGGGGTCCCCATTAACCACGAAATAAGGAGGATTACTGTATATAGAAGGCACAGCTGTAGTAGGTCTACAATACTGTACAAGTGATTATCTGTACACAGACAGATGTTACCCTTTTCTGGCCATTAAACCTGTATATACTCTGAAGTCTTCGCTCACATGTATGTTTTGACAGATACAACAATCCTACACCAAGGAAATATGTTTTCTGCCACATCTAATGAGAATTTAGATTGGTTTTCAGGGTGAGCACAGCTCGCTTCACTGGCCTCACAGTAATTGGTGTAAACGGCTGTGGCCTTCCTTCCTGTCTGATGAGGTTTATTAGGTGAAGGTCAGTAAATAAGTGACAGCTCCTTGGACTTCATACTGAGAGTTAAAAGCAACAGATTCCTGGATCATCTCACCACTTTTATAATATCTGCTTCCTGGAATGGAAAGTGAAATACAGAAGGAATTAAAAGAAATATAGTCCTAAGTTAAAATAGGATAAATGAAAGTGCAATTTTATCAGCATTCGTAATTTTATTTCAACTCCAGTATCTGCTATTAGGCTGTTCAGTTCAGTTCATTTTCTGTAACCGCTTAATACTAATTAGGGTCTCAGCGAAGCTGGTGCCCATCCCAGCCGACTCCGGGCGAGGGCAGAGTACACCCTGGACAGCTCGCCAGGCCATCGCAGGGCGGAAACACGCCAACGGCTTTGCAGCTACTCTTGTCGAAAGTCAGCAATGGTTCTTTTACATGAACCTCTCACCATAGACCGTGAGAGACATGGCCGGCCTTTGATAACCCAGTTAGCTGCACTGGGGGGGAGACAGTGACAACCTTGTGGAGAGTGGGATTTGAACCCTCAACCTTTGGATCAGCAATCCAGCACCCTATACCAGTTGACCACCACTGCCCCCCCACCCCCACCCCACACCCCCCCCCACACCCCCACCCCCCGTTAGGGCTGTATGTACCTCACTTCTAACTTTTAAAAGTAAAAAGTACAAAATCCACACAACTTTTTTTTCTTTATTGGTCTACCGGAAGGGACTATGGCTTTCACTGGTTTTTTAAGTCTAGATTAATTACCCGCGAGTGCTACGTATTTATTAGTGACAGGTAGCGCCCTTTTTCCCTCTTGAGTGTAACTGGCAAACTGGTCAGGGTAAAAAACCTTGATGGTGTTAGGTTTGTGTTGTGGATTCATGTTATTTCGCCATTAAACCAGTTCAGGGTCAGTGGTGGCCTGGTGGTAAAGGTCCTGGATCATTGATCCCAAGTTTGACGGTTCAAGCCCCACTCTCAATGGGTTGTCCCTGCCCCCCAGTGCAGCTAACTGGGTTATCAAAGGCCGACCATGTCTCTCACTGTCTATGGTGTGAGATTCATGTAAAAGAACCATTGCTGACTTTTGTCAAGAGTAGCTACATAGCCGTCAGCGTTTTTCTGCACTACGATGACCTGGCGAGCTGTCCAGGGTGTACTCTGCCCTCGCCAGGAGTCGGCGGGGATGGTCGCCAGCGTCCCCATGACCCTAATTAGGATTAAGCGGTTACAGAAAATGAATGAATGAATTAAACCATTTCATTCCTGTTGCGCTGTTGTGTGTGAAAACAGTCATTCTCAAAGAAATCTCTTTTTAATGGTAAGAGTTTATTTTTTTCAATCGTAGTCATGCTGATATTTACAGATAGTATTCAAGGCACAGGCGCTTATTACTATAGACTACAGACAGCTTAAGGAAGTACAGACTGATCTGCACAACACATAGTGCACAGAGAAACGAGCCAACATCTCCACTGACAAAACTCTTCACGAGTGAACAGAGCAGAAGAAGCGGTCTGAAGACTTGGGTCAGTTTAAAAGATACAACCACAATTGTACTCGTAGCGTGTGGTGCTTTTTATAAAAGGCTTTAGGTTGAATGATGTTTCTATATGAATCTTTACTTGAGAGTTCGCCGAGGGGCAACTTATTGTTTATATTTACAAATACAAAATAATTACAAAGACAAGTATAAAAATTATGGGTGGGTATTGCCTCGATTGTATGTATTGCGATATACTATATTGCGATTTCTAGCATGTATTGCGATTTCTAGCATGTATTGCGATATGTATTGCGAAATATTGCAAAAATAATTTTAAATTAAAAGTGAGCCTGTGTTGAGAGTATTTATGCTTTATTTCAAAAAGAGAAATCAACAACATTAAAAACGTTGTTTTTAGTCATTACGATAAAAATTCTAAGCATCAAAAAAATAATCCACTTATGAAAATGTTCATCATTTTCTGTAACCGCTTCATCCTAATTAGGGTCACGGGGAGGCTGGTGCCCATCCCAGCCAACTCAGGGCGAGGGCAGAGTACACCCTGGATAGCTCGCCAGGCCATCACAGGGCGGAAACACGCTGACGGCTTTGCAGCCTACTCTTGTCGAAAGTCAGAAATGGTTCTTTTACATGCCTCACACCATAGACAGTGAGAGACATGGCCGGCCTTTGATAACCCAGTTAGCTCCACTGGGGGGGGGGGGGGGGGGGTGACAACCTTGTGGAGAGTGGGACTCGAACCCCCAACCTTTGGATCAGCGATCCGGCGCCTTATACCACTAGACCACCACCGCCCCTTCTTATGAAAATGTAATGTTTTAAACTTTGACACAAACATTAACACTGAAATAGAACTGCATATTAAGCAAAATAAGCCATTTAAACATATTAAAAATACATATAAACATTAGAAGTGCATCTAGTGCTTTTATTATAGCATACTGTGACGCCTTAATCATTAATGCATGCATATTAAATTTTTAAGGCGGGTTTAAAGGTGGAGCATCATCTGCGCATGCACAGAACTGTTATATATGTATAATTACATATTGAAATTAATATTACTATATTATTTATATTATTATATATTTATATATAATAATATTAACATTGCATGTATATACAGTATATTAATGCCATCAGAGTGATGCACATAGGCCTGCTGGGCACACGCTACACGTATAACACTTACAGTGACACTGACGGCTCAGGAAAGTCCGTCAAACTTTAGAACTTTACAATAACAACATGCAATATAGTTTAATCATATAAATCACATTAATATTATCATTACGCTGGAGAGAAGTGGAACGTAATTTACCAGAATCTGGACCGATTTGGAGCATGTTGTGTGACGCCAGTTCTTTTCAGTTGACAGAGATATTATTGCCACATTAAGCAAAACAAAACAAATAACATGCATGGTTAATGTGCCTTGTTGGAGATCAGGTTCATAGGACCACTTCCCTCTTTTTCTCATTTTAAAATAAATGTTTAAGCAAAAATCTAGATGCAGTAGGTCAGTAAACTTCTGGGCAATTAGCAATATGAACCGTGATTCTGTTTTTAGCGGGAATTTCTGTATCCTGTATAAAAACAAATTCTATTGGCTGAAAGCCTTCGTGACAATCCGCACTGCCCAATCACGGCATGGCTCTTATTATACCAGGCTCTCCTCACACTGAATGACTGTAGATAAGAGGACGGAAACACGATTGTGTCAGGATTACATGCCGGGACCTCTGCGGTCATTTTTTTTTTTTTTCAACGAAAGCATTACTTTGGTTCAATTAGCGGGAATAGCTGAAGTTTTTTTTAACTGTTCCGAAGTTTTCCAAATGCATGTCAAAAAAACAGTTTTGCTTCAGAGTATCGCAATGCGTATTGTTTGCATGTTAGAACCGGTTTAAACCGATAATAACATATTGTACCCATTACAGCAATCACCAACACACTGCAACTGACACAACAATCAACAACACACTGTAACCACAACCACACTGTAAAAGACACAGTAACAAATACACCGTAATCACCAAAACACTTTAGGGGACATAATGTAATTACCAACAATTTAACAGACACACAATAACCACCACACTGTAACCGGCATTATAACCACCAACACACGACAAGTACCAACACGGTGCATTCATCCATCATATTGTAACAAACACACTGTAATCACACTGTAACAAACCCAGTATAAAAATACTCTGTAGCAAACACTGTGAACAACACATTAACAAACACTCTGTAAACCTACTCATCAACAAACAGGAAACACTAACAACCACGCTGTAAACAACACATTGTAACTTGCCCTCAGGGATTAAAATAAGTAAGAAAGTGACTATCTATCTGTCTCCGTTTATCCAACACTATACCAAACCCTAATAACACAAACAAGCTGTCCAGTGTAAACACCAACAGCCACTCCAAACACACATTGTAAACACCAACAACCACTCCACACAGACACACACACACACACACACACACACACACACACACACACATTGTAAACACCAACAACCACTCCAAACACACATTGTAAGCACAATCAATCACTCCAAACACAGGGTAAACACAAGCCACCACTCCACACACACATTGTAAACACAAGCCACCACCCCAAACAGAGTGTAAACATGAGCAACCACTCCAAACACAGTGTAAACACAAGCGACCACTCCAAACACACAATGTAAGCACCAACAAACACTATTGAACACTCCAAACACAGTGTAAACATTAACAAACACTCCACCATAAAAACCAACAACCACTCCAAACACACAGTGTAAACACCTACAACCACTCCAAACACAAAGTGTAAACACCAACAACCACTCCAAACACACCAAACACACATTGTAAATACCAGCAACCACTCCAAACACACATTGTAATCATCAACAACTACTCCACACACACACATTGTAAACACCAACAACCACTCCAATGTGTTCAAAGTGCCATTAAACTTAATTCATTCATTCACAGAACAACCACTCCAAACAGAGCGTAAACACAAGCAACCACTCCAAATACCGTGTGAACACAAACAGCCACTCCAAACAGTGTAAACACAAGCAACCACTCCAAACACACATTGCAAACACTACCAAACACCACCAAACACTCCAAACGTGTCTTGCACAAACAAAGACTCCGAACACACAATGTAAGCACCAACAAACACTATTGAACACTCCAAACACAGTGTAAACATTAACAGACACCACCATAAACACCTACAACCACTCCATACACACAGTGTAAACACCAACAACCACTCCAAACACACCAAACACACTAAACACACATTGTAAATACAAGCAGCCACTCCAAACACACATTGTAAACATCAACAACTACTCCACACACATTGTAAACACCAACAACCACTCCAATGTGTTGAAAGTGCCATTAAACTTAATTAATTCATTCATAAACACAAGCAACCACTCCAAACACACATTGTAAACACTACCAAACACCACCAAACACCGTGTAAACGCCAACAAACAATCCATTGAAACACCATTGAACACCCCAAACACATTGTAAACAAATACCCCACCATAAACACTAACAGTCCAAACACACTGTGTACATATAAACAGACACTCCAAACACATATGGTAAACACGACCATACACTCCAAACACAATGTAAACATTGCCAAACACACAGTGTGTACACTACCAAACACTCAGTGTGAACACCGCCAAACACTCTGGTGGAAATACTAACAAACAGGTCAAACACACTGTGTAAACATAAACAGACACTCCAAACACACATTGCAAACACCAACAAACACCAGTGTAAACACCAACAAACACCCCAAACACACACATGCAAACACCAACAAACAGTCCAGTGTAAATACTAACAAACACTCCAAACACACACATGCAAACACCAACAAACACTTCAGTGTAAACACTAACAGACACTCCAAACACACAGTGTAAACATCACCAAACACTCCAGTGTAAATACTAACAAACAATCCAAACACAGTGTAAACACTAACAGACACTCCAAACACACCGTATAAACACCACCAAACACTCCAGTGTAAATACTAACAAACAGTCCAATCACACTGTATAAACATAAGCAGACACTCCAACCACATTGTGTAAACATAAACAGACACTCCCAACACACTGTGTAAACACAAACACTCCAAACACACTGTGTAAACACAAATAAACACTCCAAACACAATGAAACACACTCAGTAACAAACACCATCATCATTCCACCACGGAGAGCGAGGCGGTGAACGCAGGCGGTTACCTTGTGCAGTCGGTACGTTCTGAGTTCACTTCTGAGACACACGGAAATAGTTCGGAGCTCGAGTTCAGTCCGAAGCTGCGCGCGGAGGAACACTCGGGCCTGTCAGCTCCGCAGTTGGAACTGATGTCTTTCCGCCTGTAGAACTTCTCCTCCCATGGTTACGAGCTTCAGATACTTCCTGGCTTAACAGAACGAAAGGAACTCGCTCTCCATTTTTTTTTTCGTTTCACTACAGCGGCCAAATCCCTCCCTGCCTCCACACTTGCATAACAGAACGGAACCGGTTCCCTTCTCTTCGCCGCTCACAAATAGTTGCTGTGCAGTGATTTCAACCGGAAACGCAAAGTTGTGAAACGCCCCTGAAACTCGAGCCACGTCTTTGTACCCGCCCAGTACATGTCATTGCCCCGCCTCCAAGAGTTGAAACTTGTAAAAAACAAAAACAAAAAAAAAACAGGGGGCGTGTCCCAGGATGTCACAAATATCTCCACGAGTACAGACACTGCTTCTGCTACTCTCCACACTTCTGTTTGTGTTGATATTAACCTCACCCAGAACTTTACACCTGAGAAGCTCTTCATACTGATGTGCAATCTAAGGGACGAGACTATGGAAGGGGACTAGCGCCCATTTCAGCCGACTCTGGGCGAGGGCGGGGTACATCCTGTACAGCTGCCAGGCTATCTCAAGGCCAACACTTACACCTAAGTGTGATTTGAAACAGCCAGGTAGCCTACTGTACACGATTTTGGATTGTGGGAGTAAACCAGAGTACATAGAGGAGACCCGCACAAGCACGGGGAGAACATGCAGACTCCACATAGCCAATCTGGGACTCGAACCCAGGCCTTCTTACAGTGAGGCAGACGTGCAAACCACTATGATACCATATTTTAAAACTGAGGAATTAAATTCTCTGGAGAATTCAGTCGGCTGAGATGGGCGCCAGCGGTAAGTGGTTCAGAAAATGAATGCAAGTGGCACAGGAGTAGAAAACCTTTAGTTGCATTATATTATTATATTCAGTAAAGACATCATGCAAATATAACAACATACACACACAAACGCACCACACACACACACACACACACAAGCACACACACACACACACACACACATACACACACGCACCACACACACACACACACACACACACACACACACACACACACACATACTATATATATATATATATATATATATATATATATATATATATATATATATATATATATATATATATATATTCTGTGGTTTTTGACTTGATGTACCATCTGAGCTCAGTTATTTTGTAATGACAGAATCATAAACAGTAATAACTGTGCTGGGAGACACCTGCAGGTCCTTGGGAAGGGGGCGTCACACTAGAGTTGTGATAGACATGTGTCTGATGCAAACACGGATGACATCTGTTATTATATTATTATTATATTATTATTATATATCTGTTATTTTTCATTCTCAAAACGTTCTTAAATTTGTCCCATGCGTTTTGGTCACAGGGCAGTGATGGTTTAGTGGATCAGGCACAGGATTGCTGATCCTAAGGTTGAGGGTTCGAGTCCCCACAGGGTTCTCACTGGCCCCCCCAGTGCAGCTAACTGGGTTATCAAAGGCCGGCCATGTCTCTCACTGTCTATGGTGTGAGGTATGCAAAAGACCCATTGCTGACTTTCGACAAGAGTAGCTGCAACGCCGTCAGCATGTTTCCACCCTGCGATGTGTACTCTGCCCTCGCCCGAAGTTGGCTGGGATGGGCGCCAGCCTCCCCATGACCCTTACTAGGATTAAGCGGTTACAGAAATGAACTGAATGATGATGAACATTTTGGTCAGCTGGTTTGTGAACGCAGAATCAAATAATAGAAATTACTGGTAGATTTAGTTAATTCATCATTGAGCGGCAGTGGTGGCCTGGTGGTAAATGTGCTGGATGACTGATTTCAAGGTTGGTGGTTAAAGCCCTACTCTCAGCAGGTTGTCACTGCCCCCCCCCCCATCCAATTCAGCTAACTGGGTTAACAAAGGCCAGCCATGTCTCTCACTATCTATGGTGAGAGGCATGCAAATGAACCATTGCTGACTTTCGACAAAAGTAGCTGCATAGTTGTCAGCATGTTTCTGCCCTGGGATGGCCTGGCAAGTTGTCTAGGGTATACTCTGCTCTCACCCAGAGTTGGCTGAGATGGGCACCAGCCTCCCGTGACCCTAATTTAAACATACGTCAAGCATAATTCATTAGATTGAGATGGTTTGGACATGTAAGATTGAGATGGTTTGGACATGTAGATTGAGATGGTTTGGACATGTACAGAGGAGGGATAGTGAGTATATTGGCAGTAGGATGCTGAGGTTGGAACTACCAGGCAGAAGGCCTCGAGGAAGACCAAAGAAGAGATTTATGGATGTGGTGAAGGAAGACATGAAGGTCGTTGGAGTCAGAAAAGAAGATGCAGAGGATAGGGTGAGATAGAGGCGGATGATTTGCTGTGGCGACCCCTGAAGGGATCAGCCGAAAGTAAAAGAAAAAGAAGAAGAAGTCAAGCATAATTAATTATCATCAGTGGTGGCTCCGAGGTTAAGGCTCTGGATTATTGAGCTGAAGGTTGGGGGTTTGAGCCCCAGTGTCGCCAAACTGCTCCTGCTGGGTCCTTCAGCAAGGCCGTTAACCCTTCAGTGTTCACTTGTGTAAAAATTGGTAAATGTGAGTCACTCTGGATAAGGGTGTCTGCTAAATGCTATAAAAGGAACATGTCTCTGTATCTGTTGTCTAATTCACAGCGAATGTCTGTAAGCATTCCAGTGTCCACTGTGAGATTATCTCAACTCTGCAGAAGAGCTGCTACCCCTGACAATAAACAAAAGGAACACCTAGGAGATATCAGGCCCTTCCCCCAGCTGGGTGGTACAATGTATTTACATGTTTTCCTTCTGGATTAGGTTACTTGATAATCTTGTTTTGGCGGACCCACTGGCAACATCCTGACTATTTGACATAATTTATTGCACTGTATGCATAACACAGAAACATGCTGATGGCAACGCAGGCTACTCTTTTAAAAAGTCAGTGATGGCTCTTTCACCCAGTGACACAGTTGACAGTGAGAGAGAATGGCTGACCTTTGATAAACCAGTTATCAGCACTGGGGGGTGGGGGCAGCAGTGACAACCTGGTGATTGTGGGGCCTGAACCCCTGACTTTTGGATCAGTACTTCAGCACCCTACCACTGGGCCACCACTGATATCATAATATCTTGAATAGGCGTGCGGACATTTGCTCACAGGACAAATGCTCACAACCTTAATGGAAAAAACAGACATTTGCTGACAACATCTTTTTTGCTTTGTTCTAATAAATGCATAATACAAAAAGATCACAATGTGTTAGAAAAATTCTTTACTCTTAAAAATACATAATGCGAAATCAAGTCATTATACATTAGGGTTAGGGCTCATTCAACATTTTCAACATTTTCCTAAGCGTACAAAACGTATGCTAGGGGGGAGGGGTAAGATGTCTGTGTGTAGGCTTTTTAATCTTCTTCTTTTCTTTTCGTTTTTTTCCCGTTCTCGAGAGTCGCCACAGCGAATCATCTGATTCGCACATCAAAATGTCGATCAACAATAATACATGTGCTCTTGAATACAACCACTTGTGCTTGAACACCAGGAAGACGAAGGAGATGGTGGTCGACTTCAGAAGAGGCACACTAACACACACACACACACACAATCACTAGTGAACGTCCAGGGACAGGACATTGAGATAGTGAACAGTTTCAAATACCTGGGCGTTCACCTTAACAATAAACTGGACTGGTCCCACAACACCATGTACAAGAAGGGCCAGAGTCGCCTCCACCTTCTGAGGAGACTCAGGTCCTTCGGAATATGCAGACCTCTGCTCAGGACATTTTATGACTCTGAGGTAGCCTCTGCAATCCTCTACGCTGCCATCTGCTGGGCCCCGGGCAGCACAGAGCGGGACAGAAAAAGACTGAACAAGCTGGTCAGGAGGGCCAGCTCTGTCCTCGGCTGCCCACTGGACTCTGTGGAGGAGGTGAGTGAGAGGAGGATGGTAGCAAAGCTCACATCCATCATGAACAACAGCTCTCACCCACTTCACCAGACTGTAGAGGAGCTGAGTAGCTCCTTCAGTGGACGACTGAGACATCCTCAGTGCAGGAAGGAGCGCTACCGCAGGTCGTTCATTCCCACCGCTGTCAGACTGTACAACGCCACTTTGTAACTGTCTGTGAAAATACCGGTTATGTGCAATAAAAACCCCACGCACTTTAATCAACCACATCTACCCCACTGACTGTGAACATCAACCCATCTACTCTGCCCTCAGATACATTACACTTTAATATAGGCCAGTCTATAAAGCCGTTCCCTTCTTTTCTTTTATTGTTCATTAATTTATACTATTTATGTATCTATTTATTTATTTACTTATATAATATATATGTATGTGTGTATGTTTGTATATGTATCTATTTTTGCACCCCCTACTGATGGTACCTCAAGAGCCTGTAACAGTGAATTTCTCCATTGTGAGATTAATAAAGCTGTATCTGTATATATATATATATATATATATATATATATATATATATATATATATATATATATATATATATATATATATATATATATATTGTGGGTGTACGTTTGAAACTCTCAATGCATGATTCGCCGACCACCTAAGAGCGGTATACGCACAACATCTTTGATTTGCTCTGCTTGACATAACATCGGTGTTAACGCTTAAAGCTTTTAAAGTTTTAGGCTACGATGGAGCGTTTTAAGGACTTTGAACCTTTACTGAAGTATTTTTGTTACACGGCCAACAGTTGTTGCAACACCGAAGCATATCTGCAAAGTCTGCAATGAGTACAGTACTCTTCTTCTTCTTTTCCTTTCGGCTTTTCCCTTCAGGGGTCACCACAGCGAATCATCTGCCTCCATCTCACCCTATCCTTTGCATCTTCTTCTCTTACACCAACGACCTTCATGTCCTCCTTCACCACATCCATGAATCATCTCTTTGGTCTTCCTCGAGGCCTTTTACCTGGTAGTTCCAGCCTCAGCATCCTATTACCAATATACTCACTATCCCTCCTCTGTACATGTCCAAACCATCTCAATCTAGCCTCTCTGACTTTGTCTCCAAAACGTCTTACATGTGCTGTCCCTCTGATGTGCTCATTCCTAATCCTATCCATCCTCGTTACTCCCAAAGAGAACCTCAACATTTTCATCTCTGCTACCTCCAGCTCTGCCTCCTGTCTTTTCCCCAGGGCCACTGTTTCTAACCCATACAACATCGTTGGCCTCAACCCCGTCTTGTACACTTTTCCTTTCATTCTTGCCGATACCCTCCTATCACACATCACACCAGACACTTTTCTCCAACCATTCCAACCTGCCTGCACACGCTTCTTGACCTCTTTTCCACACTCTCCATTGCTCTGGATTGTTGAGCCTAAGTACTTAAAATCCTCCACCTTTCTTATCTCTGCTCCCTGTAATCTCACCGTTCCTCTTGGGTCCTTGTCATTCATGCACATGTATTCTGTTTTATTGAGGCTAACCTTCATTCCCCTCCTTTCCAGGGCATACCTCCACCTCTCTAGATTTTCCTGCACTTGTTCTCTGCTCTCACTACAGATCACAAGGTCATCTGCAAACATCATAGTCCATGGGGAATCTTGTCTAACCTCGTCTGTCAGTCTGTCCATCACCATAGCAAACAAGAAGGGGCTGAGAGCTGACCCTTGATGCAGTCCCATCTCCACCTTGAACTCTTGTGTCACACCGACAGCACACCTCACCACTGTCTTACATCTCTCATACATGTCCTGCACCACTCTAACATACTTCTCTGCCACTCCAGACTTCCTCATGCAATACCACAGTTCTTCTCTCGGCACCCTGTCATATGCTTTCTCCAGATCCACAAAGGCACAATGCAGCTCCCTCTGACCTTCTCTGTACTTCTCCATTAACATCCTCAAGGCAAACACTGCATCTGTGGTGCTCTTTCTTGGCATGAAACCAAACTGTTGCTCACAAATGCTGACCTCTGCCCTTAGTCTAGCTTCCACTATTCTTTCCCATAACTTCATCGTATGGCTCATCAACTTTATCCCTCTGTAGTTGCTGCAACTCTGCACGTCTCCCTTGTTCTTAAAAATGGGCACCAGCACACTTCTCCTCCATTCCTCTGGCATCCTCTCACTCTCTAAGACCTTGTTAAATGTTCTTGTCAGAAAATCTACTGCTACCTCTCCTAGACACTTCCATACCTCCACCGGTATGTCATCAGGACAAACTGCCTTTCCATTCTTCATCCTCTTCAATGCCCTCCTCACTTCTCCCTTACTAATCTTTGCTACTTCCTGCTCCTCAATGGTCACCTCTTCTACTCTTTTTTCTCTCTCATTTTCCTCATTCATCAGCTCTTCAAAGTACTCTTTCCATCTTCCCAGCACACTTCTGTCATCAGTCAATACATTTCCCTCTCTGTCCTTTATCAATCTAACTTGCTGCACGTCCTTCCCATCTCTATTTCTCTGCTGTGCAAACCTGTATAAATCATTTTCTCCCTCCTTACTTTCCAACCGAGCATACAAGTCATCAAACGCGCTCTGTTTGGCCTTTGACACTGCTACCTTTGCCTTACGCTGTGTCTCCCTGTACTCCTGTTTACTCTCTTCAGTCTTCTTCTTAGCTAACCTCTTCCTTTGTACACACTCCTGCACTTCCTCATTCCACCACCAAGTCTCTTTATCTACTTTCCTTCCAGAGGACACACCAAGTATTCTCCTACCTGTCTCCCTGATCACATTAGCTGTAGTTGTCCAGTCATCTGGAAGCACTTCCTGACCACCCAAAGCCTGTTTCAACTCCTCCTTGAAGACAACCCGACACTCTTCCTTTTTCAGCTTCCACCACTTTGTCTTCTGCTCTGCCTTTGCCTTCTTCACCTTCCTCACCATCAGCATCATCCTGCACACCACCATCCTATGCTGTTTGGCAACACTCTCACCCACTACTACTTTGCAGTCACTGACTTCCTTTAAATTGCATCGCCTGCACAAGATGTAGTCTACCTGTGTGCTCCTACCTCCACTTTTATAAGTCACCCTATGCTCCTCTCTCTTCTGGAAGAAAGTATTCACCACAGCCATTTCCATCCTTTTTGCAAAATCTACCAACATCTGTCCTTCTGCGTTCCTGTCCTGGATACCAAACCTACCCATCACTTTCTCGTCCCCTCTGTTTCCCGCACCAACATGTCCATTGAAGTCTGCCCCAATGACCACTCTTTCACCTCTGGGGGTACTCTGCATCACTTCATCTAAATCCCTCCAGAATCTCTCCTTCTCTTCTCGCTCACATCCTGTCTGTGGGGCATAAGCACTAATAACATTGACCATCACACCTTCAATTTCTAACTTGAGACTCATCACTCTGTCTGACACTCTTTTCACTTCTAGAACAGTCCTGACAAACTCCTCCTTCAAGATGACTCCGACTCCATTTCTCTTCCCATCCACACCATGATAAAACAGCTTAAACCCTGCTCCTATGCTTCTAGCCTTGTTACCTTTCCACCTGGTCTCCTGAACACACAGTATGTCCATCTTCCTCCTCTGCATCATGTCAGCCAGCTCTCTACCTTTTCCTGTCATAGTTCCAACATTTGTCATAGTTCCAACATTGCAATGAGTACAGTACTACCCAACCCAATATCAGCTGCTGAAACATCAGAAGGCAGCTGATCACAAACTGAAGCATGGTCGTCCAAAAGCCAATGACCAATAAAAATGCAGACATTTTGAATTATATTTTAAAATAAAATAATATTATTAAAAGCTATGTAATTTTTATTATTAAAGCCAAATGTCTTAATATTAATATTAAAGCAGGTGCATTAAAAAGAACTATTTAAAAGTATAATTTTTTATTGATTTCATTATTATTTGACTGGTGTACAAAAGAAGTATTGATCAAGGAAATATGTTGATTTATTTTATAAGTGGTTTGCCCATCGTTTTGTTTAATATCTTATTAAAAAAATCCTGCCGAGAGATCATCAACATTTATTTGTACACTTTCTGGGGGGGGGTGTCAAAAAAAGAGTGCTCTCTGTACACTTGGGAAAATGTTTAAAATTTTGAACCCTTAGGGTTTAGGGTTTATGGTTAGGGTTTAGGGTTTAGAGTTAGGGTTAGGGTTTAGGGTTAGGGTTTAGAGTTTTGGGTTTAGAGTTAGGGTTAGGGTTTAGGGTTTAAGGTTAGGGTTTAGGGTTTAGGGTTTAGAGTTTAGGGTTAGAGTTAGGGGTTAGGGTTTAGGGGTTAGGGTTTAGGGTTTAGGGTTAGGGTTAGGGTTTAGGATTAGGGTTGAAATTGAACATTTTTTTTTTTCATTAAGGTTGTGAACATTTGTCCTGTGAACAAATGTCCTGTGAGCAAATGTCCTGGAACCCTTCAATATGCCAGATGTTCTGTCACAACAACAAAACAAGGGATCCATCTACCAAATAAAATCATTTTGATTTGATAAATATTGATTTGTGCCTGATGAAATATGATAAAAGTCTTGCATGACAAAAATAAAATCACAGTATAACTTATTTACCAATTAGAATAACCCATACATGGCCAATTACATTTGCCTATCTTGGATATGTCAGAGTCCTATCTTGAGACATCAGTTCAACCCACTTGAGGTTGTGGAAGTGGGACCTTTTTAGGAACCTGTATTTTAGCCCACTTGGGCTTATCCAAATGAGACCAATGATGTCAGCCTGAAAGGGTAACCTATCTGTTTGACATGGACACATCCATTTGGTCCCCACATGGCCTGCTTGAGAGAAAGATCCAGATGTCGTGGTCCCTTTTGTGTTGTGTATGCTGGCCGAAAAGAAAGTTTACATTCATTCATTCATTTTCTAAGCCACTTAATCCTAACTAAGGTCACACGGAGGCTGACGCCCATTTTAGCCAACTCTGGGTGAGGGAAGGCACACACACACACACACACACACACACACACACGCACACAAAACCATTCACTCACTCCCACTAATAATAATAACAACAACAACAATAATAATAATAATAATAATAATAATAATAATAATAATAATAGTAATAATAATGTCTGAGTGCCTACTAACCAGGCTTCACCCTTTTGTCATGAGACATTATCACAGAAGGGGCATCTCTCTGTCCTTTCACAGACGTCCCTCTGTGACATCATCCCCACCTATGATCTGATTGGCTGAGCTGTCACAGATCTTTCTTTCTGAGGACTGCTGATGTCGCCTGGTGTACTTCCTGTTGTGCTTGATGAGTCCTATCCTTGAGCAACAGTGACGTTAGCATGCACAACTTTCGAGGTCAGCACTTGGCATTGATTGGTCATTTGCTGCTATACATGCGAAATCTTAAAACTGTTTAAAGCTTAGTTGCTCGAACCACCACAGATAAAACTAGCTGTGATGACGTCACACGCCTAGGATCCTGGTTAGACATCTGTGCCCCCATAGCAACGCCTCACAAACTCAAGTATGGTGCGCAGTAAGTGTCCTTCATTCTAACTCATCTACAAACAACTAAAAGGTGATAGTACACGTTTCAATAAACACACACCGACATGTAACTAGAACTTCATGCTCACAAAAAGTATGTCAATTGCAGGATTTAATACAATTTGCAGTTTGCTCTCTCTATAATTAGGTTATTGCTCACAGTGAGGTATAAGAGAAGACTATTAATTTAGTGATAACAACTTAAAATAGCATTTTAAAAAATTATTCACACCGTAACAACTATTTTATTACTCTAAATGGAAAAGCCGAAAGGAACTCGAACTCGTTTAAAGCAGTAATTCTGCTGGATGTGTTGCCACTCGTTGCCTAGGTAACAATCTTACGTGTGTCCCACACAGAAATGCTTTCGGGTGAAACTGCGAGCAGTATCTACACGGATAATTAAAATTGATGTACAAAGGTGTTACTAAACAAATAAATACATCATTTATTATTATTATTATTATTATTATTATTATTATTATTATTATTATTATTATTATTCGGCATGTATAGAACGGACATTCAGTAAGAAAAGTCGTTAGCAAAAACCTGTGCTTGTTTTTTTTTGGATAGCTACTCTGTGAGTTTACAAATACTGCATACAGTCACGGGAAATAACAACAGTTTCCCGAATTGTGGACCCAAGCATCGCGTTTCCTTTCCTGTGAAACCTGAGTACAGGACACGGTAATAATTTTCCAGGTTGATGTTCGTCGGAAAATTAAAGTTATGTTCAATGTTTCCTTCCGGAATTGTTTTTTTAGGGGAACTCAGTGTTGATCTGTCAACCAATAGCATCTTTTCGCTCTGATTGGCAATCAGTTAAAGCGTGTGATTGAAATACTTTTTCAAATACTTTTCATACTACAACTGTACCTGCATTGCTCTCTCTTTATACATTTCATTTAAGTGTTTAAAGTGTAAAGTGATACTGCAGTGTTTTGGTTAGCCCTTGCAGTTAGCATTTAATGAATAATGGAACAAGGGGGTGGTGACATTGTGTGTTTATGGTGTGTATGTGTGTGTGTGTGTGTGTGTGTGTGTGTGTGTGGGAGGCTATTGGGTCCTATAAAAAAAAAAAAAAAAAAAAAAAAAAAAAAATGTGGTTAGCATGTCTGACTCAAAGCAAGAAGGCCTGGGTTCGGGCTTGGCACTTCCTGTGTGGAGTTTGCATGGTCTCTCAATACTTGCCTGGGTTTCCTCGAGGTACTTTGGTTTCCTTGCACAGTCCAAAAACATGCATAGTATGATAACTTTTTTTTTTTTTTTTCACACTGAGCCATAATGGCTCATCAGACCGGTGCTTATTTCCAGTTTCCGTAGCGTGAAGCAAGTTCAACTCCTGGATGGGACGCTAGTACATCGCAGGTTACCTTTCCATTATATTTTTACTGGTACCCATTTATTCTGATGGGTGAACAGAGGCACACTTGTCGTTGAGACCTTGCTCAGGGGTCTTAGCACATTTGGGGTCTAGCTAGGATTTGAACACACAACCTCCCGTTCATGAGCCCAGCACCCTACCCACTACACCACCGGCCCCATTTAGTACAATAACTAGTTATTCTAAATTACCCTTAGAATTTGCCTGCAGTGGACTGGTGAGCTTCAGGGTGTACATCTCCCTTCCTCGGAAGTAGGCTGAGAAGAGCGCCTTAGAAAATGAATGAGTGGTTTATGACTAACTGCACTTTCCTTCTGACCCTGATGTCCCTTCACTCTGGATCAGCATAAATCTGCACTCATCAGACCGCATATCCGTCTCCATTGTTCCAGAGGCCTATTTATGCATATTGCTTATTTAGGCATATTGCTGAAAATTGGAGTTTCATATAAAATGGCCAAGAATTTTAGAGGTACACTGTTCTAGATGACCTGGATCATCTGAATGTTCATGGTATTAACGATCTAACTTTCTTTTCCAACCAGTCACTGATGATCTCATCCGCCGTCGTGCTGAGCACAACAACTGTGAGATCTTTTCTCTGGAGGAGGTTTCACTACATCAGGAGAATATTGAACAGATAGAGCACATTGATCAGTGGTGCCGAGACCTGAAAATCCTGTATTTGCAAAACAACCTAATTTCCAGGATAGGTACACAGACATAGTATGTTTTTTAAACGATATTTGGCTACGGCATTGTCATGACTACAGTGTTACGCATGAGTACATTTTCATTGTGAAAGCAACTGTGTTATGATTCTTGTTATAAAAATAAGTGTATATTTGTTTTGTAGAGAATGTTGGCAGACTGAAAAAGTTGGAGTATCTAAATTTGGCATTAAATAACATTGAAGTGATTGAAAATTTGGAAGGTAAAAGCTCTGTTAAGTCTTCTGATGTCACTTTATTGATTTATTATTATTATTATTATTATTACAATTTATTTTTACAATGGACTTTTTTCAGTGTGTATACGACTATACTATACATAATGTGATACATGTGTAGGTTGCGAAGATCTTCAGAAGCTTGACCTGACTGTGAATTTCATTGGTCGATTGAGCAGTGTGGAAGCTCTGAAGCAGAATCTACATCTCCGGGAACTCTTTCTTGTGGGAAATCCCTGCACTGACTTCAAGGGCTACAGGCAATATGTTGTGGCTTGCCTACCTCAACTTCAGGTACTGCACATAGGAAAAAAAGGGGCTGTGTCCTATTACCCATACTTTGCATTATTATTTGCAGTTATTATTTGCAGGCAAAATTCAGTGCTCAGTATGTCCATATACTTACGATACATTTATACTAATAGTGCATTACCTAAACCTGTAGCCTGCATCATCACCACACAACATAGACCATAATTCAACTGGAGCTTCTAAATAACCAGAATAAAGAAATCCCTGGGGTGGCACAATAGTGTAGTGGTTAGCATGTCCATCTCACAGCAAGAACGTCCCAGGTCCAAGCCCCATAGCTGGCGAGGGTGCCGCTGTGTGGAGTTTGCATGCTCTCTCTGTGCTTGTTTAGGTTTCCTCTGGGTGCTTTAGTTTCCTTCCACATTCCAAAGGCATCCATAATAAGATAACTGGATATTCTGAACTGCCTCAAGCTGTAAATATGTGTGTGAATTGTTGGATCTTTGATGGTCTGGTGAGCTTTTCTGAGTGCACTCTGCCTTCACCTTGATTTGGCTGGGATGGGTTCCAGCCTCTTCTTGGCCCCCAAAAAGAAGAGAGAGATTGAGAAAACGAAATGGAATGGAAGATAAAAATGACAGACCAAAGCAAAAACAAATGAAACACTACATATTTCTGCAGTTGCAAAAATATGTTATGTAACCACACTATGGGTAAATGGTACGTTGTCTTTGTCAGCAACATGCTGACCTAAATTTCAATTTGTTATATACAGGTCTTCTGAATCGCACTTTGTCTGGACCTTCACCCAGGACCTGTTTGCCTTGGGTGACCCTACCAGGGGCATTATGCCCCTGACAACATAGCTCCTAGGATCATTAGGTCACGCAAACCCCTCCACCATGATAAGGTGGCGATTCAGGGAGGGAGAGATACAGGCTACAATGCAACATCAATACGAGCAATAAAATTCTTGGACTCAGAGCCCCATCAATATTGCACATAAAACAAAAAATCGTTGAGTACAGTGGTACACCTCACCTTACGAAAGACCCAACAAATGAAAAATCCAGGTTACGAAATGCATTTATCTAAAATTTCCGTCTTTGGATACTTAACAAATTCATGTTACGAAACACGGCATCTCAAAAATTCAAACAATGTGCGAGTTGCTCTCCCATTGGCTATCTCCCAACATCCTGCCCCACTGGCCTCCCATTGGCTATCTCCCAACATCCCGCCCTGCTGGCCTCCCATTGGCTAGGAAGGAGCTGCATCTCCATAATTCATGTCTTCGACCCATTGTTCGTCACGGACCCATTGTTCGTCACGCGTAAAGGACAAAGTTACTGTTGTTTCGTGAGTTTTTCGAGTGTGCTCATTTCAACTTTATTTTTTGGCTCAGGCTTTTAAACTACATGAATATTTGTAAGATTGTCACTCTGCTAAAAAGACATGGTCAACACACGCGCGCACACACACATGCGCGCACACACACACACACACACACACACACACACACACACACACACACACACACACACGCACGCGTGTGATTCCCGATGAAAGTGATTTCCGGTGCGAGTGAAAAGAAGAAGCGGGCTCGTGTCATGCGGTTGAGTGATATCGCAAAGGAATTTGGCCAAACCCGTCTATTGATACGATATGATATTGAAGCAGAAGGAGGCCTTAAAAGATATACTTTTATAATTTTTAAAGGGTTTAGGGGGTAGTATTGGGAGCCTTGGAATGAATCAAGCCTTTTACATGTAAAATACGGCTCAACTTACGAAAAATCCAGGTTACGAAACCACTTCTGGAATTGATTAATTTCATAAGGTGAGGTACCACTATGTTTGGTGTTACAGAACAGAAACAAGAGAGATGAAGATAAACAGTAGTAGATAAAACCCTGACCTTTTCTTTCCATATGCAATTGCATACTGATCTTATTTTCTTAACAGTGGCTAGACGGCACACTGATAGGGCGGGGAGAACGCATTCAGGCACTGCAAAATTTTGATGACTTGAAGAAGCGCATCTTGGAACAAGAAGAAAAGTACGTGGAAACGAGAGAGAAAGAGAAGGAGGACGGACTAAAAGAAAATTTAAGCAGTAACCCTCAGGGTTTCGATCTTGAGCATCTCCAGACAAACCAGTGAGTATAACTTATGACTGTTTCACAGACGCATTGTGCATTCAGCCAGTTCACTCACTCTCACTCATTTGCAGGACAGATTAATTCTATATGGGTTGCGGGGACGCTGATGCTTATTTCAAACATCACTGGCCAAAGGCAGGGTGGACCTCATAAAAGTTCATCAGACCATCATGGAACCAATACACATAACCATTCACGCCCACACCAAGGGACAGTTTGGAACAGCCATTTATCCTAATGTGTATGTCTTTAGATTGTTGGAAGAAATGCATATCCCTGAAAGCATAAGGGGACATGAACTAGCTATGAACTCGAACCCAGAACCTTCTTTCGGTGAGGCGTGATGTGCTAAGCACTTCACCACAACTATACCCACTCAGCCAATTCTTTTCAATGGAATCCTGGTTCTAGTTTCATATTCAGTCACCAGTTAACTAACTGTATATGGAAAAAAAAAGGTCCCAGCATTGTTATCAGAGGAAACCCGATGTTCCAGTTTAACTGGTTTTTATATTGACTGGTAACACTGGTTTATAGATGTTTACTTTTGGTTTTCTGCTGCCGTTTACCTTATCTCTCTTTTAGTATTGCAGATTTATCATGTCCTATAAATCTACTTCAGGGTGAAATCTGACGCTCCAGTTTGTTGTGTAATAGGGTTAAACATATCGTACCTGTATATTGCACCAACATAAATGATGCACGCAAAAATGTATCTATAAAATCTTTAAACTGTTGTAAAATGATCATAAACATGGGAGAGTTCATACCTGGTCCTGTGTGGGAAAAAATCTTTCATGCATCAGTATGTTTCCTAAGTGCCTGAGAAAGTGTGCCACCAAGAAAGCAGCAAAAAAAAAAAAAGGTCATATTTTGTTTCCTAAAGGAATGTGTATTTGTATCAGGAACAAGTTAATATGGCTGTATGTGTAATCTGATGACTGTGTTATCCGGTGCCAGTAGCCAAGTCTGGTTGCGAAGCTGTTGAAAATTTAGCCTTATTTTGCCATCTTATTTATTTAACTTGTTTTTTCGTCTATCTTTTTATAATCTTTCATGTTCAACCTTTCTGATCCTCTCCATCAACACCTCCTCTCTAGCCTCAGTGTATTGTGCACTGGGCTTCTCCCTCTCATCCACTCATACCCTTTTGTCCACTGTAGTATTATTGATCTTTTATTAACTCCAACATGTTATGTTCTCTCGCTGCATAGACTCTCGGGACAGCTAAGTACACCTCCATCTCTTCTTCTTCTCTCTTCTCGGTACCAGGATCTCATTAGCCTTTGCTTTTGCTGGAGTGAAGTTCCCGTACCTCCTAATCAGCGCATCCTCATCTGAACTCTTTTTCCTCATTCTCTTCACGCTGAGCACTGAACTTGTTCTCTTCTGCAGAACAGTGTCCTCCCTGAAAGAGTCCCCGATCATACAGCACCCTTCAGAGGCTGTCACGGGACCTCAGTCATAACAAGCTTATGATCACGCCCCAGTGAACTGAAGAAGTCATGGGCCTCAGTGTTCATCTCACTGTTCCACCGTTTCTTCCACACAAGAATAAAGTCAATCTGAGACATGAAGAAGTACATGCAAGTCATCCAGGTCCACATCTTCTTGGATTTTTTTTTTTTTCTTGCATCTCAGATAGGTTGCTTTCAGGTTCATATCCAGTATGGTGTCCTTCAATAGGCCACTGTTTTGACTGGTCGTGACATGATAGTGCCATTTAGGGATCCATTATTAATTTTCTTGCTGAGATGTTTGCTGAAGCCTCCCAAGACTAGCAGAACATTGTGTGCTGGAGTAGCTGTTACAATTGTTTGAACTTTGCCATGAGATTCCTCTGCACACTCCTCACTATCCCCTTCTGTTGGACTGTACACGGATAGCACAGTGAGTCTCAGGTTTCCATTTAAAGTGATCCTCAGAACTCTTGGGGATATCAATGTGATCTCTCTTGCTAATTGGTTGGTTCTTGCACTCAATACAAATCCAATACGTCTTCTTACTGCAGCCTGAGATTAGTTTCTCCATGATGATGCTGTCACCAGGTGACTCCTATCTCCCATCCTTTTTATGTACATGGGATCATCATGAAAGATCCTGTACTCCTGCATTACAAGGATCTGCAGGCTACTATCCTGAAACAAATATCCAAGCCCCAGTCTTTTCTCTACCATTTTGATTGTTCTTGCATTCAGAGGGCAGAAGCTGGTGGGACAGATTTGACAGGACAGGACTGATTTTCATTTTATAAATTTCAGTTTTTATTTAATTCGGGAGGCATCCAGCCATCATCCATTGGTCTTTCTGACTGCTTTAATTCAGAAGAGTCTTGTTGATATTGATTTTTTCCTTTCTTTAATTGAACTAGTGGCTTCAGACTAATGTTTGTAAGGTATTTTTTTGTCATGATCCATTTCAATGGCTAGTAGAACCTAATGACTCCATTTGAGTAAGTCTTCCTATTCATCCTGCCGGTCACTATTCCTACCAGCATACTAGTATAAAGAAAAGGCTTGCTAGAGATTCTCCCACAGATGCAGAGGCTAATTCCACCATCTTGCTGATAGAGCTGCCCAGATGCAAGCTGGATTTAGAGCTTTCCCTGATCATGGCAGCTGAATGTGTACAAGATCTTGATGAAGGACCCACCAAACATGCTCCAAGACTGTTTATTCTATATTCACAGCTGACCTCCATCTAGAGGCATTTCCCCAATATACCACCTGGGGGCCTGCCTGATTAGAGTTTTCTTTCCACTTGCGAAAGAGAGGGAGCTCAAGTCAGATCCAAAGAACAAGGCCTGAGGATAGAAAGTGAAAATGGCTGACCCATTTCAAGTGTCTATTGGGTCTGACTGTATTGAGTCTATGCTGTTCAATGGAGATCCCAAGAGAACCCTTTAGCTCAGAGGAACTCCACCAAGCAAGGGAAAGAATCAAGGAAGAAAAGGCGCACTGAAAGGATGATATTTCCCTGGAGATCATGAAGTGGCGTGATTTTGATGACTTCATCAAATTAGTCCAAACTAGGCTTTGGAAAATGGAGTTGCCCCTAATCAGTGGAAATTAAGTAGCATCATTCCAGTCCCAAATAATTAGAAGTACCAGATACCTTACTGATGATTTCCATTTACAAAACGCAGTTTGGTACCAAGACAAAGTCTTATTGTCAAAATGTCTTATTACGTAAAGTCAGAAGAGTGAACAGCACTTTATTTAATCCAGGTCAGTAATATAAATCACAGTCATGCATGAATAAGTACATCTATTATGCTTTCCTGCTTTCTTTTTCACACTTCACAACACGCCACCATGTTGTAATATCAAAGGATTTTAGCATAGCACAACCGTTCCTGTTTTACAGCATACATCTACTTATCTGTCATGGTATTTGGTTGTGATTGAGATTCTGGCAGGAAAAAAAAGAGGAATCTACATTGAGTGAATGCTACCTGTTCCACAGAATCTCACGCTGTCTCGTCAATGAATGTAAGTTTGATGCATGAGTGAGATTTCATAAAGGAATGATGAAGTTTAAGTCCGTCAGTGTAATGGTTCCAGGAAAATGTAATAACAAAATGGCTATTTTTATTATAAAAGCTAAATTGATGACTTGCTCGTCGGGTCATTGACAATTCCCCCCCATAAAGGCTCAGGTGCCTGTAGGTATTCAAAGAACCTGCACATCACTTGCATAAAATCTATTTGCTCCCTGTGTATTGTCCAGCCCTATTATCTATGCTATTCTCAGCTAGGAACACATAGGCATTACACAGAGTTTGTAATGTTTGTGCAACACGGTTGTGCGGTGGTTGTGTAGTGGCGCGTCCTTCTCACAGCATGAAGGTTCTAGGTTTGAGTGGTGAGTTTGGGCATTTCTGTGCAAAGTTTCTGGATGTTAGTGTGAATGGTTGTGTTTATATTGGCTCTGTGATGGTCTGGCAAGCTTTGGTGCTAATGTGTTGTCAGGTCTTGTTGCCTAGGTAACCCTCTCACAACATTCCCCACATAAAATTCTTTCCAAATGAAACTGTGAGAAGTAACTGAGGAACTTGAGCTAGTTCCCTACAGTAGATCTATGGGAGATTTTATTATTATTGTCTCAAATTATTTGCCTTTTTAAATAGCTCATTATTCTCATTATTATTACGATGTGCAGAATATAGATCAGAGGCGGTTGTACGTCATGAACCAGGAAAAGTTCAACGTATATGAAAATATACATTTAAAAAATTGCTATTTCAGAAATGTTGACCCACCCATAGCATTTTCAGTAACTGGCCTTGTAAAATTTCTGTGTGCAGTTGTAAAGCATGGGATATTTTCACACGGCAATAATCAGCCGCTCTCCATGTTGATGTGGGCGGAATCCTGAAACTTGCGTTTGTTGTTACCCTATTGAAAATGTGTTGGCGAACTCGGTGTTTGGTGGCATCTGTCAATCTGTGATATCTTTAGGCTCTAATTGGCTTAGTTGAACTTTGCACCCGCCCACTTTGCATTGCGTGAGAAAATTTCAGCTCTCATTTCGCCGCTCATTATTCTTCCATTCGTCACATGGTTGGTTGACATTTATCGTTTTTTCCTGTGAACACATTTTTGAAAACACATCAATGTTACAAGCGGCACAGGCAACAGGACTACCAATATTCTTGTACTAGTACCGTTACTGAGGGGCCGGTGGTGTAGTGGTTAGGATGCTGGGCTCATAATCAGGAGGTTGTGTGTTCGATTCCCAGTTAGACCCCCACTGTGCTAAGACCCCTGGGCAAGGTCTCAACCACAAGTGTGCCTCTGTTCACCCAGCAGTATAAATGGGTACCAGTAAAATATACTGGGAAGGTAACCTGCGACGGACTAGCGTCCCATCCAGGAGGAGTTGAACTCCTGGTCGCGTCACGCTACGGAAACCGGGAAAAAGCACCGGCCTGATGGGCTCGGGTGTAAAAAGCCCACCAGACTGCCTACTCGTACCTCTACTGCTATGCCGTCATCATATCATAGTAGTTTTGTGCTGCACTCAGATAAAGAATAAGAACTTCATTACTGTGTGTAGGAACGGTGAAGGCAATCAAACATAATTGTACCTTTATAACAGGAAATCAGTGAAAAAGAACTTCTGCACGTCAGTGGAATATTGTTCGGCGCAAAGTAAGCACTCTTTCCTGGTCATGGTTGTGGTGGATCTGAAACACCAGGAGCAACAGAGATAAACATTTCCTGAGTGTCCTTGATGACTGGAAAACATATGGATTGTAATACCGGAGTTCATAATTCTGTTTTTAAATATTGTAAGATAAGAAAGGAAATGAGATGATGACCAGTTTCAAGGACTTTATATATAAATTTAAACAGATTTGGGGTATTGATGATGGTAATTCCTCCGCAGATGTCTGAATTTTCCACGAGTCCCATCTCACACACACACACACACACACACACACACACACACACACACACACACACATACACACACACACACACACACACACTGATCTCAATTGCTTGATGAATGAAAGAGATTTGTACCCTGCTTCATCAAATTAAACACAAGTTTTCGAGCTTTTTCATGCATACATTTATCTCTTATGTAGATCATTGTGGTTGCCTTCAAAAAATTGCTTGCCACAAAATTACATGTCACATGTACATGTCATATCGGTATTATGACATGTACCATCCATATCTATGTTCATCATCAGTTCATTTTCTGTAACCGCTTAATCCTAATTAGGGTCGCGAGGAGGCTGGCGCCCATCCCAGCCGACTCCGGGCGAGGGCAAAGTACACCCTGGACAGCTCGCCAGGCCATCGCAGGGCGGAAACACGCTGATGGCTTTGCAGCTACTCTCGTCGAAAGTCAGCAATGGTTCTTTTACATGAGCCTCACACCATAGACAGTGAGAGACATGGCCGGCCATTGATAACCCAGTTAGTCACTCTCCACAAGATTGTCACTGTCCCCCCAGTGCAGCTAACTGGGTTATCAAAGGCCAGCCGTGTCTCTCACTGTCTATGGTGGGAGGTTCATGTAAAAGAAACATTGCTGACTTCCGACAAGAGTTAGCTGCATAGATGTCAGCATGTTTTCCGCCCTGCGATGGCCTCGCGAGCTGTCCAGGGTGTACTCTGCCCCCGCCTGGAGTCGGCTGGGATGGGCGCCAGCTTTCCCTGAACCCTAATTAGGATTAAGCGGTTAAAGAAAATGATGATGATGACGAACAATCAGCTAGTCACTTGTGAATGGGTATGTGTAAAGAGAAGGAAATCTATTCAGCACTGGCAGGGAACACACAGTGCCGTGGCCTCACGCTCAGAGAAGCGGATTTGGGAGCAAAATGTCGCTGGTTCGATTCTCGAATCTGCAGTAAAAATGTGTGGCAGTGGAGGTGTGAGCAGCCAGGAATGTGGAAGATGGGAAGGTGCTGAAGTGCTCTGGAACAAGGCATGCAACCCCCAACTGCTGTCCTGGTGCCCACTGCCCCGAGTGTGCATGTGTGTGTGTGTGTGTGTGTGTGTGTGTGTGTGTGTGTGTGTTCACTTTGGGTGGGTTAAATACAGACGTCTAAGAATTCCTTGCAGAATGAATACAGTATAAAATAATAATAAATAATAAAAACATTTTGTATTCTGGGGCAGTGGTGGTCTAGTGGTATAAGGCGCCGGATCGCTGATCCAAAGGTTGGGGGTTTGAGTCCCACTCTCCACAAGGTTGTCACTGTCCCCTCCAGTGCAGCTAACTGGGTTATCAAAGGCCGGCCATGTCTCTCACTGTCTATGGTGTGAGGCATGTAAAAGAACCATTGCTTACTTTCGACAAGAGTAGGCTGAAAAAGCCGTCAGCGTGTCCAGGGTGTAATCTGCCCTCGCCCTGAGTTGGCTGGGATGGGCACCAGCTTCCCCGCGACCCTAATTAGGATGAAGCGGTTACAGAAAATGATATGATGATGATTTTGTGTTCTACGTCTAAAACAAATAAGAGGGACAGAAAAAAAATATGTCTGGGTATGTTTACATATATTAAAAGGGGTGTGAAAGTCAAAACACGTAACAGATATTAGTGTTTGTAGGCTAACACTCTCTCTCTCTCTCTCTCTCTCTCTCTCTCTCTCTCTCTGTGTTTTAGCTCTCAGATAACCAAAGAGAAGAAGAACCCAGAGCAAGATATTGAGTGTCATCCAAATCCGAAATCAAACTCAGAGGAGGAGGACAAAGATTTTTGGGAAAAGCCATGTGCTTATACTCCAGAGTCAAGACTAGAGATACATCGCCATCTAGAGGAAAAGAGGAGAGAAAAAGACAGAATGAGGTACGCTTTCATAAAGAAGAAAATATAGCCAGAAAATGAGGATGGAGGAGGAGCGGTAGCAAGAAGTTAAAACATGACCATTCAAAAAAAAAAAAAAAAACAACAACCAAGAACAGAACAAAGAGCCCGGACCAGATCTCGCAGCTGACCTGGACATACAGTGCCGATAGAATAATTGAATGTTTTGTGATTTGTAGCTACACTGATGCCACCAAAGAGCAGAGTATGGAATTTATGTTGACATTGGGGGAAATAGCTTCATAAATAACATTCCTTGTTTTAAATCTTTTGTTGTTTTAAGTCTTCTTCTGAAATTCACAGGTCGAGCTTTGTTATGTCCTGCATTTAGACACGTCACCCTGTTTCTTCCAATCATCAGTTGGTACCAAAAACTTTAATATCAGTGGAAAATTAATTAGCAGTGACCAATGATGGAATGTGGGGGGTCGTAGGATCACTGATCCGAAGGTTGGGGGTTCGAGTCTCCACAAGGTTGTCACTGTCCCCCCCCAGTGCAGCTAACTGGGTTATCAAAGGCGGGCCATGTCTCTCACTGTCTATGGTGAGAGGCATGTAAAAGACCCATTGCTGACTTTCGTAAAGAGTAGCTGCAAAGTCGTCAGCGTGTTTCTACGACCGGCGTGTTTCTAAGCCAGCACAGCTTGAAAACCCTGAAAATTTAGTAGTCAGTATACCTGAAATTCACATAACTTCACCAATATTGTAATAGTAAAAAAAAATAAAATAAGCTATGCATAGCTGAAGTTTTGAAGCAAAAACATGTTTGAAAGATGACGCGTCCATCTTGGATGTAATTATTTATGTTTTTACATCTTTTCATGTAATTTGAGCGTAACTCACAACAGTAAAGTGGTCTCACCAAGATGGCTGCCACCTAGCTGCAAAATTTAAACCCGTGCAATCTCGTCTTTTTTTTTTTTTTTTTTTTTTTTTTTTTAGATCAGTGATTGAAACAGGAATAAGGGGCAGTGGTGGTCTAGTGGTATAGGGCGCTGGATCGCTGATCCAAAGGTTGGGGGTTCGAGTCCCACTCTCCACAAGGTTGTCACTGTCCCCCCCCCAGTGCGGCTAACTGGGTTATCAAAGGCGGGCCATGTCTCTCACTGTCTATGGTGAGAGGCATGTAAAAGAACCATTGCTGACTTTCGTAAAGAGTAGGCTGCAAAGTCGTCAGCGTGTTTCTGTCCCTTGCTAAAAGGGTTGTGACAGGAAGGGCATCCGACGTAAAAACCTATGCCAAAATCAAATGTGCGAATCAGATGATTCGCTGTGGCGACTCCCGAGTGAAAGGGAAAAAGCCGAAAGGAAGACAGACAGTGATTGAAACAGGAATAGTGGTGGCCCAGTGGTAAGGTGCTGGATTACTGATCCTAAATTCACGGGATCAAGTGCAACTATCAACGGGTTGTCACTGCTGCCCCCCCAGTGCTGCTAACTGGGTGATCAAAGACCGCCCATGTCTCTCACTGTTGAAATGCTATAAAAGAACCATTGCTGACTTTCGCACAGGGTAGGCTACATAGCCATCAGTGTGTCTTTGCCCTGTGATTGCCTGGTGAGCTGTCCAGGGTGTACTCTGCCCTCACTCAGAGTTAGCTGGGATGGGCCCCAGCCTCCGGGCGACCCAAATTAGGATAAAGTGGTTCAGAAAATGAATGGATGAAATAGGTGTGGCTACTGCGTATGTGTTGCTGCTACATGATTCAATGCTAGGATAGGTGACAAATGAGCAGGTGGACACATGTTAATACTGTGGTTGGGTGTAAGAGCACTTGGTGATGTGCTGCTGATAGTGTGTGCGTTGCTGTAGATGTGTAGTATATACTCACACTCGGCCGTGTTCTGCTGTGTTGTGTAGAGAGACAAAGAGGAAGGATATACCTCCCAGAACTCTGATCACATCTGATGGAAGAGTGCTGAATGTTAATGAACCAAAGTATGTCAACAAGCATATTACACGCCTACAATACACACTACATACACCCACGCCAAACATTCCAGCATTTATATCACGTGTGCGCCACTGTTCCTTTAGGTTGGGCTTTACTCTCAGTGAAGATGAAGAAAACAACTGTGTGATTCTGGATCTGCATGTATACAGGTACACACACACACACACACACACACACACACACACACACACACACACACACCTTTTTCATAAAGCTTTCTAAATATACAATAAAGGTGTATATGCATAATATTCTCTCTGTACTGTGCAGGCATTTGGACACTTCCTTGCTGGATGTGGATGTTCAGCCTACATACGTGAGGGTGATCGTCAAAGGAAAGGTCGGAAATTCTCTCACTCATTACTTCACTCAAATTTACTCATTCGCTGAGCCGATTAACCCTACTGTGGTCACAGGGACTCTGGAGACTATCTCAGCCAAGTCTGGGTGACACCCTGAATAGTTTACTAGTCTATCTCAGGGTCAAAACATACAACCATTCAAATACATTCACACATAGGGTCAATTTTGAAAAGCAATTCAGCTTAATGTGCATGTCTTTGGACTGTGGGATGAAACCTGAGTACCTGGAGAAAACCTATGAAAGTACAGGCAGACTCCACAAAGAAAAACCCTTACTGAGGCTGGGACTCGAACTCAGGACCTTGTTGGTGTGAGGCCAACATGCTAATTAATTCATTTTCTGAACCGCTTAATCCTAATTAGGGCCACAGGGAGGCTAGTGCACATCTCAGCCGATTCGGGGTGACGGCAGAGTACACCCTGGACAGCTCACCAGGCCATCGCAGGGCAGAAACATACTGACGGTTATGCACGAAAATGCTGACGGCTTCACGGAACCATAGACAGTGAGAGACACGGCTGGCCTTTGATAACCCAGTAAGGTGCACTGGGGGGACAGTGACAACCTGTTGAGAGTGGGGCTTGAACCCCCAACTTTGGGATCAGTGATTCAATGCCATACCAGCAGGCCACCAGGCCCTTGCCAACATGCTAACTACTGCACTGCTGTGCTTAATGTGTACTGTATGTTAAACACACACACACACACAGAATGTGGATTGATTCAGTCCATCTATTTCTCCGCCCTGCTCTGCCTTTCTTTTTCCTTTTTTTTTCTCACAATGACTCTTTACTTTTACTCTGGTTAGTTTGCTGAGTGGTTGTTAAAACAGACTGATAGCGATAAATCTCTTTATATTTGACACTTCAGTGTTATTCGTCTGTGAGTGTGCATGTTTATGGCTCACTTTGTAACATTTTTATCGTGACAGGTCAAAGTTCAAGGCCGTCTCACAATCAATATACATAGAGTCTACACTTAATCATACCAGACGTGTACATCTGATCTCACGACAAAACTCTGACCTGCGAATGAACTCATACAAAAAGTAAACATCTATACCTGTATTTATGAACACTTTCTATCCTGGCAGCTCATGACCACTTTTGATTTGTTGCTTTGCATTTGGTGCTGGTTTGTATTACATATACAGTATAGGCCCCCGTTTTTCGCGGGGGTTCGGTTCCGGCCCTTCCCGCGGATCAAGAAATTCCACGAGTTATTTACCCGGAAGTAAAACCCTATATATCATATTACATGTGCGGATTATTAACGTGGAAGTAAAACCCTATGTATGACATTACATGCGCTAAAATATGCTTCTTGAACACATTCTATAGACAGTCTTACTCATTAATACAATAATAATGTAGTAAAATATAGTAATGATTAAGTAAAAACTTTTCAATTTTGTACTGTGATAATATGTAGTGATGATAAAATATATAAACAGTGTGTCTGTCTTCCTTTCGGCTTTTTCCCTTTTACTCGGGAGTCGGCACAGCGAATCAACTGATTCGCACGTTTGATTTGGCAGAGGTTTTTACGTCGGATGCCCTTCCTGTCACAACCCTTTTTTAGCAAGGGACAGAAACACGCTGACGACTTTGCAGCTACTCTTTACGAAAGTCAGCAATGGTTCTTTTACATGCCTCTCACCATAGACAGTGAGGGACATGGCCCGCCTTTGATAACCCAGTTAGCTGCACTGGGGGGACAGTGACAACCTTGTGGAGAGTGGGACTCGAACCCCCAACCTTTGGATCAGTGATCCAGCGCCCTATACCACTAGACACTATACAGTATGTATATATGTGTGTGTATACACACACATACACACACACTGGTGGGTGTATATATATATATATATATATATATATATATATATATATATAATGTTATACATATATATATATATATATATATATATATATATATATATATATAATGTTATATATATATATATATTCATTCACTGCATAATGGCACGCTACGGCATCATAACTTTTTCCTTTCTTTATCACATGGAGTAACTGACACGTGATTCAAATTTAGCCAATGGCGGAGAGCATTTGTTTCGCCCTCCCATTGATTGGTTGGGCGAAACAAATGCTCTCCGCCATTGGCTAAATTTGAATCACGTGTCAGTTACTTCCAGGTTTGTTGGCAATCCGTGAGTGTACGGTGGCGCGAGCGCAAAACCGCGAATGGTCAAGGGCCTGCTGTACCAGGTTCGCATAACTTAGAAGTAAGCTTGAATTATGGCTCAGGTTTCAGCATTTTCACGAGGACCAATCACAGCAATGATGCATCCACACTTTCTGTTGATACAAATTCTAATAGGGCGGCAATGGTTTGCAAGTGTGTCGGATAGCAAAGAGGACTGGTTTTGATTCCTGGGCTTGGGGAGTTTACGTGTTCTTTCTGTGCTTGTGTTGGTTTCCTTTGGGTACTCTGGTTTCTTCCCACAGTTCAAATACATACTCGGTAGGCTGATGGGCTGTTCCAAATCATCCCTAGGTGTCAGAGTGAGCTGTTCAGGGTGTAGGCTGCCTTCAGCCAGAGTCAGCTGAGATAGGCCCCTGACCTACCTCTTGAGATTGTGGGAAAGCAATCCTAGTTGACTTCAGGCAAGAGACGATACTAACCACGGAGCCTCCATGCCAAATCATTTCATGATCAACTTTATATTCAACCATACACTGAGACATTAAATAGCATGTAAATAACTTTTGTTTCATTTGGGGATTTTGCGGAATATATTTAGAGTTGTGGGAAGGTTGGCGTCCATCTCAGCTGACTCTGGGCGAAGGCCAGGTACATCCCGAACAGCTCACCAGACTCCATTCAAATCAACAGTGGTAAAACTTTAACATTCTACATATATAAGACTAAGAGTTAAGAGAATCATATATTTGTGTTTGGAAACACCCATGAAGCCATGAGGCTGTATCGCTGACAAAAAGACAGGAGATGGAGGTGGAAATGTCAGAGATGAAAAGCTACAATATCCTCTGGGAGTGATAAGAATGGAGGGAATTAAAAACTAATATGTTAGAGCAGGGGTCGGCAACCCGCGGCTCCAGAGCCGCATGCGGCTCTTTCACCTCTCTGATGCGGCTCCGTGGCTTTTCAAAATAATGTTGTACTTTATGGTGGCCGACGGGTGCACCACAAGGTACTTATTTACTCACATCGGAAGCCCGATGTTAATCGACTGTCTATGTAATTTTCAGTCACGGGTGTGGGCGGATATTTATTTGGTGCGGGCGGGGTAATTTTTTTGTGTGTGTATCCACAAGAACACAAGAACACACACACAAAATAACCCCGCCCACACCAAATAAATATCTGCCCTCACCTGTGACTGTTAATTTTCATCTATGTAATTTTCAACAATGGTATTGGGTTGGGTTTTTCCGGGCCTCCCACAAAAATGCCGGTAAATGCCGGTGGACCAGCGCTAATTTCGCAGCCTGTGAATACTCTTATTAGGCTTGTACACTCTGGAATCAGCATGGTTTAATTACAGCAGTAATTTGTGCAGGAGTTGTTACTTGTATTTGTCTTTGCAGGTGTTCCAGTTGGTTTTGCCTGCTGAGGTTGCACCAGATAGAAGCACAGCAAAAAGATCTCAGACTACTGGCCATCTGCTTATCACCATGCCAAAGGTATGCAAACAACTTGAATATTGCTCAATACACAGTTTGCATGGTATGTTGGTGATTTACTTCAACAAATTACATGAAAATTGACAGTTACAAAGCAAAAGCAGGTCATTTTATATAGAATAGCAAGTATAGTTTATACTCTGGATGCAGTCAAGTCCGTAATGTTAGAATCTTGTGTTCTAGATTAAATGGCGCTGATTGGAACCAACTTTATGTGATCGTTCATTCATTCATTTTCTGAACAAACATGTTTTATTTAAATCTGATATTTATGGTTTAGTGTTCTCTTCACTGTTGAAGAATTGTGAGGTGTTATCATAAGGTAGGTAAGGGTCTGTTGGGTTTTTACACCTGAGCCTAGTGTCTATCAGGCTGGTGCTTATCCCCGGTTTCTGTAGCGTGAAGCGACCAGGAGTTCAACTGGACCGCTAGTCCATCACAGTGTACCTTCCCAGTATATTTTTACTGGTACCCATTTATACTGCTGGGTGAACAGAGCAGAGGCACACTTGTGGTTGAGACCTTGCCCGGGGGTCTTAGCACAGTGAGCGTCTCAGTGGGATTCGAACTCACAACCTCCCGATCATGAGCCCAGCACCCACCCTAAGCACGACACCACTGGCCCCACTGAGGAGTTATCATGCTAAAATCTAAACAAGCTCTCTGTGTTCTTTAAGGTTTTTTTTGTGAATGTTAAGAAGCCCCTCCTTGAATCGCCACCTTATCGTGGTGGAGGGGTTTGCGTGACCTAATGATCCTAGGAGCTATGTTGTCGGGGGCAAATGCCCCTGGTAGGGTCACCCAAGGCAAACAGGTCCGGGGTGAAGGTCCAGACAAAGTGCGATTCAAAACAAACCCCTAAGACACGAGACAACATAGGAATCAGTCTCCCTTGCCCGGACGCGGGTCACCGGGGTTCCCTCCTGGAGCCAGGCCCAGGAGGGGCTCAAGGCGAGCGCCTGGTGGTCGGGCTTATGCCCATGGAGCCTGGCCGGGCCCAGCCCGAAAGGAGACATGGGTCCGCCTTCCCATGGACCCACCACCCGTGGGAGGAGTTTTAGGGTCGGGTGCAGTGTGAGTTGGGTGGCAGCCAAAGGCATGGGTTCTGTCGGACTGATCCTCGGCTACTTACTCTGACCTTCGGGACATGGAATGTCACCTCTCTGGCGGGAAAGGAGCCTGATTTGGTGCGTGAGGTGGAGAGATACCGACTAGATATAGTCGGGCTCACCTCAACGCATAGCTTGGGCTCTGGAACCATCCATCTCGAAAGAGGCTGGACCTTCTTCTATTCTGGAGTTGCTCATGGGGAGAGGCGGCGAGCAGGTGTGGGTATTCTTGTTGCCCCCCGTCTCGGTGCCCAAATGTTGGGGTTCTCCCCGGTTGACGAAAGGGTAGCTTCCCTCCGTCTTCGGGTGGGGGGGCGGGTCCTGACTGTTATTTGTGCTTATGCACCAAATGACAGTTCAGAGTACCCACCCTTTTTGGAGTCTTTGGGGGGGGTGTTGGAGAACGCTCCCTCGGGAGACTCGTCGTTGTCTTGGGAGACTTCAACGCCCATGTGGGCAACGATAGTGTGACCTGGAAGGGTGTGATCGGTAGGTACGGCCTCTCCAGTCTGAATCCGAATGGTGTGTCGTTGTTGGACTTCTGTGCTCGTCACAGTTTGTCTATCCACGAACACCATGTTCAACATAAGGGTGTCCATAAGTGCACTTGGCACCAGGACACCCTAGGTCGCAGTTCGATGATTGACTTTGTAGTCGTGTCATCGGACTTGCGACCATATGTTCTGGACACTCGGGTGAAGAGAGGAGCTGAGCTGTCTACCGATCACTACCTGGTGGTGAGGTGGCTTCGTGGTGTGGGAGGTTGCCTTCCAGACCTGGCAGGCCCAAGCGTGTAATCAGGGTCTGCTGGGAACGTTTGGCGGAGCCCCCTGTCCGAGAGGCCTTTAACTCCCACCTCCGGCAGAGCTACAACCACGTTCGGAGGAGGCGGGGACATGGAATCGAATGGGCCATGTTTCGTGCCTCCATTGCTGAGGCGGCAGCCCATAGCTGTGGCCGTAAGGTCGCCGGTGCTTGTCGTGGCGGCAATCCCGAACCGGTGGTGGACACCTGCGGTGAAGGGGCCGTCCAGCTGAAGAAGGAGGCCTATCGGGTTTTATTAGCCTGTGGGACTCCTGAGGCAGCAAACGGGTACCGGCAGGCCAAACGTGCTGCAGCCGAGGCTGTCGCAGATGCAAAATCTCGGGCGTGGGAGGAGTTCGGTGAGGGCCTGGAGAGTGATTATCGGTTGGCCTCAAAGGTTCTGGGCCACCATCCGACGCCTCAGGAGGGAAGCAGTTCTTCACAAACACTGTTTACGGTGGAGGTGGGGAGCTGCTTACCTTGACTGGGGATGTTGTTGAGAGGTGGGGGGAATACTTTGAGGACCTTCTCAATCCCACCAACACGCCCTCCGTGGAAGAGGAAGACCCTGGGGTTCGGGTGAGGGTCCGCCCATCACTGGAGTGGAGGTCACTGAGGTTGTCAAAAGCTCCTCGGTGGTCGAGCTCCGGGTTGGACGAGATCCGCCCGGAATATCTCAGGGCTCTGGATGTTGTAGGACTGTCTTGGTTGACACGTCTCTGCAACATCGCGTGGTCATCGGGGCTGTACCTCTGGATTGGCAAACTGGGGTGGTGGTCCCAATTTTTAAGAAGGGGACCGGAGGGTGTGTTCCAATTATCGGGGAATTACACTCCTCAGCCTACCTGGGAAAGTCTATGCAGGGGTACTAGAGAGGAGGATCCGACCGATAGTCGAACCTCGGATTCAGGAGGAACAATGTGGTTTTCGCCCTGGCCGCAGCACTCTTGACCAACTCTATACGCTCCACAGGATTCTGGAGGGGGCATGGGAGTTTGCCCAATCTGTCCACATGTGCTTTGTGGATTTGGAGAAGGCTTTCGACCGTGTCCTCGAAAGATCTTGTGGGGCGTGCTCGAGAATACGGCGTTCGGATCCGTTGCTACGAGCTATTCGGTCGCTGTATCACCGAGCCAGAGTTTGGTCCGTATTGGTAACAGCAGGTCGGATTCGTTTCCAGTGGGAGTTGGAGTCCGCCAAGGCTGTCCTTTGTCACCGATTCTGTTCATAATTTTTATGGACAGAATTTCTAGGCGCAGTCGAGGCGATGAGGGGTTCTGGTTTGGTGGCCATCGGATATCGTCTCTGCTTTTGCGGATGATGTTGTCCTTTTGGCTTCATCAAGTCGGGCCCTCCAGCTCTCATTGGAGCGATTCGCAGCTGAGTGCGAAGCAGCCGGGATGAAGATCAGTACCTCCAAGTCCGAGGCCATGGTTCTCAGTCGGACAATGGTGGAATGCACCCTCCGGGTCGGGAATGAGGTCCTGCCCCAAGTGGAGGAGTTTAAGTATCTTGGGGTCTTGTTTACGAGTGAGGAAGGATGGAGCGAGAGATCGACAGACGGATCGCTGCAGCCTCCGCTGTTAAGCGGTGCCTGTACCGGTCCGTTGTGGTGAAAAAGGAGCTGAGCCGCAAGGCGAAGCTCTCAATTTACCAGTCGATCTACGTTCCAACCCTCACCTATGGTCACGAGCTTTGGGTAATGACCGAAAGAACAAGATCACGGATACAAGCGGCTGAAATGAGCTTCCTTCCCCGGGTGGCGGGTTCTCCCTTAGAGATAGGGTGAGAAGCTCCGCCATCCGGGAGAGCTCGAGTAGATCCGCTGCTCCTCAGCATTGAGAGGGGCCAGTTGAGGTGGCTCGGGCATCTGGTCAGAATGCCCCCGGACGCCTCCCTGGTGTGGTGTTTCGGGCATGTCCAACCGGGAAGAGACCCCGGGGTCGACCTAGAACACGCTGGAGGGACTATGTCTCTCGGCTTGTCTGGGACCGCCTCGGTGTCCCCCCGGGAGAGTTGGAGGAAGTAGCTCGGGAGAGGGATGTCTGGACCTCTTTGCTAAGGTTGCTGCCCCCGCGACCCGACCCTGGACTAAGCGGAAGAAGATGATGATGATGATGATGTTAAGAAGCCGGGAAAAGGAATTTTAAACGACCACGAAGTATTCTGCACTGTAAGGAGGATGTGGGCCCGATGGTGTAGTGGTTAGGTTGCTGAGCTCAGGATTGAAAGTTCATGGGTTTGAATCCCTGTTTGACCCCCACAGTTCTGAGACCAATGGGCAAGGTCTTAACCACAAATGTGCCTATGTTTACCCAGCAGTATAAATAGGTACCAGTAAAAATGCAGGGAAGGTAATCTCCGATGGAGTAGTGTCCCAGCTAGGAGGAGTTAAATTCCTGATTGCTTCACATGAAGGAAAGTGGGGTACACGCCATATGCTCGGGTGTAAAATCTAAACAGACTTTACCCTTACTGTATGGAAAATGATCTGCAAGGTGTGTAATGTAATGTATTCATCACTATCCTCCTGCCATAGGACCAGCTACATGCCAGTGAAATGTTATTCGACCTTAAATTGAATTGTAATAAAAAAAATAACATCATCATGCCAAAAAAGGTAAAAGTAATCATTTGGTGACAGTGAAAGTTGAAGTTAGGTGGTGAATTGGATTAATTCTGGCAGGCCTAGCTTTGGGAATGCAGGGATCCCTCGCTACTTCATGCTTCAGTGCATCATGTTTTTTTTTTTTTTTAAATTATTAATCGAATTAAAAACTAATGAAATTAAGGAAGAATACGGAAAAAATTAAGGGAAATGCTGCAAAAACAAGGTCAATAATGCAAAAAACAAAACAAAAAAAACCCCTGAAACAAACAAAAAACAACACAAAACCTCCATCAAAACTAGTTACATTTTTGTGAGGTACATATCCAAGTGCGCGCATATGCATCTGCACGTGTGCGTGCGTGCGTCTGTATGTGTGTGTATTTACTGTATATTTTATTTACATCTTATGAATTTTTTTTATGTTAAATTGTTATTATAAGCATTTATAGCATTGAATATGTATGTATTGATATTATATACACATATACATGTATGTATACATCAGTGTGTATGTGGGGGGGGGTGATCCTACTTCGCTAAATTCGATGGTCGTGGGGGATTTCAGTCCCAATTAACTGCGGAACGTGAGGGCTCCCTGTAGTGCATAAAAATAAAAAACATTGAGTATACATTACTACCGACTAGGCTTCAATGTGGTATCCAGTGTCAAAATCATTGTTACCTTCTGCTTGTTGTTGTTGTTAGTGTTGTTGTTGTAGATAATTGGCCCTGAAAGTCCTACTTCACTGTTATTAGCAATCATAATTACATGAAACTCATCAGATTTGTTCTTATAAACTACAGCAAGAATTCCATGAAGCCTAATTTTAGAGTTTCTGACCAGAAGCAGAATTATGATGTCATAACTGTAAAAAAATTCAAAGTCCAACTGCTCCATAATACATGGACGGAATCAAACGTATCAGAAGGAATAACACAAACTTGATATATTTTTCTTCATGTTTTGATTTGGAATAGCATGTGTAGTGCTCCCAGTGCATTTGTGTGTATAGAAATAAAAGCGCCACGGCTCTAGGGAGTGTATGGATAATAGAGGTCAATGGACAGATATACTAGTGTCTGATGTGGACTTTTTCCAGCTACTTCTGGGTCTCTGTGCCTCTCTGTTTAATGTGTTCCTGTGAGTTTTGGTGGACGGCCCACTCTAGTCAGGTTTGTTATCCCATGTCTCTGTCCTGTTTGTAAAGCTCTTTCGTCTCCTGATTAGTGATGTTACAGACTCTGGGACCTTTCAAAACAGGGGTATATATACTGAGATGGTGTGACACTTAGATTGCACACAGGTGGATTTTAACAAATGGTGTGACTTCTAAAGGTTGATCGGGTTTTGCATGTTTAGGTGCATGGAGAGGTAACTGTGAAAAAAGGATCTCAAAAACTGACTAGTGAAAGAAAGCAAGAGAAAGAAAACTGTGGCGGAAATGAGATTTCAGGGGACTCAAAGGAAAAAGACAGGTAAAAAACCCATCCTATACCCGTATTCTTGTCTCATAGTCTGGTTTTTAATATATTTTGAGATAAATCTATTCTGAAGTTTTTCCACTTTAAACCCTCCGGGGTCTACAAACCCTCTGCAGGGACATAAGTCTCAACAAACCACAAAAAAATATATATATGTTTTTTTTTCAAAGACCTTATTCCAAATGTAAAATAAGGTAAAGGAAAGTTGGGCTTTTTTTGTTAGTCGGGCGACCCCTGAGAAAAGGGAAAAAGCCGAAAGGAGGAGAAGAAGAGCGGCTTTTTACACTCGAGCCCAATGGCTCATCAGGCCGGTGCTTATTTCCGGTTTATTTCCACAGTGTGAAGTGACCTGGTGTTCAGCTCCTCCTGGATGGGACGCTAGTCCATTGCAGGTTACCTTCCCAGTATATTTTTACTGCTGGGTGAACAGAGACACACTTGTGGTTAAGACCTTGCCCAGGGGTCTTAGCACAGTGGGAGTCTGGGATTCGAACACACAACCTCCTGACCATGAGACCATCCCCTTAACCACTATGCCACTGGCCCCAAATGTATAAAAAGAAAAAATATATATTTTATGAGCTTTATAAGGATAAGAAAATGAAGGACATGCACATTTAGTTCTGATTTAGAAAGCAGCTATTGATGGCCTGCCTCTCTCTCTCTTTCTCTCTCTCTCTCTCTCTCTCTCTCTCTCAATGAATCAATCACCCTTTCTCCCTTGCTTTCCACAGTGTAACCGCTGGTTGTCAGAGATTAGAAGTTGATCCCAGCAAAAGCTTTACTGTTAAACTGGCCAACATTGCCCAGAAAGAAGAAAACACAATGCAAGGACCCCTGCAACTCTCCTGGCCTTGCCAAGCCCAAGAGAAGCCTGTCTCGAAAGACTTTGTGGATGACCCAGAAGTGCCCCCGCTTATGTGAGAAACAGAGAGAAAGTCTCCTTGGGGATTCACTTATAAAGGCACTGTGTTGTTAAGAAATAAAGCCCGTGAGCAAATACATGTACAAAAGTGTATGTAGTTGTAAATTCCATTCAGGGGACTTGTATAATTCTTTTTGATGCAAGTGATGGCAGATCTTCACAAGTTGTCTTTGGTTTAGTACATAGGGATGGTTTACTTTTTACAGAAAAGTGATATACGTAATTGTTTTTGTAAACGCTAAGCCAAGAGTTGAACATACTTTAAGTGACAATTATGCACCGAGGGCGACATTTTAACATTTCAAATAAACAACAATTTTTAATAGTCTAAATAAACAACCTATTCTTACCATTGCAGAGGCAAGACAGGTAAGCTCTAAGCCCTGAGCTAAGATAAGCATTATGTAGCTAATGCAGTGCTTCTCAAATAGTGGGGCATGCCCCCCTTGGGGGGCACGGTGTGATGCCAGGGGGGGGCATATGACCCTGGGGAACATGCTTTTCTGGAATTGTGTATGAGAATTAAGTGTAATTGCACCTCCTCTCCAGTAGTTGGCAGTGGCGCTCTCATTGTCATGCTATGGTATAGCGTTTTTTTGCATGAGCAAACCATATAAAGTGCAGTAAACAGTTCTAACAGGAACGAAGAGAAAGGTGGAGAGAGACGGCGATATTAAGACATAAATAAGTAAAATGAGTTAACATTTAAAAAAAATTTTAGGCACATTGCTGCACTTTAAATCTTTTCTGTTACAGATTAAAAAACAATGTTAATAAAGGTACAATGTTATGCAGAGGTGTACTAATAATTTTATGTAGAAATAATACTATTTGTAGTCACTCGCGGGGCGATGGGGGGTGGGGTGTTTTTTCTTCCTAGAGGGGGCGCCACAGAAAATAATTGAGAAGCACTGAGCTAATGGTATTGAGTGTAATCGTTCGGAGTTTAGCACATCGTACATGCCTTCCATAAAGATGTTTAAATATACAGTGTAGGCACACAAGAAACACAAACTATTTTTACTGTTTACAGTATTTTTTAATATTAAAACATGACAATTATGCGACCTGTCCCAAATAACCATCAGAAACGTGTCAATTTCCGGGATTTGGATTCAAGAACTATCAATTTACAGCATTCTTCCCAGACCACAGTGCAAAAAAATCTCCCCAGCCTCCACGCTGTAATTCCCGAACACCACTTCATTGAATACCGATAAACTGCTGTGTTATAACGTTGCTGATTTGCTCGCATGCTTGACACGTTCACCTCTGACATTGTGATATCTTAACAAACCAGAGGCGACCTGATGAGAACGCAAATGAGCTAACGTTATCTTTACATTTCTAGGAGTAATGTGGCTAAATTACTAATTTCTGCCCAATGTCGTCGTGCGTTAGATAGTGTACGGCAGCAGATTGTGTCGACTCTATGTAGTGAGTACTTGTATGGGGGGCAAGTCATTTGGGGTATGACCATTGAAGCACCTCTGTATACTGTAGATTTCAGTACATACTGTATAGAGTAAAGAAGGATGGAAACAGAGTGAAGGATAGAATTTAAAAATAGAGAGCAGAATAGTACACATCCTTATCCTTTATTGTCATTTTAGATGATTGTACTGGATGTTATTACAAATATTGAAGTTAATTCTGAAACGTGCATGCAACCACTTACAGTACTTGAATTTTCCTCATGAAAATTCTCTGCTATGCCGATTTGTTGGGATTGCATATATTGTTATTTGTATCTTGTATGATTAAAAATAATTATTTTTTTTCACACGTGGCATTATAGTCTGCTAAACAACATGATGTTCCTTCAACAGTTTATTCCTACAGCTGGTCCAGAAATTCCAGAACAAATTAGTACCACTTGACTCAAGGCAAACCTGCACTTACACATTGCTTTTGTTGTTTGATTTCATTATTTTCACCTGTCGTTATGACTTCCCCCAATGGAGAGGGCGTGGCGAGGGGAGCTCTTGTGAGTGAATAAAGTAAGTGTAAAGTTAATGACATTCTTTCATTCATTTTCTAAACTGCTTAATCCTAATTAGAGTCGCAGGGAGGCTGGCACCTATCTCAGTTGACTCTGTGTGGAGGTTAGGTACACCCTGAACAGCTGGCTAAGCCATTGCAGGGCCAACACACACACACACACGTGCGCACGCACGCACGCACGCACACACAACCAATTACTCTCACAATTTGGTCTATGGGCAATTTTGGAACCATCTTTGGGAGTAACTGTGGGGCCGGTGGTGTAGTGGTCAGGGTGTTGCGCTTATGATCGGGAGGTTATGAGTTCGAATTCCACTGAGACCTCACTGTGCTAAGACCCCTGGGCAAGGTCTCAACCACAAGTGTGCCTCTGTTCACCCAGCAGTATAAATGGGTACCAGTAAAAATATACTGGGAAGGTAACCTGCGATGGACTAGGCGTCCCATCCAGGGGGAGTTCAACTCCTGGTTGCTTCACGCTATGGAAACTGGGGATAAGCACCGGCCTGATGAGCCATGAGGCTTGGGTGTAAAAACCCCGGACTTACCTTTGGGAGTAACTCGGACCAGAACATTTTTGCGCTCAGCATCAAAAGGATAGAACAACGCAATAACTGGTGCCGCATGGTGGCGATGAGCGCATTGAGCATATTCTGTGTATGGAGTATGCACTATACAAGCATAATAATAATAATAATAATAGGATCAAGAATGAGGACATCAGAGGGACAGCACGTGCGATGTTTTGGAGACAAAGTCAGACAGGCTAGTTTGAGATGGTTTGGACATGTACAGAGGAGGGATAGTGAATATGTTGGTAGTAGGATACTGAGGTTGGAACTACGAGGCTGAAGGCCTAGAGGCCGTGCTGTAGTGGTGGGTACACACCGGTACATGTCATGAACCCACTTGTTTTAGTGGCTGAGTTGCGTGTACTGACTTAATTTGGTCTACTTTATAGTTGATCAACATAAATTTCCGTGACTGTGTAAATAAAAAGCGGAGAATAAGTGCTAAATAGTTTCAAAGCCAAAGGTTATTTTAGTAAATCTAGTCATAAACATGATTCCATAAACACCACGAATCAGCCGTATAGTATTCTACCTCTGATTGGATACTGCTAACTAAGCTCAAGATTTGTGTCCAATGAAATTCCGGCTTCTCAATTGCTATCATGCGTCAAACAAAGATAGCCAAATTATCTCCCCACAGGGCACACAGTCACAGCCATGCGCGGGTTTACTTGCAAGCCGAGTCCAACAAAGTCGCCGGTAAGTAAGGCTAAGCTAGCCTGTGTTTATATTTGGTTCACACAGTCACGCCCGGTGACAGACCTACATCCCAGAAAACTGTTATTTTAAGATCAAACACGCATTTCTGCAGGCAGTTTATGCCCTGTTTGTCCTTGTTGACAGGTCTTACTTTTTGGAAATAACTAAATGCTTAATCCAAGCTAACGTTGTAAACATATTATATGTTTTAGATCTATTATAAACTTTTCTCTTTTTACAATGAAAATATCTATCTTAAGAGATTGTATGCCTATCCATATTGAACAAGTATTTTCTTGGATATCTTCATGTAATACGTCACCAGTGGAGCCGGTGGTGTAGGGGTTAGAGTGTTGGGCTCATGATCGGGAGGTTGTGAGTTCAAATCCCACTGGGACCCTCACTGTGCTAAGACCCCTGGGCAAGGTCTTAACCACAAGTGTGCCTATGTTCACCCAGCAGTATAAATGGGTACCAGTAAAAATATACTGGGAAGGTAACCTGCGATGGACTAGTGTCCCATCCAGGAGGAATTCAACTCCTGATCACTTCACGCTACGGAAACTGGGGATAAGCACCGGCCTGATGAGCCGCTAAGGTCGGGTCTAAAAAAACCCAAACAGTTAATCAAATACGTCACCATTAGTTATTGAATGAATGAATAATTATAATCAGCACAAACGACACTTGTTTATAATTGCATATGTATATGGAACATTGGAAACGGCCGAATGTCTTGCAGTGTATTTATAATATATTGTCATTTGTGGTTTGCATATTGTACTTCTAATACATGTACCAAGTAACTTGTCTGTGTTTTTTATGCAATTTTTGATAATTGTTCAAAAAAATACATGTACGTATAACATTCTCATTATAGATTTCAGCAATAACATTTTAACAATAAAATGTCTATATTTAAATGATAATGAACATACAATATCATTTACTAATTTCTTTGTTTTATTTTTTCTTATTACAGATATAATTGTCAAGTTCTGTAAATTTTATAATCGCCCAGACTAACTGCTTTTAAAGTTGAAATGCTCAAAAATGCACCTCTCAGCTTTTCAAATCTCAAAATTTTCTGGGGGTGACTCTCCCAGAACCCCCATGCGGAAGTAGGATACCCCCCTCCTGCACCCTCCCTCGACCAAAGAGGAGATTTATGGACGTGGTGAAGGAGGACATGAAGGTCGTTGGTGTAAGAGTAGAAGATGCAGAGGATAGGGTGAGATGGAGGCAGATGATTCGCTGTGGTGACCCCTGAAGGGAACAGCCGAAAGAAAAAGAAGAAGAAGAAGAAGAATTGGAACAGCCAGTTAACCTGATGTGCATGTTTTTGGACTGTGGGATTAAACCAGAGTACCCGGAGGAAACCCATGCAAACACGGGGAGAACATGCAAACTCCACAAAAACACAAATACATCTCAAGTGCAAACCAACGACTGTGAGGTGACCATGCTCACCACTTCATCACCGTACAACCACTGTGCACAGTTTAAAAAAAAAAGAATTTTATGTATCCTTTGTCAGTATCATGACTATATTTTGTATATTTATTTTTCAACTCATTGAAAGTTTGTATTTACATGGAAAATGTGTAATTCTCCAAGTGATCCCAAGCTTTTGAAGTAGAATACATACATGTGTATCTATCTGCCTATCTATACAGACAAACCTACAGTTAATATACTTATCACTTTAAAACCCGAAGCCGTTACGTCTCTGTTTAGTTTCCTCTCATCTGTACGTCCAGCTCACAGCACTGAGTCCTGTCTGTGTCCCAGGGGGAGATGAGATAGGTTGGAGATTGGTGGAGTTGTATTTTTAAACATTCATTCATTCTTTTGTAATCGCTTAATACCTAATTATAGTTGCAGGGAGGCTGGCGCCCATCCCAGTCGACTCCGGGCGAGGGCAGAGTACACCCTGGGCAGCTCACCAGGCCATCGCAGGGCAGAAACATGCTGACGGCTATGCAGCTCCTCTTCTTGAAAGTCAGCAATGATTATTTTACATGAAATTCAGACCAGAGACTGTGAGAGACATGGCCAGCCTTTGATAACCCAGTTATCTGCACTGGGGGTGAGGGGTGGGGAGTGTGTGTGTGTGTGTGTGGGGGGGGGGGGTAGTGACAACCTGTGGAGAGTGGGATTTGAACCCCCAACCTTGGGATCAGTGATCCAGCACCTTTACCACCAATCCACCACTGCCCTATTTTTAAACAGCAGACAACAATTCACAGCTTCGGGCGTGAACTGCCGCGTCTGTGTTCGTCAGCGTCTGTGCGTGCCTTTTCTGATTTTGTTATTTCACGTGCTGTCTTTTCGTGTATGACCTTGTGCCTGATGCTGTCTCTGTTTAGGTTTCCCTTGATCTGATTGTTGATTTTGTGTATATTGTATTAATACTTTTGTGTAAATATTAATGTTCTAACAGCCCCGTGGTTAGTAGGAAGCCGTTGCCATTTAGTTCCCCCACCTCTTTTCCTGTTTTCGGGTTAACTAGGGACTGACGGACATGTGTAGGGAAGTCAGATTGCTCATTTAAAGGTAGATGGGTTTTGTTTATTAATTTAGTCCTGTTTGTGGTGCAGTGCCGTTTAAGGGCCCAAAGATCACATGTTTATCCAGTATGGTTTTTCGGCCTTGGCCCTGACACACAGAGATTGTTCCAGATTCTCTGAATGTTTGGATGATGTTCTGCACTGTAGATGATGATCACTTCAAACTCTTTGCAATTTTTCCATGGGAACCACCTTTCTGATATTACTCCACTATCTTTCTGCACAGCATTGGAGAAATTGGTGATTCTCTACCAATCTTCGCTTCTGAGAGACACTGCCACTCTGAGAAGCTCTTTTTATATTCAGTCATGTTGCCAAAGGGCAGTGGTGGTCTAGTGTTATAAGGCACCGGATCGCTGATCCAAAGGTTGGGGGTTCGAGTCCCACTCTCCACAAGGCTGTCACTGTCCTCCCAGTGCAGCTAACTGGGTTATCAAAGGCCGGCAATGTCTCTCACTGTCTATGGTGTGAGGCATGTAAAGGAACCATTGCTGACTTTCGACAAGAGTAGCTTCAAAGCCGTCAGTGTGTTTTTGCCCTGCGATGGCCTGGCGAGCTATCCAGGGTGTACTCTGCCCTCGCCCTGAGTTGGCTGGGATGGGCACCAGCCTCCCCGTGACCCTAATTAGGATGAAGCGGTTACAGAAAATGAACTGAATGATGTTGCCAATGGACCTCATTAGTGGTAGTTAGTCTTCCAGCTGTTTGAGTGCAATTGACTTTTCCAGCCTCTTATTGGTATCTGTCCCAACTTTTTTGAGATTTGTTGACACCACGAAATTTAAAATCAACATATTTTTTTCTTAAAATGATACATTTTCTCAGTTTAAACTTTTGACGCTGTCATTGATGTTCTATTCCGAAAAAAATGTTGAAATTTGGCACTTCCACATCATTGCATTTACTTTTTATTTGCAATTTCTATACTGTCCCAGTTTTTTTGGAATCCGATTTGTAATTCATATAGAGGTTAGTATGCTCTTGAAAATCAAAACCAAACGTATTCAGTAAGCCCCTCCCCCGTTTAAGTAAAGCAAATTGCATTGCAAAAAAGCATGAATCTGTGAGCAGCATCCAGGTGGGTAATGTATGTATTTAACGTATACGTGAAATAAATTAAAAAAATAAATACATAGAATGGTTAATATTATTTAAAATTTAGTTTTAAAGACGTTAGCAACATTAGAAAGATTACATAACTAGCCCACATAATGTGCCTTGTGTGTATTCATTCATTCATTCATTTTCTGAACTGTTTAATCCTAATTAGGATTACAGGGGAGGCTGGTGCCCATCTCAGCCAGTATGGGGTGCACCCATGACAGCTCACCAGGCCATCGCAGGGCCAAAACTCGAAAACCATTCATACTCACAATCAGGGGAGAATTGGAACAGCCAAGTAACCTAACATGCATGTTTTGGTCTGTGGGAAGAAATCAGAGTACCCGGAGGAAACTCTTGCGAGCACGGGGAGAACATGCAAACTCCACACAGAAACGCCCGAGCTGGGAATCAAATCCAGGACCTTTTATCTGTGAGGCAGCCGTACTAACTACAATGCCATCTTGCTGCCTATTTTCTGATTTGTATTCTCAATCAACAGGAAAGTGTTTTGGTCAGTCATTATTTATGGTGTTTATTATTTTGTGTGTGTGGGTGTGTGTATGTGCAGAGGTATGCCAGTGGAGGTGCTTCTCTCAGTAGTCTATGCCACAGCCCTGGAAGCTATGTCAAAATGACAAACAGAAATTACACCATCAGTTCCCCCAGCTGTCCGGGGCTGCATTAAGCATATCCAATCCATGTGTAAACATTATGTCTTGTATGAGTTGTCACGATACTGCTTTAATTTATGACTTTAAGACCTGCCAAGAGTGCCAAGTGCACCAAAACTACTGCCAAATGGTTTGTTGATCAGGATATTACTTGCTGATTGGCCAGCTAACTCATGTGACTTGTCAAGAGAAAGATAAGAAGCATCTACCCAAAAGAAATACAGAGCTGGCATCAAAGGCTAGGCTTTAATAACACCTGACCAGTGCCACAAATTGACACAACCAACATTGGCTGCATAACATCGGCACAAGCCATACTCAAAACTGTTCTTTTCTGAGGCAGCTCAGTGGTCTGCCGAGACCACTTCAAGCCGACCTGCTATTGGTGTGATTTCAGGGAAGAACTACTTGGCACGAAGGCCAAGTTTTTTTTACGTCAAACTGGACGCTATTCCTACGAAATTTCTTCATAAAAAGTCAAAGTATGCGAGCCAATGGGAGCAGAGCCTCGCCAAAAGAAATGGGTCAAAGGTAAGAGTCTTTAGTGTACTTCGCACTGGGCAACTCAACCCAGCTCTGTATCATTTAAATGTATTAAATTACACACTGCTGTAAGGACGACCAGTACCGGGACTCATTAATTAAAAAAGACAGGACAGCCAGTAGACAGCCCCTGGAGTACTGAGAGGTATTTACTGAGTAGAGATGAGGAGGTGAGTACTGAGGAGACGTGGAAACCTGAGGAGCTGCACTGCTGGAGGCACAGCAGTCGCAGTGATGTGACGAAGTTTTTTTCTCGCCATCATCACAACAGACTTGTTCACTGGGCTTGTATAGGGTTATGAATTTTATTCATTAATAAATAAATTGGCGCGGCATGGTGACACAGTGGATAGCACGTCCGCCTCATAGCAAGAAGGTCCTGGGTTTGATTCCCAGTTCAGGTGTTTCTGTGTTCTCCCCGTGATTGCGTGGGTTTCCTCCGGGTACTCCGGTTTCCTCCCACTGTCCAAAAACATGCACAGTAGGTCAATTGGCTGTTACAAATAGCCTGTAGGTGTGAGTGTGAATGGTTGAGTGAGTATTGGCCCTACGAAGGCTTGGTGAACTTTTCCAAGGTGTACCCTGCCCTCGTCCAGAGTCGGCTGAGATGGGCGCCAACCTGCCCGTGACCCTAAATTAGATTTACCTCAGATCAGTCAACCCAGATAAAATTATTTGATAGTCTAAACAGCCAAGAAAACACAAATGATAAGATTCCCCTCCCTCCCAAAAACAAAAAACCCGATTCAGGCCACACAGGGCTGAATTTTTACAGATGTGTCTAATTTGACCAATCAAGCCCCCCAAAAAATGGGATTTCAGCAATAATGACGAGTTAAGCAATAGCTGTTTCTTATTATATTGTGTGTGTATGTGTGTGTGTGTGTGTGTGTGTGTGTGTGTGTGTGTGTGTGTGTGTGTGTGTGTTGTTCCAGTGGATGACTGACTCAGGATGTACAGTAAAGTCTAACAGCAAAAATAATTTAATTCCTTTTGATTTATTTCACGCCAACAGCCGGAGATACACAACGCCTGCATCAGATATGCCTGGCATTAAAGAGAGTGAAAGTGAGAGAGAGAGAGAGAGAGAGAGAGAGATGGGCAGACAGGTAGAGGGTGTGCATGTGTGTGTCTGTGTGTGTGTGTGTGTGAGAGAGAGAGAGAGAGAGAGCGAGAGAGCGAGATGGGCAGACAGGTAGAGGGTGTGCATGTGTGTGTCTGTGTGTGTGTGTGTGTATGTGTGTGTGAGAGAGAGAGAGAGAGAGTATTGGGCAGACAGGTGAGGGTGAGAGAGTGAGACAGACAGAGAGCAAGAGAGAGTGAATGAGTGAGTGAGTGAGTGAGTAAGTGAGTGAGAGAGCGAGAGAGAGAGAGCAGCCCAGGTTGTGCTCGTCTTAGTAGTTGTTAATTCAGTATTTGTTTCCATGACGATTCTGAGAGATGTTAGCACGTGTGTAATGATAGAATTGAAGTTCATTTGTTCGTTAAATTGAATTCTTTTTTTTTTATATCAAGGATACTCAGCAGAAACGAATTTTCTTTTCTGGTGAATTGACAGCAGTGACTGGAAGTCATCTGAATGGCTCTTTGTTTACACCTTGCGGATCAGAACTGGGCACAGAGGGTCCAGTCGCTTAGTTCGAAGGTTACAGTGCCAGAACACTGAAGTGGATTTCAGGATCTTTGTTGTACTTTTTCCAGGCCAGTGAGATAAGAGTCAGATGAATAAAACATGACAATGTCACTGAGCAGCAGCCAATCTGAATTATTTACACTCATCTTCCCCCCTTCCTATTCAGATTGCTGTGGAATGAAAGGTAGATTTGGATACTTCTTGTTGATTTTTTTTGTTTTGTTTTGTGTTGTTTTTTTGTCCCTTAATTATTTGAGAGTCTTGCCTCCACTTTTAAATGCACTTCAGATAATTTAACTTACATACGTGTACAAACTTAAATATAAGGTAAGCCTAAGTGCACAGTGGGATCTGCACTCTGTGCCATGTGCTGTTTGGTACAGTCCACACCCAGCTCCAGTCAGTAAACATGTGTATAATGAGACAAGTGACCTGTACAGGACACTCAATATTTTCTGTGTGAGTAAAGCCAGAGCAATGTGTGTGTGTGCGTGTGTGTGTGTGTGTGTGTGTGTGTGTGTGTGTGTGTGTGTGTGTGTGTGTGTGTGTGTGTGTGTGTGTGTGTGTGGTGTCTAGATATTCACAATCACATTAATGGGACTTGCCTGCTTCATGGGAACAGATAGTCCCCATAAGAAAAATCATTAGATTTTAAGGTGAACACATGTTTTAAGGTGAGAGTGAGTTTGAGTTTCCAGGAAATTAATCTCTCTCTCTCTCTCTCTCTCTTTCTCAAATGCATGTGTGAAATATTGTGGACACCTGTCTTCTCTGCTGCAGCCAGTCAGTCTGTGAGTGTAAAAGCTTGTCCCTATAGACATGGGGGCGTCTGATCAAGAAACTTTCCAACTACCAAGCTTCAAACTTGAATAAATATTTCCATGTTCATGTTTATTTGTGAATCAACGCATAGAAATCTTTAGTACATGCCTGGGAGATAAAATCCTATAAAATGCTATGTACATGTATTGAACACAGTTTTTGAAATAATTCAAGTACTTCCTAGTTTACACCGTTTTCAAGCTCAATTTTGTGACTAGAGAAAGACATCAAGATTGTCACATCCTACTAAGCCCCTGTGAGCATCTCCATAAGAACAACAACTACTTGAATCGGAGCACAAGCGCAGGCATCATGAGCCACGGAATCTGCATGTGTGGCAAAATTGGTAAATAAGCACCACACTTAAAATGGGGTCGATGATACTTGTAACTTTTCCGGTCCATGTTAGACGGTGTGCTCCCACAAATCTTGTGCTCCCTCCGATCACTGATGGATCAAGCATTTATTGACTATAGATAATAAAGAAAAGTTGAACATGTCAAGGACCATCAATCAGCTCAGTGTAACTAATTGCACAGTTATTACCTAAAGGTATTAATAGTGAACAGAAGGCTGTTCATTCTGTCCATGTTACTGACTTTCTGCGTCTCCTACTGATAATTTAATGCTGCTGATTCTCCAAAGAATATAAGCCTGCATCTACCAGGATTTACTGCATATAGGCGTCACATATTTAAAAAATGGGGAAAACTTTTTTTTTCTAAATCTGCAGAAAACATAAAAGATCAGTGTCACATATTTCAGAACCAGTTTCATCATCAGATTTAGGTACAACAAAGATACATGAAAACAGAGTGAAGGACACAGTAAAGTAAATAGATGGCACAATAATATACATTTAACCTTAATAATAATAATTTCACTTCAGTTATGTTAATAGAAACAGGAGGAGCCTCTAAATATTAAAATTACTTCACACACTTATTCACCTACTCACTCATTTCCTGAACCACTTCATCCTATCAGAGTCGTAGGGAGGCAGGAACCTATCTCAGCTCCGTATGTGGCTTGGCGATCCATACAGTAGATCATTGTGATCACAGCCATGACAATCCCTGTATGGGCATCATTTCAAGCTTCAGGAATCTACACCCATTCTTCGGGATTGGATGTAGGTGTAGAGGTAGATCTCAGCGCACTCTAATAAAAGACAGGCCACACCCTGAACAGCTCACCAGACCATCACAGGGTCAACACACACATTCAACCAGTCATACTCACACCTAGATGCAATTTGGAACAGCCAGTTTACCTAATGTTCATATCTTTGCACTGTAGGTGGAAACTGGAATACCTGGAGGAAACTTGTGTAATCACTGGGAGAATATGCAAACTCCACATAGGAACATCCTCACTGAGTTTGGAAACTAAACCCAGGAACTTCTTGCTATGGAAAAACACCCACCCACCCACCTACCCACACACACACACACACACACACACACACACACACACACACACACACACATATATATATATATATATATATATATATATATATATATATATATATATATATATATATATATATATATATATATATATATATATATACAGGGTTTACCATAAATGGTCAGTGAGTTTGACAGATATGCTAACATATGCAATTCGGACTTATTGTGAATATAGTTTCCAGATTTTTCGAATATAAATAAAATTTCAAAAATATTTTATAAAGCAACACTGTTTGTGTGTTCTCAGCACTCTTGGCACATTTACCCTAGCCCAGAATTGGCTGAGATGGGCACCAGCCTCCCTGCAACCCAAATTAGGATTAACCCTTTAACGGCCAAATTATTTTTTGCAGTTTAAAAAAATGATCACTAGTTTTTCCTAATCAAAAAGGCCTAAGGGAACGCCCTGAACACATTTCTTTCAACAAAATAATAATAATAATAACAAATAACACTCTCACAACTTCATGAACAACACAATCCTGCGCACCCAAGGACGTCTCACAGCTGACTGAGGCATGTGGGACCAAGCTGTGTTGCATCAGACACACAAGCAGAGAACACGTTCTGAACGGTTGCAGCATTTTGTGAAAGAGGACCATATGGTCCTGCTGGGCGTTAAAGGGTTAAATGGTTATGAAAATTAATTAATGAATGCTCAAATGCAACATACCTTCTTCTTCTTCTTTTACTTTCGGCTGCTCCCTTAAGGGGTCGCCACAGCAAATCATCCGCCTCCATCTCACCCTGTCCTCTGCATCTTCTTTTCTGACTCCAACGACCTTCATGTCTTCCTTCACCACATCCATAAATCTCTTCTTTGGTCTTCCTCGAGGCCTTCTGCCTGGTAGTTCCAACCTCAGCATCCTACTGCCAATATACTCACTATCCCTCCTCTGTACATGTCCAAACCATCTCAATCTGACTTTGTCTCCAAAACATCTTACGTGGGCTGTCCCTCTGATATACTCATTTCTGATCCTATCCATCCTCGTTACTCCCTCAACATTTTCATCTCCGCTACCTCCAGCTCTGCCTCCTGCCTTTTCCTCAGCGCCACTGTTTCTAAACCATACAACATCGCTGGCCTCACCACCGTCTTGTACACTTTTCCCTTCATTCTTGCTGACACTCTCCTATCGCACATCACACCGGACACTTTTCTCCAACCATTCCAGCCTGCCTGCACACGCTTCTTCACCTCTTTTCCACACTCTCCATTGCTCTGGATTGTTGAGCCTAAGTACTTAAAATCCTCCACCTTCGTTATCTCTGCTCCCTGTAACCTCACCGTTCCTCCTGGGTCCTTCTCATTCACACACATGTATTCTGATTTTCTGAGACTAACCTTCATTCCTCTCCTTTCCAGGGCATACCTCCACCTCTCTAGATTTTCCTGCACTTGTTCTCTGCTCTCACTACAGATCACGATGTCATCTGCAAACATCATAGTTAATGGAGATTCTTGTTTAACCTCGTCTGTCAGCCTGTCCATCACCATGGCAAACAAGAAGGGGCTCAGAGCTGACCCTTGATACAGTCCCACCTCCACCTTGAATTCGTCGGTCACACTGACAGCACACCTCACCACTGTCTTACATCTCTCATACATGTCCTGCACCACTCTAACATACTTCTCTGCCACTCCAGACTTCCTCATGCAATACCACAGTTCTTCTCTTGGCACCCTGTCATATGCTTTTTCCAGATCCACAAAGGCACAATGCAGCTCCCTCTGACCTTCTCTGTACTTCTCTATTAACATCCTCAAGGCAAACACTGCATCTGTGGTGCTCTTTCTTGGCATGAAACCAAACTGTTGTTCAGAAATGCTGACCTCTGCCCTTAGTCTAGCTTCCACTATTCTTTCCCATAACTTCATCGTATGGCTCATCAACTTTACATGGTTCATATAAATAAACAGGTACATTTACTTTTACTAAATATGGCAGACACTCTTATCCAGAGCGACTTACAACTGTTATTTTACACAACTTGAGCAATTGGAGGTAAAGAGCCTTGTTCAAGGGCCCACTATGTTCATGTTAAATGAACATATTATATAAATTTGAAATGAAAAATATTTTCATTAAATCAGTGTGAAGGTATTTTGCATGATTTTGAGGCAACTGAACCTAAGGCAAGTTATAAATGATTCTTCTTGAATAATAATAATAATAGTAATAATAATAATAATACCAGGTTCGGGAGGATCAGAGACTCTGATCCAGCGGTTTGAACCTCTGTCCCGTCACCTGAAGATAAACACCAGAGAAGACCAACAGCCCATTCACAGAGCGTTAAGGTGTCACGTGACGCCGCAAGTCTCGCGCCTCTCCCACTGCTCAGTGCGTGTTGCGCGTGTTTCGGTAGCAGTGGCGCGTAACGGATGTGAGACCCAAAGCGCACGGTTCGTCGGGAGCTGTCGCGTGGACGTCTCGGCGGTCTTTACGTCGCACGCGTCTTTCTTTGTCAGATTCTGATCTTTGTCTCCCTGCGGATGCGTAGAAGTCCGATGTTCTATTATTATGTTTTTCTTTGTCATACAATTTCAGCTTCTTGAATGTGGTGTGATATTGTGGTGCGATTGCCCCCCCTTCGAGTAGTACAGCCTGTACAGTGCTTGTATTTGGGGATGTTTTTGACGGGGGTTCGCTTTCCGTCCGCATCACGTGTCTCTCCATCAAGATTCTGGAATGACCAACCGCAAATAAAGGGGCTCGCGCCCTGCTGTTCGGATCATGGCATGCGCCTTATCATGCACTTGCACACGCGCGCGGCCGACGCACGACAGCAGTGAACATGGGGCTCCGGTCGAGAAATGGCGCTAACGGCGCCCAGGACGCAAGCAAACCGAGGAAAGATACGCTTCCCGGAGAGCTCGAGACATGCACGAGCCACGAGCGGGACGGAGCTCTGCTGCTCGCCACCTCGGCGAAACAAGCGGAATTTAAAAGGGGCTCACAGAACTTTGGCCTTTTGGCCAAGACACCCATCGGCTACACCCGACCGGTGAAGAGGAACAACATCCGGAAGCGGCGCATCCAGAACCTTATCTACGATGCACTGGAGAGACCGCGGGGATGGGCGCTGCTCTACCACGCGTTTGTGTAAGCACACACACACACACACACACACACACACACACACACACACACACACACACACACACACACACACACACACACACACACACATCCTGTAACCTGATTGAATGAGAATGGGGTGAGATATTTCTTTCCCTCTTCCAGGTTCTCTGACATCATACACATCTGTATGAGAAACCTGTGAAAATGGCTGTAAATGACTTTCCTGGAGCTAAATGCATAGATTTTTATATTTCTAAAAGAATTCTACACACAATGCATCTCTTATACAAGAGAAACCTGTGAAGTAACAACCTGTACTGAATCATTAAGGGTTGTGTACGATGCACTCACTCAGTCCCGAGAACTGGTTGATGTAGGTGTAGTCTGTGTTTATATCCACATGCTGTATGCATTCTGTTCAGCTATTTCCGGTTCATTGTCAAAACCAACCAACAGACAATAAAAATGGAATAAACATATTTTTAAAAACTTTATCATGAACGGAAATGCAAAACGAGACAGAAATATAAGTATATATTATATAAACAAATAAAGCGCTGTCCAAGCTACAGTCGCTGTTATTGCTATCCATGGTGCTGAAACAAAACCTGAGCGGATCCGATGAGATGCTGCGTTTTCTCAATTACGTGTGTGTGTGTGTGTGTGTGTGTGTGTGTGTGTGTGTGTGTAGTGTGTGTGTGTGTGTGTGTGTGTAGTGTGTGTGTGTGTGGTGTGTGTGTGTGTGTAGTGTGTGTGTATGTGTGTGTGTGGTGTGTGTGAGCGTCAATTAGCGAGTGTTAATGTGCTGTAAAGAGCCAACAGCATAAAAAGAAATTATGTAAGTGACCCTTTTAATAAAGGCACACGCACACAAACACCCACGCAGGGGCCTTAATGCATGTTTCTCTGTTTAATTAGAAGAGCTTCATCACAGAAGATCAGAGCACAGACGATTTATAAATGACTTTGTTCTGAGACAAAAATCACACATACACTACGAACTGGTCTTCTCTGAGCCAACTGTTATTGATTGATTGATTGATTGATTGATTTTGTATAACATGCCTTTTTTAACACCTGTTAGTTTATAATTGTACACACACACACACACACACACACACACACACACACACACACACACACACACACACACACACACACACACACACACACACACACACACACACACTAATAAAAACATGCCTTTGTACCACGTCAGCTTTTAGGGCTTGCTGCTCAGAATCCCATGGGTTTGATTTAATGTGTGTGGAAATTTGTGGTCACTGGGATTTAAAATAAAGCTTTTTATGAAGACTGTTTGTGTGGTCTTCATATCCATAATGGCCCTTTTAATCAGTCTTAGCTGAGGTTTGTTCTCTCTATGTATATGTGAATTATTAATAATAAAAATGGTGAATTTTGTGTGTTTTTGTATGTGGGTGGCACGGTGGCATAGTGATCACTGCGTCCACTTCACACCGATAAGGCCCTGGGATTAGGGAGACTATTTCTGTGTGAATTTTGCACGGCCTCCCAATGTTTGCCTGGTTCCACTTTCCTCTCAGGGTTATCTCAGTGATGGCCTGGTGGTAAAAGGTACTGGATTTCTGATCTTAGGGTTGGGGGTTCGAGTCCCACTCTCCACAAGGTTGTCACTGTCCCCCCTAATCCAGCTAACTGGGTTATCAAAGGCCGGCCATGTCTCTCATTGTCTATGGTGAGAGGTTCAAGTAAAAGAACCATTGCTGACTTTCCTCAAGAGGAGCTGCACAGCCATCAGTGTGTTTCTGTCCCTTTGTGTAAGGGTTGTACATAACATATCTTCTTCTTTTCCTTTCGGCTGTTCCCTTTTTCTCAGGGGTCGCCACAGCGAATCATCTACCTCCATCTTCATGGAGGTCATATTAATGATTTGTATGTTTGATTTTGGCAGAGGTTTTTATGTTGGATGCCCTTCCTGACACAACCCTTTAGCAAGGGGCAGAAACATGCTGACGGCTATGCAGCCTACTCTTGTCGAAAGTCAGCAATGGTTCTTTTACATGAACCTCTCACCATAGACAGTGAGAGACATGGCCGGCCTTTGATAACCCAGTTAGCTGCACTGGGGGTGGGGGGGGGGCAGTGATAACCTTGTGGAGAGTGGAATTCGAACCCCCAACCCTGAGATCAGCGATTCAGCACCTTTTACCACCAGGCCACCACTGCCCTTACTCTTGAAACATGAAAGAAGGTAATCTGGTCAGCTGAGACTAAACTGAACAGCTTTATCATCAAGGGAAGCACGACTTCTCACTATACCACATTTTGGAGTGAAACATGGTGGTGGCAGTATGATGCTGTGGAGCTTTTTTCATTGGCAGGAAGTGGGGAAACTAGTCAGAATTGAGGGAATGAGGGATGTTTTTAAATACTAATTCTTGAAGAAAACATACTTATCAGGAATATGAGACATGGATAGAGGTTCATTTTCCAGCAGGTCACTGACCCTAAGCATCCAGCTACCGCGGCACTTGAGTGGTAAATGGGAAACACTTTAATGTGTTGGAATGGCCTAGTAATCAAAGGCCGGCCATGTCTCTCATTGTCTATGGTGAGAGGTTCAAGTAAAAGAACCATTGCTGACTTTCCTCAAGAGGAGCTGCACAGCCAGCAGCATGTTTCTGTCCCTTTGTGTAAGGGTTGTGTCAGGAAGGGCATCCGACATAAAAATCTACACCAAATCAAACATGCGAATCATTAATATGACTTCCATGAAGATGGAGGCAGATGATTCGCTGTGGCGACCCCTGAAAGGGAACAGCCGACAGGAAAAGAAGACTCCACTTTCCTCCCAGAGGCTAAAGACATGTACATTAGGTTAAGTGGCCATTTTAAATTGCCCCTAGGTGTTATAAAGAATGATTACATGTGTCAGCCCTGCAATAGACTGGTCAGGGTGTAACCCAACTCTACCCAAAAATGGCTGCAATAAACCCGAGCCTCCCCACGTCCCTTCTAGGATGAAGATTTTTGGAAAATGAAAGAACAAATGAATGGATGTTAATGAACATGGACTGGATTTTGAGGTGATGGAACTGGAACATACTGATAAAGATATTTATTCCCACTGTGTGAAGATAGCATTTGCCAGGGAGTTTTAAAAGGTAGTATTAGCTGTGTGGCTGATACAAAGTTTCTCCAAATATACTATTTAATTAAACTTTATTTACATGCATAATTTCAGAAAAATTAAATGGCTCTTGATGTTAAACACACTTAAAAAAAAGCAAGCTGGAAAAACATCACGTTCAGATTTCCAAAACAGAAAAGAAACACTTAGACTGATTCATTTTCTAAGCTGCGTCATCTTAATTAGGGCCCTGAGGAGGCTCGTGCCTATCTCAACTGACTCTGTTCAAAGGCAGGGTACATCCTGGACACCTCGCCAGACAATTGAAAAACCAACACACACTCACACACACACACACACACACACACACACACACACACACACACACACACACACACACACACACACACACACACACACACACACACACTCACACATACGTAGCAGCAACTTGGAACCACCTATCAAATTACGGTGCATGTTTTTTGGACTCGTGCAGGAAATACCCAGAGGGAACTCATGCAGTCACATGGGGAACGTACAATCTCCATACGAAAATGGTTTGAATCAAACCCAGGCCTTTGTGCTGTAAGGTTGACATGCTGCCCACTGGGCCATCGTGCCACCAAAATACTTACAGTGGCTTGCAAATGTATTCACCCCACTGGCATTTTTCCTAATTTTTTAAATTATTTTTTTACTTTATAACCTGTAATATAACTAGTTTTCTTGGATTTTACATAACACACAAACACAAAATAGTTCACATTGCAGAAAAATGTATTTAAAAAAGGTTGGTGTGTGCACCTGGATTTAGCCTTTTTGCTTTGAAAAAACAAATCAAATCAAGTGCTACCAATTACCTTCAGAAGTGACATCATTGATTAAATAAGGCCCACCTGTTTGTGCTCCTGAGCAGCAGAGTGGCATAGTGGAGAGCATGCAGCAAGAAGGTCCTGGGCCAAAACTCTGCGCTCAGGGGTTCTTTGTGTACTTTTTGTGTTCTTCTCATTTTGGCATGGTTATCTCCAGGTACTTCAGTTTCCTCACACATTTCAGTCTTAAGAACATGCACATGAGGTTTTGTGCCAAATTGCACATAGGACTGGATGTGAGTGTCACTAATTTTGTGTGTGTGTGTGTGTGTGTGTGTGTGTGTGTGTGTGTGGTACCCTGTGATGATCTGTTCAGTGCTTTGGCCCAGTGTGATAAGCTCCAGCCTCCCTGTGATCCTAACAGTAAGATTACATGACTCAGGAAATGAGTGAGAGAGATAGAATAGAGAGAGAGAGAGAGAGAGAGAGAGAGATTTAAGTGTCACTTGATCTCAGTATATATACACTTGTTTTGAAAGGCCACAGAGTCAGCAACACCAATAATCAAGAGGCACCACTAAGCAAGCAACCCCATGAAGACCAAGGATCTCTCCAGACAAATCAATGACAAAGCTGCAGAGAAGTATAAATTAGGATTGGAATATCAAGAATATCTGAAGCTTTGAAAATCCCACATAACACAATTAAATACAAAGGGAATCGTCGCCAAGTGGAATAACTGCGGCATCACAACAAAACTGCCTAAAGTGGGCTGCCAACCAAAACTCAGTTCATTAGAAGGGCAGCAAAGAGAAGGAGTACTCTGAAGGAAATAGAAATCTCAGTGAGAAATAGAAATTGCAGTGGAGACGGGTGTATCTGTGGGGTATCGCCACAGAGTTGGGCTTTATAGAGGAGTGGAGAGGAAAAAACCATGGGTTCCTGGAAAAAAAAAAAAAGAAAACACGTTTCGAGTTCCCAAAAGGCACGTAGAAGACTCCTAAAACATATCTTCTTCTTTTCCTTTTGGCTGTTTCCTTTTTCTCAGGGGTCGCCACAGCGAATCATCTACCTCCATCTTCATGGAGGTCATATTAATGATTTGTATGTTTGATTTTGGCAGAGGTTTTTATGTTGGATGCCCTTCCTGACACAACCCTTTAGCAAGGGGCAGAAACATGCTGACGGCTATGCAGCTACTCTTGTCGAAAGTCAGCAATGGTTCTTTTACATGAACCTCTCACCATAGACAGTGAGAGACATGGCCGGCCTTTGATAACCCAGTTAGCTGGGGGGGGGGGGGGCAGTGATAACCTTGTGGAGAGTGGAACTCGAACCCCCAACCTTGGGATCAGTGATTCAGCACCTTTTACCACCAGGCCACCACTGCCCTTACTCTTGAAACATGAAAGAAGGTAATCTGGTCAGCTGAGACTAAACTGAACAGCTTTATCATCAAGGGAAGCACGACTTCTCACTATTCCACATTTTGGAGTGAAACATGGTGGTGGCAGTATGATGCTGTGGAGCTTTTTTCATTGGCAGGAAGTAGGGAAACTAGTCAGAATTGAGGGAATGAGGGATGTTTTTAAATACTAATTCTTGAAGGAAACATGCTTATCAGGAATATGAGACATGGATAGAGGTTCACTTTCCAGCAGGTCACTGACCCTAAGCATCCAGCTACAGCAGCACTTGAGTGGTAAATGGGAAACACTTTAATGTGTTGGAATGGCCTAGTCAAAACCCAGACTTCCGACCAATTCGAATCTGTGCCATATTTTAAAGATTGCTGTGCATCAGTGTAGCCCATCCAAACTTGTAGGATCTGAAGCATTGTTGCTTTGAAGAATGGGCAACAAATCCTAGGGGAAAACATGTTGGGTTTATAGTGAAGTACAAATAAACCCAGTTAAATTGTCAGCGCACTCACTAAAGAACATATAATATCTTGTATAGCTAGTGCACTCAACACACAATGGATATTTACTGGATGCAGTTCATATTGGTTATTGATGTTTACTGCGACACTATTTACAGAATCTGATTCTGTTCAATTGGCTACATTCTTGAAACTAAAAACTGAGTGTGTGGTAATTTTAACAATGACACAGTTTAATGTACAGTGAGGTTGTAATTATTTTATTAACACTGAAGTCCATGTTACTGTTTCATAGGCAGCATTGCTGGATTTTGTGTTTGTGGTTTTGTGCATCACATGATCCAGAAAATAGCGAGTATTACCATAATAAACTGTATCTGCATTGTAACTTTATCTGAAGTGGCACAGTGGTTAGCACATTTTCTTCACAGCAGGGAGGTCCTGGGTTCGATTCCCTGGCTCGGTCATTTCTGTGTGGAGTTTGCATATTCTCCCCATGCTTCATCTCGAAATTCTGGTTTCTTCCCATGTTTCAAAAAGTATGCACAGTAGGCCGACTGGGTGTTCCATATTGCCCCTATGTTTGAGTGTGAATAGTCTTGTGTGTGTGTGTGTGTGTGTGTGTGTGTGTGTGTGTGTTAGCCCTGCAATGGCCTGACGAGCTATTCAGGTTGTACCATGCCTTCACCCAGAGTCAGCCAAGATGGGTGAGAGCCTCCCCAAGACCCAATCATTATTCTTATCTTCCATCATTTAATCCAGGGTTGGGTCGTGGGGGCAGCAGTCAAACTCATGAGGTCCAGACATCCCTCTCCCCTGCCACTTCCTGCAGCTCTTCTGTGGGGGACACTAACCAGCCGAGAGACATAATCCCACCAATGTGTTCTGGGTTGACCCCGTATTCTCTTGCCTGTTGGACATGCCTGAAACACCAAACCAGGGAGGCGTTCGGGAGGCATTCTAACCCAATGCTCGAGCCACCTCAACTGGCTTCTCTCAATGTGGTGGAGCACCTGTTCCACTCCAAGCTCTCCAGGATGGCTGAGCTTCTCACCTTATCTCTAAGGGAGAGCCCCGCCACCCAGCAAAGGAAGCTCATTTCAGCTGCTTGTATCTGTGATCTTGTTCTTTCGGTCACTATCAAAGCTCGTGACCATGGGTGAGGGTTGGAACGTAGATTGTGAGCAAGACCCAAGATACTTAAACTTCTCCACTTAGGGCAGGACCTCATTCCAGACCTGAAGGGTGCATTCCACCCTTTTCTGGCTGAGAACCATGGCCTTGGATTTGGAGGTACTGATTCTCATTGAAGCCACTTTGCACTCAGCTGTGAATCACTCCAGTGAGAGCTGGAGGTCCCGGATTGATGAAGCCAAAAGCACAACATCATCTGCAAAAAACAGAGACGAGATCTGATGACCACCAAAACAGAACCCCTTAACGCCTCGGCTGTGCCTAGCAATTCTGTTCATAAAAATTCTGAACAGAATCGGTGACAAAGGACAGCCTTGGTGGACTCCAATCCTCACCGGAAATTAATTTGACCTGTTGTTCCCAATGCAGACCAAATTCTAGCTCCGGTGATGCAGCGACCGAATGGCCGGTGGCAACGGGTCTGGAACGCTGTACTCCCAGAGCACGCCCCACAAGATAGCCCACGACACACAGTCGAAAGCCTTCTCCAAATCTACAAAACACATGTGGACAGATTGGGTAAGCTCCCATCGCCCCCTCCAGAATCCTGTGGACTGTATAGATTTGGTTGAGAGTGCCGGCGTCAGAACGAAAACCACATTGTCCCTCTTGAATCTGAGGTTCAACTATCGATCGTTCCTCCTCTCCAGTGCCCCTGCATAGACTTTACCAGGTAGGCTGAGGAGTGTGATTCCTCGATAATCAGAACACACTCTCCTGTCCCCTTTTTAAAAAGGGGGACTACCAACCCGCTTTACCGATCCATAGGTACGGCCCCAGATGACCATATGATGCTGCAGACCTTAACTGGGTTTAAATGGCTTCGAAAATAAATGAATGATATAATTTTTCTGAACCAGGTAGTAATGCAGGAGGGCATGGTGGAGTTAGGCTTAGTACTCTTTTCTCACAGGAAGATGGGCCTGGGTTTTGGCAACTTGGTTTAAAAGAGAATTTCTGTGGGAGTTTACAGTTTACATGTTCTTCCAATATTTGTTTCCTCCATGTGTGCAGATATCTTCAGCAGTCCAAAGGCTCTGCGAGTCTTCTGGACCGACAAGCTGTTCAGGGTGTACCTTCCCTGTTGTACAATCAGCTGGAATTGAATCCAGCTTCACCGTGACCGGAAACAGGACGTGTGGAACAGATAATAAATGAATAAATTACTAATACAGATTGTGAGCTTCGATATAAAAAGTTGTTCATAAATAATTGATGTAGTAATTATAGCCACACCCGACTGAACACGAACAACCTTATGTCTTGAGTGGGTGCACTATTACTAGGAAATTAGCTCACGTGCGATGTGCAAAAAACCCAAAATGGCGGATATACAGTATCTGCTGAACCAATGAAAGATAAATTTTCTTTCATATGTATGTACATAATTTTTTTTCATCTTTCCTGACCAGCTTGGACTATTTTGTGGAGGTCCATTACATAACATCCAAGACACCTAGCTCTGTTTGTAAGACATTGGGATAAAAATGAGGCAAGGAGATGAATACTTTTCTGACCCACCTATGGCATATGAACAGTATATGTATGGGAGAAAGCGGGGAATACCATGGATATCTCTCCAGTCTACTGCAGGGCCAACACAAATACAACCAATCACACACACTCATATACCTAGCAGCGATTTGGAACAACCAATTAATATGGACCTGACCAGCAATGAGCTCTTGGCTCAGAATGTTCCAGGACACACACCTCATATCCTTGGGACCATAACCCTCCGAATCTACCAAGTACTGTATTTGAGGTTGCTATGCCACACCCTGAAGTCCAGCGGTTAGCGAACCATGAAGGCAGGTGCACCCTTGACCTCCACGGCTGCTCGGCGGTTTCATATCTTTCAGTCAACATTGTAAAGAGACAGATTAAGTTCATAAGAAACAGAATGAACTCGAAATATAATTGAGAAGTGAGCTATAAACTTGGGGGGAACCTCTTATAAAGATCACTGAAGTCTCCTGATCGATACACAAACTTCAGTTGCTGACCAGACTCGTGACCATAAGACTGCTCAACAGATGTTTGTGTGTGCTCCCGCCCACTACTGGTCTGTCCTGCAAAACAATTCATCCATGCTGGGGTTGTCACTGGAATGAGCGTCTCAGTGAGGAGATTCTGCGTCTGAATCTCAACGGCTGGCTTGGGCCTTTCTGTGAGGAGTAGTGTCTTCTCTCTGGGCATGCATGGGTTTGAATTTCTAGTATGAAAATATGCAGGGTACATACTCCCACCACTGGGCAGTGGTGGCCTGGTGGTAAAAGGGCTGGATCGCTGATCCTAGGGTTGGGGGTTCGAGTTCCATTCTCAACAAGGTTGACGCCCCTGGTGTACGAGGTTTTCATGCACATTGACTGACAGGAGCACAAACCTACATACAGTATACTCATGCTTGGAGAAGGTCTTTAATATTATAGAACATAGTATCTTTATGTACCCTTCTTGTGTTTGTGTATATAGATGCATATGTGAATATGTGGACATGTGTATATCTGTGCATATATTGGAATGTGTCATTCATTCATTTTCTGAATCACTTAGTCCTAATTAGGGTCATGGGGAGGCTGACACCCATCTCAGCCGACTGTGGGTGAGGGCAGAGTATACCCTTGACAGCTCGCCAGGCCATCTCAGGGCAGAAATACACTGACGAATATGCAGGTACAGTGATCCCTCGCTACTTTGCGCTTCAGTGCATTGCGGGTTTTTCAAAAATATTCAGTGAAAAATAAAAAAAATAAGGAAATTATGGAAAAATAGGGAAAAAAATTAAGGAAAATGCCACAAAATATGGCCAATTATGCAATTTTTATTTGAGGTACGCATCTGTATGGGTGTGTATTTATATTTTACTTACATCTTATGCATTATTTTTGAATATGTAATTGTTATTATCAGCATTTATAGCATTGAATATGTATTTATTGATATTATATACACATCTACATGTACAGATATGTCAGTCAGGGGGGGGTTGATCCTACTTTGCGGAAATTGGCGGTCATGAGAGAGGGGTCTCGGTCCCTGTTAATCGCGGAAAGTGAGGGTTTCCTGTACTCTTGTTGAAAGTCAGCAATGGGCCTTTTACAGCCTCTCACCATAGACAGTGTGAGACTTGGCTGGCCTTTGATGACCCAGGTAGCTGCACTGGGGAGGGGACGGCAGTGACAACCGTTGACAGTGGGGCTTGAACCCCCAACCTTAGGATTGGTAATCCAGACCTTACGACGCAATATATGTATGTATACAAGATATTCATTAAGTTTTAGAGTAGAACAAGGATATTGATACGTAGGGGGTGGAAATTGTTTGAGACAAGCATGGGGATGAGGGTGTCCCCTCCCCCAGGGGGGTCTGGGGGACCATCCCCGGAAAAATTTTTTAAATTCATGGGCTCTGTGGTACATTCTGGGCCCATATTTATGAGAAAATCAGACAAGATAGAAGCAAATAAAACTAAAAGTTTATATTATAAAAAATAGTATTTGTTACAAGAAAATAGACTTACTACCGAAAGGAAAGTACATAAAACTTCTTATTTGAAAAATCTAAAAGTTACCTTACTAATATAGAACATTTGTGAATTTAATTTAATCTGTCAAAACTGTTTATGTAATATCATTGTAGGATGAATAAGATTAGGCTATTAGAATAAGATTAGGCTCATTTAGTTGGTTGCTAGTTTTCACTATTATCGCTCAGTGCAATCAAGAAATAATTTGTGTTCGGACATGACATAAAACTTTTTTACCTACTTCATGAGATACGGATGTTTCCGAAACAATGGAATCATCGGTCTTGCGTCGCTTCCACAACGTATTTAATTTTAGTTGTTTAGATCTACTTCGCTTCGGCGCCATGCTTGTCGGTACGACTCACATCAGTTTGGACTATATCTTACCCGGGTTTGTACGACCCATCACGATCTAAATCTACACGGGAGCACAGGCAAATGGCGGCACATATATAAAAAGTGCCGTGCTTTTAAATGAGGTAGCATAGTGCATCATGGAATATCGGAAGTGAACCGATTGAGAAATTATAAAAACAAGTGGTCATGTTGCAAGTACATAGCTTAACAAAGCCATGAAAATGTTTTTATTAAAGATTATTATTATATTATTAAATATTATTTTTTAGTATTATAAAATATAACCGGTGCTAGGCTAATGAAAAGTATGTGTATATGTGTCTATTTGTTTACATGTAGGTATGTGTACATATGCACATGTATAGTTTGTGTATACAGGCGGTCCCCGACTTACGTTCATCCATTTTATGTTTTTTTCGATTTTACGTTTTAAAAAAAAAAATTGTCAAATTTTGAGTTTAGTCGTACCTACGTAGTATGCTGACGTAATGACGCAATGACGTAATGATGTAACGATGCTGCGTCCAGTGTTTACAAACGACAGACTGAACGTGCCCCTCCTTCTTCCCAGTTCAGTTATATATACATCGTTTTATTTATATATATCAGTTTTATAGCATGTTGCCCTTGTGTTAAGACGTCGTCTCTGTGATCTTTGTGTTTATACTGGTTTTGTGGACTTTTGTAACCCTAAGCAAATTTGGTTGGTCAGAAGCGTAAGCCTACTAGCATGGGTGCAAGTCTCATACACAGAGATGAATTAACTACCTGCTCAGATCAGCGCAATCTACCATGCATACTCAGTTAAGCAACGAGAGTTGTAAAATGAATAAAAACCCAAATCCAGAAAAGAAAGAGAACTCTCCGCTCTGCTGGTGATTCACATCAGTGCAGGCTGAGTACTAAACCAGTATTCAACGGCGCCTTGCTCACTTGAAAGACTGGAAGTCCGTATAACCAGCGCTTTGTCTCAAGCACGAAATAAGTAAACTACTTTCGGTATTGAGTGCCTCACATATTGTAAGCATTGATTGGCTGTTTTAAGCTTCATGTAAAGTGACTCGGCTCAGCTTCATGTAAAATGACCATCCGTTGACCATCAGAACCATTTACAAGCAGAAAGTTTGCATCATAGAGAATGTTAAAGGTTATATTTGATACTGTATTTGATATTTGATGAGTGAATTTGATTAAAATTTATCTATTTGAAATTATTTTGCTTAAATTTAATTTATCTGAAATTAATGTTGATATTATTTGATATATTTTATATTATTTTACAATGTTATGTTTATAATAATTGATTTAGGGGTGTTTTATGAGATCCAGAAGGACCCAGGAGGAACGGTGATGTTACAGGGAGCAGAGATAACGAAGGTGGAGGATTTTAAGTACTTAGGCTCAACAATCCAGAGCAATGGAGAGTGTGGAAAAGAGGTGAAGAAGCGTGTGCAGGCAGGCTGGAATGGTTGGAGAAAAGTATCCGGTGTGATGTGCGATAGGAGAGTGTCAGCAAGAATGAAGGGAAAAGTGTACAAGGTGGTGGTGAGGCCAGCGATGTTGTATGGCTTAGAAACAGTGGCGCTGAGGAAAAGGCAGGAGGCAGAGCTGGAGGTAGCGGAGATGAAAATGTTGAGGTTCTCCTGGGAGTAACGAGGATGGATAGGATCAGAAATGAGTATATCAGAGGGACAGCCCACGTAAGATGTTTTGGAGACAAAGTCAGAGAGGCTAGATTGAGATGGTTTGGACATGTACAGAGGAGGGATAGTGAGTATATTGGCAGTAGGATGCTGAGGTTGGAACTACCAGGCAGAAGGCCTCGAGGAAGACCGAAGAAGAGATTTATGGATGTGGTGAAGGAAGACATGAAGGTTGTTGGAGTCAGAAAAGAAGATGCGGAGGACAGGGTGAGGTGGAGGCGGATGATTTGCTGTGGCGACCCCTGAAGGGAGCAGCCGAAAGTAAAAGAAGAAGAAGAAGAAGAAGTAATGGTATTTATGGATGTATAGTGTAGTGTGAACGTCATACGTCACTGGAACAACTTATGTTCACTTTCACCTTACGCTCAGCCATCCGGAACCAATTAAAAATGTAAGTCGGGGAGCGTCTGTATATCTTATTTGTGTTCTGTGCACTTTTATAAATGCTGACGAACAGAGAGCCGTTAAACTGCTTTTCGACGCTAATGCTACAGCTAACGGTACAGATCTAATTTTTAGCATGGCGTGATGCTTTTTGTGTAATACAAAGGTGGGCTGAACAGTTCAGACGCCATCCATATTGCACTGGCTGAATTCGACCAAATGTGCCTTTCAACATAGTCGTCCCTGCGGTCTACACACTTCCTCCATCAATGTCGGATACCTTCGGTATAAAGCGGCTCAGGTTTCACCACTCTGGTATGACTCCTTCTGCCGATGAACATTTCAGCCCACCTTCATACTGAGGTAATATTTCCTGTTCCGTACTGAGATAATCACCCTGTGTTTACATGCCAAGTCAACAAACATGCATATACTGTACTCATAGTGCATGATGACAAGTAGGAAATCCCAATTGAATCTCCAAAATAAAATTTCCCAGCATTCTCAATGTACATAGTCATTGATTACCCCTGATTAGCCCTGTAACGGACTTTCCTTGGTTGATATAGATTTAAATGTGAGGAACTATTCATCACACACACACACACACACACACACACACACACACACATGCAGATGAATATTGCTGTCCACACTTGGCATGGCATGTTCATGTTTTGCAGCAGCGAGTTGTGGTGTGAACTGTGAATGAGCCCAGCAGGAGAACAAAAACAGGTTATGATGAGACTAAAGTTAGTCCTGCTCTGTACTACACACTGGTTTTTCATTATTCCGATCTACAGTACCAGCCTTACACTTTGACCTCTCTCTCTCTCTCTCTCTCTCTCTCTCTCTCTCTCTCTCTCTCTCTCTCATGCTCTTTCTCACTTTCTCACTCTCTCTCTCACTTTCTCTCTCTCTTCCCCTCTCTCTCTCTCTCTCTCTCTCTCTCTCTCTCTCTCTCTCTCTCTCTCTCATACCCTCTCTCACTCTTTCTTTCTCACTCTCTCTCACTCTTTCTACCCCCTCTCTCTCTCTCTCTTTCTCTTTCTCTCACTCACTATAGTTTTTCAGGCGTCTGAAGCCAGTCATGTGACATGTTTCCACGGTAACATTTCCTTTTGGAGTGGAGGAGGGCTCCTCCGGTGCCTTCTGATAAGCATGCACGGTCATGAGAAAACAAAATTAGGATGTTTATGGATTTGTGTTTCTCTCCACAGTGTGACACACACACACACACACACATGCATGCACGCAAACACACGCACGGACACACATGCATGCACGCAAACACACGCGCACACACACACACACACACACACACACACACACACACACACACAGTGAGACAGAGAGCGAGAGAGAGAGAGAGAGAGAGAGAGAGATTTTACTTTGGAAGAATAGTAGATATGCAGCAAAGTGTTGTCTGTTGCTGAGCAACTGTTCCAGTTTTGATCTGCCAGTAAAAGAGAGCAAAAATCATTCAGCCTACACAGAGAGGTCTGGATGTGTCTGTATGTAGAAATAGAATGAACACGCATTGAAGATTTGGATTGATTCTCATGTGTGTGCATTAATGATGTGAGGTGATTCTGCTTTATTATCAAACCCAGGTCTTTTTGCTGTGAAGCAGACTTGGCATCCACTGTGTCACCGTGCCATTGTATACAAACTCCAAACTTGCTTTCTCCAAATTTATTTACAAATATTTTATTGCACGTCCAAGTCTCAGGCTTTTGAGGTAAAGTCCAGATATGTCACATGGTTTTGATGAGCATTCAGTGGTTAGGACTTCGGGTTACTGAGTTCAAGGCCCTGTATCACCAAGACGTTATTGTTGAGGTCTTGAGCGAAGCGTTTAGCCACCAGTCGCTGTGTTGTATGAAATAACGCCACGTGTAGGCCACTCTGGAGAAGGGTGTCTCCAAGTGCCGTGACGCCATATGTATTTGATATGGTCCGCTCCGAGCATTGCTTTGCTATAGCTTCGAATTTAAAAGCGTGTCCTCCAAGATTATCAACAAACAAACACTCACTCATCTTTCCGAGGAAGCCGCAGTAATCACATTAAATAACAATTAGTTCATACTATGCGGGAGCGGTGCGATCTGATTGGTCCATTGTCTCAGATTAAAATATCATTATCCAGGGTTTATGCAGAGATAGTGCACGAATCAAAATAACAGACAGTATCATCATTATCATTCATTCATTTTCCAAGCCCCTAGTTGTGTTGAGGCTGGCAGCCATCTCAGTCAACTCTGGGCAAAGGCGGGTTATAGCCTGTACACCTCGCAAGGCCATCACAGGGCCACATATACAACAATTTACACTTCGGGGTGACTTGGAAAAGTACTGTGCGTGTTTTTGGGCTGTGGGAGGAAACCAGAGTATCCAGAGGAAGCCCATGCAAACATCATATGCTTTCATATGGGACGTACTCAAATTTGTATATACAGTACAGTGATCCCTCGCTACTTCGTACTTCAGTTTCTGTGGCTTCAGTGCGTCTTATGTTTTTCAAAAATATTCACCGAAAATTTAAAAAATAAGGAAATTAAGGAAGAATAGGGGAAAAGTTAAGGGAAATGCAACAAAATAAAAGCCAATTATCCAAAAAAAACAAAACAAACAAAAACAAAAAATAACCCAAAACCCCCCATCAAAACAACTTACATTTTTATGTGAGGTGCGCATCAGTGTGTACATGTGAGCGTCTGCATATGTGTATTTTTATTTTATTTGCAACTTATGCATCATTTTTGAATGTTTAATTATTATTATAAGCATTTATAGCATTGAATATGTATTTATTGATATTATATACACATATACATGTACGTATACATCAGTCAAGGGGGTCGATCCTACTATGTGGAAATCTGCGGTCGTGGGGATGGATATATAGATATATATATATATATGTATATATCCATCCCCACGACCGCAGATGTGTATATGTGTATATGTATATATGTGTGTGCGCGTATTCAGGCCGTAGTAGCCTGGTGGTAAAGGTGCTGGATCACTGACCCTAAGGTTGGAGGTTCAAGCCCCACTCTCCACAAGGTTGTCACTGTCCCCCCAGTGCTCTAACTGGGTTACCAACGCCGGCCATGTCTCTCACTGTCTATGGTGAGAGGTTCATGTAAAAGAACCATTGCTGACATTGAGTAGCTGCAAAAGCTGTCAGTGTGTTTCTGCCCTGCGATGGCCTGGCGAGCTGTCCAGGGTGTACTCTTCTCTCACCCGGAGTCGGCTGGGATGGGCGCCAGCCTCCTCATGGCACTAATTAGGATTAAGCTGTTACACAAAATGAGCGGATGATGAATGATATTTGTTTTCATTTAATTGTCGGCCTCAATCATGTTATTTGTGAATACGGTGCTGAGGTGACTCTGGGCAGCTAAACTAATTAATCCAGACTTATCATAATCCTTTACTTGTGTAAACAAAGCCATGCTGCAGTATAAAATAGATTAATTTGTAATTTATTTATTTATTTATTTTTTGGACACACTGCCAAATGGCATTCCCAACTGGCTGCTGTTAACGCCAATCAATATCCGTCAATCAATATCCGTCAATCAATATCCGCTATTCAATATCTCCAAAAATCCCCTCCCCAGCTTTTTTTGTTTTTACTGGACATATATATTTGTGCAGAATCAAATTGCCCGCTAACATCTCCTTCATCAGGACTTTAAACATCTCTTATCTTTTCATCAGTCACATGATCCATTAACTGACTTATCCGGGTGGGTTTAGAGGCGTCGGATGAAAATTTTATGAAACCGTTCATCGCCCGACTACAAAGGAGAAATGTTAGAGCGATGAAACTTGAGTGCTTCTATACTGAGGGGAGCCAAGAGATGCAACCCTGATGGAGGAACTGTGTAGAACGCAGGGGCCGGATGCCTTGGGAAATAAATCATATTTGGTCAAATTCAAGCATTGCATCATAGTCAGCCTATCAGAAGCGTTCTATCTATCTATCTATCTGTCTGTCTGTCTATCCTTCTGTCTGTCCGTCTGCCTATAGATCTCATTGCCTATCTATCTATCTATCTATCTATCTATCTATCTATCTATCTATCTATCTATCTATCTGTCTGTCTGTCTGTCTGCCTGTCGAGATATCTATCCTTCTGTCTGTCCGTCTGTCTATCTATCTATCTATCTATCTATCTATCTATCTATCTATCTGTCTATCAATCCTTCTGTCCGTCCATCTGCCTATCTATCTATCTATCTATCTATCTATCTATCTATCTATCTATCTATCTATCTATCTATCTATCTATCTATCTATCCTTCTGTCTGTCTGTCTATCTATCTATCTATCTATCTATCTATCTATCTATCTATCTATCTATCTATCCTTCTGTCTGTCTGTCTGCCTATCTATCTATCTATCTATCTATCTATCTATCTATCTATCTATCTATCTATCTATCTATCGATCTGTCTGTCTGTCTGTCTGCCTGTCTATCTATCTATCCTTCTGTCTGTCTGTCTGCCTATCTATCTATCTATCTATCTATCAATCTATCGATCTGTCTGTCTGTCTGTCTGCCTGTCTATCTATCTATCCTTCTATCTATCTATCTATCTATCTATCTATCTATCTATCTATCTATCTATCTATCTATCTATTGATCTGTCTGTCTGTCTGTCTGTCTGTCTGTCTGCCTGTCTATCTATCTATCCTTCTATCTATCTATCTATCTATCTATCTATCTATCTATCTATCTATCTATCTATCTATCTATCTATTCACAAGGAAAATTCTTGTGTGAAGTCTGAAGTCAACGTGGCTGTGATTCACTTGGGACTCAAGTTCAAGTTAAAGAGAGACAGAGAGAGAGACAGAGAAATACCTGGATGTTTGAATTACTTCTTCAGACTTGTTTTTTTTTTCAGTGTTACCATAGAAACTGTGCAAGCATCCACGGTCTACATTAAATTCGTTTAGCTTTATCCATAATACAAGTTTCCCTACTTGAATTGGTGATGTTATTATATTCCACAACCCACTAAATTACAACACAAATCAATTTAAAATCATTTTAATACCCAGCGTGGTCTGAGTGAGGACCAGCTGTCCCTAAGAGCGTTACATTCTGGACTCCTTTCTTTTCCTTTCTCTTGGTCCTTCCTCCTCTTCTCCGACCAGGCAGTTCCATCCTTAACATTCTTCTTCCAAGATACTCTTCATCCCTCCTGTTCAGTTCAGTTTGGTCTCGCTCACGTTATCCTCAAACAGTCCTGCCGAAGCTATTCCTCAACATCATCGTTTATAATTCTGTCCATTCTTGTCCCTTGCAGAGAAAATCACAATATCTTCATCTCTGACACTTCCAGCTCTAATCCCTGTCTGTCTGCCCAATCTGTACCTCCACCTACCTCCACCTCTCCAGATACATCTCCACCTGTTTGCTGCTCTCACTACACAGCACAATATTAGGTGAAATATCGGTGTTTGTGGCGGTTATATGAGTTTGCGAGGGGGTTGGGACGGATTAACTGGTTTTCAGTTATTTCTTATGGGAATAATTGTTTCATCTCGCGAAAAAAAAGAAAGAAACCCTCCCCCACGTCCCATACACGACTATAAATAGTGTTTTGTGCACTTCATATTGTTTGCTTGGTGCTTTTTCCCTACACCATAACTCGGCAATGAGAGCACTACTGCCAACTACTGTAGTGGATGCGCAATTACACTTAATTCAAGTACAGTATGGCAAAAAAAGCATGTTCCCCAGGGTCATATGTGCCCCCTGGCATCACACTGCAACCCCCCACCCCACCTTGGGCAAGGCACTGGCCTTGTGGGAGCTCACCACGAGCCTTTCCTCACTGACATTCGTAGTATGCACACACACAAAATTCTCCTCCTCCTCCTCTGTTACGCACCACCTCCTGCCGGCCCATGTGACATCTCAGAACAGAAACAGCTATTTGTTATGTATATGTAAATCAAATGGTAGAACATTTATTTACAAGATCAACATTTATTTAAAAGATCATAATCTGAGAAAAATAGATAGGAATTATGGGATACCTGCTTTGAGTAATTGATAGCAGACTTAACTACTATATCAATTGTTAGAGTATAAAATAAAAACTGATATTTAGGTGGTAGATATTAAGGCAGCATGGTGGCGCTGTGGTTAGCATGTCCACCTCACAGCAAGACGGTCCCGGGTTTGATTCCCAGCCTGGGTGTTTCTGTGTGGATGTTCTCCCCGTGCTTGTGTGGGTTTCCTCCGGGTACCCCGGTTTCCTCCCACAGTCCAAAAACATGCACAGTAGGTTATTTGGCTGTTCCAAATCTCCCCTAGGTGTGAATGGTTGTGTGACTGATGACTCGGCAAGCTGTCCAGGGTGTACCCTGCCCTTGCCTGGAGTCGGCTGAGATGGGCACTACCCTACCTACAACCATAATGACAATTAAGTGGGTCATAAAATGAAAGAATGAATGAAGTGTTAAGTATTGCCAGGCTTCACACAGTATAAATATCTGATTTGCTGAGCTTTCAGGGTATCATGCTATTAGCACAAACTACCTTTACACCAGGTATTTATTTATTTGTTTGCAGTTTGTTTGGTTTTACATTTAACTACAAAAAATGCACATTATCCTGCAGTTATATTCTCA
>CM045743.1:34493939-34521439 GCA_024760905.1 Plotosus lineatus | reverse complement strand
TTTATTCATATCTAATTCCCACCTATCAAGTGTGTTGCCTCCCTATCACATACAACCACCACCGACCAGGGAGGGGTGAAAGCACGCACACGCCCCAATCTGTGACATGTGATGGTGTCACCCACCTCTTTATAAACTGCTGTGCATGCACATTTGGACACGGCTTCACACACTTGGGGGGAAAGCGCTGTCCACCTCTTTTGGATGAATGAGCTGAGAGATGGCCATGGATTGGCTTGCTGGGAGTGTGTGTGTGTGTGTGTGTGTGTGTGTGTGTGTGTGTGTGTGTGTGTGTGTGTGTGTGTGTGTGTGTATAGAGAAAGGGACAGGAAGAGAGAGAGAGAGAGAGAGAGAGAGAGAGAGAGAGAAAGAGAGAGAGAGAGAGAGCAAGGGAGAAGGCGAGAGAAGTAGAGAGAGAAAGAACAAAGAGGGAAGAGAGAGCGAGAGAGAACAAGAGAATGAGAGAGAGAATGAAAGAGAGAGAGAAAGAGAGAGAGAGAGAGAGCGAGAGAGATGAGGACATCAAGGGACATAACAGAGATCATCTCTATGTATCTCATCGGAAAACAACATGCATCCCACAAGTAAATGGCCAGAAGCTAAATATGACGGACAGCCGGATGGTCAGATGGATGGACAGGAAGATGGAACGCATATTTATAAATTCCAAAACATTTTGTAGGCGGGAGCTAATAAAAGGAACAACATCATTGAAAAAAGAATGCAATAGAGAAGACAGGGTCTCCGAAGCCCTTCAGCAGAATCCTGATGATGTCAGTCCTTGAGGTTCTAGACACAGAGCCAACATTTGCAAAGCTAGAAGAAGCTACTGATTCCCTCGCCCCAGGAAATGATGTTATTCCATCAGAAGTGATTAAACAAGGGAAATCAGACGTCCTCCCAGTTCTCCATGAACTAGTTTTGTTTGTATTTAATGAAGTGTGAAGTATCTTAAGACATGGAGAGGCCAAGATTATTAGACGCTTCAAAAATATAGGTGATAGGAGAGTCCGCGACAGCTCTTGCAGCATCTCCCTCCTCAACACTGTGGGCAAGATTTTTCTCTGAAGCTCCCATGCCTGAACAAAGGAGAGGGCCTCGCCCCTTCATTCGGGGGTGCCTCGAGGCAGCGACCTGCCAGTCAGACATGAGGGCAGTGGTGGCCTGGAGGTAAGGTCCTGGATCACTCATCCTAAGGTTGAGGTTCAAGTCCCACTCTCAACAGGTAGTCACTGTCCCCCCAGTGCAGAGAACTGGGTTATCAAAGGTGGGCCATGTCTCTCACTTTCTTTGGTGAGAGGTTTATGTAAAAGAACATTTGCTGGACTTTCGTCAAGAGTAGCTGCAAAGCCGTCAGAGTCTTTTTGTCCTACAATGGCCTGGAGAGCTGTCCAGAGTGTACTCTGCCCTCACTCAGAGTCATCTGAGATGGGTGCCAGCCTCCAGGCGACCATAATCAGGATCCAGAAGCATAATGTACCTTCAAAGCTGGACATTCCACCATTGACATGGTTTGTCTATGAGCCAGATCCAGGAAAAGTGCAGGAAACAAAATCAAATCCTATACAGTGGTAGCCCACCGTACAAAATGAATCCGTTCCAGAGCCTTTTTCTGAACCTGGATTTTTCGTAAATTGAACCGCATTTTACATGTAAAACGTGTGATTCGTTCCAAGGCCCCCAAAACTACCCCCTAAACCCTTTAAAAATTATAAAAGTATACCTTTTAAGACCTCCTTCTGCTTCAATATCATACCGATGGTTTGGCCATATTCCTTTGCGATATCACTCAACTGCATGCCACGAACCCACTTCTTCTTTTCACTCGCACCGGGAATCACACGTGTGTGTGTGTGTGTGTGTGTGTGTGTGTGTGTGTGTGTGTGTGTGTGTGTGTGTGTGTGTGTGTGTGTGTGTGTGCACGCGTGTGTTGACCATGTCTTCTTAGCAGAGATATAATCTTATAAATGTTTATGCAAGCTTAAAAGCCTCAGCCAAAAGATAACGTTGCAATGAGCACATTCGATAAACTCCTGAAACAACAGTAACTCTGTCCTTTACACGAAAAGCATTATGGAGATGCAGCTCCATAATCGCCAATGGAAGGGAGCGGCGTCATCCTTCCTAGCCACTTGGAGGCCAGCGAAGCGGGATGTTGGGAGATAGCTAATGGGAGGGAGCTGCGTCATCTCTCCTAGCCAATGGGAGGCCAGCGGGGTGGGGTGTTGGAGGATAGCCAATGGCAGAGCAGCTCGTGCATTGTTTGAATGTTTGCATGGTGTGTTTGGTGCGTTTCGTAAGGAGAACTTGTTTCGTATACAGAGACAAAAAATTTTGGAAAATGTTTTTCGTACCCTGGATTTTTCATTTGCTGGGACTATCGTAAAGTGAGGTACCACTGTACTTGGCTTTTGTTGTTCTCACTAAAGCTTTTGATTTAGTTACTCGGCGTTCACTGTTTAGGATCTTGAAAGAACAGGGTGTTCACCAAAGATATTCGGCATAATTATCTCTTTTCATGAAAACATGATGAGCATGAGGGCAGTGGTGGACTAGTGGTATAGGGCACTGGGTCGCTGATCCAAAGGTTGGGGGTTCAAGTCCCACTCTCCACAAGGTTGTCACTGTCCCCCCCCCCAGTGCAGCTAACTGGGTTATCAAAGGCCGGCCATGTCTCCCACTGTCTATGGTGAGAGGCATGTAAAAGAACCATTGCTGACTTTCGACAAAAGTAGGCTGCAAAGCCGTCAGTGTGTTTCTGCCCTGCAATGGCCTGGCGAGCTGTCCAGGGTGTACTCTGCCCTCGCCCGAAGTTGGCTGGGATGGGCACCAGCCTCCCCGCGACCCAAACTAGGATTAAGCGGGTACAGAAAATGATGATGATGATGAGCATTGTCAGATTTGAGGGAAACACATCCCAATCCTCAGTGGATTCATTTAGGGCTTGATGCTCACCACAGCACTTTTTAGCATCCTTTTCTCACTGCTCTTGACCCATGCTTTCTATTCCTCTTCCAACGGCGTCTCCATCCATACCCGTCATGACGACAAGCTGTTCGACTTGGCTCGCCTACACGCAAAAACCAACACAATCCGTGTTCTCCTCAGAAGCTTCTTTTAACTGATGACACAGATTTTGTGAGTCCCTCAGAGTCAGGGCTTCAGCTCCTTCTGGACGGCTTCTCAAGTGTGTGCACTGAGTTTGTTCTAAAACATCAGCATAAAGAAGACTGTGGTTTTGGTCCTGAATGCTCCAAGTCTTATTCGCAGATCAATCAATGGTGCCATGCTTGTTTCTGTTGACTGGTTTACTTACCTTGACTCAAATGTCAACCATTCATACTCGTAACCGGGGGCGATTTGGAACAGCCAATTAACTTACTGTTCATGTTTTCAGACTGTGGGAGGAAACCCACACAAGCACAGGGAGAACATGCAGACTCCACACAGAAACACCCGAGCTGGGAGTCGAACCCCAGACCTTCTTGCTGTGAGGCAGGCGTGCTCACCACTACACCACTGTGCAGCCCATGTGAACACTTTCTGAATGCAATTGTATTTCAACACTGTGGCCTACAGCATTGACCCTTTCCGCACCAGTCTTGCAATCAGAAAATTGGTCACCCGGGAGCCTGGCTGGACTAGGGTTTATCTCATTGAATGAGGCAGGAGATCGAGTGGATGCATTTGCAGATAGAGGGTTTAATCATGCATACCAGACAGAGAATATCAAAACAAGGTTCAAGTTCTTAAACGTGGGGTTGGGAAATGTCAGAAGACCAGACAGACAGGACAACAGCCATATTTCAAACTCAGAGGAGATGATGTCCTCCACGGGAACACAATGTAACAGGCTAGGTAGAAAATCGACAACACCAGGGTCAACCAGAACTAGTAAAGGCTGCTCAGAATGTCCGCCCGCTAATCACTGTGATGGGAAACAGGTGTGCTGTGAACATGTGACATAAATGTCCAAAGTCATGTGACTAAGATGGGTGCAGAGATGGCTGGGAAGTGTAATGCGTATGGAAAGCTGCGGGAAAAAAGCGAAGCATGCATCTTAACCTCTTAACTTAACCCGATTAATAGTGTAAATAGAGTTGCAGTGAGGCGGTGCAGCTGACACCGGTCGAAGGCGGGGTACACCCTGAACAGCCGACCATCACGGGGCAAAACACACAGGACAATTTACCCTCACATTCACATCTCGAGGTGATTTGGAACAGCCAGTTTGACTAATGTGCCTAATGTGTGTGTCTTTTGACTGTCGGAGGAAACCAGAGTACTCAGGGGAAACCCAGATGGTTAGAACATGCTGTGCGGCGGACGTGCTAATCACTACACCACTGTACCGTCGTCCATCTTTAATCCTTATGAACGTTAAACAGAGGATGCAGTAATAAGTGTGATTACCTTCTGATACCCTGATGTACAATTACCTAATTACAATAATTAGCTGATGGAGCTGGTAATGTTTACTTTAGTGAAGGAATGAAGCAGCCGCAGCAGGAGTTAGCGCTCGCCGGATTACGTGCTAACAGTTCAGCAAGTTAGATTTCTGTGATGTCCCAAACCGTTAACATTAAAGTAAGTCCAGGTTATAAATAAAAGAATGCAATCCGAGTTCTTAAATCATTCAGTGATTGCTTTTGCGTGTTAGGGTTGCAGGGGGTCCTGGTGCAATCTTTTAATCTGTGCCATCTGAAGTCAGAGTTCGAGCTGAATTCGGACTCGTGGAATTCGTTCAGCGTCAGGCTGAGTGTGTTTTCTGTTTTGTTCCTCGTGTAATGTACATGTGGTAACGAGAGCTGATTCATCTCTCCTATCAGGAAATTAGACAGTCGGATGGACTGCTCAACGGTCGGATGTGTCAGGAATTTTGATCGCCCCTCGTGAGGATACAGAGAGAGAGAGAGAGAGAGAGAGAGAGAGAGAGAGAGAAAGTGGGACAGAAAGAGGGAGAGAGAAAGAGAACAGAGAGTGAGACTTAGACAGAGAGAACAAAAGAGAAAAGCAAAGAGAGAGACAGAAAGAGAGAGATAAAGAGACAAACACACACACACATACAGAAAGAGAGAGAGAGAGCAATGGAGAGAGAGAGGGTTAGAGAGACAGAGCAAGAGAGAGAGAGAGAGAGAAAATGAGAGAGAGAGATAGAGAGAGAGAGAGAGACAATGAGAGAGAGAGAAAATGAGAGAAAGAGAGAGATAGACAGAGAGAGAGTGAGAGAGAGAGAGAGAGAGAGAAAATGAGAGAGAGAGAGAAAATGAGAGAGAGAGAATGAGAGACATGAAGGTCGTTGGTATAAGAGAAGAAGATGCAAAGGACAGGGTGAGATGGAGACAGATGATTCGCTGTGGCGACCCCTGAAGGGAAAAGCTGAAAGGAAAAGAAGAAGAAGAAGAAGAAGAAGTTTGTATTTGTTAATTTTCATTGAGAAGCTTGGCCATCAGGGAGAAGCTCGGCCATCCGAGATCGACGTAGAGAGGAGCCAGTTGAGGTGGCTGGAGCATCTGATTACCATGCTTCCTGAACCCTGTCTCCCAGGTTTGGTGTTTCGCCCATGTTCGACCAGGATGAGACCCTGGGGTTGGCCCAAACATACTGGAAGGACTATGTCTCTCGACTGGTCTGGAAATCAGATGTCGTAGTGTCACCTCGGTGTCCTCCCAACAAAGCTGGAGGAAGCGGCCCAGGAGAGAGAGAGACGTCTGGACCTCACTGCTTAGGCTGATGCCCCTGGAACCCAACCATGGACCAACCAAAAGAAGAACTGATGATGATGATGATTATGATGATGATGACTTTTAGGACTTTTGTGAAAATCTGATTCTGTTTAAAATCATATTTATGAGGGGAAAAAATAAATTTAAGTGCCACTGTAAGTTCTGCTGGGCTTCGTTTTTTTATAAAGGTCAAGCTTTCGAATGAGCGTCTACGTGTTTGTGTGTGTGTGTGTGTGTGTGTGTGTGTGTGTGTGTGTGTGCGCGTGTATATATATGTGTGTGTGTGTATGTTTGTGTGTCTTTGTGTGTGTGTGTGTGTGTGTGTGTGTGTGTGTGTGTGTGTGGTGTGTATGTTTGTGTGTGTCTTTGTGTGTGTGTGTTTGTATCTCTCTCTGAATGTGTGTGTGTGTGTGTGTGTGTGTGTGTGTGTGTGTGTGTGTGTGTGTGTCTGTGTGTATGTTTGTGTGTGTTTGTGTCTCTCTCTGTTTGTGGTTGTGTGTGTGTGTGTGTGTGTGTGTGGTTGTGTGTGTGTGTGTGTGTGTGTGTGTGTGTGTGTGTGTGTATACACACCTGACATGCTGACGGTGCATTTCTTTATTGGATTGCTGGTGTACATTGCTTGTTAGTGTTTGTTAGTGCACAGGGATCCCTCGCTACTTCACACTTCAATTCATGCAGCTTCAGTGCATCACGGGTTTTTTTTCTAAAAATATTCATCGAATTAAAAAAAATAAGGAAATTAAGGAAGAATAGGGAGAAAAGTTAAGGAAAATGCCACAGAAACAAGGCAAATTATGCAAAAAAACCCCACAAAAAAACCCCTAAACAAAAACAAAACAACCCAAAATCTCCCATCAAAACTACTTACATTTTTATGTGAGGTGCGTGAGTGTGTCTGCGTGTCTGTATGTGTGTGTATTTATATTTTATTTACATCTTATGCATTTTTTTGTAAAGTTTAATTGTTATTCTAAGAATTTATGGCGTTGAATATGTATTTATTGATATTATATACACATATACATCAGTCAAGGGTGGGTTGGGGGGGGTGGTCCTACTTTGCAGATTTCGATGGTCACGTGGGGATCTTGGTCCCAATTAACCTCGGAAAGTGAGGGGTCCCTGTACTGTGTGTGTGTGTGTGTGTGTGTGTGTCTATATATATATATATATATATATATATATATATATATATATATATATATGATATAAGGTTTTCAGATTTCTTGCACTGTCGAGGTGAAGAATTCTGGATTCAGAGAAGGAGAAGGATTAAGTGTGAGATGCAGGAAGTGATGTAATAAGAAAAAAATTCTATTATTTTCTCATTTCAGTTTGACAGAACAGCTCTCCCAGCTGGTTCACTCTGATTTTATTCACTTCAGAAAGAATATGATGAATGTGCAAGATTTATCTGTGTATTTACCAGGCAGTGAAAATGGGAGAAAATCAAGTTCCTTTATGTTTTCCACTGTGATACTGCAGCTTGTCTGGCATTCTGGGTGAATGATGATATTGTAAATCTCAATCTAAAACTGCAAAGAGAATCACATGACTGATATATAATTTTTTTAAACAGGTAAATAAAAAAAATCAGATTGCAATGAAGCATTCATCCATTCATTTTCTGAACCATATAATCCTAATTTGGTCATGGAGAGGCTAGCGGACGTCTCAGCCGACTCTGGGTGAGGGCAGAGTACACCCTGGACAGCTTGCCAGGCCATTGCAGGGCAGAAACATGCTGACGGCTATGCAGCTGCTCTTGTTGAACATCAGCAATGGTTCTTTTACATGAACCTCACACCACAGACAGTGAGAGACATGGCTGGCCTTTGATGACCCAGTTAGCTGCACTGGGGGGGACAGTGATGACCTGTGGAGAGTGGGGCTTGAACCCCCAACCTTAGGATCAGTGACCGAGCACCATTACCACCAGGCCACCACTGTAAATGTAAATGTGAATAAATGTAAAATTCCACACCCCTTATTTCTTTTATAGTAATGGTATATATTTATATACTAATTATATATATATATATATATATATATATATATATATATATATATATATATATATATATATATATATATATATATATATATGATTTTCTGAGTAGATCCTTCCGTAGGAGAGTGCTCAATACTTTTGGTAGAGCAAATAACAAAAATAAAAGGACAGGACAAAGACTTTCTATTGAAACTCCATTTATCACTACAGATCTGTTTCGAGGGGTGGTGAAACCATCCTCTCTCTTCAGGTGATTATAGAAGAAAGTATATATATATATATATGTATGTATTCATAGTATAGCAGTTATGGTATACAGTGGTACCTTGACTTATGAGTGTTTTTTATAACGAATTTTCCATGATACAAGCTTCGATCCCACAAAAAAATTTGCCCCATCCAACGAACAAAATTTTGATTTACGAGCTCTGCTGGGGAAATGGCTTTTCTGGGCCGATTAGCCTCATATTCATCCGCGTGTATTCCTCCGTGCTCCGAGAACGCCTTGTGCAGAGATTGTGAATTATTTTCTGTGATGCCCTCTATAGAAAGAAGGAAAAAAAAAACATTTCACGCCCCCCTTCTCCCAATACCCCACGCATGACTATAAATAGTGTTTACTGCACTTCATATCATTTGCTCTGTACTTGCTTCCTACACCATAGAAAACACAATGAGAGTGCCACTGCCACCTACAGTAGAGGATGCACAATTGTACTTAATTCTAGTACAGTATGTCAAAAAAAAAAAAATTCCCCAGGGTCATACGCACCCCCCCCTGCCCCCCAGCTTCACACTGCACCCCTCCCAAGGGTGGTGCGCCTCACTATTTGAGAAGCATTGGCCTTGTGGGAGCTCACCACAAGCCTTTCCTCGATGGCATTTGTAGCGTGCGCGCACACACAAAATTCTCCTTATAATTCTCTGTTAGGCACCACCTCATGCCTGCCCACATGGCATCATGCCATGTGGATGATCGGAAGTCGATGATCGGAAGGGTTAGCTGACTTATTGTTTATTCTTGTTTTAGTATTATTTATTATTAATTATTATTAATGTTAATGGTCATGTATTATTATGAAATATTTTATTGATTTTACATGTTTATCTTTAATATATTAGGTGAAATATATGTGTTGGTGGCAGGTTATCTGAGTTTGGGTGGGGCTTGGAACAGATTAATTGGTTTTCTATTATTTCCTATGGGAATTTTTTTTTATCATCTCTCAAATATTTTGACGTACGCGCTCGCCCTCGGAATTCTTGCAGACTATTCTTGTAAAAGCTCCTCTGTACTTTATAGTGCTCTAGTGTGAATTCATGAGGTTTACATTTTTAATGGTTTTGTTTAGGTAGAACATTAGTTTTGTTGGTGTGATGCTGTAGGGGCACTAAAGGGAAACATAAATATTTTTGCACTTCTAAACAGGTAAATACAACAAACGTCTACAAAAGTAGCTGATTCTCGAGAATAATTTCCACTTGGTCAGGTGGTTAATTTTTGCTGAGCCCTTTATTTTAATACAAAATCTTAACCTGCACATTGTATTTCTTGTTTCTAGGTTTTTGATAGTTCTGGCATGTCTTATTTTGGCAATTCTAACAACCTTTAAAGAGTATGAGGATGACTCAGGACACTGGCTGGTGGTTTTGGTAAGTTTACACATGTGATTTTAGATACATGTATGAACGCAGTCATGTGAAAGAAAACAAGTTACACCCAATTGAAACCAATTGATTTTAAAAAATTAAACAAGCAAATAAATTAAAGGTGATATTCTTAACAATAGCACACACACAAAAAAATATTTTACATTAATTTCAGTTCAATTCTATTCAGTTTTATTTGTGAGGCACTCCACTGAATGTAGGCTCTTGTCGCAAGTGACGTGTGGTGCTTGTGAGACAAAGCGCGGCTTATTCGGACTTCCGATCTTTCAAGTGAGCAAGTGCTTGTTGAAAAATTGTTTAGTACTCAACTTTCACTTGCTCACTTGAAAGATCGGAAGTCCGGATAAGCCTCACTTTGTCTCACAAGCACCATACGCCACTTGCAACAAGCGCCTACATTCGGTGGAGCGCCACACATTTGTAGTAGCACTTTTTACAATAAATATTTTTGGAAAGAAACTTTACATAGTACACCATACAACATAGCAAACAGTTAAACTTATCATTTTAAACATTTATCTATAAACCCTATACATCCCTAATAAGCAAACCTATGGTGGCCATAGCAACAACAACAACAAAAAAAACTCATTTGGGTGAATAAATAAAAATCTAGATAAAATACAAACCATGTAGTCCAATCTTCACTATAGTTTAACATGAACTCTAATTAGATATTTTATAATTGTAATAGGAATTGTAGTTGTAAATAATTTCAGGAAATGAGTTCATATCACCAGCAGTGAAGTCCTCTTCCCAGTTTCCAAGTTTATATTTAGGCCCATATGGATCACTATCAGCTGCAGTGAAGGGCTTCTAAGATGAGAACTCCAACCTGGAGTAGCACATCACATGTAATCTCACAGTATTCAGAAATAGAAACATCAGGATAACTGGTATCTCAGAAGTAGCATGTGTATCTCAACAAAAACTCAGAGAATTAGAAAGAGAGAACTTGTTTAGTATGCTCATGGACAGCACAGTGGTATAATGGTTATCATGTCCATCTCAAAGCATGAAGGTCCTAGTTAAAGTCCCTGGGCTTCTTCTGGGTCGTTTCCTCCCATCATTTTAAACTTTCAAAAAGATGGTCTAATATTATATTTTAGTGTTTAAAAAGAATTAGCCAAAGACTGGTGGCCTAAGGATATTGAAGTGGTATTGAACCATTGAAGGATGGTTTGAGAAAATGATGAAAAAACTTTATGCTGGGCTTAAACTAGGACATAATGTCTGCGACCAGCCTTCTTCTTTTCCCACTTTTTACGGGTCGCCACAGCAACTCATCTGATTCACATGTTTGATTTGGCATAGGTTTTTACATTGGATGCCCTTCCTGACACAACCCTTTTGCAAGGGGCGGAAACACGCTGATTGTTATGCCGCTACTCTTTACGAAGGTCAGCAATGGTTCTTTTACGTGAACCTATCACCACAGACAGTGAGAGACATGGTCGGCCTTTGGTAACCCAGTTCGCTGCACTGGGGGGGGGGGGGGGGGGAACAGTGACAACCTTGTGGAGTGTGGGACTCAAACCCCCCAACCTTAGGATCAGCTATCCAGCACCTTTTACCACCAGGCCACCACTGCCCTCATCTGCTATCAGCCCGAATCAAAAAAAGCATATAACTCCATGATTCATGAGGATGCTTGGGGAATGATTTGGGTAAAAAAAAAGTAGGCAGCTCGCATTCAACAGATGAAACTTGAATTAATCATCTTGCCAAGTCCATCAAGGTGCAGAAACGTCTGTTACGCACTCTTAAGCTCTGTTAATCTCTAATGCCTTCCATTGCGCTTCACACATTCTATCGCAATTGGCAATAAATCGTAATCGTAATAATCGTGGCAAAATTTTGAACCACCAAGTTCACACAAGATCATCATGAATGCACCAAGTTCCTCATGATTCAATCGCACAGCTCTCCACACGCATCGCAAATCTTTCAAATTGTGGGAGTCATGGACTTCATGCATCAGTGCAAATCCAGGGGGAACGGACTGCTGAAAGTTTTACCAAAACAATATTAATGTGAACATGCAGAACTCTTTTTACATTTTACAGACACTCTTTTTAAGAGCAACTCAAAATTATAATTTCCCTCCTACAACTGAAAAATTGATGGTTTAGGGCCTTGCTCAAGGGCCCAACAGTTGATCGTGGGGGTTGAATCGCTGCCGTTCGGCTCAGCATCCCATCGCCTTAACCCAGTGCTTCTCAATTATTTTCTGTGATGCCCCCTCTAGGAATGAGAAAAAACATTTCAAACCCCCCCCCCACACACACACACTTCCCAGTGCGCAACTATAAATAGCATTATTTGTCTATAAAATTGTTATTATTACACTTATCCATAACATTGTATCTCTATTAACATAAAAAATAAAAAAAAAGAAAGAAATATAGTTCAACTTGCAATAAAGGAAAACTTCATTAACTTTCATACGCTCCCTCCCAGCATCACAATGCCCCTCCCCCCCCCGTATCATACCACGCCCCACTGTTTGAGAAGCACTACCTTTAATACCCCCATTTCACTGGAGCACGACAGACTTACCGAAGCAAACATGTCATCCGCAAACATTCCGAAATTATTCCCTCATCTTCTGTGTCATTCCGTGTGAGTCCGGAGTTATTCCTCAAGTCTTCCTTCACTTCCGTATGCTTCTGGCAGGCCAAAATATTCCGGGAACGTGCTTTTGAACATGTTCAAAAGCACATTCATGTAAAAAAAAAAAGAAAATCAGTGAGTGTTCGGTGGGGTCACTTTGGCGTACTTTGCCGCACTTGTTCCGCACATGCTGTGAACGTTCCGAGAGTGTAAGAATTTCCACTTTTCCGTAGGATTTTTGCCCATTTTCTGTGTAAAAATGCCGAAGCTCTTCTGTAGACTGCGTTCCACGCCTTTCCGCTACAATCTTTGCATGCTGTAGTCCAGTGAAATGGGGGTATAAGCCACCACTGCATCTTTTTAACTCGTTTCACGTTTATTGCAGGTTTAAGAAGAACCTGGTAACTCAATTTGGCAATCAGCACAAATTTTGGACCGGGTTTTAACACTTTTGATCTGTACGCCCACTTTGATATCAGTTCATCATTTTCTGTAACCGCTTCATCCCAATTAGGGTCGCGGGGAGGCGAGGGCAGAGTACACCCTGGACAGCTCGCCAGGCCATCGCAGGGCGGAAACACGCTGACGGCTTTGCAGCCTACTCTTGTCGAAAGTCAGCAATGGTTCTTTTACATGAACCTTACGCCATAGACAGTGAGAGACATGGCCGGCCCTTTGATAACCCAGTCAGCTGCACATGGGGGGGGACGGACGACAGTGACAACCTTGTGGAGAGTGGGACTCGAACCCCCAACCTTTGGATCAGCGATCCGGCACCTTATACCACTAGACCACCACTGCCCTCCACTAGACCACCACTGTCCTCCACTTTGATATGACTGAGATATTTATAATTGAATCAGTGACTGTGTTTCCGTGCGCAGCTAATTTGAGCTACGATGTATAAGCACAGTATAGGAATCAACTCATTACTGTTACTATTACAGCAGAAATGGTCAGATGTTAATAAAGTTGATTTTAGTACAATTTTAATGCTTTTTATACGTCCAGTTATAGTTAGAATAACACAATAATTCAACTTTTTTACCGCCATGTATAAAGCTGCAAGCTGCTCAGTCGCTGAAAAAGGCAACGCAAGCCCTGAACCATTCACAGTTAGCGTGAGGATGTTCTCGCGAGACACTGTCTTTGTTCTGCCTCCAGACTGGGACTGTAGCCAAGCACCTCTAACTTTAATTCTTTTTTCCAAAGTACAATATTCCAACAGGCCTGACTTGTGCCCATACATCCATTCTATAATATAATATAATATAATATAATATAATATAATATAATATAATATATAATATAATAATTCTATGGGATGTATTTTTTTCACACAATAACACATTCACTTATTTTCTAAGGCCTTTAATTTTAATTAGAGTCATGTGGAGGCTGGTGCTCATCTTATCCGGCTCTGGGCGAAGGTGGGATACATCCTGAACATCATTGCAGGGCCAACACCAAAGTCACCATTCACACCTGGGGCTGATTTCCGAACAGCCCACCATGCATGTTTTTGGAATGTGGGAGGAAAACTGAGAACCCAAGGATACTCACAGAAGCACTGGGACAGCATGCAAACTCCACACACAAACACCCCAAGCCTGGGAATCGAACTCAGGACCTTCTTGCTGTGAGGAGAATGTTCTAACCACTGTGCCACTGTTCCGCACCCTACAATGGTGTACGCGTTCAAGATATATAACTATAACTCATTAATAATTAATTCACTTCTGGAAAGGAAAGTATATTTGCATGTGTGTGTTGATATAACTCATTCACACACACACACACACACACACACACACACACACACACACACAAACCATGTTTAGAAATACATAGTTATGGTTTGTGTGTGGGATGCTGAGTAACAAAAATCTGGAAAAAATTGACACTTTGATGAAATACTTTCTGCCTTCTCTTCTCTCTCTCTCTCCCTGTAGGAGACGTTCACCATTTTTATTTTTGGGAGCGAGTTTGTGCTGAGGATTTGGGCAGCAGGATGCCGTTGTAGATATAAGGGTTGGAGAGGACGGCTCAAATTCGCTCGAAAACCACTGTGTATACTGGGCAAGTGTCAAACACACACACACACACACACACACACACACACACACACACACACTATGTAATCCTATACTTGTGTCTACATTAATATTGTAGCAAAGTGATCTCTAAAGAATATCTTTTGAATTTTGAGCAATTCATATTTCATAATTTGTATAAACATTACACAAATATATGGTTTGGACATGTGCAGAGGATGGATAGTGAGTATATTGGTAGTAGGATGCTGAGGTTGGAACTACCAGGCAGAAGGCCTAGAGGAAGACCAAAGAGGAGATTTATGGATGTGGTGAAGGAGGACATGAAGGTCGTTGGTGTACGAGAAGAAGATGCAGAGGACAGGGTGAGATGGAGGCAGATGATTCGCTGTGGCGACCCCTGAAGGGAAAAGCCGAAAGGAAAAGAAGATGATTATAAATATCATGACAACCAATATAACACAGGAAGTGCGCATGTCCTGCGCAGAGTATGACCTCTACGTGGTGGACTCCTCGGGTTGTTGAAAAACATTACTATTTAACACAACAGCAATTTCCCACCAATAACGCGCTACAAATGTGTTCAAGAACTTACGGGCCGAGTTTCCAAAGCTGCCATTGCTTTTCATGCCGAAATTTGTGTGCACACAATTCAGTGATGCTCACTTTGAATGGGTTAAATGCAAAGGCAATAATTTCACTTATAGGATTAATGCAGTCCATCAAAAATAAATAAATAAATAAATAAAAAGAAATAAAAAAAAAGAAAAAAACAAACAAAACAAATTTGCTAAATGCTGTAACTGTGAATGCATTTACCAGTCAAGGAAAAATCCGTCCATATCTGATTGGGTTTAAAGATCTCTTTCTTCCCGTAGTTCCTGCCACCTCTGCAAATGATCTGGGATATAAATCCTCATTTTCTGTCATTTCTTGTCATGTTCTTTTCAGTTCTGACTCAGTTCTGAATACAGGAATCCCTCACTTTCCGCGGTTAATGGGGACCGAGATCCTCCGCGAACTCTGAATTTCCGCAAAGTAGGATCGATTCCCACAGTTATTAAGTCTCCCGATTCAATCGGGAGTCTCCCGATTTAAAAGCATAAATCCAATCTCCCGCCAGGAGATTAATTTCTCCCGATTTCCAGACAACCTCCCGAAAAAAAAAAGTCACACTTTGAAAAAAACGAAAATATGATTGCAAGTATCAGGCTTATTGGCAAAAAGACTTTCCTTTTATTCGAAGCAGTGAAAAAGGTGACACGTTTGCGTTTTGCACACTTTGTTCCGTCAACATTGGGATTAAACACGGAGGAATCAACGATGTGAAGAAACATGTGAACACTTCGCAACACACGCAACAATCTACAAATCGGAGAATTACCTCTTTTATTACAAGTTCAAGAGATAACATCTCCACACAAGTGATGACAGTGAAAGGGTATTTTCTATTGTAAAGAAAATCCACACTGATGCCAGGTCAGAATTGATCAATGAAACTGTTTGTGCCCTCTCGGCTACAAAATTGAACTCAGACTTTGTTTGTTACAAATCATCCATCCAAGTCCTGAACTTTGTAAAATTGGAAAGCAAGCAACATACAAGTATGTGCAGGAACATACCGAAACATCTGGTGTAATTATTAAGCAAGCAGCATTAGTATATGTCACAATATTTTTAAACAGTTGTTACCTTTTTTATCAGCTGATTCATAAAACTGTATACATCCATGAATAAATAAAAAAAAAAAAAACTTGTTTATTGAGCAATGTTCCTTTATTAAAAAATATGCATCAATTCTTGGGGCCGCAGCCAGGCCGCGCAGGGGGTGCGGTGTCTCTGGTGAAAATTCTCCTGATTTCAAAATGTTGAAACTTAATAAGTATGGATTCCCCTGACTGACGTATTCGTACATGTATACATGTATATAATACCAATAAATACATATTCAATGCTATAAATGCTTATAATAACAATTAAACTTTCAAAAATGATGCTTAAGATGTAAATAAAATATAAATACATACACACACACACACACACACACACACACACACACACACACACACACACACGAGCACCCAGATGTGCACACACACTCAGATGTGCGCCTCCCATAAAAATGTAAGTAGTTTTGTTGGGGGGTTTTGGGTGGTTTTTTATTTTGTTTTATTTTATTTTATTTATTTTTTGCACAATTAGCCTTGTTTTGTGGCATTTTCCTTAACTTTTTCCCTAGTTTTCCTTATTTTTTTTTTTTCGATGAATATTTTTGAGAAACCCGCGATGCACTGAAGCCGCAGGAACTGAAGCGCGAAGTAGCGAGGGATCGCCGCACTATCCTTGTGCACATTGCCATGTTCGTCTTTCCTGCCAAAAAAATAACCTTACAGGTTGTGTGGATACAAACTGTGAAATTAAAACGGGAAATTTTAATCAGAACTCCATGCATTTACTTGCTTTTTTTTTTTTTTTTTACATAAAATTTTACAATTTTTATTCGTGTGTTTGGATATTTTCGGGTATTTTTACGAATGAAAAGTTAATGGTGGATTTGGAACCTGCAAGTTCTTGAACACGTTTGTAGCCCGTTATTTCATGCAAAATAGAGAAATGAGTAATTAAAGTTCTGTTTTGGTCAGAGTTTACTCGGCTGTGTTAAATAATGATGTTTTGAGCATGCATAGGAAATTCTTTGTGCCGGATATGCCTTTAAATGAAATGTGTTTTGAGTCTTTTTTATTTATTTTTTAAATGTTAGAAATTAGCAATGTTGTCACCAGAATCACAGATTTCTGTTTTTAATTCCTTTTTGAATTACCATTTAATACGCAACCCTTACTGCAAAAACCCACACGCTGACACTTTCCCTCAGTCATAAAGCAGATGTGTGTTTATGCAGATATCTTTGTGCTGATCGCGTCAGTGCCGGTAGTCGCTTTGGGAAACCAGGGAAATGTTTTGGCTACGTCTCTTCGGAGTCTGCGCTTTCTGCAGATTCTGCGTATGCTACGCATGGACCGGCGAGGTGGCACCTGGAAGCTGCTGGGGTCTGCAATATATGCTCACAGCAAGGTAAACACACATTGAATCTACATATACAGTATAAACACATCTGCAAAGAATTCATTACAATGAAACGGTAACTGTAAAATATTTATCTTTCTGACTTCAGAAAGATCAGTGTTACCTGCTTTGCTCCGCAACGTCACAGATACAGGATGCAGCAGTACAGCGTTTTAGTTGGAGAAGCAGTGCAGTCCAATAACACGACACAGGTTCATAAACTTAGAGCAGGCAGATAGAAAATCAATCAGATGTACAGGGTATCTGAGGCAAGGCAGAGTCATGTAATGGCAGATGGGCAAAGTACCTACACGGAAGGTCAATGCCACGGATGAGGTGGGTGTTCTTAAATGAGAGAAGATCGCAGCTCATAAATAGTATACACTAAAGCAGCAGTCACATCGTGCTGGACTGAGGAAACAGATGTCCTACAGATCAGTTGTACGACACTGTTCATTTCAGACCTATTACATCTTCAGTACTTATACCATATTTATCCTAATGTTGTCAGTGTTGTCCTGTAGACCCCTGCACACACCCCTTATTCAACACTTTCTATGTGCTTCTTGCCAGTAATCATCGACTAACCATTCTTGGTAGAGTGCTGACAGGTGTGCTGTGTCATGTGATATGAAAGTTAGAAGTCAGATGGTTGGCTGCATTGTAGTGCATGTTGGGAAGTGTAGTGTGAACGATTATCAGGATTCATTGTAGCTGTCAACACTTTGAAGATATTTTTCCCTATAGGGCTTGACATACATGGTAGTGGCAATAAACACATACAGTGTGTGTGTGTGTGTGTGTGTGTGTGTATATATAAGGGGGCAGTAGTATAGGGCGCTGGATCGCTGATCCAAAGGTTAGGGGTTCGAGTCCCACTCTCCACAAGGTTGTCACTGTCCCCCCCCAGTGCAGCTAACTGGGTTATCAAAGGCGGGCCATGTCTCTCACTGTCTATGGTGAGAGGTTCATGTAAAAGAACCATTGCTGACTTTCGTAAAGAGTAGCTGCAAAGTCGTCAGCGTGTTTCTGTCCCTTGCTAAAAGGGTTGTGACAGGAAGGGCATCCGACGTAAAAACCTCTGCCAAATCAAACGTGCGAATCAGATGATTCGCTGTGGCGACTCCCGAGTAAAAGGGAAAAAGCCGAAAGGAAGACAGACATATATATATATATATATATATATATAAAAATACAGAGATCCCTCACTTTCTATGGTTAATGATTTTGCTTTGTTGGGGGGTTTTGGGTTGTTTATTTGTTTTTGTTTGTTTGTGGTTTTTTTTTTCATAATTGGCCTTGTTTTGACGCATTTTCCTTAATTTTTCTCCTATTTTTCCTGAATTTCCTTTTTTTTTAATTTTTCAATGAGTATTTTTGAAAAACCAGCGATGCATTGGAGCAGCAGAAACTGAAGCACGAAGTAGCGAGGGATCATTGTATATACTGAATATATATATATATATACTGTATATATACACAATGAATGTTTAAATGGGTGATATATATATATATATATATATATATATATATATATATATATATATATATATATATATATATTCAGTATATACAATGATCTCTCGCTACTTCTGCGCTACCATTCAAAAGCTTGGGGTCACCCATTTATGAAGACTGTATTATAAATAATTTCTGTTGTTGATGATGTTTTGATCCTCTTGCCATGACAACAGTGACCTTGATTACTGGATCATTATATTTAATGTTACATTAATTACCGAGAGCATCTACTGATCTACTGAGGTTCGTTGAAAAAACATTAGGATATTTACATTGATGGCATTTTGCAGATGCTTTTATCCAGAGTGACTTAGAGAAGTGCTTTAAAGTCTCTATTAATAAACACATATTGATACCAGTTTATTAAGACACAAGCTAAAAATACTGTCAGTCAAAAAAACTCCTTTGGGAGATGATAGAAAAAGAAAATAGTTTTAAAACACACACACACACACACACACACACACACACACACACACACACACACGTTGGGGGCAGCCAGAGAGCAGGTCGGGGTTAGGTGCTTTGCTCAAGGACACTTATGCCATTTATGTGGAGGAAAGAAGGTATTGCTCATCCCCCTACTGACACACACATTTCCTGCTGGTTCGAGAATCAAACCAGCAACCTTTCGGTCTCAAAACCGCTTCTCTATTCATTAGACTACGACTGCCCCCGTCGATTATGGGACTGGTCGAGCATTGTGAGATTAAGATTTCAGTTTGTGGATTAAGGTTACGGAGTACAATTAGGGGCCCTGCGATGGCCTGATGAGGTGTCTAGGGTGTACCTCGGCTGAGATGAACGCCAGCCTCCCTGCAACCTTAATTAGAACTAAGCGGTTCAGAAAATGAGTGAATGGAATGAGTACATTTTGAAGATTGCTGACTGGCTGTGCATGTGTGCCTGTCTGTATCAGGAACTGATCACTGCCTGGTATATTGGCTTCCTGTCTCTTATCCTGTCCTCCTTCTTGGTCTATCTGGTGGAGAAGGATGTTGTCTTAATGACGCTACCCAACGATGAAGATGGCACGCCGACACCCACCCAGGACTTTGATACCTACGCTGACGCACTGTGGTGGGGGCTGGTAAGATTCATAAACACACACGCATGCTTTATTGAACACAACATACTGATAGTTTCAGAAAAAAACAAGGAAATGTCCAACACCTCACTGAACTGAGGTACTGCAGTTAAGCTGTATGCTTGGAATTATATTGCATTGTTAGTAATTATGTTTATACTGCTTTATTGTTCAGGGTTTATTAATTATACTTTATTAATTTTTCCACAAGACAGAAATAGTTAAAGTTCACAGTATGATTTTGTGGTAAAGCAGAGCCCAAAAATTTGCACTCACTTATTATAAATATACTGTATAATCTATCTCAGCTGACTTTGGACATGTTTCATGACCGTAGGAGGAAACCAGACTACTGTACCTGGACGAAACCCACACAAACATAGAAAGAGCTCTGAACATGAGCAAAGGACCTTCATGCTGTGAGATTGATATGGTTACCACTTGCCACAATGCCGTCCCTATTTCTTTATATCAAAGCTAATACCTTCTAAAAAAGCATCGGCACGGCTGTGCTTCTCTCCTCTGGATTACAACTATGCCCAGCAAACTACGATTCCTAGGCACCAATGAAAGCCATTCCCAATGTAACAGAGCAAAGTCCAGCATTTGCACAAACAAACCATGACAACATGACTTCTGGCATCTGAAATGAATAACATTGATTATTTGTTCTGAGTTGAAGCTGTCAGTTCTTGAAGTTGATACAGTGGTACCTCTCCTTACGAAATTAATCTGTTCCAGAGCCTTTTTCATTCCCTGGATTTTTCTTAAGTAGAACAGCATTTTACATGTAAAACACATGATTTGTTCCAAGGCCCCAATACTACGCTTTAAAAATGATAAAAGCATACCTTTTAAGGTACTTACTTCATGTTGGGGGGCAGTGGTGGTCTAGTGGTATAGGGCGCTGGATCGCTGATCCATAGGTTGGGGGTTCGATTCCCACTCTACACAAGGTTGTCATTGTCCTCCCCAGTGCAGCTAACTGGGTTATCAAAGGCCGGCCATATCTCTCACTGTCTATGGTGTGAGGCATGTAAAAGAACCATTGCCGACTTTCGACAAGAGTAGGCTGCAAAGCCGTCGGCATGTTTCCGCCCTGCGATGGCCTGGCGAGCTGTCCAGGCTGTACTCTGCCCTCGCCCGAAGTTGGCTGGAATGGGTGCCAGCCTCCCCGTGACCCTAATTAGGTTTAAGCGGTTATAGAAAACGAACTGATGAATGAACTTCATGTTGGCCATGTCTTCTTAGCAGAGTTATAATCTTACAAATGTTTATGCAAGGTTAAAAGCCTGAGCCGAAAAATGAAGTTGCAATGAGCACACTCGAAAAACTCATGAGCAAGTTGCTGCACAAGGAAGCTGCGTCATCCCTTCTAGCCAATGGGAGGCTAGTGGGGCGGGATGTTGGGAGATAGCCAATGCCAGGAAGCTGCGTCGTCCCTCCTAGCCAATGGGAGGCCAGCGGGGCAGGATGGTGGGACATGTAGTCAGTGGGAGAGCAAGTCATGCACTGTTTGAATGGTGCGTTTGAATGTTTGAATGGCATGTTTGGCGCGTTTCGTAAGGAAAACTTGTTTTGTATACAGAGACAAAAAATTTAGGAAAATGTTTTTCGTAAACTGGATTTTTCGTATTCTGGAACTATCGTAAGGTGAGGTACCACTGTATATTGAACCAGGGAAACCAGGCAAGGATTATAACAACTTTAACACAGACCAAATTGTGATGGCTAGACAACTAGGTCAAGAAGAAAAGTCCTAAGGACATGCTATGGGAAGTAGACAACCAGGGTAGTATGATGTTCTGGGCAGCTGAGTCTGATACCCATAAGAATTTTTTTCCGACATGCACCTTAACATTGTTGCAGACCAAGTTTACCCCTTCGTGGTCATCGTATTCTAGTTGCAGCAGCCTCTTTCAGCAGGATAAAGCACAACGGGATACTATAAGAATTCTTCAGAAATTGTTTGAGGACCAGAACAAAGTCTTCAAAGTGTTGACTCGGCCTCCAAAATCTCAAATCTCAAACCAAACAAGCATCAGTGGGATGTGCTGGAAAAACACATTGCAGCTTACAGGGCTTAACGGATCTCCTGCTCATGTCTTGGGGGCCGGATACCACAGCATACCATCAGAGCCAAAGGGGGACATGATATTGCGAAAAATTTTAAAAAGTAATTGTTAATGTTTTTACCTGAAGAGATCAACCACAATAAAAGCTATTAAAATTCAATGCAGTCATTGTTATAACAACTTTTCCCACTACTGCCACTGGCTCACATTTAGATATGGATAACCTTCTTCTTCTTCTTTTCCTTTCGGCTGTTCCCTTCAGGGGTCGCCACAGCAAATCATCTGCCTCCATCTCACCCTGTCCTTGCATCTTCTCTTACACCAACGACCTTCATGTCTTCCTTCACCATATCCAATAATCTCCTCTTTGGTCTTCCTCTAGGCCTTTTGCCTGGTAGTTCTAACCTCAGCATCCTACTACCAAAATATTCACTATCCCTTAGATATGGATAACCATTTAATCATAATTAAGGTCACAGGGAGGCTGGTGCCCATCCCACCAAACTTGGGCAAAAACAGAGTACATCCTGGACAGCCAGACCATCACAGGGCAGAAACACGTTGGCAGCAATGCAGCCTACTCTGTTGGAAAGTCAGCAATGGGTTCATTTACATGCCTCTCTCCACAGACAGTGAGAAGCAGGGCCAGCCTTTGATAACCCAGTTAGCTGCATGGGGGAGAGGGGTAGGTAGTGACAAGCCGGTTATAGTGGGGCTCGAAGCAGGTAATCCAGAACCTTACCACCGGGCTAAGTGTACAAATCAAGGTTTTGATTTCAGTGTGGTACATGAAAAACAAAAAATTTGTGTACTGTATTGCATATCCAAATTTCCCGAACGCCTCCGTGGTGTGGTATTTTCGGACTCCAGGGTTGATCTAGAACACTCTTGAGGGATAATGTTTCTCGGCTGGTCTGGGAATGTCTCAGTGTCCCCCCCAGAAAGAGCTGGAGGAAGTACTGGGGAGAGAGAGACATCTGGATCTCATTGCTTAGGCTGCTGCCCCTACGACCCAACCCCGGATTAAGCGGAGGAAGATGATGATGATGATGATGACGATGATGACGATGACATATCCGATTATTTCAGAGAATTTGAGATGGCCGTCTCAAATATTCATGAATTCGATTCAATAATGAAAATATTTGTACATTTTGTTTGATTAATTGGTTTAAACACAGACTATGCCTATGAATGTTACTGTACAAAAGAAGGAGATTATAGTTTATGTGCAAAAGAAAGAAATGTGAGAATTATAGATGAGTAATAATCCATTCATTCATCTCTCTCTCTCTCTCTCTCTCTCTCTCCCTCTCTCAGATAACTCTGACAACTATTGGCTATGGTGATAAGACACCGAAGACATGGCCGGGACGTTTACTTGCCGGGACCTTCACGTTAATAGGTGTTTCATTTTTTGCTTTGCCAGCGGTAAGTCTTATTCTTCATCACCAACGATACGTGCAGATTTTTATCACTGGATTCATTTTAACTTACTCAGGAAACTACACTTGCTCGGTGTGTACAGGGACTCAAATTATTCCTGCATGCAGAACAAATCCTTAAACTGATCTGGAATTTAGAAATGCAAATTCTTATTTCTACTCTTTTCCCACTTTCTCTTCAGTCGGGTGTGTCACGTATCAAACATGAACAACACATGAGTGTAGCGTTGGTATTAAACTGCACATGCATCGGCTCTAATCTAATCATTTCACTGGTGAAAGAGATGCCAGAAATATTATTGGTAGAACCTATTTAAATTATTTATTTATTTATTTATATTTATGGGAAGTGGTGGCGTGGTGGCAATGTACTGGATCGCTGATCCTAAGGTTGGGGGTTCAAGCCCCACTCTCCACGGGTTGTCACTGTCTCCACAAGTACAGCTAATTGGGTTATCAAAGGCTGGCCATGTCTCTCACTGTCTATGGTGGGAGGTTCATGTAAAAGAACCATTGCTGTCTTTCGACAACAGTACTGTGGCTGCATAGCCATCAGCGTGTTTCTGACCTGTGATGGCCTGGCGAGCTGTCCAGGGTGTACTCTGCCCTCGCCCAGAGTCTGCGGAGATGGACACCAGCCTTCCCGCAACCCTGATTAGGATTAAACGGTTCAGAAAATGAACGAATGAATGAATCACTGCAGTTGGTTCTATCTCATCTCAGTGGACATATGATCTTGGAACATGCTCTGATGTTATAATGTCATTAGCTGTGCATCTCATACTCTCTTTGGTTGCACATGACTTAATGCACTGTACGAAATCCAGGCTATGACTTCAGTTTACCATAAAATGCTTCCAGTGTATTACTGAAAAAAAAAAAAAAAAGATGTTTTATTTGATTTGACTGGTACTCTGTTTCCTGGCTCAGACATCTGTTCTTTCTTTTCTCCTTTTTAAAAATTTTAATTTTCAGATACAACAGTTAAACCGCAAGAAAAAGTCAGAAACGTTCCAAAAAAAAAAAATAATAATAATAAAAAATAAAACAAAACAATGACGACTGCAAGGTACAGTATAGACAAATAAAGCAGAAATATATCAGGGATGCAACCTTGTGTGAATATATTGGTTGTAATGAACAGATAATGTGTTTTAAATAGATTCTCTATGGAGCGTTGATTGTAAAAATAGTTTAACCTTTTTATGGGTGTCATTATTTTATCATTAAGCACATGTTACACTGCTGCACAGAGAGAGAGAGATCAGTGGGTGTAATATGCAAATTAAAATGCTTTAATGAAAGAATCAGGCAGACAAATCTAATAGACGCTTGCAAACGATAAACATTCAGGGGTTAATCGATGACATCACCCACACAGTAGGGATAATCCAGAGAGCAAAACACAGATAGGATCCATATAGAGAATCTGGATAATAAAGGCAGAGGATATATTCGAAATCAAAGACAGAAACAAGATAATTAACATGATTGTCAAGAGCAAAACAATGCAGTAAACGCAAAGCTAGACATCGCAAAGACACATCTATATGTACAGTATATACACGTGACTAAAAACAGGTGGAGTGTAATGACGTGATGACTGAGTAGGTAGATGTCTGAGTCTTGCCTGTGTGGCGGAAATTTCTGTCAAAGATACTTAGAGACTGTACAAACAAAATAAAGTTTATTAAAGATAAGTTAATACAAACCAGAATCATGTAGTTGGGTTTGGAAGAGCTCTCCCCTCCCCCGACCTTCTATAGTAAAAGCATGCTGCATACATTGGCAAGTCATGGTCACACGGGAGCAACAGTGCACCATTGGTTGGTTGGAAATCATGTCTCTTGGGGAGCGGTCAGAAGGTTTAATACTTCTTCAAGCAAGGGGTCTAAGTGTAGCTGTTGTGGCAGATGTTTCCTGTTTTACAGCACATTTCCTCTTTCTTCCTCATCACAGGACATTCTTCCACTTTTCTCCCGGTCACATGCACATGTAGGGTTCAACCATGGAACAAGCTGAGACCATAGCTTGATTCAACTGCCAACCAAAAGCCGCTTCTCTAACCATTAGGCTACGGCAGCCCCTAAATGGATAGTGAGATGTTCAGAGTGTACCCTGCCTTCGTCCAGAGTCAGCTGAGATAGGTTCCAGCTTAGTTAGCCTCCATTATGATTAAATAGTTGAGCGTATGAATTAGTGTTTACATAAGTATTATGGGGCAGTGGTGGCCTCAATTACCAATCCTAAAGTTGGGGTAATCTGGTGGTAAAGGTGCTGGATCACTGATCCTAAGGTTGGAGGTTCAAGCCCCACTCTCCACAAGGTTGTCACTGTCCCCCCAGTGCAGCAAACTGGGTTATCAAAGGCCAGTCATGTCTCTCGCTTTCTATGGTGAGAGGTTCATGTAAAAGAACCATTGCTGACTTTCATCAAGAGTACCTGCATAGCCATCAGTGTGTTTCAGTCACGTGATGGCCTGGCGAGCTGTCCTACGTGTACATTGCCCTTGCCCAGAGTCAGCTGAGATGGGCACCAGCCTCCCCGTGACCAAAATTAGTCTTACGTGGTTCAGAAAATGAATGTATGAATAAGCATAATGTCTAAATGTAAATTCAAATGTTTTATTTAAATGTAAATTTAAGGTTTTAAATATAACTGTGGAATTCGTTTAGTGGTGACTAATCGGTTTCGCCCTTTAGGGTAGTACTCCATTGAGAAAACATAATTAACATTATACTATTGCAGATTTTTTTTAAAAACTACAGACATTATTGTGTGACAACTATGAAACTGTGAAATGATTATACACGGCAACACTATGTGTCAAACAACCACAACAATGCCCCTAGTTGTGAGGGTAGTTGCAAATGGTTTTATATATATGTCTCTGTCTTCCTTTCGGCTTTTTCCCTTTCACTCGGGAGTCGCCACAGCGAATCATCTGATTCGCACGTTTGATTTGGCAGAGGTTTTTACGTCGGATGCCCTTCCTGTCACAACCCTTTTAGCAAGGGACAGAAACACGCTGACGACTTTGCAGCCTACTCTTTACGAAAGTCAGCAATGGTTCTTTTACATGCCTCTCACCATAGACAGTGACAGACATGGCCCGCCTTTGATAACCCAGTTAGCTGCACTGGGGGAAATGGTTTTATATATATATATATATATATATTTTTTTTTTCCCTGCAATAGCCTGGCAAGCTGTTCAGGGTGTACCTCGCCTTCACCCAGTGTTGACTTAGATGGTCACAAACCTTTTTATGACTCTAATTAGGATTAAGCTGCTTAGAAACTCAATGATTCTGGCATTGGAAATAGAAGCGAGAAGCTCTATTACTTCACAGAAGATTTCTCAGATTTCATCTTCCCTGCCTGCACATGCCTGACCACTATACTAACTTCTCTTGCTTTTCGTGGGTAATGTCACGAGCCATACAACATACAGAATGCCTTCCAGAGCACACAGCTATCACAGTGAACTGAAAAATACTGGTGATCTCAGATGTAGGAAGAAATTATGCTGTAGCCTCATGCTACAAATGTTCCTGCTAACTGGAAATATATTACCACTTCCCCATGACTTCCCACAACACCCATTTCCCATCTGACAATGGACTTTATCACTTCCTTTCCGCAAACACAGGATTTTATTGCCACAATTTATGTTTTCTGCATCTTATTCCACTGTCTGGTCTGTGCACATGCTTCAAAATGGCTGACTTGCGATTTAAGCATGTTGTACAGAGCCGTGGCATTCCAGATTACATCATATGTGATCAGGGAGTTCAGTTTACATCATGGGTCAACAAGGCATTTACGAAGAAGCTTTGTTGCTCATGTGAGGACATTATCCCAATAGCAGGTAGAGTGGGATAATCAAGAGCTTTGGAGATTTCTGCACACTTTTTTCACTGACTAGCAGAACAACTGGTCACACCTTCTTGCCTTGGCTGCCATCCCATCATGGGACTCTTGCCCATCCAGTGCATTTGAGGTTTCCAGATGGGTTGTCAAAGAAACGTGTGTTTCTGTGTAATGCAGCACCAAAGACTCTCTAACAGTGGACAATGAGGTTACAAGGAGTGAGCAGGTATGGGAACTGGTATACCAGCACATTTTAGAAGCCACACAATGACATGCGAACAATACCAACCGCTATAGAAAATAACACTCCCCCTCCCAGACCATGTCTGCATTAAAATTCTGAGCTTGGACTGGGTTTTTG
>CM045743.1:34431439-34486439 GCA_024760905.1 Plotosus lineatus | reverse complement strand
GCAAAAAGGATGGAAATGGCTGTCCTAGGCTGCCCACTGGACTCTGTGGAGGAGGTGGGCGAGAGGAGGATGGTAGCAAAGCTCACATCCATCATGGTCAACAGCTCTCACCCACTGCACCAGACTGTAGAGAAGCTGAGTAGCTCCTTCAGTGGACGACTGAGACATCCTCAGTGCAGGAAGGAGCGCTACCGCAGGTCGTTCATTCCCACCGCTGTCAGACTGTACAACGCCACTTTGTAACTGTCTGTGAAAATACCGGTTATGTGCAATAAAAACCCCGTGCACTTTAATCAACCACATCTACTCCACTGACTGTGAACCTTATCAACCCATCTACTCTGCCCTCAGATACATATACACTTGAATATAGGCCAGTCTACAAAGTCGTTCCCTTCTTTTCTTTTATTGTTTATTACTTTATACTATTTATGTATCTATTTATTTATTTACTTATAATATATATGTATGTGTGTATGTTTGTATATGTATCTATTTTTGCACCCCCTACTGATGGTACCTCAAGAGTCTGTAACAGTGAATTTCTCCATTGTGAGATTAATAAAGCTGTATCTTATCTTTCTTCCAGAAGAAACAGGAGCATAGGGTGACTTATAAAGCAAAGGTAGGAGCACACAGGTAGACTACATCTTGTGCAGGCTATGTAATTTGAAGGAAGTCAGTGACTGCAAAGTAGTAGTGGGTGAGAGTGTTACCAAACAGCATAGGATGGTGGTGTGCAGGATGATGCTGATGGTGAAGAAGGCAAAGGCAGAGCAGAAAACAAAGTGGTGGAAGCTGAAAAAGGAAGAGTGTCGTGTTGTCTTCAAGAAGGAGTTGAAACAGGCTTTGGGTGGTCAGGAAGTGCTTCCAGATGACTGGACAACTACAGCTAATGTGATCAAGGAGACAGGTAGGAGAATACGTGGTGTGTCCTCTGGAAGGACAGTAGATAAGGAGAATTGGTGGTGGAATGAGGAAGTGCAGGAGTGTGTACAAAGGAAGAGGTTAGGTAAGAAGAAATGGGAAATTGAGAGGACCGAAGAGAGTAAACAGGACAACAGGGAGACACAGTGTAAGGTGAAGGTAGAGGTGTCAAAGGCCAAACAGAGGGTGTATGATGACTTGTATGCCAGGTTGGACTGTAAGGCGGAAGAAAATGATTTATACAGGTTTGCACAGCAGAGAAATAGAGATGGGAAGGACATGCAGCAAGTTAAAGTGATTAAGAAAAGACTGGGAAATTGGCCTCCCATTGGCCTCCCATTGGCCTCCCATTGGCCTCCCATTGGCCAGGCGGGAGCTGAATTTCCATAGTACTGTACCCATAAGCTTGTTTGTCAAAACGCGTAATGGAAAGATGTACTGTTGGTTCATGAGTTTCGTGAGTTTTGAGAGTACTGTACTCATTGCAGCTTATTTGAGGAGGTCCGGATGAGCCACGCCCTGTCTCAAAAGCTCCGCATTCGGCCACGAATCATTTTTGTGCACGGAAATGGGCGGCGCCACAAGACCTATTATCTCGTAAGGAAGCAAGTTAATATTGAATCCGGACCTCTGACACAAGGGGGCAGTGGTGGTCTAGTGGTATAGGGTGCTGGATCGCTGATCCAAAGGTTGGGGGTTCGAGTCCCACTCTCCACAGGGTTATCACTGCCCCCCCCAGTGCAGCTAACTGGGTTATCAAAGGCCAGCCATGTCTTTCACCGTCAATGGTGTGAGGCATGTAAAAGAACCATTGCTGACTTTCGACAAGAGTAGGCTGCAAAGCCGTCGGCGTGTTTCTGTCCTGCGATGGCCTGACGAGCTGTCCAGGGTGTACTCTGCCCTCGCCCGGAGTTGGCTGGGATGGGCACCGGCCTCCCCACAACCCTAATTAGGATGAAGCGGTTACAGAAAATGAACTGAACCTCTGACACACACAGTACACATTACACAATCTCTGACATTTGTGTATTTCAAAGCGCATTCCCTGCTTGACAGATCGGAGTTCCAAACTCAACTTTAACTTGATTCCTTGAGGGATCAGAGGTCCAGATGAGCCGTGTTTTGCTCACATTCGGCTAAGCGCGCCACATTTATTAAACATTTACTGAATTAAACAACTTAAAAAATTTATAAAGCGGCACTGTGCTCTCTCAAAATAGTTAAGCCTCCTTTCATCTCTGACTGACTCTGTAGGCAGTCTCTCTCTATCTACCTCACTCTCTCTCACTCACTCACTCCCTCACTCACTCACACACACACACACACACACACACACACACACACACTCTCTCTCTCTCTCTCTCTCTCTCACACACACACACACACACGCAATGTGCAGCTGACGGAACAATTCTATTTAAATGTTTAAATGGACGGGATGTTGTATTTAAATAGAATTACAGTACCTGTTTGAAAGATCAGAGGTCCTGATTCAATATTAACTTTCTTCCTTGCGAGATCGGTGGTCTTATTTCATGGAGCACTCTGTTCATGCTCCTTTTGCTTCAATATTGTGTCGAAATAATCGCCTTCGTCACTGTATTTCCGCATTAAGAACTCCTTCTGCTTCAATATTGTCCCGATTCTATAGGGGTTGCGGCAATAACGAAATATAACGCTTGCAATGATCTCAAAACAAGCCAACAGTCCTGTTCAACTCTCCTTCTCGCGTGTGACAAACAAGGTTTATGGGTGCAGTACTACAGAGATTCAGCTCCCTCCTGGCCAATGGGAGGCCGGCGGGGCGGGATGTTGGGAGATAACCAATGAGAGAGCAACTTGTCAAATTGTGAATTGTGATTTGTGATTTGACTTGTGTCAAATTTTGATTGGTGTGTTTGAATTTTGAATGGCGTGTTTGCCGCTTTTCGTAAGAGGAGGTTGTTTTCATATACAGGGGACTAAAACTTGGGAAAATGTTTTTCATAACCCGGACAGTCTATATAAATAGTAAAGCCTACAGTGAGATGACATACCGCTGAAATTTTATTCAGTTTCATATATATGTATATATTTATTCACACATCTACAGATCTATATACACACATATATATATATATATATATATATATATATATATATATACATATATATATATATATATATATATATATATATATATATGTATGTATTCACATATACACAGAGGGATATATCAATGGTACATCATATACACTGGGTTAGAGATGCAGCTGTTCAGTCATAAGGTGCATGGTGTTAAAGTATTGTATGATGTTCGAGACCTGCTCTAAACAGGAGTATTGCGCTGTCCAGGAAGTTGGTCTGAGTGATGATTATTTAGTCAGAGTTTGTGTGGTGATGGTGATGGTGGTGGTGGTTACACGTTTAACAGCTTGCGGGTATAAGCTGCTCTTGAGTCTTTTACTTTTTGTTTTTAGTGTCCTGTACCTTTTTTCTGGAGGGGAGAGAGGAGAACAAGGGGGTATCCAGGGTGTATGGAGTCCCTGATAATTCCACTGGTTCTCCTCTGAAGTCTGTCAGTGTAAATGTCATTGCGGGGTGGGGGGTGGTAGTATAGTTCCAATTACCTGCTCTGCCATCCTTACCACCCACTGCAAGGTCTTCCTGTCCTCTGCAGTACAGCTTCTAAACCAGACTGTACAATGGCATGTCAGGAGGCTCTTGATGGTCGAGTGGTGAAAGTTCGTCAGTAGAGAATGGGGCTTGTAGGAGCTTCCTGAGGAAGAACATCCTTTGTTGTGTTTTTGAGATGTCTGTGGTCCAGGTGAGGTCAGCAGAGATGTGGACTCCAAGAAAATTTAAGCATTATACACCCTCTACCTCCTCACCATCAATGTAGACAGCAGAGTGCTCAGTCTGTTTAGATCCCTTAAAGTCCATTATCATCCCCTTGGCCTTGGATGTGTTGGGTTCCAGATGGTTGTTGTCACAATAACTTGGTATTGGTATTAAACTGTGAATTAAATATTAAAACTTTTCATAAATGTACATTTGATTCAAACATTTACCAAAGAAATGTGGAGAACTAAATAATAGGTGTTATATCATAAGTAGAATCATATAAGGAAATGTGGTTATAATGAATGATATACGAACAACAGTTTGGTTTCATGCCAAGAAAGAGCACCACAGATGCAGTGTTTGCTTTGAGGATGTTAATAGAGAAGTACAGAGAAGGTCAGAAGGAGCTGCATTGTGCCTTTGTGGATCTGGAGAAAGCATATAACAGGGTGCCGAGAGAAGAACTGTGGTATTGTATGAGGAAGTCTGGAGTGACAGAGAAGTATGTGAGAGTGGTGCAGGACATGTATGAGAGATGTAAGACAGTGGTGAGGTGTGCTGTCGGTGTGACAGAAGAGTTCAAGGTGGAGGTGGGACTGCATCAAGGGTCAGCTCTCAGCTCCTTCTTGTTTGCTATGGTGATGGACAGGCTGACAGACGAGGTTAGACAAGAATCTCCATGGACTATGATGTTTGCAGATGACCAAACCCTATGCTCCTGTTTCTTCTTGAATAAAGTATTCACCATAGCCATTTCCATCCTTTTTGCAAAATCGATCAACATCTGTCCTTCCGTGTTCCTGTCCTGGATACCAAACTTGCCCATCACTTCCTCGTCCCCTCTGTTGCCTGCACTAAAATGTCCATTGAAGTCTGCACCAATGACCACTCTTTCACCTCTGGGGGTACTCTGCATCACTTCATCTAACTCACTCCAGAATCTCTCCTTCTCTTCTCGCTCACATCCTGCCTATGGGGCATAAGCACTAACAACATTGAACATCACACTCATCACTATGTCTGACACTCTTCACTTCTAGAACATTCCTGACCAACTCCTCCTTCAAGATGATTCCTACTCCATTTCTCTTCCCATCCACACCATGATAAAACAGCTTAAACCCTGCTCCTAAGCTTTTATCTTTGCTACCTTTCCACCTGGTCTCCTGAACACACAGTATGTCCATCTTCCTCCTCTGCATCATGTCAGCCAGCTCTCTATCTTTTGCTTGCATAGATCCAACATTCAAAATCCCTACTCTCAGTCCTAGACTCGTGTTTTCCTCATTTCTCTCTGCTTATGGACACGCCTCCCGCCTCTCCTTCTTCGACGTCTTCGACCAACAGTAGTCCTTTTTTCCAGCAGCACCCTGTTGGCTAACAGCACTGATGACGTTCGTTGTTAACCCAGGCCTCGACCAATCCGGTATGAGATTTGTGTTTATAGTTTGCATTTTGTAAATTGGCATAAGTTTTACGCCGGATGCCCTTCCTGTCGCAACCCTCTGCATTTCTTCGGGCTTGGGACCGGCATAAGGGGGAGAGACACTGGTTAGTGCCCCCCCCCCCCCCCCGTGGCTGCATTAGCAGGACCATATGGTCCTCTTTCAAAAATGCTAATACAGTAACTACTAGACGCATTCTATACTTGTTGTGGCATCACCTGATGCAACACATCTTGGTCCCACATGCCTCAGTTAGCTGTGAGACGACCTTGAGTGAGCAGGATTGTGTTGTTCACGAATTTCTGAGAGTGGTATTTGTTAATATTATTATTATTAATATTATTATTATTATTAGTGTTATTATAATTTTGTTGAAATAAATGTGTTCGGGGTGTTTCCTTATCCCTTTTTTGATTCGTAAAAAACTAGTGATAATTTTTTTTAAAAATGCAAAAAATAATTCGGGCATTAAAGGGTTAAATGACATCACTCTTGGCATGCCACGAGACCAATCAAATCAAAACTACGTCATGGTTACTCACTGCAGTTTCTTGTCAGCATGAATTACACAAGTGCTCTAATGGAATAAAATGACTGCCAACCATTGGTTCAGCCCCTGCTGGTGATCCACCTGATCAAATGATTTTGTGTGTCTATTTTTTTTTTTTTAACATTTAAACATATTACATACGCACAAATTGTACTGGAAGGATGATCAATACCACTACTTTTTACAGCAGATATTGGATTGATACATTCATTACATTTTTGAACCATTTAATCCCTATTATGGTTGCGGCGAGGGTGGTAACCATCTCAGCCAACTCTGGGCAACACCCTGGACAGCTTGCCAGGCCATCACAGGGTAAAAACACACTGACGGCTATGCAGCTACTCTTGTCGAAAGTCAGCAATGTTTCTTTTACATGAACCTTTCACTATAGACAGTGAGAGACATGGTCGGCCTTTGATAACCCAGTTAGGTGCACTGGGGGGACAGTAGTAACAACCTAATGACAGTGGGGCTTGAACCAACACCCTTGGGCTCAACAATCCAGCAGCTTTACCACCGGGCCACCACTGCCCTGTTTATTTAATATTATTTATTGTTATTTAATGCATCTAACTGTGTTAACCAATTCAATCATCTCATGACAGAAACAAGCTCTCAAAGTGTGTTCCTGTTCCCTATTGAGATTTTCCTTAACATATTTTTATACTGGTGGGTTTTTATACTGAAAAATAAACACTGCAAGGCCCTGTGATAGGGAATTAAACAGTGCTTGCCCTATGTGTCTCAGTCAGAAGCTGACTCTGTTGGATCGTGTACGGCTTCCCACGCCTCGGCCATCTTCAGTGAGAGGCTGGCTTATGATGCCTGCTGGGAATCCGGGGAGTGGAGCAGGGAACGGTGGCCCAGCAGAGGCAGCTGAAGAAAGTCCGTCTAAAGAAGCAAAACCTGCTGGTTTCAGCAACAGAGAGCGATTCAGGACTGCATTCCGAATGAAAGCCTATTCTCTGAGACAGAGTTCAGAGGGTACATGTACACACACACACACACACACACACACACACACACACACACACACACACATACACAACACAGCAATGCAGTCAGTCCTGGATCACAAACTCTGTATTTCAGAAACTATTTTAGCTGAATTAAACCCAATCTTAATAAAATCAGAGGGAAAAGTTGAGGAGGAGTGATGTTGAAATAAACAGTTGCTGCTGACGTGTTGTGCGCTACGTGTAATATATATATATCTCTCTTCTTCTTTTCCTTTCGACTTTTCCCTTCAGGGGTCACCACAGCGAATCATCTGCCTCCATCTCACCCTGTCCTTTGCATCTTCTTCCTTTACACCAACGACCTTCATGTACTCCTTCACCACATCCATGAATCTTCTCTTTGGTCTTCCTCTAGGTCTTCTGCCTGGTAGTTCCAGCCTCAGCATCCTATTACCAATATACTCACTATCCCTCCTCTGTACATGTCCAAACCATCTCAATCTAGCCTCTCTGACTTTGTCTTCAAAACGTCTTACATGTGCTGTCCCTCTGATGTACTCATTCCTGATCCTATCCATCCTCGTTACTCCCAAAGAGAACCTCAACATTTTCATCTCTGCTACCTCCAGCTCTGCCTCCTGTCTTTTCCCCAGGGCCACTGTTTCTAAACCATACAACATCGCTGGCCTTAACACCGTCTTGTACACTTTTCCTTTCATTCTTGCTGATACCTTCCTATCGCACATAACACCGGACACTTTTCTCCAACCATTCCAACCAGCCATATATGTGTGTGTGTGTGTGTGTGTGTGTGTGTGTGTGTGTGTGTATATATATATATATTAATATATGAATATATATATATATTCATTCATACATTCATTTTCCGAATGATAATGTTAATCATAATTAGGGTCACGAGGAGGCTGGCGCCCATCTCAGACGAGACAACTCTGGGCAAGGACAGAGCACACCCTGGACAGCTCGCCAAACCATCACAGGGCAGAAACATGCTGACAGCTATGCAGCTACTCTTCACGAAAGTCAGCTATAGTTCTTTTACATGAATCTCATACCATAGACAGTGAGAGACACGGCTGGCCTCTGATAACCCAGTTAGCTGCACTTGGAGGAGGGCAGTGACAACCTGTTGACAGTTGGTCTTGAATCCCCAACCTTGGGATCAGCGATTATCACTACACCACCACAGCCACGTACTATTCTATATACTCATGTAAAGAAGCAGACACGTTTCTGAGGTATGCAAATATTATGTAGTATCATGTGCAGATGTGCTGGGCCCCATTGTCTCCAATAGTGATAGAACTGGATTCCACTCATCTGTCTGTCTGTCAACTTGTTATGGCAATAAGTGTCTAAGAAAATGACATAGACTCGCCAAATTTGGTGTATATGGTGTATATGTCCCCCACAGGAGAGAATTAGGTGGGTTTGTATATACGTGTCCTTGAACTTCTTTCTAGGTCACAAGATCACTATTTGTATTTTGGACTTCTCAAGGTTTTTATAGCGCTAACTTTGAAAAGAAATCATATACCATCACCAAATTTGATGGATAAGTTCCCTTCAATAAACTCTTTTAATATTGCATGTAACAACTATAGGACAGCACTGTGGCATAGTGCTTCGCACCCCAAAACAAGAAGGTCTTGGGATTAAGTCCTGAGCCTGGCAAGGAAGTGAGTGTGTTTGTGAATGGTTGTGTGTGGGGACCCAGCAATGGATTGGCGAGCTGTTCATTGTATACCCCACAATCAACAGAGTTGGCTGAGATAGACTCCAGCCTCTTCGCGACAATAGGAGGATTACGTGGTTTGTCAAATGAATGAATTAATAAATGTGTAAACTATAGCAATTGCATCTGCATTACACTGAACAAGGCTTCATCCTGGACCGTAACGTGTCCTTCACACTTTGATACATAAACCTGTTGCAACATTTATTATAAGAAATACATTCATTACATATAAATATAAATTCTGAAGTAATGATTATATCCATATGTATTAACTGATCAATTTTGTTTGTAGATGCTGGTGGGCTGCCAGACCCAACCGCTGAGGAGAAGGGTTTCCCTCCTGACATCTTAATGGAGGAGATGATTCCTACTCTTAAATTAGTCATCAGAGCAGTCCGGTAAGGAAATGCTTTCAGACACATTGACATAGAAAGAAAACATACAGGGATCCCTCACTTTCCACGGTTTAATAGGGAGTGAGATTTCGAGGACCACCCCCACAGCGACCACTGATTTCCACAAAGTAGGATCAACACCCCCCCCCCCCGACTGACGTATACGTACGTACATGTATATCTGTACATAATATCAATAAATAAATATTAAACACTATAAATGCTTATAATAACAATTAAACATTTAAAAATGCATAAGATGTAAATAAAATATAAATACATACACATAAAGACGCATGAGCACACACACTCAGATGCGCACCTCACATAAAAATGTAAGTACAGTCGACCCCCTATCTACGAAATTAATCCGTTCCAGAGCCTTTTTCGTATTGCGGGAATTTCGTCAGTAGGGGTCGTATTTTACATGTTAAACGCCTAATTCGTTCCAAGGCTCCAGTCTTTGGACTGGATAAACCCCAAAAACCCTTTAAAAATGATAAAAGTACACCAATTTTGTATGAAATATGTGTTAAAAGTAAAAAAAAAATATTTATTAAACCATTTAAACATTTTATTAACATATTTATTAATTAAACCATTATTAAACATTTTTTATCTCACTGCGGGCCACGCCCACAAGACGTGGAATTCAAAGCGCATTCCCTGCTTGACAGATCCAAGGTCCGAACTCAACTTTAATTTGATTCCTTGAGGGATCGGAATTCCAGATGAGCTCAAATGCGCCCACATTTATTAAACATTTACTGAATTAAGCAACTTCAAAAACTAAACTAAAAACTATAGAGTGAAACTTCCTTCTGTCTCTATCGCTCTCGGAATTACAGTACCTGTTTGAAAGATCAGAGGTCCTCACTGTATTTCTGCTTTAAGGTCTTCTTCTGGTTCAGCGTCATTCCTCCTAGCCAATGGGAGGCCAGTGGGGCGGGATGTTGAGAGACAGCCAATGAGAGAGCAACTCGCGCATCGTGTGAAATTTTGATTGGCGCGTTTGAATTTTGAATTTCTCTTCGTAAGAGGGGGTTGTTTTCATGTCCTGGGGACGGAAACTTAGGAAAATGATCTTTATAACCCGGGGATTTCGTACCCAGGGGTCTTCGTAAGTAGGGGGCTGACTGTAGTTTTGTTGGGGGGTTTTGGGTTGGTTTTTTTTTTTGTTTTGTTTTTTTGCATAATTGGCCTTGTTTTGCAACATTTTTCTTAACATTTTTCCTATTTTCCTAATTTTTTAAAAATTTTTCGATGAATATTTTTGAAAAACCCGGGATGCGCTGAAGCCGCAGAAACTGAAGCATGAAGTAGCGAGGGCTCACTGTATTTATGGACCAGCACCAATAAAGGCAGCACGGTGGTGTAGTGGTTAGCACATGTTCCTCATAGTAAGAAGGCCTGGCTTGGATTTCCAGCTTGGGCGAACCTGTGTGGAGTTTGCATGTCCTCACTTGCACTTGCCTGGGCTTTCTCTAGGTTTTCTGGTTTCTTCCAATAGTTGAAAATACTGCGCCACCTTTCACAGCTGAGACAGATTAGGAAATAAAGTCTATGCCTTCTATAATGAATGCATGCTCCATGAATATCTCAGCCTCACCCAGCCCACCCCAGGACCAATGCAGTTTACTACAGTAAGATGCCCCTTCAGTGTACACTAATGGGTCCATGATGAGCAAGTGCACATTAATATTCTTCTTGAATACTTCCAAGGATTAATGATAGGAAAGTGTGATCTGCTTAAAATAGACCCCTATAAAGCCTGGTGACTCCTGTAGTAAATGAGGTTCTATTATAAGGCCAAGGTCATAAATTGTTAAGTAGTGTATCAGTCAAGAAAAGAAAAGAAATGATGGATTCTTATAATCCTGTTGAAGTTTTGTGTGAATGAATTTTCCATTTCGAATGATTCATCTCCCGGCCCGATATTACTTCCACCTTTCTGTTATTGCCCTGATGCAACAGTGATTTAAAAACATGCACAGTTTATCTTAAAGCAGTGCATGATGCAGACGTGTGATTTCATGTGTTTGTGTGTGTGTTAGGATTTTAATATTCCTGTTGAATAAAAAGCACTTTAAAGAGACCCTGAGGCCATATGATGTAAAGGATGTGATAGAGCAGTACTCTGCAGGACACCTGGACATGCTCTGCAGAATCAAATACCTACAGTCAAGGTAACACACACACACACACACACACACACACACAGTGTGTGTGTGAGAGAGAGAGAGAGAGAGAGAAAGCGAGAGAAATACCTACAGGAGAGAGTAGTGAAAGAGCGAAATTGAGAGAAACAGAAGATAGATAGATAGAGAGAGAGAGAGAGAGAGAGAGAGAGAGAGAGAGAGAGAGAGAGAGAGACAGACAGAGAATTAGAGAGAATGAGAGAAAGAGAGAGAGAGAGAGAGAGGGAGATAGAGAGAGAGAGAGAAATACCTACAGGAGACAGAGTGACAGAGCGAAATTGAGAGAGACAGAAGACAGAAGACAGAGAGAGAGAGTGAAAGAGAGAGAGACAGAGACACAGAGAGAGTGACACAGAGAGAGATAGAATGAGAGACAGAGAGAAGCAGAGAGAGAGAGAGAGAGACAGAGAGAGAGAGTGACACACAGAGAGAGATAGAATGAGAGACAGAGTGAGACAGAGAGAGGCAGAGAGAGAGAGAGAGAGAGTGAGAGAGACAGAGAGTGACACAGAGAGAGATAGAACGAGAGACAGAGTGAGACAGAGAGAGGCAGAGAGAGAGAGACAGAGAGAGAGAGAGAGTGACACAGAGAGAGACAGAGTGAGACAGAGGCAGAGAGAGAGAGAGAGAGAGAGAGAGAGAGTGTGACACAGAGAGAGATAGAATGAGAGACAGAGTGAGATAGAGAGAGGCAGAGGGAGAGAGAGAGGGAGAGAGAGAGAGATGTATTCCTGCCTCCTGACTAAATCTGTGCTTTGTATTTCTTTCATTACAGAATAGATCTGATTTTTTCTCCCGGTCCATCTCTGACTCCAAAGCATAAAAAGACCCCTAAGAGCCCGTTCCCCTGCCCGTCCCAACAGTCTCCCAGGTGAGGAGAGGGTGTGTCATTGCATATTAAATTACATAACCAAATCCCGCTTAGCAATTTGTGTTTTCACTTCCATGGTAGCACAAACAATTCTCTCAGTAAAAGGAAAAAAAAAAAAATAATAATAAATGAGTAGTGATGATGAAAGTGCAGTCGCAGGGTTCTGAATGCTTAAATCAATAATATTTAAAAGAGTCACGGACATGAGAAGGAATATCTCTCTAATGACTACGATTAAGGTGCTGGCTTACTGATCTGAAGGTCGAGGGTTCGAGTCCCACTGTCACCATGTTGTCCCTGATGTTCCAGCAGTAGGTGGTAAGTCTGTTGGCTTTTTACACCCGAGCCATAGTAGTGGCTCATCAGGCCATCGGTGCTTATCCCCGCTTTCCGTAGCGTGAAGCGACCAGGAGTTCAACTCCTCCTGGATGGGACGCAAGTCCATCACAGGTTCCCTTCCCAGTATATTTTTATATGATGTTCCAGGAGTGCAGGGCAGCTAACTGGGTGATCCAAGGCCGGCCATGTCTCTGACTGTCTGTGGAGAAAGACATATTTCTGGCACGATGTTCAGGGTGTACTCGGCCCTTGCAGCAAGGTGGCTGAGATGGACACCAGCTGACTCCAATTAGGATTACATCAGTAATAATAATGATCATAATGATCATTATTCATAATGATGTTTTTCTTCAAACACATTTCTTCTCCCAGGCCTTGGGCCTCCTGAGGGTTGTTTTAGTCTGTATAGCACTTCATATCAACCAGTGTCGATCTTAAAGTGCTTTATAAATTACGGTGGATTGGATTGGATTATTGCGAGTATTGTGTTAGCTTTGGCATTTCGACAGAGCCACATTCACATTCAATCTTATAATGGAAGTATAAACACATGTCTATCCTTTACAAATTCTCGGATTAATAAATACTTCTGAAACAAGACCGTGGATCTATACGAAACATCACTTGTGAGCATACTATACCTGGAAAGCCCAAAATAGGCATAGTATGGTAATCCCTCATTTCTCATTGCTATAATACACGAGAAAATATGACCGCCTTATAAAATTTCAGTTACAAAACATTCAGTGTTAGTCGATATCCAGCAGTAGTCCTGTTCCTGCCGTAAATTTCATGTGCCATTTCAGGCTCATCATCTTATATTTAGTCTTCTGCATCATTTTAAACTAAAAATTGTCCGTCATGTCTGATATACTGCTGTTATTATTAATTCTGGGCTTCTGATATTGCAACTCGGAACCCACGTTGATTCATCTGCGACTGGGAGTTCACGGGAGGTAAGGGATGACATACACCCCTCTTTCACTCACAGCGGTCATCGAACAAACCACGGATGTCTGTGAGTTCATTTGTACAAAGGGGCGGATAGGGCTTTCCCTCCAAGCGTGTTAGGCCACCTCCGGATGGATGGTTTCACCACCCCTTGAAACAGATCTGTAGTGATAAATGGAGTTTCAATAGAAAGTCTTTGTCCTGTCCTTTTATTTTGTTATTTGCTCTACCAAAAAGTATTGAGCACTCTCCTACGGAAGGATCTACTATATATATATATATGGTTTCGAAATACTTTTTATTGTAATAACTATCAAGGCAAACCACCTTCAGAGCCTTGCCTCGTGTGTCTACCCTGAGTCGCAATGTGGCTTCAGAGCTGGGAGATCCACAGTGGATATGATCTTCTCTCTCCGTCAGTTGCAGGAGAAGTGCCGTGAACAGCAGCAGCCATTCTTCCTTGCTTTTGTGGACTTGACTAAAGCTTTTGATTTGGTGAGCAGAAGGGGGCTTTTCCAAATTCTTCAAAAGATCGGCTGTCCTCCCAAACTCCTTGCAGTCATTGTCTTCTTCCATCAGGACATGCAGACCACAGTTTGCTTCAATGGAGCTAACTCTGATCCCTTCCCAGTTGGCAATGGAGTGAAGCAAGGTTGTGTCCTAGCACCAACCCTATTTGGGGTCTTTTTCTCGATGCTCATACGTTACGCCTTCGCTGACTGTGATGATGATAATGTCCGAACGACGCAAGTTGGTAAACTCTTCAACATTACCAGACTCCGTGCCAAGACCAAGACCTACGAGGTGCTGATTCATGAGCTGCTGCTCGCAGATGATGACGCTCTAATATCTCACAGCAAAGATTGTCTTCAGCGCCTGGTCAGCAAGCTGTCCGCCGCCTGAAGGGAGTTTGGGCTGTCAATCAGCTTTGAGAAGACTGAGATCATGGCGCAGGGTGTTGAACCCCACCATGCATCACAGTCGGGGACTCACAGCTTAAGGTCATGGATGCCTTTATGTATCTGAGCTCCATTGTGACCATCTCAACTTATCTTAACATTGAGATCAGCTCATGAATTTCCAAAGCTGCCGGAGTCATGGCCAAACTCAAAAAGCGAATATGGAACAACAGCCTGCTGAGCGAAAAGACTGAAGTCTGTGTGTATCAAGCTTGTGTCCTTTCTGCTCTGCTTTATGGCAGCAAGTTGTGGACGACCTACACCAGACAGGAGAGACGCCTCAATGTGTTCCATCTCCGCTCACTTCGCCAATTGCCGCATATCAGATGGCAGGACAAAGTCCCAAATACCGAGGTTCTTCAGTGCGCTGGTCTTATGAGTATACCCTCCATGCTCATACAGAAACACCTCCGTTCGCTCGGCCATGTGCACCGCATGGAGCCTCAGCGCTTGCCACAAGAAATTCTTGATGGTGAGCTGTGTGACAGCACTCGTCAAGTTGGTCGACCTTTGCTACGCTTCAAAGACACCATCAAGTGAGACTTCAAAGCAGCCAATATCAACCAAATCAGTTGGGAGGACACTGCTGTAAACCGTGACTGCTGGCGGCAAAGGGTAAATGCTGGGGCATCGAAAGCTGAGGAGGATGGGAGAACTCAGGTTGCATCAAAGAAAGCAGTGAGAAGGAAGCATACAGCCTCCATGCACACCCAATCCATATACTTCTGCGACAATTGTAAGACGGACCATGTGTGCTAACCATCTCTACAAGATCTCTACGAGACGAGGATGCTGCCGCCACCGCTATCTCTCTCTCTCTCTACATATATATATCTATATATATATATATATATATATATATATATATATATATACATATATATACATATAAATATATACATATATATATATATATATATATATATATATATATATATATATATATATATATATATATATATATATATATATATATTTATGTATGTATGTATATAGGGCACTGGTGGTAAGGGTGCTGGATCACTAATCCTAAAGTTGGGTAAAGTTGGGGGTTCAAGCCCCACTCTCCGGGTTGTCACTGTCACCCAGGGTGCCGCTAACTGAGTTATCAAAGGCCGGCCATGTCTCTCACAGTCTATGGTGTGAGGCATGTAAATGAACATTGCTGACAACAGTAGACTACATAGCTGTCAGCGTGTTTCCGCCCTGCGATGGCCTGGCGAGCTTTTCAGGGTGTACTCTGCCCTCACCCGGAGTCAGCTGGGATGGGCGCTAGCCTCCCCACGACCCTAATTAGGATTACGTCATTACAGAAAATGAATATTTATACACATGTGTGTGTGTGTGTGTGTGTGTGTGTGTGTGTGTATATGTATGTATATATATATATATATATATATATATATATATATATATATATATTATATACAGGGATCCCTCACTATTTCGCACCTCAATTAATGCGGCTTCATTGCATTGCGTTTTTTTTTTAAATAAATAAATATTCATCAAATTTAAAAATTTGGAAATTAAGGAAGAATACATAGAAATTTTAAGGAAATTGTCACAAAAACAAGGCCAATTATGCAAAAAAAAAAAAAAAAAAACCTAAACCAACACAAAACAAAAAACAACACAAAATCTCCCTTCAAAACTGGATACATTGTTGCATATGTGTGTGCGCAGGCACGCCCCCCTCTGCTAGAGCCTAGTATTAAGTGTACCTCAGGATAATGTTTAATCATATTTCATACTTATATTCATGGTCTATCTTTCTGTAGATTTTATTCCATTTCTATTTCCACTTGTTCTTCAATTTCGTTTCACTTTCACTTTCGACTTTGGACAGCTTTGTTGGTATCTCCGGATGTTTGCAAAATGAATGTTGGTAAGTTGGAAAGCGTCTGTGTTTATATTTTATTTACATCTTATGTTATTTTTTTCAATGTTTAATTGTTATTTATAAGCATTTATAGCATTGGATATGTATTTATTGATATTATATACACATATACGTGTGTGGGGGGGTGATCCTACATCGCGGATTTCATGGTTGCGTGAAGATCTCGGTCCCAATTAACCGCGGAAAGTGAGGGATCCCTATATATATATATATATATATATATATATATATATACACACACACACACACACACACACATATATATTAAGGCCGACCTCACTCTCATGTTCACTTGACATTCTTGTCTTGTTTCCTACAGACAATGGTTACAACAGTGATGTCAGAGGCTGCAGCAGGACTCCGCTCATATAACCTTCCCTTCATGTTTTCAACTCATTTCAATCACATTTGGTATAAAAACAAATAATAGAAAATATATTTCCACTTTTAGCATCAGCATAGCGTTTTGATGGCGTTTTCAGTTGCACTGCGACAGTTAATAATGTATAGATGCGATAGCCATCTGGTTTAAATTCACATTCAGTGGTATTAGGTTCTCACTTGTTAAAAATAATGTACCTCTAATTCTGTCGAGTAATCATATGCTGTAGGAAATAGGACTGAACCGCTTGAAGTCAGGAAAGTATTGCTTGTCATTGCGTTTTAATTAATGCAGGTAGGATTTGAGGTCAAAAAGTATTTGAAAAATACCACTGTGCTGGCAGATTTACAGCGTCACCTCCGCTGTTCATCCACTCCACCCACGTCTGACCAGCCTCCTTCACAGCAGAACACAAAGTACCCCAGTGTTAACCTACACATTGCAGCTGCGTCTGCATGAATGTAAAGGTCATAAAGGAAGAGTTCACCCTGAAAAGCATTAAATATGTTCTTATTAAAATATTTGTGATCTGTTCGGCAATTTTTAGGCTAGTTTGTAGGTTGGTACTCTCGGCATGCGTGGAAGATAATCAGGAAATACATATCAAGGTATTTTATTGTTTAAGTATTCCTATATTTTATAAAATACATATTTGTAATGGAACTCTGACTCATGTTCATGCAGCAAGTAACTTGAAGAATTTTAAATGGTCTTGTTTTCAGAAATTCATGTGAAATTTAAAAAAAAAAAATGTTTTCATTCATTCGTTTTTTGAACCGATTTATGTTAATTGCGGTCGTCGGGAGGTTGGTACTCATCTCAGTCGATTCTGGGTGAGGGAAGAGATCACTCTGGACAGCTCACCGTGCCATCGCAGGGCAAAAACACGCTAATGACAATGCAGCGACTCTTCATGAAAGTCAGCCAATGGTTCTTTTAAAACCTCTCACCACCGACAGTTCGAGACATGGCCGGTCTTGGATAACCCAGTTAGCCTAACTAGGGGGTACAGCTTTGACAAACATTCATCAGTAGCACCCTACCACCACCAGGCCACCACTGCCCCATTTTAGAACTGCTAAATCCAGCATTTATCAGAATGTACAGGTGTATCAAACCCTGGTTTAAAAAAAAACTGCACGGCTTGTTTTCAACCTTCTCAAATTTTCCCACACCACACCACTGCTACAGTCTTTCCACTGGCTTCCTGTAGCTGCTCGCATTCAATTTAAAACACTAATGCTAGCCTACAAAGCCAAAAAATGGACCTGCACTTCCTACCTCAAAGCACTTATCACACCTCTCACTGTACCGAGTTCTCTCAGATCCTCCAGCACTGCTAGACTGATCCCTCCCTCTACCAAGGGACAAGGGGAAAAAAAGCATATAAACTGTTCTGGCTCCAAGGTGGTGGAATGAACTTCCTCTGTACATCCAGACAGCTGAGTCACGGGTATCTTCAAACGACGACTGAAAACTTGCTTTTTTCAGCAGTGCTGTACTTAGATGAAGCACCATGCTGTAGACAAACTCGCACACACAAACACACACACACACACACGCACACACACACACACACACACACACACACACACACACACACACACACACACACACCCCACACAACACCTACTATCTGAGTTTGACTGATGGTATACTTAGTCTGTGTTCTAACAAACCAGTGCAAGAATATATTCACTGATAGAGACTTTAAAGCTCTTCTGTCATTCGCTCTGGATAAGAGCATCTGATAAATGCTGTAAATGTAAATGTAAACAACAACGCTGAATTCCTCGCACGTTTGATATTGTAATATCTTAAGACAGCCTTGAGCTGATGTAATCTTGTGTAATGGGAGAATTAAAGAATTTTGAGTGCGTCTACTGGCAGTGAATAAAGTGATCACATGAGAGATGTGGTAGAAAAACATCTGCGTGGGATTGATTTTTTTTTTTTTTTTTTTTTTTTGCGAATTTTGAAATTCATGTCAAGATGTTTTGTGACTCCACCTTTAAGTGAATATTTTCCAGATTAAATATTGTGTGAACATTGCGAGTAGGCCGCCCAACAATTCTAGGATTGATTTGTGAGTGATTTGCAATAGGTTTGTGGATATTTGGAGGGAAAAAGAAGAAAGCGAATCCGAACGTCATAAATCGGTCGTGTTTGGTTCGCTTTCTGTTCTCAAACCGTTTGCTTTAAATTCACACATTATTCATTCATTCACTTTCTAAACCACTTATTTCTAATTAGTGGGGTCGCTGGTGTAGTGGTAAGGGCACTAGGCTCATGATCAGGAGGTTGTGAGTTCAAATCCCAGGTAGACCCTCACTGTGCTAAGACCCCTGGGCAAGGTCTCAACCACAAGTGTGCCTCTGTTCACCCAGCAGTATAAATGGGTACCAGTAAAAATATACTGGGACGGTAATCTGCGTTGGACTAGCGTCCCATCCAGACGAAGTTGTACTCCTGGTCGCTTCATGCTATGGAAACCGCGGATAAACACCGGCCTGATCAGCCACTATGGCTCGGGTGTAAAAAGCCCAACGGACTTTACCTTAATTTCTAATTAGGGTCGCGGGAAGGCTGGCGCCTATCTTAGCCGACTCTGAGCAAGGGAAGAGTACACCCTGGACAGTTTGGAAGGCCATCGCAGGACAGAAACACCCTGACGGCTATGCAGCTCCTCTTGTCAAAAGTCAGCAATGGTTCTTTAACATGAACCTTACACCATAGACAGTGAGAGACACGGCCGACCTTTGAGATCCCAGTTCGCTGCACTGCGGGGACAGCAGTGAGAAACGCTGACCATGGGGCTTGAACCCCCCAACCTTAGTTAGCAATCCTTGTGTATCCTTAAAGCAGCCTTTTTGAAGCTGATTGTAGTGTGTCACATTGTCACAGATGGACATTTCTAGCACTGTTAAAATTCAACAAGGAAAGGTTTAAATCTCAAACAGATGGTCAGGCTTTCCTGTTGACTGACCATTTCTAATGTGCTGCAGTAGCTTAGATTTAGGGGGTGGCTGACAACCAGCCTGACTTGTCTGATTGGCAATAATAACAGCATTAATGACTATCATTTTTGGTATTATTATTCATTCATTCATTTTTATTAACTTAATTAGGGACATGGGAAGGCTGGCGCTCATCTCAGCCATCTCTAGGCGAGAGCAGGGTATGTCCTGAACAGTTCACCAGGCCATTGCTCTACTCGTTTTGAACAACAGCAATGGTTCATTTATACAACAAACAGAGAGAGACATGGCTGGCCTTTGATAAGCCAGTTGGCTGCACTGCGAGGGTGGGGCAGCTTGGTGATAGTGGGGCTTGAACCCTGGACTTTTAGATCAGTAAGCCAGCACCTAAACCACCAAGTCACAACTGACCCGATCATCATCATCATCATCATCATCATCAGTAGTACTAGGCGGCACGGTGACGTAGTGCTCAGCACAGCTGCCTCACAGTGAGAAGGCCCTGGGTTCGATTCCCAGCTCAGGTGTTTCTGTGTGGAGTTTGCATGTTCTCCCCGTGCTTGAGTGGGTTTCCTCCAGGTTCTCTGGTTTCCTTCCACAGTCCAAAACCAGGCACTGTAGGTTAATTGGTCATCAAATCACCCGCAGGTGTGAGTGTGAGTATGAATGGTTGTGTGAGTGTTGGCCCTGCGATGGCCTGGTGAACTATCTAGGGTGTACCCTGCCCTTGTCTGGAGTCGGCTGAGATGGGCGCCAGCCTCCTGTGATCCTAATTAGGATTAAGCAGTTACAGAAAATGAAATGAATGAATGTATTATTATTATTTTTATCTTTATCTTCTTCCGCTTAATCCGGGGTCGGGTTGCGAGAAAAGCAGCCTAAGCAACAAGGTCCAGATGCCCCTCCACCCGGCCCCTTCCTCCTCCTCCTCCTCCTCCTATTATTATTATTATTATTATTATTATTATTATTATTCCTACATTATAAACTGCTTTATAAGTACCTCAGGGAGCCTGAAGCCTCTCACAGCAGACGCCTGACAACGGTGGTGTACACCCTAAACGGCTCACCAGACCATCGCAAGACCATAACATACTCAAAGCTTTTCATACTCACATTCACACCTCAGGGCAATTGACAATATCCAATTGACTGAGGGAGCAAAACCATGTGGGTCGGGGGAGAACATGCACACAGTGTCCCACAGAACCCCGAACCTTCCTCCTGTGATTATTATTATTATTATTATTATTATTATTATTATTATTATTATTATTATCAAAATCTCCTCTGTCACCGAATTCTCTAATTCTCTCTCTCTCTCTCTCTCTCTCTCTCTCTCTCTCTCTTTATCACTCTCTCTCCCTCTCTGTCTTCTGTCTCTCTCACTCTCACCCCTGTGTCTTTCTTTTTCTCTCTCAGACATGAGGCTTATCTGGCTAAAGCAGGCCTGGCAGACACTGAAGACCAAAGCCTGATGGGCAGATTTGTGCGGGTGGAGAGACAGGTGCTTTCCTACTCATCTCTTTCTTTGTACCCACTCCATCCGACACAACTCATACCATATATGAGATGCTTCCATTTCTAATTAAATTTGTTGACATTTTTTCAGGTGACAGACATGGAGAAGAAACTTGACTTCCTAGTGGACATGCACATGCAGTATGACCTCGCAGCCCCTGCCCCCATTACCATGGAGCGCAGTGATGTCACTGTTAGTATCAGCGGAGACCGAGTGTACTGTACCTATGCCCCACCTGTTCCCTACAGCCAATACTACATACACTCTCACACACTCTCACACACAAACCCACCCCGCCCTACTGTCCTTCCCATCAGCCCACTGCCGAGTCATTCCCCTAACACACAGTTTGAACTATCTGAACATCTGTATTTGGACCAGCGGGCAGGCACGCCATTGTCATTGTTGTCTGTGACACATGAAGAGCTAGAGCGATCACCCAGTGGCTTCAGCATCTCTGCTGAGAGAGAAGAGCTCACAGGAACCGGGTCAGGACTCATGGCAAGGTTGAGCTGGGGCAATGAGTGCCAATATTTAGCAGAGGGTGAGACAGATACAGACACTGAACCTTTCACGCCAAGCGGACAGGCTGCACCGTCTTCTACTGGAGATGTGTTCCCTACAGAGGAAGTGTGGATCACACCGCCATGATCTCTCTCACACCCCTCCCCCCACTCGCTCCACACGTAGAAACACACACACACACACACACACACACACACACACATACATGAATGCAAAGGCAACAGTACACAGACTGTTCTTTTTTAAACTGCAGACTCTGTACAGTACACCAATACAAATACATATACACAAAGACAATATTCTCATTAATGGAATATAATATATATATATATATATATATATATATATATATATATATATATATATATAAATATATATCAACATGTTTTACTGCTGCAAAGCTTGGAGCACTGCATGGAATGCATGCGTTTTACATTTTTGTCTTTAGTGGTAGACATTGCACAATTGTAGAACAAGAAGGGATGATGTTACATAGAATATTTCAAAAAAGAAAGGGAAACAAGAAAGAAAATTAAATGCTATGCCATTTTTCTACACTTATTTTTATAATTACAAACATATGGTTTTCTTCATATGCATGAAGACTGCATGACACTCATCTTTGGAAACGTTAATGGTCATTATACACTGCCCGGCCCAAAAAAACCAGAGTCGTACATGGAGTGCAGGTAGCCTTGACCTCAGTGCATAATTGTCGTGCCATTGTTTTAACATAATGTTTATTTCCCTGCAGTGTCGGGTTCATTTCTCACCGAGGTCTTGAATTGCTGAGGGAAAAACTGAACCACTCCATAAAGTCTTCTCCAACACAACCCCGAAAACCTTCAATAGGGTTAAGGTCAGGTCTCTGGGGTGCCAATACATATGTGAAAATGATTCCTCATGCTCCCTGATCCACTCGCTCATTATTTGAATCCCCATTTTATATCCGTGACACCAGGGAAGAAAAAGTGCATTGATGTAATAACCTGCACGTTCAGAACATTCGGCTCATCAGCTGCTTCATTTTACTGCCACATTAATGTTGCTGAGCCTCGACCGGACCAACTGGAGCAACACTGCCATTGGAGATCACGTGCTGTGATCAAGGCTAAATGCTCTCCATGAAAATATTAGACTTTTTGGCTGGGCAGTGTATTTTTCTATTGTTTTGCACTTATTTTACATTCCTTTCAAATCGCAGGGTATTTGTTGTTACTTAATTTGCTGTTTATGTAAAAATGCCGGTTACCATGTCACATCTTGATCATTACCAAGTGCACTTCGTTGGACATTTCAGAATTCACAAGTTGTGGGTTTGGTTGATGAAACCAGAGTCACATTAATGCTGCCTTGTCCACATGACTTTGGTCCAGCTACTCAGCTTTGAATCTGTACCGTGGTTAAATTATTTCCACAGCTTTCATGACTGCCAGCTCAGAGAATGTAAATTCTGAAGTCCACAGTTAGAATACATCGTGCTCACAGGTCCGTCTGGGTTGTTGACACCGGGTGTGACCGACTTTAGCCGTTAGTGTTGACTTATAACACGAAGGTCCTCCTCCAAGCGATACGTGCCTGATACAGATTTATCAAGCATCAGAGGCTGCCTGGCCACCTCAAGTGGTTCCTCTTAATCATTCAGAGCATGTAACAGTCTTCCAATAAAATTACTCCAAATGATTTGTACAAGATTTTTTATATACATATATCACAGTGTATAGATCCCAAAAAATGTATTATTAAAAGCTGAGCATGTCTCAGAAAATGTGTAATTGGATGCAAATAAGAATACAGTGGCACCTTACTTTACGAAATTAATCCGTTCCAGAGCCTTTTTCGTAACCTGAATTTTTCGTAAATTGAACCGCATTTTACATGTAAAACGCCTGATTCGTTCCAAGGCCTCCAATACTATATTACCCCCTAAACCCTTTAAAAATGATAAAATCATACCTTTTAAGACCTCCTTCTGCTTCAATATCGTACCGATGGTAGACGGGCTTAGCCATATTCCTTTGTGATATCACTCAACCGCATGCCACGAGCCTGCTTCTTCTTTTCACTCGCACCAGAAATCACCATGTGTTGACCATGTCTTCTTAGCAGAGTTATAATCTTACAAATGTTTTTGGAAGGATAAAAGCCTGAGTCAAAAAATAAAACACTCTTGAAACAATAGTAACTCTGTCCTTTACACAAAAAGCATTATGGGAGATGCAGATCTATAGTAGCCAATGGGAGGGAGCTGTGTCATCCCTACTAGCCAATGGGAGGCCATCGGGGTGGGATGTTGGGAGATAGCAAATGGGAGGGAGCTGCGTCATTCCTCCTAGCCAGTGGGAGGCCAGCGGGGCGGGATGTTGGAAGCGAGTCAATGGGAAAGCAGCTTGTGCATTGTTTGAATGTTTGAATGGCGCGTTTCATAAGGAGAACTTGCTTCATATACAGAGACAAAAAATTTTGGAAAATGTTTTTCGTTTGCTGGGACTATCGTAAGGTGAGGTACCACTGTATTAGGAATACTCTGAATATTCGGAATGTTTCCGACATCCTCAAAGTTTGTTTTTCGACTTTTCAGTAATAACCAACCAAGTCATCTCCGGTACAAAGTGGTCAAAATAATGTTTATTTATGAATTACCTTCAAATTTCTATCATTCTTCTGACCTAAACCTAAAAGAATCTTCCTTTACAAGACTAAAGGACTGAAAGCACAGAACCAAGAGACTTCACCTTGGACCAGTTCAGGATTATTTTATGTATCAGCCAATAATTTGCTGAATATCTAAATCAGAGAATGTGATGTAATGGCGTGGTGTGGCTCATAGAAACACTGGTTGATTGTTCTCTTCTCAGAACCCAATACTGAAGCTGTGCACTTGAAAACAACAACAATGGGCGGTTGAGTTTAATAGTGATTCTGGTCCCACTGTGATCACTATTCCATTAAAGGTGCTCGATGTATGAATTGCTAGACGTTGTAGATTCATTCTTTACACTCATTTACATTAACGGTATTGGGCAGTGGTGGCCTGGTGGTAAAGGTGCTGGATCACTGATTCCAAGGTTGGGGGTCTGAGCCCCACTGTCCAAGGATTGTCCCCCCAGTACAGCGAACTGGGTTATCAAAGACTGGCCATGTCTCTCCCTTTCTGTGGAATGAGGTTCATGTAAAAGAACCATTGCTGACTTTCTACAAGAGTAGCTACATAGCCATCAGCGTGTTTCCCCCCTGCGATGGCCTGGCAAGCCATACAGAGTGTACTCTGCCCTTGCCCAGAGTCGGCTGGGATGGGTGCCAGCCTCTCCGCGACCCTAATTAGAATTAAGCGGTTACAGAAAATGAATGAATGAATGGCGGATGCCAGAAAGCCTTAAACTTTTCTAAAACTTTCTGCTTGGAAAGCTTCAACTTGATTCTTTTCCTTGCAACATGAAAAACAATTAATTTGCAGGCAAAACAACAACTTTGTGACCTTCTCATGGCATGCATGGACTGTTTCAGAAAAGCTTGAGATTATTCCGTGTTAGCGCCTCGTTTTGACATCCGTAGAAATTTCAAATGTTTGGAAATTGCGACATCTGGTTCATTAACTGAGTGCAAAATATTTCATTCACGTCAGTCACCGCTCTAGTCTGTTCACACTCTCAGTGAGGTACAATCTGAAAGCATCAAAAGGTTACTACAGGGATCCCTCACTTTCCGCAGTTAATGGGAACCGAGACCCCTGTGACCACCGATTTCCACGAAGTAGGATCGATCCCCCTGACCGACGTATACGTACATGTATATGTGTATATAATATCAATGAATACATATTCAACACTATAAATGCTTATAATAACAAGTAAACATTTAAAAATAATGCATAAGATGTAAATAAAATATAAACACACACACACACATACAGTTGCGCACACAGATGTGCACCTCACATAAAAATGTACGTAGTTTTGTTGGGGGGTTTTGGGTTGGTTTTTGTTTTTCTTTGTTTTTTTTTTTTTTTTTTTTTTGCATAATTGGCCTTGTTTTGCGGCATTTCCCTTAACACTTATTCTTCCTTAATTTCCTTCTTTTTTATTTTTCAATGAATATTTTTGAAAATTCCGTGATGCATTAAAGCCGCAGAAATTGAAGCACGAAGTAGAGAGGGATCACTGTACTTCCTCCCAGTACTCCGGTTTCCTCCCACAGTAAAAAAAAAACATGCACAGTTTGCTAACTGGCTGTTCCAAATCATCCCTAGGTGTGAATGTAAATGATTGTATGTGTGTTGGCTTTTAAATGTCCTGCCGTGCTGTGCAGAGTGTACCCCGCCCTCGTCCAGGGTCACCTAATATTGGCACCAACATCCGTGTGATCCAGCACAACCCGTTGATAGTGGGGGATAAACCTCCGACCTTCGGAACAACAATCCAGCAGCGTACCACCGAGCCCTGAAAACAGTATAATATCGTAAACATAACATTAAATCTGCTCTCTATGCATCATATTTGTTATTTTCTTTGAAGTTTTTAAACCACGCTTCTTACATACAGCACCTTTAGGAAGTCGTGTCAATCCTGGAAAAGTAATTATATTAGAATCAGTCCATCGGTAAATGATATTTTCGATGTATATATAAAATGATAGCATGTTTATAAACTAACATTCAGTATATTGAAGCTTTACAGAAATGATTTCTTTCAGTTCAGAGATTTTGAATACAGAATATACATCAGCGAGCGTCTCTGAGTGCTCATCATCCTTTTATTTCACTCTGAGCTCGATATTTCCTTCTTTCATGCATGTATGCTTGTGTGTGTGTGTGTGTGTGTGTGTGTGTGTGTGTGTGTGTGTGTGTGAATATGTTTGAATGAATTTTGATAACTCACACACTGACACCACTCATGTACTGTAAACTCACACACAGCCTGCCATCATGACTACTGACTGCTATCATTATTTGTGCCTTGCCATTTTGGAGTATAGATTTGTTCCAGCTAAATATTTCATTTGTGAAGAAACCAGCCAGTCATTCACAAACTCGACAAATTATACAGACCCCAGCAACAAGATTTCCTTTTAACAACAACAACAACAAATAAATAAATAAATAAATAAATTAGATGAGTTCACACTAGTGGCCTTCTGAGCTGTTCATTCCAGGTTTTTGAATAATGAACTTTTTTTTTTTTTTTTTTTTTTTATAGACCACTTTAATAGATTGATTTAGAGAAACAATGTGCAGATGTCTTAATTTTTTTTATGTTACATTGCACCAGTTATTAATAAAAACATATTCAATTAGGTCTTTGGTCATGAAGTTTTTTTTTTTTTTTGTATTAATTCCCAGTCATGGAATGTCGAACAACATTCACAAAATACTGAAAATGGGAGAAAAATGAAATGTGAGATGAAGAATCCAGACATATACAAAACTGGCTATAAAACATCCACGCAGCTTATTAACCCGCAGGATTTTGTGATAATGTAATTTCAGAACTTTTCCCACCTGAAATGTGACTTATCGTCTGTACAATTCAGACAATACACAAAACTTTCATCTTTTAAAGGTGACACTTCCTGGCCAAGTTACACACATGAATATGTTGTTGTTTGACCTTTATCCTCGCTCACAGCATGTAATCTTCATGCCTTGGTGTTAGAGACTTAATCAACATGACATTTATTTCCATCCAGTATCAGGTTTATTTCCCACTGACGTCTTGAATCAATGAGGGAAAACTGAACCACTCCATAAAATCTTCTCCAGCACATTTTCAAAACCGTAAATAGGGTTAAGGTTAGGGGCGCCAATACATATGTGAAAATTATTCCTCATGCTCCCGGATCCAGTCTTTCATTGGTTGAGTCCCTATTTCATGTCTGTTCCATCAGAGAAGGAAAAAGTGCATTGATGTGATCCCCTGGTCATTCCGTCCATCCAGATCATCAGCTGCTTCATTTTACTGCCACATTAATGTTGCTGAGCCTCGACCGGACCAAATGGAGCAACACTGAAATGGAGATCACATGCCGTGATCAAGGTTAAATGCCTTCCATGAAAATGTTAGCATGTATTACATTTTTTTGGCTGGGCAGTGTATATAAAATAATAATAAAACTGTTGTGTCAGTGTGCACCCCCCCCCCCCCCCCCCAATAATTAAAGATTTGACTGAGCTCAGTGTTAAACAGTACTGAATACACATCTGCTATCAATTAAGTGATAACATTAACAAACTTCAGCTGTTCAAGTAGTGAAGGTCCTCAAGTCCCTGGCTCAAGCGTTTCTGAGTGGATGTTCTCCTCATGCTTTGGTGGGTTTCCTCCCACAGTCCAAAAATTTGCATATCAGGCTATTGGCTGCTCCAGGCTGTTCAGAGGTGTATAAGTGAGAGTGAATGGTTCTGTGTTGGTCGGGTCTGCAATAGTCAGGCAAGCTGTTCAGGCTATATACCTCCAGGCTACCCGTGACCCTGACAGAATTAAATAAGTGTGTGTGTGTGTTTGTGTGTGTGTGTGTGTGTGTGTGTGTGTGTGTGTTTGTTAGTAGAATCTTCTTTACAGTAACAGAGTTGCATTTTATAGCTCACAAGGAATTTACAGATAATTCTGAAGTATCTCACTGAAAAACATCCGGGAGGCTATGCTTAGTAACCTGACCTTTGATTAACAGAGGATGGATGGATGGGTGGATGGATGGATGGGTGGATGGATGGATGGATGACCTTCTGAAACCCTTGTTGATAAAGATGTATCTGGACATGTTTAATATAAATAGTGGAATATTGGACTGTTTCATGAAAGATGCTCATCTCACAGAATAATGAAGGGCATCCATATACTGTATAGGGATCCCTCACTTTCTGCGGTTAATAGGGACCGAGACCCCCCCCCCCACAACCGCCGATTTCCATGAAGAAGGATCGACCCCCCTGACTGAGGTATTCGTACATATCAACAAATACATATTCAACACTACAAATGCTTATAATAACAAATAAACATTCAAAACTAATGCATAAGATGTAAATAAAATATAAATACACACACATACAGATGTGCGCCTCACATAAAAATGTAAGTAGTTTTGCTGGGAGGTTTTGGGTTGTTTTTTGTTTTTGTTTGTTTGGGTTTTTTTTTTTAAATAATTGGCCTTGTTTTGCGGCATTTTCCTTAACTGTCCACTAGTTTTCATTCATTTCCTTCTTTTTTATTTCTCAATGAATATTTTTGAAAAACCCGCGATGCACTGAAGCCGCAGAAACTGAAGCACGAAGTAGCGAGGGATCACTGTACCTCATATTATCAATGCAAGAACCACTTAATCTTTAGCTGTATGTTTAGAGGAAGGAAGGTGGACCAAAAAAAAAAAAAAAAATCATCAGTATAATTCATTCATTTATTAATTTTCTGAATCTTTTCATCCCAATTATGGTCGGCTGGCGTCCATCTCAACCGACTATGAGCCACAGGCGGAGTACACTCAGGACAGCTCACCAGGGCATTGCATGGCAGAAACATGCCGACAGTTATGCAGCTACTCTTTTCAGACAATAGCAATGATTCCTTCACATCAGTGCTTCTCAAATAGTGGGGCGCCCCCCCTTGGGGGGGTATGATGCTGGGAGAGCACGGTGTGATGCCGGGGGAACATGCTTTTCTGGAATTGTGTACGAGAATTAAGTGCAATTGCACCTCCACTCCACGAGTTGGCAGTGGAGCTCTCATTGGCACGCTATGGTGTAGCGGTTTTTCACGCGAGCAAACGATATCACTTGACAACCCCTCAAGAAACAACACGGAAAATTTGCTAATAGGAACGAAGAGAAAGGTGGAGAGAGACATAGATATTAAGACATAAATCAGATGAGTGAGTTTAAATAAGGATTTATATCTAAATTTCAGACACATTGGTGCACTTTAAATCTTTTCTGTTACAGATTAAAAAACAATGTTCATGAAGTTTTTCTTCTATATTGCTTTTGTTTTTTGTTTTAAATGTTAATAAAAATACAATGTTATGCAGAGATGTACTACTAACAAATTTATAGACAAATAATACTATATATAGTCGCTCGTGGGGGGTGGGGGGGCGTGAATTGTTTTTTTTTTCCAAAGGGGGGCGTCACAGAACAGTGTGACAAAGTCAGAGAGGCTAGATTGAGATGGTTTGGACATGTACAGAGGAGGGATAGTGAGTATATTGGCAGTAGGATGCTGAGGTTGGAACTACCAGGCAGAAGGCCTCGAGGAAGACCAAAGAAGAGATTTATGGATGTGGTGAAGGAAGACATGAAGGTCGTTGGAGTCAGAAAAGAAGATGCGGAGGACAGGGTGAGGTGGAGGCGGATGATTTGCTGTGGCGACCCCTGAAGGGAGCAGCCGAAAGTAAAAGAAGAAGAAGAAGGGGGCGTCACAGAAAATAATTGAGAAGCACTGCAGGCAGTGAGACACATGGCTGGCCTTATTAATCTAGTTAGGTTAGTTAACGTTAACAATGGGGCTTGGAATCCCATCCTTTGGATCAGTACCTACCTCCACCACCCTGTCCCAATATTTTCTCTATTATAAAAAGGTGTAAAGAAATCAGCAGGTCTAATGTCTCCAGCAAAATAGTGACCCATAATACATGTATCATCAGGATTTCCAGTTTGACCGCAGGCACTGTGTGATGTTTAGTTAAGTAGAGCCTACTGGCTGTAATACTTTAGAACTTTAAGGGTTCTTATGCATTCATTCCACACCAAAGATGGAGGGTCACGAACCACAAAATAAAGCTGTGTGAAAGACTGTCTGAGAACATGCCAAGAATCGTGCGCTCAAATATTCCACCAAACAGCATAAACTCATCCCAACTTTGTACAATGTCTTAATAAAACTGGGTTTAACTGGGTTATCAAAGGCCGGCCATGTCTCTCAATGTCTATGGAGAGAGGCTGTAAAAGACCCACTGCTGACTTTCTTCAGTATGTTGTCAGCTGGGCGCCGGCCTCCCTGCGCCCTTAATTATGGTTAAGCGGTTCAGATAATAAATGAATGACAGATCAAGTTTAATCAGAAGGCTCTGGTTTTTAGATTGAAGCGATGAAAAGATTGTTTGTTTTACTTTAAACATAATAACATTTTCAACAAATAGAATAAAAGTCCCTGAACCAGTGTTTTTTTTTGTGGTTTGTCATTTTTTTGTTTCCCCCGGAAGTGACATGAACTTGTTGGGTGGGATTGTTCAGTGCAAGTAAACAAGCAGATCAAGTCATTGAGTGATGTTTTAGGTGCAGGCAGCAGTGGCCTGATTGTAAAAGGTGCTGGATCACTGATCCTAAAGTTTGAGGTTTGAGTCCCACTCTCCATGGGTTGTGAACATTTTAGGTATAAAAATAAAAGTATATGAAGCAACTATTTTGGAAACCTCTCTCCTGAAAATAGGGAGGAGTCTCTTGTGGAGACAGTGAGACGTCACATTCTAGTGACTCTGAGGATATAAATGCTGCCAGAGATGAGTGTGAAGGTAAATCCTCAACGGCTTATGCAGCCAACGTTTGCCAACTTGACCCACTTGTCATCAGGTGGTTTTGGAACAAAAAGAGATGTTTGTCCACGATTTCTCTGTTTGTACACTCATTGTTTCTGCATCTCAGCACTGACGGATAATGTGTTATGATCACAGAGTCAGTGATGAAGCCCAACCAATCCAACAAGTTCGAGTCACTACCGGGTTAAAACAGCCAATCAGACAGACAACATATCTCTGATCATGTCTACAGTCATAACACTTGTGCACAGTTTAAAAATGGGCGTGGACTAACGTTGCCAGAAGGATCTGCTGATACTATACATGATATTTTTAAAGAGCCAGGAACATTAAATTCACCACAGGTACCTTTTAATGTTCAGAATAATGGAGCATATCTCAGCCAGTCCAGCACACACACACACGCGCGTCTTTGGAACAGCCAAGTAACATAGAGCCTTTAGACTGTGGGAGGAAACCAGAGTACCATGAGGACACCCAGGGAGAACATGTTACTATACAAACGCCACTGAGAAACAGTCTCGCCGAGAATGAACGAATCAAGTGGGAAAAACTCTTTTTTATGTGCGGTTATGTCTCATGTGATTGTGTTTGTTTTACGTACAGTCATCATATCCATGTTTCTATTTAAGCATCTGCACACCTCACACTGTATTAGTATTGGGGGAAAAGCCTATATGTTAAATAAACAATTTGAAACACAGTGGAGAATATGAAGAAAAGGAGTACTGTGGGGAGAAAGGTCCGTTTCTCTGGTCTCCGTAGTGCCGAGTTTGTCCAGGCGCTCTGAGATCCTTCAGATTCTGGCTTACATTAATGCTGCTAACTTGGCTACAGATAGATATGTACAAATAAAAGAAGGAATCAGGCCATTGAAATTCGATTTGTGTGTGTGTGTGTGTGTGTGTGTTTGTGAGAAAGAGTGAGAGAAAGAGAGAGAGAGAGAGACAGTGTGTGTGTGTGTGTGTGTGTGTGTGTGTGTGTGAGTGTCTGTTTGTGTGCATGTCTGTGTATATGTGTTAGAGTGTTTGAGAGAGTAAGTGCGTGCGTGCATGTGTGTGTGTGTGTGTGTGTGTGTGTGTGTGTGTGTGTGTGTGTGTTAGTGAGAGTGTTTGAGTGAGTGCGTGTGTGCGTGTGTAAAACGACGACGTAATAAAAACAATGAAGCATGTAGCAATGAAGCATGTGATTGGCTATTTTTGATGGATATGATGGTCTCTGTGAGTGTTTTGTGTGAGTGATGTGTGTAGTGTGAGAGCTGGTTTACTTTCTGTGTCAGCTGATCTCAGGTAACACACTAGAGGGTTATTATTGGCTTGCTACACTCTCTGGAGACTATAGTCCGTGTATGTGTGTGTGTGTGTGTGTGTGTGTGTGTGAGAGTGCGTGTGTGTGAGAAAGAGAGAGAGAGAGAGAGAGTGTAAGGTGTGTGTGTGTGTGTGTGTGTGTGTGTGTGTGTGTGTGTGAGAGAGAGAGAGAGAGAGAGAGAGAGAGAGGTAAGATAGTGTTTGGCTTTTAGAGTCTCTGCATCTTTTTGCTGTAGGTGAGTTTTTAAGTTCTTTTTCTGTTTATTATACTGTGTGTCCACCTCGTCTCGATGTTTTCAAGTATTTTTCCTTTATATCTTCAATTACTTATTCTATTTATTTTTTGCTGGTGAAGGCAAAAAGCAAATTTCAGATGAAAATAAACTGAAACAAATGAATATTATCAGAATACAAAATAAAATCAGAAACAATACTGAATTATTATCTAATGCTGTTATAAAGCCTTCGGGTTTGTTCTGCCGTGTAAAGAGAATCCTATTGAATAAATACCAACCCTGAATATGTAATGAAACTAATTATCGTAGAACAACAGTATTATTAACGAAGCAGAACTGAGATCAACGTTAACGCGGGATGGAAGGTTTACAATAAAAACTACAAGAAGCCAAAACCCATTATTATATTTATCTTAAAACATTTTGAAAAATATTAAATAGAGAATAGAAACTGTATTTAACTAAATATTTTTTTCTGAAGAATGCAAATGAAAAAGAAAGTAATCTCGGTTTTCATTTCAATAAAATAAAAAGTAAAATATATACATATTCTATCTTTAAAAAAGCTGAAACTTTTCCTGGTGAATATTTTTCATCATTTAATACAATAAACTCGAGTACAGACAGGGCTCTGCTCTCATATTTGGATCATCACGGGTCTGGTTGACTTATCGAGTTGTTATTCATTTTTCATTTGCAAGGAAAAGTGACAAGTTGGAGACTTTCACACGGAACGTTTGAGAAAAGTCTGAGACTTGCGGCCATGTTTGGTGTATTTTGTCACCATTTGTATTTTATCAGCATTTTGTTCACACTAATAACTTTAAAATATATATATCAGACGATTTGAGCACAAAAAGTGAACAAAATGTGACTGATTTACGACACGAGATTCGTTTTTTTTCTTCGCCAAACATCAGCGAGCCAATCACAAATTACTTGTAAATCAGTCACAAATTGTTTGATTTTCGCATTACGTATACACGCAAATTTAAACTGCAAAATATTTGCTTTAATGTGGAGTCATAAGACATTCATTCATTTATTTTCTGTAACCACGTAATCCTAATTAGGGTTGCGAGGAGGCTGGCGCCCATCCCAGCCGACTCCGGGTGAGGGCAGAGTACACCCTGGACGGCTCACCAGGCCATTGCAGGGCAGAAACACGCTGACAGCTATGCAGCTACTCTTGTCGAAAGTCAGCAATGGTTCTTTTACATGAACCTCCCACCATAGACAGTGAGAGACATGGCCGGCCTTTGATAACCCAGTTAGCTGCACTGGGGAAAGGGACAGTGACAACCTGTGGAGAGTGGGGCGCGAACCCACAACCTTAGGATCAGTGATCCAGCACTGTACCACCAGGCCACTGTAAAATATGTTCATGTGAATTTCAAAATTTGCCAATAAAACCTCCAATCAATTTGCGTCAGTTATGGGGTGGAACGGTGGTGTAGTGGTCAGCACGTCCGCCTCACAGCAAGAAGGATTTGTGGTCGAGTCGCAGCTCAGGTGCTTCTGTGTGGAGTTTGCAGGTTCTTCCTGTGGTTACATGGGTTTCCTCCCACAGTCCTAAAACATGCACAGTAAGCTGATTGGCTGTTACAAAAATTTCCCCTAGGTGTGAGAGTAAGTGTGAATGGTTGTGCGTGTTGGACCTGCATGGGTTTAGCGAGCTGTTCAGGTGTGCCCTGCCCTCACCCAGGGTCGAATGAGATGGCCCACCCTCCCTGAAACTCTAAATAGAATTAATGAGTCCAGAAAATGAATGAATGAATGATTGAATACATCAGTTGCTTTTCTCTCGCACCTCGAGTGTGATCATGCGTGAACTTATTAGCCAATTCGCTTACTCTTACTATGACTGCAGATAAGGTGGAGCCTTCAAAGGGCCATTGCAGGGCCAAGAACTCACACAACTATTCATTTTTACATTCATACCTTGGGGTTGTCAGTTAGCGTAATGTGCATGTCTTTGGACTATGGGGGAAGACACTGGAGTAACCCAGAGGAAACCCAAGCAAGCATGACAAGCACATGCAAACGTCACACAAATATCCCGACCTCAGGACTCACACCCAAGGCCTTCTGGCTCTGAAGCGGACGTAATAACACTACGCCACCGTGCCACCCAAAATTATTGTAAAATTAATTTCTGTATTGATTTGAGTGATTTGGTCTCACTGTTATAAGAATGTGCACAATGAGGCTCTTCCTCAGAGGAATGACTGAAATGTCACTAAGATGTCACCTGAATCTTTTTTAACGAGATCACGTGATTAATGTTTGTTTTGCAGTGATGATTAAATTGAAACTTAACCACTCAGTCACCATGAGAATCAGTATTGCCATCGTAACTCTTCTGCCTATTTGCACAACAGGTACGTAATTAAAGGAAGTGAATAATGCATCACTCTTACTATCCTTCTTCTTTCAGCTGTTTCCTTCAGGGGTCGCCACAATGAATCATCTCCCTCCATCTCACCCGATCCTCTGCATCTTCTTCTCTTACGCCAACTGCCTTCATGTCCTCCTTCACCACATCCATAAATCTTCTCTTGGTCTTCCTCTCGGCCTTCCGCCTGGTAGTTCCAGCCTCAGCATCCTACAACCAATATACTCACTATCCCTCCTCTGTACATGTCCAAACCATCTCAATCAAGCCTCTCTGACTTTGTCTCCAAAACTTCTAACATGTGCTGTACCTCTGATGTACTCATTCCTGATCCTATCCATCCTCGTTACTCCCAGAGAGAACCTCAACATTTTCATCTCTGCTACCTCCACCTCTACCTCCTGTCTTTTCCCCAGGGCCACTGTTTCTAAACCATACAACATCGCTGGCCTCAACACCGTCTTGTACACTTTTCCTTTCATTCTTGCCAATACCTTCCTATCACACATCACACCGGACACTTTTCTCTAACCATTCCAACCTGCCTGCACACGCTTCTTCACCTCTTTTCCACACTCTCCATTGCTCTGGATTGTTGAGCCGAAGTACTTAAAATCCTCCACCTTTCTTATCTCTGCTCCCTGTAAACTCACCGTTCCTCTTGGGTCCTTGTCATTCACACACACATGTATTCTGACTTACTGAGGCTAACCTTCATTGCTCTCCTTTCCAGGGCATACCTCCACCTCTCTACATTTTCCTGCACTTGTTCTCTGCTCTCACTGCAGATCACAATGTCATCTGCAAACATCATAGTCCATGGAGATTCTTGTCTAACCTCGTCTGTCAGCCTGTCCATCACCATAGCAAACAAGAAGAGGCTCGGAGCTGATCCTTGATGCAGTCCCACCTCCACCTTGAATTCTTCGGTCACACGGACAGCACACTTAGCCGCTGTCTTACATCTCTCATACATGTCCTGCACCACTCTAACATACCTCTCTGCCACTCCAGACTTCCTCAGGCAATACCACAGTTCTTCTCTCGGCAACCTGTCATATGCTTTCTCCAGATCCACAAAGGCACAATGCAGCTCCTTCTGACCTTCTCTGTACTTCTCTATTAACATCCTCAAAGCAAACACTGCATCTGTGGTGCTCTTTCTTGGCATGAAACAAAACTGTTGTTCACAGATACTGACCTCTGCCCATAGTCTAGCTTCCACTATTCTTTCCCATAACTTCATTGTATGGCTCATCAACTTTATCCCGCTATAGTTGCCACAACTCTGCACGTCTCCCTTGTTCTTAAAAATGGGCACCAGCACACTTCTCCTCCATTCCTCCGGCATCTGCTCACTCTCTAAGACCTTGTTGAATGTTCTTGTCAGAAAATCTACTGCTACCTTTCCTAGACACTTCCATACCTCTATCAGTATGTCACCAGGACCAACTGCCTTTCCACTTTTCATCCTTGTCAATGCCCTCCTCATTTCACCCTTACTAATCTTTCCTGGTCCTCAATGGTCACCTCTTTTACTCTTTTCTCTTTTTCATTTTCCTCATTCATCAGCTCTTCAAAGTACTCTTTCCAACTTCCCAGCACACTTAAGTCATCAGTCAATACTTTTCCCAGTATGTCCTTAATCACTCTAACTTGCTGCACGTCCTTCCCATCTCTATTTCTCTGCTGTGCCAACCTGTATAAATCATTTTCTCCCCCCTTACTGTCCAACCTAGCAGTCTTCATACGCCCTCTGTTTGGCCTTTCACACCCTACCTTCTCCTTACGGTGTGTCTCCCTGTACTTCTGTTTACTCTCTTCGGTCCTCTCACTGTCCCACTTCTTTTTAGCTAATCCCTTCCTTTGTACACACTCCTGCACTTCCTCATTCCACCACCAATTCTCCATATCTGTTCTTCCGGAGGACACACCAAGTACTCTCCTACCTGTCTCTCTGATCACATTAGCTGTAGTTGTCCAGTCATCTGGAAGCACTTCCTGACCACCCAAAGCCAGTTGTAACTCCTCCTTGAAGACAACACGACACTCTTCCTTTTTCAGCTTCCACCACCTTGTTTTCTGCTCTGCCTTTGCCTTCTTCACCATCAGCATCATCCTGCACACCACCATCCTATGCTGTTTGGTAACACTCTCACCAACTACTACTTTGCAGTCACTGACTTCCTTCAAATTACATCGCCTGCACAAGATGTAGTCTACCTGTGTGCTCCTACCTCCACTTTTATAAGTCACCCTATGCTCCTGTCTCTTCTGGAAGAAAGTATTCACCACAGCCATTTCCATCCTTTTTGCAAAATCTATCAACATCTGTCCTTCTGTGTTCCTGTCCTGGATACCAAACCTGCCCATCACTTCCTTGTCCCCTCTGTTGCCTGCATCAACATGTCCATTGAAGTCTGCACCAATGACCACTCTTTCACCTCTGGGGGTACTCTGCATCACTTCATCTAACTCACTCCAGAATCTCTCCTTCTCACACTTACTATCCTCACCTGCAGAATTTCATAAAGTCTCATGATGGGATTGCAATATTTCCAAAAGAATTATTATTCCATCTCGACTGATCAAGTAGCATTTTCGTGCTATGATCATGGAGCATTGTAAAAAATACAGCAATCCTAAAAACTACACGAGAAACTGCATGTATTAATTCATCATTTTTTCTGAAGCACTTAATCATATTTTAGGTTGCGGGGAGGCTGGTGCCCATTTCAGCCGGAATACATCGCAGGGCAGAAACATACTGACCCGTCCTTGGTCAACAGTCCATGGGAGCCAATTGGCTGAGCTCTCACGGGAGGGATGAACGGCATATGCTCATTTCCCTGTCACTCACAGCGATCACTAGCTAATCATAGTGAACCCTCATCTGTGAGCTCATTTGTACAAGGGGTGGAAAACGCATTCCCTCCGAGTGTGTTACACCACCCCAAAATACGTGTGGCGCCAAAGTTTGAAAAGAGGCAGGTGGCTTGGATTGCATGCCTGACTGTGTTTATTCATTCATTCATTCATTTTCTGAACCGCTTAATCATAATTAGGATCACAAGGAGGCTGGCACCCATCTCAGCCGACTCTGAGGCGAGGGCAGAGTACACCCTGGACAGCTCCACCAGGCTGTCACAGGGCAGAAACACACTGACGGAGATGCAGCTACTCTTGATGAAAGTCAGCAATGGCTCTTTTACATGAACCTCGCACCATAGACAGTGAGAGAAATGGCCAGCTTTTGATAACCCAATTAGCTGCACTGGGGGGGTGGGGGTGAGGGAGGGGGTGGGGGCGAGGGCAGGGGTGGGTGGCTGGGATAAGAACAGCGACCTACCATTGAAAATATTAATATATATAGGATTATACCTTCATACCTTTTTATAATTGGTGATCATATATATATAGTCGCAGCATGTTTCTGTGCTGTGATGGCCTGGCAAACTGTCCAGGGTGTACTCTGCCCTCGCCCAGAAGTCGGCTCAGATAGACACCAACTTCCCTACAATGCTAGTTTGAATTTAATGGTTCAGAAACTGCATGTTAATTTTAAAAGGAAATATTTTATTTTGATGTTTTAAATTGAATTGTACAGGTTATAGTTTACATTAAAGGTTTAAAAAATTCAACTTACTTGCCTTTCTCTATGTTTATTTAGAGTTTTTATATCTAAATAAATATATTTATTTCATGTTTATATTTACTGTTCATGCTTAGCTTGTCATTGCACTTTTTTTAAATAAAGTAAAAATATACTTTATTTTAACTGAAATATTTTTTCCAGTACCAAAGTTCAGCCAGTGGGAAAGAAAAATTTTTGCTGCAACAGGTACGAACGCACACGGGATCATTACACTGGGACCTTTATGGATGGATGGATGGATGGATAGACACAGACAGACAGACAGACAGACAGATAGACAGGCAAATAGATAGATAGATAGACAGACAGACAGACAGACAGACAATTAGATTGACAGACAGACAGACAGATAGAATACACACTCCCGCACATTCATAATTCCTGTATTGTTTCCCACAGAAATTCCTGTAGCACATATTGATCCTGGTTCCATTGACCTGACTCCATTAATAAACACACTCCTTAATGCTTCACATGCAGGTAATACCACACATCTATACACACACACACACACACACACACACACACACACACACACACACACACACACACACACACACACACCCGCACGCAGGCACACACACGTACACATGAGCACGCACACACACTCACACATACACGCACGCACACCCACCCACCCACACGCACGCAGACACACACACACACACACACACACACACACACACACACACACACACACACACTTAATCATAATCAATAATTTGATTACTTTACTATCTAAACAATTTTACATTTCTGCTACCTTCTCACTTCATGTTACCATAGCAGCAGTGTGTGTGTGTGTGTGTGTGTGTGTGTGTGTGTGTGTGTGTGTGTTGGCCCTGCAGTGGACTGGGGAGCTGTTTAGGGTGTACACTCCCATCTCCCAGAGTTGGCTGAGATAGGCGCCAGAGTCTCCATGGCCCTAATCAGCATTAAGCGGCTTAAAAAATGAATGCTTATAAATTTGAGATGAGAACCAAGGTAAACTTTTCTTGGTTGAATTCGGGATGGACAGTAGTGGCCCGGTGGTAAAGATGCTGGATCTCTGATCCGAAGGTTGGGGGCTCAAACCCCATTCTCAACAGGTTGTCACTGTCCCCCCAGTGCAGTTAACTGGGTTTTCAAAGACCGGCCATGTCTCTCACTGTCTATGGTGAGAGGTTCATGTAAAAGAACCATTGCTGACTTTCATAAAGAGTAGCTGCATAGCCGTCAGTGTGTTTCTACCCTGTGATGGCCTGGCAAGCTGTCCAGGGTGTACTCTGCTCTTGCTCGGAGTCAGCTGAGATGGGCACCATCCTCTCCGCGAACCTAATTAGGATTAAACAGTTACATAAAATGAATGAATGAATTCTGGATCCCTGCAGCTGGACTTACTTCTGAAACATCTGCTGGAGTCCACATCTCACAGACTCTTAGCTCTGGTAGTTCATAGGAACTGTTTCTTCGTGAAGAGCGACTCAGGACCTTCTGGATAAGTTTTGCAGATTTGGAGCGCAGAAGTTCTAGCACTGAATCTTTAATAGTCGTGAATAATATTTACCCATGGTGACCAGACTTACTTTCATCATTTATTCTATATTCATATATCATCATCACCATCTTCTTCTTCTTCCTCTGCTTAAACCTGGGTCGGGTTGTGGGGGAAGCAACCTAAGCAATGAGGTCCAGACGTCCCTCTCCCCAGCCACTTTCTCCAGCTCTTCCGAGGGGACACCAACACGTTCCCAGACAAGGCGAGAGACATAGTCCCTTCAGCATGTTCTAGGTTAACCTCAGGTCTCTTCCTGGTTGGACATGCCCAGAACACCACACTAGGGAGGCGTTCGGGATGCATTCTGATCAGATGCCTGAGCCACCTCAACTGGCCCCTCTCAATGCAGAGGAGCAGTGGCTCTACTCCGAGCTCTCCCCGGATGGTTGAGTTTCTCACCTTATCTCTAAGGGAGAGCCCCACCAGCCTGCGAAGGAAGCTCATTTCAGCCGCTTGTGTTCCCGATCTTGTTCTTTCGGTCACTCCTCAAAGCTCGTGACCATAGGTGAGGATTGGAACGTAGATCAACTGGTAAATTGAGAGTTTTGCCTTGCAGCTCAGCCCCCTCTTCACCATGATGGCTCGGTACAGACTCCCCTTTACAGCAGAGGCTGCAGCGATCTGCCTGTCAATCTCCTGCTTCATCCTTCCCTCACTTGTGAATAAGACCCCAAGATACTTGACTCCTCCACTTGGGGCAGGACCTCATTCCTGACCCAGAGGGTGCAGTCCACCCTTTTCTGGCTGAGAACCATGGCCTCGAACTTGGAGGTGCTGATTTTCATCCCAGCCACTGCGACTGCATTTATTCATAAATCATTTCAAATAATTGATGTATACAATAATAATATATAAATAAAATAACAGCAGCCTCTTCATGCAGTATTCTTGTGACGTTAAGAAAGAAATCTAGACAGACGTGAAATACAGAAATAAGATTCATTCCGTTAGCGTACACATTACTCAAAATTCTGACTTATCCACGCACATTACGGTTCAGGCAGCGTTCAATATTAATACAGTCATTCATTCATGGAGGCTGCCGCCCATCTCAGCCGACTCCGGATGAGGGCAGGCTACACCTTATACAGCCCACCAATCTATCACAGGGCCAACACTGACACAATCATTCACATTAACACTCACACCCAGGGGTGATTTGGAACAGCCAATTAACCTACTGTGCATATTTTTGGACTGTGGGAGGAAACCCGAGTACCCGGAGGAAACCCACACAAGCACGGGGAGAACAAGCAAACTCCACACAGAAACGCCCGAGCTGGGAATCGAACCCGGGACTTCCTTGCTGTGAGGCAGACATGCTAATCACTATGCCACCGTGCCATCTAATATTAATACATTTCATGGTGCCGGCTAACTGGCCTGTCAAAGGCCAGCCATGTCTCTCCCTGCCTATGGTGTGAGGTTCATGTAAAAGAACCATTGCTGACCCTTGACAAGAGTAGCTGCATAGCCATCAGCATGTTTCTGCCCTGCGATGGCCTGGAGAGCAATCTAGGGCGTACTCTGCCCTCACCCAGAGTCGGCTGAAATGGGCGCCAGCCTTCCCGTGACCCAAAATAGGATTCAGCGATTCAGAAAATGAATGAATGAATGAATGGTTTGACGTTTTTGCGTGTGGTGTATAGTCGATTTTTGCTCCGGTGACATTGCCATTTTTCGTTTACTCTCAATGTTACAACAGCACTTGAACCCAGAACAAGAAGTAGATTAATAGAGTGTCTAACACTATCGGCTCTTGGTTTGCCTTGTGAACCACCCGCACGCCTGCAGTGACCAAACTCAAAGGGGTTTTGGTTGAACACACTGGTAAGCACAAATGAAACTCTCTGAGAAGAAATCTGACCCACACAATGACCTTCAGGCCTTCAGGTGTTGCATTAATTCCTCAATAGTATGCGAGTTATCCGAGCGACTCTGCTGTCAACCCTTGGTTTCCAGTCATCAAAATTCCTGAAAAAGTCATCCTCGAACAATTTGGCGGTTTGTATGACTTTGAATTTGAGTTTCTCTTTCTCTGACCCTCAGAGAACACCCTGCAGGTGTTTGAGCAATCAGTGATGTTACGTATGCCAAATGGATTCTATCAGACTAGCCCCCAATTTTGTTACATATGAAATTTAACGTATGAAACCAGTAAAGCACGAAAAACCACGACATAAACTATATACATTTTAATAATATAAACAAGGTAAGGCATAATAATATTTACAGCTTAAAGCTCAACCAAAAAACAACTTAAACAAAGGGTCCCATAGTCACCAAGCATCGGCAGCAAGGTAAATTTAGAAGCGGCGTGTGCGCTAGTGTGGAGAGGCTTGTAATTCCGCGTTGGACAGAAACAAATGATTAAAGTCCTCGCGTTGGCTGTGGGGTGAGCGTGGAATATGGACTTTGGCAATGAAGTCCCGAACAACGAAACTTTGTCGAAACGTGTTCCATGATCCTCCTAGGATGAGAGGAGCCGCCGCAATGAGTTTTCTTAGACGATCTGCGCGCCAAAGAGACCCGAGGAGACTAAAAGAGCCTCGAAGAGACTGGAAGAGGCTGCACGAGACAGGAAGAGGCTGGAGCCAGTGGCACCAGGTCCTTAATATAACCTTCCCAAAGTTCCAGAAAGTTCCATTCTCAAAGTTTCTGAATCACCTGACCCGCCACCAGGGCGCATGCGCAACCTGATCCATCTCAAAGTTTCCAGACCCCCTGACAGCTGAGTCATACCATGTGACACTAGTTACATCACATTCTGAATCTAATTATGTACACCGTTCACACACTCACATTTATATACATGCCCCTAACACTGAACTTGTCCATATGATAGAGAAACATCTCAGTTAAAGAAACATGATCATCATACAGAAGCTGAAGAGCATTGTACTGCTGAACATCTGGGCAGCCAGACACATTCATTTTTGAGTGGGCATCCAAATTTATGCGCTGAGACACAGGTTTATTGCAGTGAGGAACACGTTCTGGTTGACATATGAATATAAATCAACTATATGCACCCACAAAATCAATTTCCTGCTATTCCACAACCTACAAGACATTTTATAGCTGCTTGGACTTGCAAAACGGTTCCTGGTCATTCGGAGATGTCGTCAGGTGTAGGAAGTGAAATAGACTTTAATAAATATTCACTGTGCAGTGTGTCAGAGTATCTGCAACAGTATTAAACATTAAAAAACTTTCAATTAGGGGACGCCCGATCACAAGTTTCAGACAGCACTTTGATTCCAACATGCACGTCTAATATCTGGACTGGATCTCAAATGATTGGATGGAGGAAACCAGATGATATTCTATCTGTAGCATAACATGCTAGAATTTTCATCATCACCGTCGGCTTGCTCATTGGGGAAGTGATGGGTTCGTAGGCGAATGTTTAAATGCTGTACCAAACTTGGACGTTTACTAAGTAATGCTGCTTTGCGATAATGTCAATTGTAAAAAGTGTGATACAACTGAACAATAAAACTGAACTGAATTGTATTTTTCAACTAGAAAGCACTAAATGTCAACACACTACTATGTTGGTGACCCTGTCTGAATGGGAGACATACCTAATGTGACCACCCTAGATATATACAGTGGTACCCTGCCTTACGAATTTAATCCGTTCCGAGGGCGAGCTCGTAAACCAAAAAATTCGTTAGATAAAACAATTATTCCCATAAGAAATAACAGAACACCAATTAATTCGTTCCAACCCCCTCCCAAACTCATATAACCTGGCACAAACATGTATATTTGACCTAATAGATTAAAGATAAATGTGTAAAAACAATAACTACTTCATAATAATAATACATGTACATTAACATTAATAATAATTAATAATAAATAATAATAAAACAAGAATAAACAATAAGTCAACTAACCCTTCCGATCGCCGACTGCGGTGAAGATGTCATGTGGGCAGGCATGAGGTGGTGCATAACAGAAGAGGAGGAGAATTTTGTGCGTGTGCACACTACAAATGCCAGCGAGGAAAGGCTCATGGTGAGCTCCCACAAGGCCAGTGCTCCTCAAATAGTGGGGTGTGATGTCCGGGGAGATATATGCACGTATGACCCTGGGGAACATGTTTTTTTGCCATACTGTACTAGAATTAAGTTAGTGGGCCCGGTGGCATAGTGGTTTGGGTGCTGCGCTTATGTTCGGGAGGTTGTGTGTTCAAATCCCAGTTAGACCCTCACTGTGCTAAGACCCCTGGGCAAAGTCTTAACCACAAGTGTGCCTCTGTTCACCCAGCAGTATAAATGGGTACCAGTAAAAATATACTGGGAAGGTAACCTGCGATGGATTAGCGTCCCATCCAGGAGGAGTTGTGCTTCTAGTCACTTCACGCTACGGAAACTGGGGATAAGTACCGGTCCGATGAGCCATTATGGCTCAGGTGTAAAAAAGCCAAACGGACTTTACCTTACTAGAATGAAGTGTACTTTCGCATCCTCTACAGTAGGTGGTAGTGGCGCGCTCACTGTGTTCCCTATGGTGTAGGGAAAAAGCACCAGGCAAATGATATGAAGTGCAGTAAACACTATTTCTCGATGGGCGCTGGAGGGTGTGTGTGTTTTTTTTTTCTTCCTATAGGGGGCATCACAGAAAATAATTGAGAAGCACTGCACAAGGCAGTGAGCGCAGAGCGCTCTGAGCGCAGAGGAATACACGCGGAAGAATACGAGGCTAATCGTCCAGGAAAAGTCATTTCCCCAGCCGAGCCCGTAAATCAAAATTTTTCTTGTTGGATGGGGCAGATTTTTGGTGGGATCGACGCTCGTATCATGGAAAATTCATTATAAAAGACACTCGTAAGTCACGGTACCACTGTATATATTATAAGCCAATCATTCCTGTGTTATGACATAGCTCTACTTAGCGTTCATGGCATTCGGCAGCGTTTACTGGCAGGAAAACAAACAAACAAAAAAAAATTCTGGAAATCCCAGATTGAATTTAGTGAACAATCCTTGCTGCTCAAAATCTTCCGCTGCAAAGCTGGTGAATGCGATTTTGCCATGTGAGCAAGATTTCATAATAGAAAGATGCCAGGTTCCAGTTTCTCTCTATATTAATCCCTCCCTATATTATTCTATACACTTCTTATTATCGGGAAGTGGTGGTCTAGTGGTATAAGGCGCCGGATCGCTGATCCAAAGGTTGGGGGTTCGAGTCCCACTCTCCACAAGGTTGTCACTGTCCCCCCAGTGCAGCTAACTGGGTTATCAAAGGCCGGCCATGTCTCTCACTGTCTATGGTGTGAGGCATGTAAAAGAACCATTGCTGACTTTCGACAAGAGTAGGCTGCAAAGCCGTCAGCGTGTTTCCGCCCTGCGATGGCCTGGCGAGCTGTCCAGGGTGTACTTTGCCCTCGCCCTGAGTTGGCTGGGATGGGCACCAGCCTCCCCGTGACCCTAATTAGGATGAAGCGGTTACAGAAAATGAATTGAACTTCTTATTATTAATTATAAATCATTATAATTGACTGTGCAATGATGGCACAGACTGAAGGCATTTTGTGTTGAATTTGCACGTTTTTGTTTATTTATAGCCTTGCGAAGGTCTGGTGATTCATAAACCCCATCCTTGTCTCCGATCGGCTGAGTTGGGCGCCAGCCTCCTCACGACCCTAATTAGGATTAAGTGGTTCAAAACATGAATGAATGATGTTTATTTATACCATTACATACTCCACTCTTCTCTCACAGCCCTGTGGCATGGGCATTAGATCAAGTGGCTACTCTAAACTGTCCATAGGTGTGAATGTGAGTGTGGCTGGTGCTCTGTTCTGTGTTAGTAGCCCTTTGATCGTCCCCACGTGTGTGCTCAGTATGTTGCATGAAGACAGCTGGGAATAGCTCCAGCTTCCCACATGACCATGGCAGATCAGTGCTGTAGATTATGGATAAATGTTAATTGTGAAATGTCCCATGTAATGGACATCCTCCACTCAGGCTCACTCCTGTCTCACACAATGACCTGTCACTGTATCACATGACGTATACACATGATGTGACACTTTATTTTTCTTTATGGTGGGACATCCCATACACAGAGATTTAGACACAGCTACTAGGCGACAGGAAATTTGCATAATATTAAAAGAAACACATAATAATTACATGTAGTACTACATTACAGTCATTTATACCTGTGTGTGTGTGTGTGTGTGTGTGTGTGTGTGTGTGTTCTCTCAGGTTCTGAACATTTGTTCTCTGTTCTGAGTGTGACGTCACACAGCTCCCTCGCACTGAACAAAATCACCCTGCTGGTCTACAACAGTAAATGCGACTATCATCAACTGCTTGTATTAGTGTATATGTGTAGGTATTGTATGACTTGTTTGACTGATAGTGGTTGTGTGTGTGTGTGTGTGTGTGTGTGTGTGTGTGTGTGTGTGTAGTCTCTAGCTTTCAGGACATTGAGACCAGCATGTTTCCCCTGAAATATTGCTACTGTGTGACAAACAAGACCAATGACCTCACAGGTTAATATTGTTCTGAAACAGACTTAATCACATTAAGACCCACCCTCCAAATTGCTTCATATGCTGATAGGAATCAGCAGCTTTTACATCTGTGTGTGTGTGTGTGTGTGTGTGTGTGTGTGTGTGCGTGTGTAATTAGATTTTACAGCCATACTGCTGGATGTGATTGGGAATTCAACTAGCTACTTGCAAGAGCTGTTTAAATCTAATTCTATTCTCACAGGTAAGCCCCCCCACCCCACACACACACATACACACTCACACACACACACACACACACACACACACACACTCACTCACACACACACTCACACACACACACACACACACACACACACACTCGCACACACACACACAGACACACACACAGACACACACTCACTCACTCACACACATCAACACACACACACACACACACACACACACACACAGACACACATATACACACACACTCACACACACTCACTCACACACATACACACACACACACACACACACACACACACACTCACTCACATCGACACACACACACACACACACACACACACACACAGACACACAGATACACACACACACACTCTCACTCACACACACTCACTCACACACACACACACACACACACTCGCACACAGACAAACACACAGACACACACTCACTCACTCACACAGATCGACACACACACACACACACACACACACAAACACCCTCACTCACTCTCATTCACTCACACACGCACACACACACACACACACACACACACACACACACATTCACTCACTCTCATTCACTCACGCACACACACACACACACACACACACATTCACTCACGCGCACACACACACACACACACACACACACACACACACACACACACACACACACTCACACACACACAAACACCCTCACTCACTTTCATTCACTCACACACGCGCACACACACACACACACACACACAAACACACACACACACACACACACACACACACACACACACACACTCACTCTCATTCACTCACGCGCACACACACACACACACACACACACACACACACAAGGACTAATTAATGTCAAGAATATGTAAACTATGTCGCAAAGTTTGAGGGAGGCCACCCTTGCTGAGCCTTTGACTCGAACCTCGGACTTGAGGTGAACATGTTAACCCTGAGAGTACATGACGTGGTTTGAAAATTTTTCAGGTTTTGAATTCAGTTTAGTTATTACTCAGGAGGGTAATTTGACATTTTAAACTCCAGTCACTGTCCGAGTTATGACCTAGATCGGTTCCGACCAACCAGTCGTAAGTTGGATATTTAACACAACGAAACCGAAGCCACCCAGCACTCGCTATGACTTCATGCGAAGCATATTTTTCACCTGCATGTTCTTTCAACATGCGAAATAAACGTGTTTCCTTACTTTGCACTGCTCGTAACATCACTTTCACATTTCTTTGCCTATTATCTTCCAACCACGTGTATAGCAACTTTTCCATATCCGTAATCGATCCTTCACGCTGTTTTGTGATGATCATTGACTTAATTGAGGCCGCTGCTTTTACCACTTCCTTAATGCGGTCCTTGTCCTTCAGAATTGTTGACACCGTGGAGTGGGAGAGACGGAGATCTCACTTTCACTTTCATCTTCGTCTCTGATGACAGCGCTTTCCTTGCTTTCTTGGTAGAATCGCCATCTGATGAATCGGACTTCCTATTGGGGGCCGTGGTAACGGTGTACAGTAAATGAATGTAAAATTGTAGTGTAAAAGAGATTTTACTGCGACGGTGTCTACTCACTGAGTGTAGTGCTAGAATGCTGTGAGTGTGAGATGTTGGGATGCTGAGCCGCCACAACTATCTTACGCACTGCGCTGCCGGACATATACTGTAAACTCATAATAGGCATCTGCTCGACGTGATCGTAAGTACAGGTGGTCATAACTCACGTACGTCGTAACTCGGATAGTGAGTGTATAAGAGAATTTTTAATGATTAAAGGGTTACTCCAAATAATTTGGCTTCCGTCCACCAATGAGCAAGAAGTATGACATTCACATATCCAGAAGGGATCTATTACCACAGAGCTTGGTAAAGCCTTTCATAAACACAGTCGCTGTATTTTTATATATATCTATATATATATAAAATAAATATATATATATTTTATATATATAGCGAGTGGTTTGCTGTTTGTTTGTTTATTTATTTTATTGACTGGATTCTCATTGTGTTCTTCCTGTTGTTGATGCAGTTAGTCAGATGAGGAGCTCAGACTGTATCTACATCTGCGCAATGGCTGGAAAAACAGGTCAGGAACATCACCACCACAAATACCTACACACTTAACACACACGCAGTTCTGTACAATGGAGGCCTACAGGTCAGGGTACAGTTCAGTGTAGGACAATTTTGTGTAATCATGTCTCTCTCTCTCTCTCTCTGGGTGTGTGTTTAGATAGCGATCAGACACAGCTGTGGGATTCTGTGCCTCTGCTCTTCAACCAGACTATTGTAGAGCACTCACACACAGGTAGTGGTGCACACATACACATATACACACACACACACATTAATGTTAAAGGGTGAGCACACTAGAGGTATGATGGAGAACCAGCTGATGTGAATATATATTCTTTTGTAGATGATGATATTCATGTCAACATGTTTTGTGGCTTCACGTACAAACCGATATTTTGCTGCTTAAATGCGTATATAGTGCAAAAGTCGCGAGAAGGTCTTGCAACTGATTTGCTACATTTTTATGAGTAATTTGTGATTGGTTTGTACATGTTTGGCAAAAACAAAGGTGGGGTATCCTGCCCTAAATTAGTCACGTTTTGCACACATACAGGGATCCCTCACTTTCCACGGTTAATTGGGATCGAAATTCCCCCACAACCGCCAAATTCCGCAAAGTAGGATCAACCCCCCTGACTGACGTATACGTACATGTATATGTGTATCTAATATCAATAAATACATATTCAACTCTATAAATGTTTGTAATAACAATTAAACATTCAAAATCGATGCATAAGATGTAAATAAAATATAAATACACACAGATGCGCACCTCACATAAAAATGTAAGTAGTTTTGTGTGTGTGTGTGTGTGTGTGTGTGTGTGTGTGTCTATATATATATATATATATATATATAAACCTGTGATTTTTAAACTTGTCATTTTATTTAAAATGGTCATATTTAACATCAGTGGTTCCTCCTGGCAACATCAGTCCATGTCCCTTGTCAAAGTACGTGTGAGTGCTGTGACGTGTTATCTGACTTTTCGGCTTTCCAGCCTGGTAGTAATGCTCCCTCATTGGACTGGCCGGGCTGCGTCACTGACCCCCACACATCAAAACACATTATCGTCCAGTGCTGAGCTGCACAAACAACAAGCGCGGAAATTGCTGAAAACATTTCTTTTTGTTATTAAACCAATTGACGACAGGAAAGCCGAGTTCGCAAAACGTTAGCTGGATTTACCGTCACACTCATCTCTGGCAGCATTCCTCAGAATGTGATGTCTCACTGTCTCCACGAGAGACTCCTCCCTGTCTGCTTCAAATAGAGAACCATTTACACACATTTCCTCAAAATCGCTGCCATAGTTGCCTCTTGAGCGCATTTTTATTTTCAATCAACTCAAATCTCAGTCGCTGAATAGAGTTGCTTGTTTACTTGCGCTGGATAACCTGCCCAACGAGGTCACGTCACTTCCGGGGGGGGGGGGGGGGGGGGGGATAATGACTGCTAACCATTGGTTCAGCTCCTGGTAGTAATACACCGGACACAAATACAGTGGTACCTCACCTTATGAAATTAATCTGTTCCAGAGCCTTTATCTTAACCAGGATTTTTCTAAGTTGCACCGCATTTTACATGTAAAACGTGTGATTTGTTCCAAGGCCCCCGCAAGGTTAAAAGCCTGAGCCAAAAGATAAAGTTGCAATTAGCACACTCGAAAAACTCAGGAAACAACAGTAACTCTGTCCTTTACACAAAAAGCATTATGGGTGCTCCATAATAACCAATAGGAGGGAGCTGCGTCATCCCTCCTTGCCAATGGGAGGCCAGTGGGGTGGGATGTTGGGAGATAGCCAGTGGGAGGGAGCTGTGTCATCCCTCCTAGCCAATGGGAGGCCAGCAGGGCGGGATGTTGGGAGATAGCCAATGGGAGGCCAGCGGGGCGGGATGTTGGGAAATGTAGTCAATAGAAGAGCAACTTGTGCATTGTTTGAATTTTTGAGATGGTGATTTCGTAACACGAACTTGTTTCGCATCTAGAGACAAAAATTTTAGGAAATTGTTTTTTGTAACCTGGATTATTCATTTGTTGGAGCTTTCATAAGTTGAGGTTCCACTGTATCACAGTTTTGTGCTTTCTATGGTAATTTATGTTAAAATAAGCTTGGTATCACTTAAAAGTTTTACATACATGCAAATTATGCCGCGATAATTCCTATGATAATTTGATAATGATTAATATTTGGTATGTTAATTTCTCTCATTTATACCGATTCAATTTGTAGGTTTAACTGCAGCAGTCCAAGTGCATTTCATACAAAATGAATTAATGCTACATCTTCAATGTTCTTTTAAATACTACAGAAATATCAACAGATTTTCCATCATCCTCTACCAAACACCCTGCAGATTCTGCTCCTTTTCCCATCACAACAACCATGACTGAAGCTACAGCTTATACGAACTTAACCATGCTAAACACCAGCGAAATGACAGTGAGGTTGAACACTACGACTCTTACAACCACCCCCACGGTGCCTCGTAGTGCACGTGTCCAAGCAACAGAGGCCGTTTCCATGTCAATTCAGTCACCGCCAGACAGAAGCACTTCATCTCCACCTGATCTAGCAGATGCCACTACCAACCAGCTAGCACATCCCACTGTTTCTATGGTGACCACGTCAACGATGGCTGTTACAATAACGGAAATATCGACAACAATAACGAGTCCGGCGACCACCAAAGCCCCTTACATAGACAAACCAGGCAAGCATACCATTCATTCATTCATTTTCTGAACCGCTTAATCTGAAACAGGGTCGCGGGGTGGCTGGCGCCCATCTCAGCCGACTCTGGGCGGGGGTAGAATACGCCCTGGACAGCTCATCAGGCCATCGCAGGGTAGAAACAAGCTGACGGCTATGCAGCTACTCTTGTTGAAAGTCACAAACCAGGCAAGCGGCTCTGATTTATCTTACTGCGGATCCCAAACAATGTTCCAACGTCCGAGGCAAGTGTTGCACCTCAAAGTCCACAATATTGGAGGAATTTACGGATGAGTCGTACTAGGGGTACTAGGGGGTGACCACACCAAAGGTGCGATAGAAAATCCGATCGCAGTTAGAACCCAGAATAAATTAATTATAGTAAATAATAAATAATTCCTAATGCAGCCGTGAGGATGGGCACAAACAAGTGTCCGTCCTCACGCCGGTCCCAAGCCCGGATAAATGCAAGAGGGTTGCAACAGGAAGGGCATCCGGCATAAAACTTTTGCCAAAATACACTATGCGAACTGCCAATACTAATTTCATACCAGATCAGTCAAGGCCCAGGTTAACAACGACCGTCATCAGTGCTGTCAACCAACAGGGTGCTGGTGGAAATTGGACTACTGTTGGTCAAAGAAGGAAAGGCCGAAGAAGGAGAAGCAGAAGAAGGCGAGGCCGAAAAAGGAGAGGTGGGAGGTGTGTCCGTAGGCAGAGAGAGAAGAGGAAAGGCATACAGTAAGTCTAGGACTGAGAGTAGGGACTTTGAATGTTGGAACTATGACAAGAAAAAGTAGAGAGCTGACTGACATGATGCACAGGAGGAAGGTGGACATACTGTGTGTCCAGGAGACCAGGTGGAAACGGAGCAAGGCTAGAAGCTTAGGAGCAGGGTTTAAGCTGTTTTTACATGGTGTGGATGGGAAGAGAAATGGAGTAGGAGTTATCTTGAAGGAGGAGTTTGTCAGGAATGTTCTAGAAGTGAAAAGAGTGTCAGACAGAGTGATGAGTCTCAAGTTAGAAATTGAAGGTGTGATGGTCAATGTTATTAGTGCTTATGCCCCACAGACAGGATGTGAGCGAGAAGAGAAGGAGAGATTCTGGAGTGACTTAGATGAAGTGATGCAGAGTAACCCCAGAGGTGAAAGAGTGGTCATTGGTGCAGACTTCAATGGACATTTTAGTGCAGGCAACAGAGGGGACGAGGAAGTGATGGGCAGGTATGGTATCCAGGACAGGAACACAGAAGGACAGATGTTGGTAGATTTTGTAAAAAGGATGGAAATGGCTGTGGTGAATACTTTCTTCCAGAAGAGACAGGAGTATAGAGTGACTTATAAAAGCAGAAGTAGGAGCACACAGGTAGACTACATCTTGTGTAGGCGATGTAATTTGAAGGAAGTCAGTGACTGCAAAGTAGTAGTGGGTGAGAGTGTTGCCAAACAGCATAGGATGGTGGTGTGCAGAATGATGCTGATGGTGAAAAAGTTGAAGAAGACAAAGGCAGAGCAGAAGACAAAGTGGTGGAAGCTGAAAAAGGAAGTGTCGTGTTGTCTTCAAGCAGGAGTTGAAACTGGATTTGGGTGGTCAGGAAGTGCTTCCAGATGACTGGACAACTACAGCTAATGTGATCAGGGAGACAGGTAGGAGAGTTATTGGTGTGTCCTCTGGAAGGACAGTAGATAAGGAGACTTGGTGGTGGAATGAGGAAGTGCAGGAGTGTGTAAAAAGGAAGAGGTTAGCTAAGAAGAAGTGGGACAGTGAGAGGACCGAAGAGAGTAAACAGGAGTACAGGGAGACACAGCGTAAGGTGAAGATAGCGTTGTCAAAGGCAAAACAGAGAGCGTATGATGACTTGTATGCTAGGCTGGACAGTAAGGAGGGAGAAAATGATTTATACAGGTTGGCACAGCAGAGAAATAGAGATGGAAAGAACATGCAGCAAGTTAGAGTGATTAAGGACAGAGAGGGAAACGTACTGACTGATGACAGAAGTCTGCTGGGAAGATGGAAAGAGTACTTCAAAGAGCTGATGAATGAGCAAAATGAGAGAGAGAGAAAAGAGTAGAAGAGGTGACTGTTGAGGACCAGGAAGTAGCAAAGATTAGTAAGGGTGAAGAGAGGAGGGCATTGAAGAGGATGAAGAGTGGAAAGGCAGTTGGTCCTGATGGCATACCAGTAGAGGTATGGAAGTGTCTAGGAGAGGTAGCAATAGATTTTCTGACAAGAATATTCAACAAGGTCTTTGAGAGTGGGCAGATGCCAGAGGAATGGAGGAGAAGTGTGCTGGTGCCCATTTTTAAGAACAAGGGAGATGTGCAGAGTTGTGGCAAGTACAGAGGGATAAAGTTGATGAGCCATACAATGGGAAAGAATACTGGAAGCTAGACTAAGGGCAGAGGTCAGCATTTGTGAACAACAGTTTGGTTTCATGCCAAGAAAGAGCACCACAGATGCAGTGTTTGCCTTGAGGATGTTCATAGAGAAGTACAGAGAAGGTCAGACGGAGCTGCATTGTGCCTTTGTGGATCTGGAGAAAGCATATGGCAGGGTGCCGAGAGAGGAACTGGGGTATTGCATGAGAAAGTCTGGAGTGGCAGAGAAGTATCTTAGTGAGGTGCAGGACATGTATGAGAGATGCAAGATAGTGGTGAGGTGTACTGTCAGTATGACAGAAGAGTTCAAGGTGGAGTTGGGACTGCATCAAGGGTCAGCTCTGAGCCCCTTCTTGTTTGCTATGGTGATGGACAGGCTGACAGACGAGGTTAAACAAGAATCTCCATGGACTATGATGTTTGCAGATGACATTGTGATCTGCAGTGAGAGCAGAGAACAAGTGCAGGAAAATCTAGAGAGGTGGAGGTATGCCCTGGAAAGGAGAGCAATGAAGGTTAGCCTCAGTAAAACAGAATACATGTGTGTGAACGACAAGGAGCCAAGAGGAACGGTGAGGTTACAGGGGGCAGAGATAAAGAAGGTGGAGGATTTCAGGTACTTAGGCTCAACAATCCAGAGCAATGGAGAGTGTGGAAAAGAGGTGAAGAAGCGTGTGCAGGCAGACTGGAATAGTTGGAGAAAAGTGTCCAGTGTGATGTGTGATAGGAGGGTATCGGCAAGAATGAAAGGAAAAGTGTACAAGACGGTGTTGAGGCCAGCGATGTTGTATGGTTTAGAAACAGTGGTCCTGAGGAAAAGACAGGAGGCAGAGCTGGAGGTAGCAGAAATGAAAATGTTGAGGTTCTCTTTGGGAGTAACACAGATGGATATGATCAGGAATGAGTTCATCAGAGGGACAGCACATGTAGGAGGTTTTGGAGATAAAGTCAGAGCG
>CM045743.1:34296439-34423939 GCA_024760905.1 Plotosus lineatus | reverse complement strand
AAATCGTTTCTGTTCTGATTTCCCGTGAATGGAACTTTGATCACTTACAGTAATAAACTGAAAATTTTCAGTTGGTGTAAGATTTTCAATTATAATTAAAGTTTCTAACTTGCATGGACTCGTTCGCGCGCGACGCTAACTGCTCTCTCCTCTGATTGAAACCTGCTGCTCTCACCGGCCTGTAATGAATCCGCCGTATTATTTCAACCATAGCTGTACGTATATTGAACTGCGGGCTCTGCGAGTCTTGGATGAGAACCGAATATAACAGACGCTGACCTGGCTGTGTGTATCCGCCAAAAACGTCCAACAAAGTCACGCATTGTCTCTGTTCCAAAGAACAAGTAGCCCTTGTTGCAGTGGATGTAGATCACACAACAAAGGTTGCATTCTAAAGTCGCGTTCTAAAAACCTAGCAGCACCAATTTCACAAGGGAACATTGTTATTTATAAGTGTGACACTGTGTGACCGCCCAGGAAACAGACCTCGATGAGAGGCATGTAATGGTAGGGTAGAGGATGCCTCAAATGATGTGGAAAAAAAAAACCCAGTGAGTGGAACGCACTTCAAAGGGATCCGACATCCTTTTAACATACGCGGTGACTTAAAGTCACATCCGCTATCAACGGTGGGTTCCCGTTTTGAATCAAATACCTCTCAATACCCCTCTTCGCTGCGGTTAGCCTCGTTTACAGCATGTACACATCATGCCATCGTGTCAACAAATTTAAGCAACGTAACGTTTATTTCCATCCGGTGTCGGGTTCATTTCGCACAAACGTCTTGAACTGATGAGGAATGAAAAACTGAACCACTCCAGAAAGTCTTCTCCAGCACATCCTGAAAACCTTCAATGGGGTTAAGGCAGGGATGTCAAACTCGTGCCACAAAGGGTCGTATGGCTGCAGGTTTTTCTTTCAACCAAGCAGCCGCACACCCGACTTGGCTCATTTAATCAGCTGATCCGAGTCTCCAGGCAGTTGATTGGTCAATCTGTGTGCAAGTCAGATGTGCTGCTGCTTGGTAGAAACAAAAACCTGCAGCCGCACATCCCTGGGTTAAGGTCAGGACTCTGGGGTGCCAATACATATGTGAAAATGGTTTCTTCATGCTTCCTGAACCACTCGCTCATTATTTGAGTCACCATTTCATATCCGTGACATCAGAGATTAAAAAGTGCATTGATGTGATCACCTGATCATTCAGTACATTCAGATCATCGGCTGCTTCAATTTATTGTCACATTAGTGTTGCTGAGCCTCGACCGGACCAACTGGAGCAACACTGCCATGGAGATCACATGCTGTCATCAAGGATGAATGCCCTGCACGTATATAAAAGGACAGTCTTAGAAAACAATTATGAAGTCATTCTTCCAAAAAACAAAAAAACATTTATTTTATTTAATTTTCCAGCGCGGAGCCTGGGGCCCCATCTTAGACAACTTTGGGCTAAAATAGTTTAAAATAAAGTTATATTAGAAATAAAATGGTATGATGAAGTATAAAAGATTTTTCCTTTATTCATATTCTGTAACCGCTTGATCCTAATTAGAGTCGTGGGGAGACTGGCGCCCATCCCAGCCTGGCTGTACACCCTGGACAGCTCTCCAGGCCACCTCAGGGCAGAAACACGCTGATGTCTACGCAGCTACTCTTGTCGAAAGTCAGCAATGGTTCTTTTACATGAACCTCACACCATAGACAGAGAGAAAGACATGACTGGTCTTTGACAACCCAGTTAGCTGCACTGGGGGACAGTGACAACCCGTGGAGAGTGGGACTCGAACCCCTAACGTTAGGATCAGTGATCCAGCACCTTGACCACCAGCCCACCACTGCCCATAATTTTTTTTTTAATATTTTATATAATAATCAGTATATACTGTGTTTCAGAATAATGGATTTTTTTATACAGTATAATTAAAGAAAGTATTTCATAACAATGGATGAATACTTCCAGATTATTTTAATCACAATTTTCAAATACATTTTGGATGAAATGTGTAGAACGCTGCACAAGAATTTACTGAAAGAATGTTCAATCTATTATTATTGTATTATTTTTTAAAGTACAGGGATCCCTCACTTTCCACGGTTAATTGGGAACAAGATCCCCCGGCGACTATTGAATTTTGCGAAGTAGGATCACCATCCCCCAAACCTCCCTGACTGACATATACGTACATGCATATGTATATATAATATCAATAAATTCATATTCAATGCTATAAATGCTTATAATAACAATTAGACATTCAAAAATAATGCATAAGATATAAATAAAATATAAATACACACACGTACAGATGCGTGTTCAGATGTGTGCACGCACGCAGATGCGCACCTCATGAAAATGTAACTGCAGTGGTTAAAAAAAAATCCAGTTTACGAAAAACACTTTTGTCACTGAATACGAAACAAGTTCTACTTACGAAATGCGCCAAACGCGCCATTCAAACAGTCAAACAATGTGCGAGTTGCTCTCCCATTGGCTATCTCCCAACATCCCGCCTCGCTGGCCTCCCATTGGCTAAGAGGGATGATGCAGCTCCCTCCCATTGGCTATCTCCCAACATCTCGCCCTGGTGGCCTCCCATTGGCTAGGAGGGATGATGATGCAGCTCCCTTGAGCAGCAGCTTGTTTCATGAGTTTTTCGAGTGTGTTCATTGCAACTTTATTTTTCGGCTCAGGCTTTTAACCTTGCATAAACATTTGTAAGATGATAACTCTGCTAAAATGACATGGTCAACACGAAGTAAGTACCATAAAAGGTATGCTTTTATTATTTTTAAAGGGTAGTATTGGTGGCCTTGGAACGAATCACGAGTTTTACATGTAAAATGCAGTTCCACTTACGAAAAATCCAGGTTACGAAAAAGGCTCTGGAACGGATTAATTCCGTAAGGTGAGGTACCACTGTAGTTTTGATGGGAGGTTTTGGTTGTTGTTTTGTTTTGTGTTGGTTTAGGGGTTTTATTTGTTTGTTTTTGCATAATTGGCCTTGTTTTTGTATCATTTTTGAACCATCCTTAACTTTTTCCCTAGTCTTCCTTAATTTCCTTATTTTTTAATTGGATGAATATGAAAAAAAAACCACACGATGCACTGAAGCCGGCGAGCGATCCCTGTAGTTCAGATAAATGTGTGGGTGGCGTACTGGTTGGCACGTCCTCCTCACAGCAAGAAGCTGCTGAGTTCAAGTCCCGAGATCCGTAAGGGTTTGTTCTGTTTGGAGTTTGTATGTTCTTCCCTGACTTGGGTTGGGTTTCTTCTGTGAGCTCCGGTTTCCTCCAACAGTCCAAAGACATCCACAATAGGCTAAATGGTTGATCCAGATTGATCCTGTGTGTGTGTGTGTGTGTGTGTGTGTGTGTGTGTGTGTGTGTGTAAGTGTAAGTGAGTGTGTATGTGTTGCCTGTCTGGTGAGCTCTTCAGGGTGTACCAGTGTGTCGGTTGAGAGAGGCTCCAGCCTCTCAATGATCCCAATAGGATTCAGAATTCACAAATGAAGATGGTGATATTGGATTATTTTCCAGAGAAATATTTGAAGTATTACTGGTTATTCCTCTTGAGAGTAGAGCGGTTATCATCTCTCAGAGGAAGAACGCACTTCGGTAAACGACCTTCAGGACAACAGATCAGGTCGGAGATACCCAGAGATTCTGAGGGTTCTGTGGTTGAGAGCATGACGGGGGGGGGGGGGGGTCCTGTGTGTCATCGCTGCCGTGAGTGTGTAGCCTATTGAACACAAAGAGTCATTATCAGTCCACACAGCCCCCCACCCTACTTCCTGCACACACACACACACACACACACACACACACACAGTCCAATACAAACACTCAAAGAAATACAACCACACAGGGTCCATTCCCATCCCCAGTTTCTGATGTTCTCAGGGTGTGCGTGGGGGACTGAGGTGTAAATAAACGATTGATTATTTAATCATGATTGAAATTCAGCGTATAATCACAAACATCCAACTCACAACACTAACAAATCTGTATGACTTGGTACACATTCCCTTGATGTTTACAGGTAGCTGTATTAGCCCTGTGGCTATAGCAACTGCTTTGCCCTTTGACCTCTGCAGTTGCCCTTAATGCTCCTTTGTTGCCATGACACACCTTCAAACACACACTGGCACTATAAGATTCAGTGTTTGTTTCTTTCGTGACTTCATTTGCATTCGCTGCAGGTGGGAGCATCTCAGGTAAGAATGATCAATTCCTCTTCACGTCATCTTTAATTGGTAGCGAAGCGGTTTTCCGCCTTTACGGATGCAATAATAAAGCGTTTTTAGATTTTTTATCATTTTTCTTTTTTTTTTATGATGTACATTGGCGTTTATCCTCCCATGTATTAATTGTTTTGCAGATGTTTGGTGAGAAAAAAAGTGATTTTCCAATCGTAAGTGTTCTCGAACTACAACCTTTTTATTTCTGTATTATTAAGGTAAACAAAATACAATCCAAATAAAATACAAATTCTGACAAAATATTTATGGCAATATGCTGGATACGAGCATGTCCCAATTTTTTTTTCAAACTTTCCATGTGGAAGTCTTCAACTTGTCATATTTTCTTGCGAATCAGAAAAAAAAAAAAATTTTTGAGCAAAACAACAACTTTGTGACGTCCTCATGACATGTGCACCTGAAGAGTTCGAGACTACTTCCATGCCAGAGCCTCGTTTTATGACATTAGTGGAAATTTCAAAATGTTTGCCATGAGTTCATCAATCAGGCGACCACAATGCAATGCTACAAAGTCCGTGCAACAAATTTGCGAACATTTTAAGTTTGAAACGTGACAGCCGCGAACTGCCATTCACATTAGTCTATTGTCTATCACACCTCTACTGTGATCACCCCCTGAAAGCCATGAACGAAATACCATTCTTATTATTACTACTATTATTATTAAGCATATTGCAAGGGAACCAGCCCATCTTTAAAATGTCCTGTTTCACAATCAGACTAATTAAAGAAAAAGTAATAGTTTACTATTTAATATACAGTATACTGAATAGAGTGTAATATAGTGCTGTATGTGAGGATAAATGGACGTAATGGATGATACACCTCCTGATGGTAAAATGCTACACATTAGCAAACACATGCTTAGATTTCATAATTTAATACGAATGTGGTCAACATGAAGTAGTTTATCAAACTTAGGCTCAACAATCCAGAGCAATGGAGAGTGTGGAAAAGAGGTGAAGAAGCGTGTGCAGGCAGGCTGGAATGGTTGGAGAAAAGTGTCCGGTGTGATGTGTGATAGGAGAGTGTCAGCAAGAATGAAGGGAAAAGTGTACAAGATGGTGGTGAGGCCAGCGATGTTGTATGGATTAGAAACAGTGGCGCTGAGGAAAAGGCAGGAGGCAGAGCTGGAGGTAGCGGAGATGAAAATGTTGAGGTTCTCTCTGGGAGTAACGAGGATGGATAGGATCAGAAATGAGTATATCAGAGGGACAGCCCACGTAAGATGTTTTGGAGACAAAGTCAGAGAGGCTAGATTGAGATGGTTTGGACATGTACAGAGGAGGGATAGTGAGTATATTGGCAGTAGGATGCTGAGGTTGGAACTACCAGGCAGAAGGCCTCGAGGAAGACCAAAGAAGAGATTTATGGATGTGGTGAAGGAAGACATGAAGGTCGTTGGAGTCAGAAAAGAAGATGCGGAGGACAGGGTGAGGTGGAGGCGGATGATTTGCTGTGGCGACCCCTGAAGGGAGCAGCCGAAAGTAAAAGAAGAAGAAGAAGAAGAAGATATATATATATATATTAGTGGTTCTTAATCTTGTTGGCGGTACCGAACCCCACCAGTTTCATATGCTTATTCACCGAACCCTTCTTTAGTGAAAAATAAAATATGATTTTTTTTTCCAAATTCAAGACATAGGTATATGTTTTTATTGGGGCACTAAAATGAACCATGCATTAACATCAGTGTGTTCAAAGAACAAAACCAATACAATGCATGAACTCCCCCATCACAACTACTTACATTTTTATGTTCTGTTATATATGTGAATCCATGTTGGACATATTCGTCCGAACACTTTCTTTTTTTACTCAACATAGTATGGATTAAAACATTAAGAAAGAAATCACATGACGTACCATCACAACAGTCACAATTTGGCTACTGAGCACACCAAATTTCCTGTAGCACAGATTGGCCAAGCAATGTAGAGTAATCATCTGTAGCAATATGAGTCAGGTGTGTGTCTTGACCTCCGCCGAACCCCTGAGACTGACTCACCGAACCCCTAGAGTTCGATCAAACCCAGGTTGGGAACAACTGATATATATATATATATATATATATATATATATATATATATATATATATATATATATATATATATATATATATATATATATATATTTATATATCTTGGTTTCCAAGCATTTACAGCTTCCTAGTGATTGCATTTCCAAACCAATTACATAAACCAATTAGCAGTATGGTTTCAGAATTGTACTGGCCAAAATTCATTCATTCATTTTCTGAACCGCTTAATCTTAATAAGGGTTGCAGGGAGGCTGGCACCCATCTCACAATCGCATCACTGATCCCGCACCACTGATTTTCACCAAAAGTGGATTATCTGTGAGTTAATGTTGCAGCTGAGGAGTGAGGCAGCGCACACTATGTGATTGGTAGTGGCCCAGCACTTATCTGTCCATTGAGGCCATTTGAAATAGCAAGCACTCCCGAGGGAACACATCGGCTCAGTGGCTGATTGGTTCGCATTGTCACCTCACAGTGAGAAGGTCATGCCCCGCCTTAAACCTGAAGTCAGCTGGGATTATGACCCTGAAAGGTAAGAAGGAATAATAAAGGCGGTACGAGAATATCTTGGCGTTCACAGTGCTATGTGGCATTCTAGTCATACACAGCAATGAACGGCCCAGTTTTGAGAGGTTTTATTGGTAGGACGAGACTTCGCCATTTATTTTGTATATAAAACAATAATGGTGTCAATTTCTTGTTCTAGATGCTGAAATACGCATCATGTTCTTGTATATAGAAAAGTTACCCTAGCCAGGTGTCCTACAGTCGATGGTGTACTGCGCAGGTGAATAATAGTTTAAAATAATAGTGACATTTTTTGATGATCCTTCGTCAGATGGTTTATTTCACATACAATTATTACATACACCTGACCAATCAGCTGCATTAGCTCTAACAGCGTCGTATACAACAGTCCTTTAGAGACCAGTTACTAGGCTATGCACAGTAGTTAATCTAGTGTCCGCAGTCACACACTTTCTAATGCATCAGTCAGTGCATTACTGGCACGTTAACAATAACATGAATAATAATAATACCATGTTTTATATTGGGCTTTAATGTTTGGATTTTGTTTGCATATTGACGCTTTAAAGCTTTTTATTACAGAATTCCAACCACATAAAGATCTGTAATCGCACATGATGTTCACTTCAGCCTGTACAAATCTGAATAAATCGTTATAATTTTCAAGTACAGTACTGTATTTATTGTTATTTAAAAAGCTGCCTGATGCATCACTGGTGTGGAATTTCTTTTTTAAAAAAAAAGGAGAAATGAAAGTTGTAAATTCCTGAGAATAAGGATAAAATAATTCCGTAGCCGAATAAAATAAAACAAGTACATCATTTGTACGGTGCTCATATTTGTTGTGGGCTGTACAACCCCCACATCACGCTGTACTCACCAGCCTGGAGACCTGACACAAGTTAAGCTGGGCCCATGGATTCATTCATTCATTTTCTGTAGCTGCTTAATCCTAATTGGGGTCGAGGGGAGGCTGGTGCCGACTCCGGGCGAGGTCAGAGTACACCCTGGAGAGCTCTCCAGGCCATCGCTGGACGGAAACATGCTGACGGCTATGCAGCTACTCTTGTCGAAAGTCAGCAATGGTTCTTTTACATGAACCTCACGCCACAGACAGTGAGAGAAATGGCCGGCCTTTGGTAACCCAGTTAGCTGCACTGGCGGGACAGTGACAAGACAACCCGTGGAGAGTGGGACTCAAACCCCCAACCTTAGGATCAGCGATTCAGCACCTTCACCACTAGGCCACCACTGACCTCCCCTCATGGATTCATGTTGCGCCTCAAAATCAAGATTCATCAGACCAGGGTATTGTCCAGTCTTCACCAGTCCAGGTTTGGCCCAATGCAGCCTCAGCTTTCTGATCTCAGTTGATGGAAATGAAAACTGTCGTGGTCTCCATATACCTCAAGATTCAACACGATGGACAATCTGAGATCCTTTTCTTTTGATTTTCTGCTTTGCATTGTTACCACATGAGCAGCTCATTACATGATTTGCATGAACAAGTAGCAGGTGTTCAGTAAGTGCAATTTGAACTCAATTGCCGCGTAAGAGCCGGTACTGAGTAAATTAACTGTTTCCGACGCAAAGGAAACCTCACATTTTCTATCAAAACAATGCCTCAGGTACTGGGAGTGCCATGCTGGAGTTTCTACCATTTCTATCTGACATGGGGCATTTAAGCCACACCTTCCACCTGTTTCCAGAACTGATCTCAACATAAAAAACGAGACCGCACATTAAGGATGAAATTTTGAAGCCGGATAGCAATCATCTTGGTGAGACCACTGAACTGTTGAAATTTAAAAGATAATGGAAAAGATAATGGAAAAATTACATCCAAAGATGTTCATTTAATTTTCATCGTAACCTTTTTTTTCTACAAATTTCAGCTAGTCAGTTTTTTCTTCTTCAATTAGTGACAAATATGAACGATATCACTGGAAAAGTTAAATGAAGTAAACGTATTCTGACCATTGGCAGAACAATAGTGAGGCGCTCCACCGAATGTACGCACTTGTCACAATTGACGTATGGTGCTTGTGAGACAAAAGCGCGGCTTATTTGGACTTCTGATCTTTCAAGTGAGCAAGTGCACGTTGAATACTTGTTTAGTACTCAACCTTCACTTGTTCACTTGAAAGATCAGAAGTCCGGATAAGCCACGCTTTTGTCTCACAAGCACCATACGTCAATTGCGACACGTGCCTACATTCGGTGGGAAGGTAAGGTAAAGTCCATTGGGCTTTTTACACCTGAGCTTAGTGGCTCATCGGACCGGTGCTTATCCCCGGATTCTGTAGCGTGAAGCGACTAGGAGTACAACTCCTCCTGGATGGGACGCGAGTCCATTGCAGGTTACCTTCCCAGTATATTTTACTGGTACTCATTTATACTGCTGGGTGAACAGAGGCACACTTGTGGTTAAGACCTTGCCCAGGGGTCTTAGCAAAGTGGGGGTCTAACTGGGATTTGAACAGACAACCTCCCGATCATGAGTGCAACACTCTAACCACTATACCACCGGCCCCACTTACATTCGGTGGAGCACCTCACTATTGTCATGGTTTTTGGAATGTGTTGGCTTTCCACAGCTCCATTTTGAGATCCTGAAGCAGAAGGCTTCTCTCTTCACAGAGTGAAGGCAACTTTCTGATGGTCCGGGTCAAACTGGTGGTGGTTCCGTGGTGGTCGTAACTTCACCGTTGAACTTTTTACCATTGACATAGGTCAGAGAACATGCAAACGCCATACAGTAACACATCAAGCCTGGGACTCAAACCCATGACCTTCTTGCTGCGAGGTGAAAATGCTAACACATGGGCCACCATTCCACCTCCAGAGAAAATCTGATGCTCCAACGCCATGATTTCGGCATTCTGAAGATAGTTGTGTCGGCAGATGTTTGGCCGCTATGTTTTGTTTTGATGCCCCTTCCTTGCCACTTGTTGACTTTATATGCAGTGATATTCGCAAAATACTACAGAAATACTTTATGTGGTGTATATTTATCTATTGTAGGATGATCATGCTGGTGATGTCACTGTTCCTTGTGTGCACATTCCAATGTGGATATGGTGAGATGCCTAAAATACATTTAAATCTTAATAAAAATGAATTTTTTTTTTAAAGATTATGGTATTTTTCTCTTTGCTTGCAGTGCAAAGCAGTTATGAGTTCTGCCCAGACCTAATCGGTGAGTTAATTACCATCTAAGTCCACTTTATTAAGAACATCTGAAGGTTCATGTTGACATCAGATCAGGGAGAGAAAAAAAAAAAAAAAAAATCGTCCACAATGTCTTTCTGAAACCATTTGTTTACTCCTGCACTCTTGCACCAGGCGCGGTGATAATAACAACATAATAACAGACTGTTTCTCCAGTGACACCGTCTTGTTGTTATTATTATCGTTATTGTAAACAAATATACAGTACAACCAAAACAAGATGTACACCTGATGAATAAAAGATACTCTGCCTGTGAGCTGGGGTGATTTCTTTAGGAAACCCCAGGATCCAGTCATCCAAAATGAATTGATTGCGGAAGATAAAACATCAGATATTCAGTCAGGAACTTTAAGATGTTTTCATCCTTTCATTCATCTTCTGAACCGCTTAATCCTAATTATGATCATGGGGAGGCTGGCGCCCATCTCAGCCCACTCTGGGCAAGGGCAGGGTACGCTCTGAACAACTTGCCAGGCCATTGCAGGGCCGACACTCACACAACTATTCATACTCACATTCACACCTACGGACGATTTGGAACTGCCAATTAGCCTACTGTGCATGCTTTTGGACTGTGGGAGGAAACTGGAGAACCCAGAGGAAACCCACACAGCCACGGGGAAAGCATACAAACTCCACATAAAACGCCTAAGCTGGGAATCAAACCCAGGATGTTCTTGCTGTGAGGCGGACGTGCAAACCACTAGGCCACCATCCCGCCCTAAGATTTTTTTGAGTTTTATATACAGGGATCCTTCGCTACTTCGCGCTTCAGTTCATCGCGTTTTTTTTTTTTTAATATTCGTCGAATTAAAAAGTAAGGAAAATGAGGAAGAATAAGGGGAAAATTTAAGGAAAATGCCACAAAAACAAGGCCAATTATGCAAAAACAAACAAAAAAATACCCTAAACAAACAAAAACAACCCAAAACCTCCCATCAAAACTATTTACATTTTTGTGAGGCATCTGAGTGCGCACGAGTCTGTATGTGTGTGTATTTATATTTTATTTACATCTTATGCATTATTTTTGAATGTTTAATAGTTATTTTAAGCATTTATAGGATTGAATATGTATTTATTGATATTATATACACATATACATGTACGTATACGTCAGTCAGGGGTTTGGGGGGGGTGATCCTACTTCGCGGATTTCGATGGTCATGGGGGGGATCTCAGTCCCAATTAACCACGAAAAGTGAGGGATCCCTGTACTGGATTAATCTTGCACAGGAAATGTAGCCTCTGCTTTCAAACCATCCAAAGTGAGCACACAGACTCGGAGTAGTGGACCGCCATACAGTACGCCGTCCAGCGAGCAGCTGGGCATTAGGCACCTATGAAGGTGCTGCTACTCCCCACACATTTATCCAGCAGCCTTTATGTGCCAAACTTTCTTTTCTAACTATTAGGCTGCCCCCAGAATGGGCCACTTAATCCTAATGAGGGAGACAGGGAGGCTGGCACCCATCTCAGCCAACTCTGGGTAATGGCAAGGTACACACTAGACAGCTCACCAGGCGCTCGCAGGTCCAACACTCACACAACCAATTTTTGTTTGTTTTTCGATCATATATTCTACATTAAGACTTTTAGAAATATATTTATTAAATTAAAGCACCCATTTGTGAAATGCTGAACAGTCACCAGCTCCAGGTGAGTAACACCATACGATGCGAGGCTCTGCTCAAGGGTTCTGTATTTAATCACGAAAACGCTGCCTCAACCTGACAATCTCTCTCTCTCTCTCTCTCTCTCTCTAGACTGCGTGGGAGAGAAGTTCAACTGGCTTTATTCACTGTTTGACAATTTGTCCACCTTTTTGGAGTTTTCTGTGTGGATGCGCTGTGAGACTGGTTTATGTCCAAATGATCTTCATGGTCAGAGACACTACTGCAGCCACAAAAGCATCGAGAATGGAACACATCCTCCAACACCCAGCGATACACTCGACTGGTGAGGTAGAGCGTGGGGACGGAGCGGTGAAATTAGACTTGTGACACCTAATAATTTTTGGAACATTAAGAGACAGGGGTGAGGCAGTGGGCAGTGGTGCCTCAGTGGTTACAGCGATGGTTTACTGCTCTGAAGGTCGGGGGTTTTATTCCCTTGAGCAAGGCACTTAACACTTAATTACTCAGTTGTATGGAAATGTTAATTATATGTCAAGCTGGATGAGTGCATCTGCTCGATGCCATAAAATGTTGTGAGTAATGAATCAATTTTGTGTGTGTGTGTGTGTGTAGGTGCTGTTTTGACCATCAAAGATGTTATCGTAAACTAGAACATGTAGGGTGCAGAAAGACTCCACCGACACGCACCAACTACACCTGCTCCCATATTAGCAACAAGATTTGCGGTACATGTACACACACACGCACGCACACACACCATTTACATTCATTAGGTTTAATTAATCCCATATTTGGTTCAGATCGGCAGATTACATTTTATTTCCTTGTGTGATTTTTTTTTTACTTTTTTAGATTCACTTGCCTGGTGTGAACAAGGATTCTGTCTCTGTGACCGAGGAGCCATAGCTTGCATTGGCAACAACTCTCACGTTATCCTTTCAAAGGATTTAAAGAGTCCGGAACTCACAGGTAAGAGCAATGGATTTCTAGTGGGTGCCACGTACCATACAATCATAAAATTGGGGATAAGTGTCTCCATCCAATGAGATGGGTCGAATCATTTAGTATTCAACTCTTCAACCAATCCAGCCAGTAGTAGAAGAATTACTATACAGGGAAAAAGTCACGGAGCTGACCGAATACAGTGGTACCTCAATTTACGAAATTAATCCGTTTCGGAAGTGGTTTCGCAACCTGGATTTTTCACAAGTTGAACCGCATTTTACATGTAAAAGCCTGATTCGTTCCAAGGCCCCCAATACTAACCAAAAAATAAAGTTGCAATGATCACACTAGAAAAACTCATGAAACAACAGTAACTCTGTCCTTTACACGAAAAGCAATTTGGGTGCTCCATAATAGCCAATGGGAGGGAGCCGTGTCATCTCTCCTAGGCAATGGAAGGCCAGCGAGGCGGGATGTTAGGAGATAGCCAATGGGAGGGTGCTGCATCATCCCTCCTAGCCAATGGGAGTTCAGCAGGGCGGGATGTTGGGAGATAGCCAATGGGACGCCAGCAGGGCAGGATGTTGGGAGATGTAGTCGACTCGTGCATTGTTTGAAATTTTGAGATGGCACTTTGATAACATGAACTTGTTTCGTATCCAGAGACAAAAAATTTAGGAAAATGTTTTCCGTAACCTGGATTTTTTGTAAGTTGAGGTTCCACTATACTTCCAAAACTTCCTGTTCGTTGCGGTACCTGTCTGAGATTATCTTTGTGGTCCTCCTTCAATCAACTACATGCAGCTGAAGATTTCATCCCAACTCATTGATGCTAACATAAGTATCATCTCAGAAAAGGAAATCGCAGATTGTATTACAACCACCGAGGAATTTCAACTTTGGTGGATATCATCGTTCACAGGCTCCTGGTCATTGCTGAACAGGTTTATGCACAATCTAATTCGGAATAGCGTAAACAGAAGTAGTATAATGTGCTGCTACGTTTTTTATGGAGAAAAAAAAAGCTGAGAACAGTAAAAGGATTTATAAAAAGCAGTCATTGTTGATGGAGAGCTCACACAAGCTATTCACTACAACACGGCTGTAAACTCACTCCAACCCTTGATTCTCCAGTTTTCCGTTAGAGTAGCAGTATTTGTCATCCTTACGCTCATTTTATCACATGGATTACTAGCGGGGGCTGAACCAATGGTTAGCACTCATTTTTACCTGGATGTAAAGTGCAAGTAAACAAGCAGATCTGTTCATGACTGTATGATTGAACTAAACTGAGTCAGCGGGGAACTCGTTTCTTTTCCAAGGTAATGAAACAGGCCCTTCATCAAAGTCAAGTAAAGCTGTGAAGAACTACAAACAATGTCATCTTCGGTCTATAGCAGTGCTTCTCAATTATTTTCTGTGGCGCTTCCCTTAGGAACAAAAAACATTTCACACCCCCCACCACCCCGTGAGCGACTATAAATAGTATTACGTATTTGTCTATCAAGTTGTTATTACTACACCTCTGCATAACATCGCATCTTTATTGACATTAAAAATAAAAAAAGAAAGAAATAGAGTTCAACTTACAATAAAAAAAAAAACTTCATTCACATTGTTTTTTAATCTGTAATAGAAAAGATTTAAAGTGCACCAATGTGCCTGAAATAAAAAAAAAATACATCCTTATTTAAACTCATTCAACTTATTTATCTCATAATATCTTCGTCTCTCACCATCTTTCTCTTCATTCCTGTTAGAAATTTTTCCGTGTTGTTTCTTGAGGGGTTGTTTATGGCACTTCATATCGTGTGCTTGTGCAAAAAATCGCTACACCATCGCGCGACAATGAGAACGCCACTGCCAATTAGTGGAGTGGAGGTGCAATTACACTTAATTCTCATACACAATTCCAGAAAACCATGTTCCCCAAGGTCATACGTACTCCCCCCCCACCCCACTATTGGAGAAGCACTGGTCTATAGGCAAAGGAGAAGTAAGTCTGTTGGGCTACACCTGGTCCTATTGGCTCAGCATACATGGTGATTGGCTGATAGAACAAGAAATGTTGACCACTGCTTTGCGGCAATGACACTTGTTAAAGCTTTCAAATTTGGCGAGGTTCCGGTTGTGGAGTTCTTTGTTAACAATTGCAGCAAGTGTTGAGACCGAACTCCTCACGTCTGCCACAAGACTAACATCATAAGCGAAGAGGAGCAAGAAAGAAACATGACAAAATAATTTCCCATGTTAAATTTAAGTTGCAGGCGGCACGGCAGAATAGTGGTTCGCACGTCTGCCTTACAGCAAGAAGGTCCTGGGTTCGATTCCCAGCCTGAGTGTTTCTGTGTGGAGTCTACATGTTCTCCCCCCTGTGCTTGTGTGGGTTTCCTCAGGGTTCGCCCCTTTCCTTCCACAATCCAAAAACATGCACAGTAGGTTAATTGACCATTCCAAATCTCCCATAGGTGTGAATGGTTGTGTGAGTGTTGGCCCTGCGATGACCTGGCAAGCAGTCCAGGGTGTATACCACCCTCGCTCGGAGTCGGCTGAGTTGGGCGCCAGCCTCCCCTCGACCCTGATTAGGATTAAGCGGTTCAGAAAATGAATGAATGAATTTAAGTGGCTATCAAATGCACAGATCAGTTCTGAATGAAACCTGGTCCAACACTGTGGCTCCTGATCCAACACTGTGGCTCCTGATCCTGAACATACAGCACTAATTTCATTCAGATCAGTCAGTGGTTTGACAGAAAAATGATCATTTATTTTAAATTTGCAAGCAAACCAACCCACGCCAATGATAAACGTCTTTTTTCTTTCATACACAGGGAAAACTGTCAGCCCAAGGAAATGAAATCAATGACCTTTAAATAGGATGTATATTTTTAGAGTACATAAAGGGCTTCATTAATCACACCCAGGAAAAACACTTCATAATTATTCAAGCAATTCCTCATATTATAATATTATAGCACTCTGTTACCCCACACTGTTTCACTCAGTGCATTGTTGTCAGATGAGAGATCATGTGATTAGCACATCTGCGTTATAGGAAGCAGGTCCTGGGTTCGAGTGTCAGGCTTGGCAGGGTTGTTTCTGTGTAGATGTGCGTGTTCTCCCCATGCTTGCGTTGGTTTCTTCCGGGTAACCCGGTTGTCTCCTACAGTACAAAGACACACAAATTAGGCTACAGAATTATCTCTAGGTGTGAGTGGAAATGGTTGGGTATGTGTTGGCCCTGTGCTGGACTAATGAGTTCTTCATTCAGGGTCTACCCCGCCTTTACCCAGAATCAACTGAGATGGGCTTGAGCTCCCTCATGACTCTAGTACCAGGGTGGCCAACTCGTGGCTTCCGAGCCATATGTGCCTCTTTGCCTAATTTCACACGGCTTTTATGTTCATATCAAAGTTTGTGTTTTTTTAAAATGTGCGTGTTCGCTTTACTTGAGTTCAATGTGGTATTTTCGTGAAATGCTTATGTGCGTGAGATGAAAATACTGCAAGACTTCCCAGTATGGGCGAGATCATTTCAGTAAACAATCTGTGTCAAATTAGTTCTTAAAATGCAAGGAAAAAAAATACACAGCAAAATGAAAATATGAGGTACACAGGACATTTTTAACAGAGTGGGAGGGGTTTATTTTTGATGTTGTTGAATGTAATAGAAAGCCATTCTGCCTTATATGTCAGGCATCATTGGCGCATTTCAAAACTTCAAATCTTCAGCAACGCTTCAGCTCACTGCATGCTAACTTCGAACAGGAATTTCCTAAAGGGAATGAACTTTGCAAATACAAGTTGTTCACTCTGAAAAGTCAAGTCATTTTCAGAAAAAATTTACGAAGCGTTGCATCGTATCAACTGGCTTGGAACATTATACGGGCCAAAACGCCATACAATGAACAGCAGTTCGTTATAAAAATCCCTCAGTGACGTTGTTGAAATCTTGTCTCCTGAAAACGACAAACTAAATCGCGTGGTATTGGACGTCCAACTGTCCCGCCACACTGTGGAACACAGAATATCGGACATAACACAACACAGCTATTGAATCACACACACACAGACACACACGTGTAAACATTGGAAAGGTAACCTGCAATGTACCAGCACCCCATCCAGATGGAGTAATAAAAGATGATGAGCCAGTAGACTCGGGCATTTAAAAAAAAAAAAGCCAGATAGGCTTACCTACCCTTTATATTTTCGTATGTATTTAACGCGTTTACATGGTTATGCCGTTGTGATTGACAGATGGAGAGAAAACAGACTTAACATCAACGTTGACGAAACCACAGAACCCCCTCAGTGCAAATCCTGAAATACAAATGTCTACAGTTCCCACAATGACTCATCAACCGGACTCCATCACCGCAGTTCCACCTGCAACATCACACACCCAGACAAACAATTTAACAAAAGAGCCTCAAAACAATGGAGGTGATGATGAGAAGCTTCAGAAGAACAAGACCTTTGACCCTACAGCTCCACACGCGTGGGGCAACCCTGATGGAAACCCTGCAGTATATTTGACCCCAAACACTTCAGGGATAAACGGCAGAGAGATGGAGAGCAAGAATGAGTCCAAGAAGGATGAATGTGAAGTCAAAATGTCACAAGGCAATCATGTCCCCCTGGTATCCATAGCATCTGGACCAGCAACCAATCACATTCTGTTTCAGTCAGTAACCAACCCCCCGCCAGCCAAACAAAATACCGAGGCTACACCCACTCCGGTATCACCCAATAGAGATGAAAGAAGGGAAAAGATAAATACAGAGGATGAACAGATGACGCAAATGTTACAGGTCACCACGGAGCACGTCAAATTATTTGAGATCCAGACACTAGCTAAGACACGCCCTCAAAGCAACACACAGCATCTCTCAGAGTACAAGAAGGTGACAGACACCGACAGTCAGGATGATGAACACAGTGATGAACAGAGTCTACGGAAGAGTGCAGAAATACAGGATGACACTGCCAGTCACGTGATTACCCCGAATGCCATCAGCCGCACACCCAGGAGCCCCCACCACCTCCTATCTCAAATTCCTACACAGCACATGAAGGTTAAATTGGACATGGTGTCACAAACGACCTCACCATCATCACACCAAACGTCTCACAGACTCACCACACTCACGCCACTTAGCAGCCGAGTCACGCTGAGTGCAATACAAACACTGACAAGCTTCACAGAATCACCACTCACACCCTACAGCATCCACACTCCATCTGCTGTAACCCACAAATCCTCAGTGACACTTCCCCAAAACCGTGGTACCACACGGAGCATCTCAGGAACACACAGCCACAAAACTGAGCTTCGTTCAGAACACACACCCAGGTTTCCTCACAAAGCCAAACCCAACCCTGACCCGTCCTCAACAGCCACCACTACATGGAGTTTTTCTGACGAAGTGGGGGAACTGAAGGGACAGATGTTGGATAGTTCCCAGGAGGCGGAGTTAAAAAGTAAGACCAAAATAAAGATGCTCAGCTACACAGGTAAGTCTGTTGGGCTTTTACACCCGAGCTTATCCCCGGTTTCTGTAATGAGAAGCAGTCCAACTTCTCCTGGATGGGATGCTCGTCCATCACAGGTTACCGTCCTAGTTTTTTTTTTTTTTTTTTTTAAATGGGTATCCATTTTATACCTCTGGGTGAATAGAGACACACTTGGAGTGAACACCTTACACAGGAGTACAGTGATACCTCTGCTCACGAACATAATTGGTTCCCAGAAAGTGTGTGTAAGGCGAAAAGTTCGTCTTCCGAACATTTATTTCCCATAAGAAACCATTAAAATGAGAATAATCCGTTCCCAGGTCCCCATAAAACATAATTTTCTACTAAATAAGCCTTAAAACTACACAAAAATATACCTTATTTTATATATAATAAATGTGCTAGCGTATTGTAATTAAAGAAATAAACTGTACTGTATAATAAAGTGGTTTTATTTACCTTTGTGATGGTAGTTGATGGCTTGATGGAATGGAGTGGGAGGAGGAGGAGGGAGGGACTTACTGTTTGGAAGGAGAGTTTGGAAACGCCTACTGTTTGGAAACACCCTTAGCCACACACGCACCCTTAATAGCTTCCTTGTTCTTAAGGATGGGAGCAATGGTAGACTTAGCGTACTGGTACTGGGACGCTGAGTCACACAAACGCACACCTCGTTCGTGTTTTTCAATGATCTCCGCCTGTGGTGGGGTCTTTTTCGGTCCCATAATAGCAAAAGTACACTCAATATGGTCCAAAATGTCTATCAAACACAAACCACGTCCGCACTCAAAGAAAGGGGTGACGAACTGTGACGCCGTGAGCGTGCGTCAGCTTCTCGTGGCCGCCACCGTGGCGCTGTTCGACCGCGTGGTTTGATTCGTCCGCCGAAAACTAGTTCGTCAGCAGAGACTATATGCTCGCAAATTTAATGTTCTTGAGGTGAAAAGTTCGTGAGCTTAAGCGTTCGTCAGCGGAGGTTTTACTGTACTTCACATTGTACGAGTCTAACAGGGATTCAAGCCCATGGCTTCTCAATTGTGCCCTAACCGCTACAGCACCAACCCCACTTTATTTCATACTCACTCCCTCTGAAATATTACTGTCCAAAACCCCCAAAGCAGACAGTACATGACTATGTGGTTTTTACCAGGGTGGAGCATCAGGTATAGACCTGCGGTGCCATGAGAGCAGCTTTGTGGATGAAAGTGCATTGATATTGAAGATGCCTTCTCACAAGTGCACATACAGTGGTACCTCACCTTACGATAGTCCCAGCAAATGAAAAATCCAGGTTACAAAAAAAATTTCCAAAATTTTTTGTCTCTGTATACGAAACAAGTTCTCCTTACGAAACGCGCAATTCAAACATTGCCCGAGCTGCTCTCCCATCAATGACGTTCAAACATTCCGCCTCGCTGGCCTCCCATTGGATAGGAGGGATGACGCAGCTCCCTCTTATTGGCTATAACATCCCGCCCCGTTGGCCTCCCATTGGCTAGGAGGGATGACATGGCTCCCTCCTATTAGCTATTATGGAGCTGAATCTCCTATAAAGCTTTTCGTGTGAAGGACAGAGTTACTGTTGTTTTATGCTTCATTTCTTGACTCAGGCTTTTAACCTTCCAAAAACATTTGTAAGATTATAACTCTGCTAAGAAGACATGATCAGCACACGCACATGCACACACACACACACGCACGCATGCACACACTGATTTCCGATGCGAGTCAGAAGAAGAAACGGGCTCGAGTGATATCGCAAAGGAATATGGCCAAACCCATCTACCATCGGTACACTATTGAAGTTTCTGCTTTTATCATTTTTAAAGGGTTTAGGGGTAGTATTGGGGCCTTGGAACGAATCACACGTTTTACATGTAAAATCTGGTTCAACTTACAAAAAAAATCCAGGTTATGAAAAAGGCTCTGGAACGGATTAATTTCGTAAGGTGAGGTACCACTGTACTGGAATTTATTGTCGTAAGACGACTTATGTCATTGTACCGGTCTATAAAGAATTCGTTTGCAATCAGCCTGTAAATAGCGCTAGTACAGTAATTACTAAACGACCCATGATTCCAGTGAAGATCATTCATACGTTGTATTCATGAAATGGCATTTATTTACATTATGCTTTGCAACATCATAAAGATATAATAATATAAAAAGTTTTATGTGGTTAAAAAAATTCAGTGTCCAACATCGGAAAGATTTCGGTGCCAACATGTGCTTAAGAGTAGTGGTTAGGGCACTGGGCTCATGGTCGAGAGGTTGTGGGTTACATACTAAGACCCCTAACCACAAGGGCGCCTCTGTTCACCCAACAATATAAATGGGTACCAGTAAGAACTCCTGGGAGGTCAACATGCCAGGATAGCGTGGTAGGCTCAGGTGTAAAAAGCGCAACACGACCTTATAAGTGTAACAACTACAAACTTTCATGTTTATAGACTGATTGTAGCACAGAACAAATCATAGATAAAACATAATTGATGAATGCCAGACAACTTTATAAATACGATTTAATAATCATTCACCAACGAAACCTGCATGAACCCATGACATATTATTTCCATTAAATTATTATATTATATTAAAGTCATATCAGTAATAATGTGGTATTTTTTAATGCATGTTTTTCAGAACGTCCTCAGCAACCAAAGCGAATGAAGTCACTCCTCTCCTGGCCCCTGCTGGAGGGAGCAGGACTATCGGACCTTGAGCTACACTCGCAATCTGACGGTGAGGAAAACTGATTTTAACAATAAATTACTATTATTATTATTATTATTATTATTATTATTAGCTAGACTCCGGAGTAACTTTATGTTGTGTGTATATGTAGAGTGCAGCATGACGTTGACTCAGTCCGGTCCCACTGGAGCGGTAATTAGGAAATTTGCGGCACTGGGGGAAATGATACACTGCTTAACTGGTCGCTGCCCTCAAGAGTACGAGAATTACGGGTGCTACTGTGGACAGCAAGGTAGTGGGACCCCTCAAGACCACATGGATCGGTAAGACACATACATACACCCCTCAATAAAACCTTAAGTTTGTGCTCACACAAGATCGTTCATGATCTGATGCGATTCCGATGTTTCAGCCGATTTTGTTCCGATGTGCTTTGATTAGAACTGATACGTTCTCTGATGTTTCTTTCCATGCTATTTTGATTTATACTGAGGTCACTCTGATTTGTACCAATGTTGCTCCAATTTTCTTCAAATTTAATGTCAACGTTTTCCCGATCACTCCTGATGTGTACACATGTTTCTCAGATTTTTTATTATGTATTCCGAACTGACAAAACCGCCCACCCATAAAATGTCTGTGACCTTAAATTTCATCCAAAATTCTGTTTACCGATGCACACCACCAATGTTGTCAAATTTCCTCTGATAGAATATCAAAATAAACATTGGTGCAAATCAAGGTCCGGGTCGGTATACTGTGAGCGCGCCTCAAATATAGAATCACTCGAAAGATTAACTGCATTTTCTCTTGCAGCACCTGAGCACCAAATAAACCTCCACGATCACATTCTCCTCTCTCCGACTGTTCTTACACCTCGTACTTCCCTTTAGGTGCTGTTTCCTTCATCAGTGCTGTCTGGAGCAGCTTGTAATGTTGGGCTGCAGGAAAGACAGGAAGATCAATATTCACATCAACTGCCACAACGGAAAACCAAAATGTGAGTTCACCGATACCCAGTTCATTTCCTGAGCCGCTTAATACTAATTAGGGTCGAGGGGAGGATGGCACCCATTTCAGCCAGCCGACTCTGGGTGAGCATGGGGAACACCCAGGATGGCTCGGTCAGGCCATCGCAGGGCCAACACTCACACCTACGGGTGATTTGGAACAGCCAATTACCCCACTATACATGTTTTTAGACTGTGGGGGGAAGTTTACTAATAGTCAGGAATAGAAATGTTATGCATCATATACCAGGCATCAGGCCTGAAGTCAGCTTTCTTTCAGCTTGCCTTATATAAATGGCTGGTCTGAAAGCCTGAATGTGACACATTTATACTATAAATATTTCTGTAGAAAGAAAATTAACATGGTTAAAACTTTACGGTTAAAAATTCCAGTAGCTTCCTGACTGGGCTCGTAATCTTTGCTATAAACTCTTCCCCCATGTGATACTGAAGCATAAAAGGACCAAAAATGGGGTTTTGAACCCTCGTCCCTAGGGAACACTGCAATCTGAAGACTGCATCTTTATCACTGACCCACTTTCCTGCAACACCATTTCAATACTGGTACAGTGGTACCTCACTTTACGAAATTAATCTGTTCCAGAGCCTTTTTCGGAACCTGGATTTTTTATAAATTGAACCGCATTTTACATGTAAAACCTAAAGCATACCTCTTAAGGCCTCCATATCGTACCAATGGTAGACAGGTTTGACCATATTTCTTTGCTATATCACTCAACCGTATGCCACAAGCCCGCTTCTTCTTTTCACTCGCACTGGGAATCACATGCGTGTGCGTGTGTGTGCGCGCGCGTTGACCATGTCTTCTTAGAAAAGTTATAATCTTACAAATGTTTATGCAAGTTCAAAAGCCTGAGCCAAAAGATAACGTTGCAATGAGCACACTTGAAAAACTCATGACACAACAGTAACTCTGTCCGTTACACGAAAAGCATTACGGGTGCTCCATAATAGCCAATGGGAGAGAGCTGTGTCATCCCTCCTAGCCAATGGTAGGCCAGCGGGGCGGGATGTTGGGAGATAGCCAATGGGAAGGAGCTGTGTCATCCTCCTAGCCAATGGGAGGCCAGTGGGGCAGGATGTTGGAAAATAGTCAATGGGAGAGCAGCTCGTGCATTGTTTGAATGTACAGCGCATTTTAATGTTTGAATGGCACGTTTAGCAAGGAGAACTTGTTTCGTATACAGAGACAAAAAATTTTGGAAAATATGTTTTTCATAACCTGGATTTTTCGTTTGCTGGGACTATCGTAAGGTGAGGCACCACTGTACAGCTGTAGAAAAGCAGCATTTAGTTTGCGATATAATGTCCTCACATGATTCGTCTCCATGTGAATCATTGTCAGCAAAAAGAATTACTAATGCAGGAGGTGAGATTAGAAAACATTCTGAGAACTTGGACATGACGGGTGCAATCATGAGAGGAGCTACACAGAGATTATAGTTTATTCTAGGGATAAAAAAAATCGATGTTTATTGCTTTCAACCAGGACATCAGCTTTTAACGACTTCCATTTAATCAACGGTTTCTGATTTACTCATTCCGTAAAGTTATATTTCATAAGAATTCCTTCCATTATACACATCAAACGGCCAATGTAGTAGCAGGAGCTGTACTGTTCACCACATATTGGGTCAGTGTTTGAGAAATCATTGTTCATCCTAGTTCTTGTACGGCAATCGAAGCTAATTACTCACTGATTTTGGAACATAATGCAACTTCCATAAAACAAATAATCATTCAAGATACAAAATCGAGTATTTATGCAGCGAAACCTTTTTACTAATGTTGCGTCCCACCTGTATGGCCCAGTCATCCATCCATTACTATATCACTTATCTGTCAGGTTGCAGGAGAAGCTTTTTGTCGGTCCCACCTGAAAGGCGAGGTACACTCAGAATCAGGTTACCAATCTATCGCACGGCCACCAATAAAACCTAACAACTAATCACAGTCAAAAACCCCAAGCAAGTTACAGTATAGAGTTCACCGAATCTGTGAAGCTTCCTGTAGCTGTTCACATTCGATATAAAACACTAACGCTTGCCTGTGTGTTCTAGCAAACCAGTATAAGAATATATTCACAATATATTCACTGATAGAGAATTTAAAGCTCTTCTGGCAGTCACTCTGGATAATAGCATCTGCTGTAAATGTCACATAAATTAAGTAATTGGATTATTACCTTAGTCAGGAGGTTACGTTTCCAAATATCAGGTTTTTTTTTTTTTAATATAAAGCAAGAATTTCATTTTCCTACAGTACAACATGGCACAGCTGACAAACCCATTAAATTTTCAATGTGATTCATGCAGGGAATTTTGTTTATAAAAATGCAGAAAGGTTAATATGTACAAATAATGTGTGAATTTAATTAAATAAGCCATCGACCAGGGGGATGCATTTCATTTTAATGTCTAGTTACGATAAAAACGTGCCGCCTTGAACAGCTTTTTCAAGGTAATCAATGCACTTGTCATCATAATCCATTCATACCCGGTGTACTGGAGGCACCCTGAACTCAATCTGCGCCCCTTGAGTTTCTTCATGCGTTTATGGAGCTATTTTGAGGTGCTGAACAAATGCACAATGCCCATCTTCTGGTTATTTTGCGCTCTTTTCTGTTTGCAGTTTATTGGCCCACAGTGGTGCTTAACTTCATACTGCCAATTTCGCTAAATGTTGTAAACAAAAACAATGGATTTCAGTTTAAAGTTAAAGTTGGCTTTTGTTTTTGTGCTTTTCACCCAATGCACTCGCCCCCCTACTGTAGCAGTATATAAGTCAGTACTTTTCCTCAGAGGTCTGAATATAGTCTGAATAAACACAGTGCAATAATCTAGTTTACTTAGCAGTTAGGATTTAAATTCAGTGGATGAAATTGCTTTGTGCTCCTCTGACCCAGGTCTGGGAGCAAGTGTGTGCGATCGACTACAGTGCATGTGTGATCGAACCACGGCCGACTGCATGGCAGCATCTTATTTCAATCACTCGGTTGCCTCCCAATGTTCTGGCCCTCGGCCTGCCTGCAGACGAGGACCAAACCCACCACCACAAAACAACGGTGCTGACTCCAGCCCAGAGAGCTCAGAAGCCATCACATCAGATCCACAACCACACATGCTCGATAAACCTGGGCATATCAAGCCAGCAGGGGGTGTCAGAGAGCAAGAGGAAAAGGATGGAGGAAAAACAGAAGCAGAGGAGGACAAAGAGGGAGAAGAAGAAGATGAGGAGGAAGAGGAGGAAGATTTCTAGCTGCACAAGTCTATAAAGCCAGTAAACAATACAAAGTCGCACACATTAAGTACATCACATAAAAATATTAATACTTGATGCTGCCACCGTTGCACTGATGAAAACTCAAGAATGAAGTGATTTTTACTCCACTGAGGTGGAGTCATATGTTGATGGCACACTGCTCACCAAAAATAAAAACAAAAATGTCGCAGCACTCTCATATTTTGTTGAAGCATCATTAGCTTTGATTAAAGCTTGCAAGTGAATGAGCAGGTGATCACATCAACAGACTTTTACCGCCCAGATGGCACGGATATAAAATAGGGACTCACATGATGTGGGAGTAGTTCAGGGAGCATGTGCAATCATTTTCACATATGTATTGGCACCCCAGAGGCCTGACCATGACCCTATTGAAAGTTTTCAGGATGTGCCGGAGAAGACTTTATGGAGGGGTTCAGTTTTTCTCTCGACAATTCAAGACGGCGGTGAGAAATGAACCGACACTGCAGGGAAATAAACGTTGTTTAAGACAATGTCAATTTTGTGACGTAATCAAGGCTAAAGGCGGAACAACAAAATATTTGAGTGCAACCTTTTTTTTTAATATTTTGAGCGGGGCAGCAAAGGTATTCATAAGATTTGTAAGTGAAGTGACGGCTATCATCCTCGGTTGAATGTGATCTGATAGAGCACGTGACGGAGTCTGTATTATTCAGCGTGTAATATTTCCTAATCGATATAATTCTACACCTTCAAATACAACCGTGTCAGCTCAGTTATTTCAGCAAGAATCCCAAACCTTTGACACATTTTACATGAAATGAGACACCTGGAGTCGCGTAACAATGTGAGTCTAATGAAATATTATAAATTCATTTTAAATGTGTTCCTTTGTGTGAAAAAAAAAAAAAAAAAAAAAAAAAAAAAAACTGGGTTCTCTCACAGGTTTTAGCAATAAAAAAATAAAACACTTAAATGTGTGTTGTTTTGAATATAAATATCTTTATTGATACGTTTTGCTCTTGCGGTACACAGGAAAGTGGCTGAACATCCAATGCCTTGCTAGACAGAAATTTGGCAAAGTTTATTATTTAAAAAAAAACAAAAAACAAACAAACAAACAACAACAACAAAAAAAAACACATTTACAGAAACCCTACATAAGCAAACCAACCTACAAAATCTCAGAATGAATACCTGTTGGTCGAAGAAGGCTTGTGTCCTGCTACTCGGCTATAATAGCCCACTTGATAAGGATCGCACATAGCAGTTTTCGAGCGGGGTTGGATGTGTTCTGCGGTGTCTGTGGCCTTGGAGCAGGCGATTTTCCCAACACACTGCTCTCTTCAGGGAGTGAACGCATCTTACTGATGTTCCAGGTCGACCTGGTCATGGATCCGTCGTGGTCTTACCACAGTTGCCACCCACAGTTCAACTTTTCTGCAAATCCGAATTTAATGATTAAATTTAACGAACACTAGTCAGGCTGCTGCAGCGACGTGCACAAAGTTGTGCCTCACACTCCGGGAGCTCAAGAACTGTCAGCGTTTCAGTGCGGTCGAATTGTGGGTCAGTCAGAGGGTAGCGACAAATAGCCGACAATTTGAATATTCCTCTCAACGGTAATAGGCTCAACAGTGAAGGTAAGACCACCATGGAGCCACGGACAGGTTGACCTGGACCATAGGAAAGATGCCTTCACTCTGTGAAGTGAATAGTGGAAAAAACTCCCTGTTCCAAAGCCTCAGACAATGCAGACGGCATCCAGACCTGCTGTTAAAAACTGTTACGCACAATCCTTATCAAATGATACAGGATGGTCGAGCAGCAAGACACAAGCCTGCTTCGACCAGCAGGGGTCCTTTCTGAAATTATGGGGGTTGACTTACTTATGGCCATTTTTTGTACATTGAAATGCAAATGCAATAGCTGGTGATTTTGTTTGAACATTTTAAAGACTGCATTGCTTATCACATGTTTTCAAGTGCGCGCTCGCGCACACACACACACACACACACACACACACACACACACACACACAGCTCATTGTCCTGAACACTCAAGGATGCCAAGGATAATCCCTTAGTGGTCATTCACTGGTCCCATTGATCATTCCCTGCCATCTTAACCTCAACTCTGTGATGGAGGTAATTACAGAGTCATACACGTACAGGCTGAATTTAAAACAGAACTACGTCTACTAGCAAGTAACCGTTTCAGTACCCGTAAAAAACAAAACAAAACAAAAAAAACCCAAAAACAAACAAACAAAAAAATCACCAGCACAATGACACACTATTGTTTTGCTGTACATGTCGACAGCCATGTTCGTTCCACAGCACATATAACAACAGCATTTCTTTGCCCCCTTTCCCACGGCGTATGATTATATTATAAAAGCCCAGCATGCAAGAGTGCGAGTTCATCTCTACACACCCACAGACGCAGCATATTTCCTACTGTACGTGAAAAATACACAGTTCCTATATCAAGACAAAAATAGATTGCACTAATTTTACAAAATAGATCATCAATACAGATTCACTCGCACGAACACAGACATCATTAACAGGTCTCTCGCGACGAGCTCGCTACGCAGAAAGCTAAACAATCGGCCGCAATGCAGCATAACCTCAAAGCGCTCAGTGGTGTCGGAGGGTCGTGAGGTCATTTCCTGCCCATCACGTTTTCCTTCTGTGCAGTAAAGCAGTGAACGTTCCCTCACAGACTGACCTATTCAACAAATCATTCATTCGCTCAACCGGAGAAATTACCATCTATAGCATCCTCGTCACGCCCGCACTTTTCACCTCAGGACTTTCCTACACGCACTACACGTCCGAGAAATCAGATTCGTAGTTTCTCATCAGCCACTTCGAGGGAAAAGTGAGGAGGAGCTCATCATCAACTTTCATCATTTGATTGAAAACAGTTGAAGTCCTGATGTGAAAAGCATGAAGGTCCACCTGGTCCACCTTCAACACCGCGCGCCAGCACTCAGTTTCTCAAACTACGACATTTATTTCCATTAAAATGAAAACACAATCAGATTAAAACACAAAGATACACAAGCCCTGAAACTCCACACACTATCAGTACACGTAGCATGTGACTTAAATCTCTCAGCACTAACTTCAGGCTCGAGACTAAACAGACCCTTGAGATACAAATGTTGATTTCAATTTCTGATTGAGGAGCAGCGGTGCGCTTGAACCTGTGTGTAAACACGACGCCAAATCAGCCTCGTTCTGAATCCAAGAGGTAACCTCTACTGGATTAATTACCGTCAACTGTAAACAAATTAGCGTCAACCGCCCCCTATAGAACAAATCTGACAGTTTAACTTTTTTTTTTTTTTTTTTTAATGAAAAAAAAAAAAAATTGGTAATATGTGCATTACGAACAATTTTCACATTTTTCACAAGGTTCTCTTATGTCGGTAAGTAAGGTAAACTAGTCTGTAGGTGGCTCATCAGGAAGGCGCTTATCCCCGGTTTCCATAGCGTGAGCTACCAGGAGTTCAGGTACTTCTCCTGGATGGGACGCTAGTCCATCGCAGGTTACCTTCCCAGTATATGTGAGGCGCTCCACCGAATGTAGGCGCTTGTCGCAAGTGACGTATGGTGGTTGTGAGACAAAGCGCGGCTTATCTTGACTTCCGATCTTTCAAGTGAGCAAGTGAAGGTTGAGTACTAAACAAGTATTCAACACGCACTTGCTCACTTGAAAGATCGAAAGTTTTAATAAGCCGTGCTTTGTCTCACAACCACCATACGTCACTTGCGACAGGCGCCTACATTTGGTAGAGCGCCTCACATATTTTTCCAGTACCCAGGGGTCTTAGCACAGTGAGGGTCTAACTGGGATTCGAACACACAACCTCCCGATCAAGACCGCAGCACCCTAACCACTATGCCACCCACCCCCACCACACAAAGTAAACGTTTCTTTTATAGCTGGAGTTGATGATAATCTGTTGGTAGTTGTTGACAATCTGTTGATGGTAATTATCCCAGGCACTCGAGCAGCACTGTTTTCCGCATGAGCAACACGAAAGGCCGATAAATCGATTCACGAGTGTTGGTTAAATTTCAGATTGTTCGGTTTGGCATGCTGATGAAACAAAACAAAAAAAGATCACCAACAGGTCCAATGATGTTTTCGACATGGGTTTTTCATCAGTGATGACGGATAAACTTTTTTTTTTTAATTATTATTTTTATGTGGAGCCAAAAAGTCACATGCAGGGGAATCTAAACGAGAAACTAAAAATCTAATTCCATAATTTCCTAAGTCCCGCCACGCTTCACTGAGTCTCTCCACGTGTGCATTGTTTCTCGCTACTCTACACCAGTGATGGCTAATCCTGTTCCTGGCGATCTACATTTCTAAAGATTAACCCCAATGGCACCCGTTTGACAAATCCAGCCATCGCTTTAAATTTCCTCATTTCTTCTTTAGTCTTAAGTCTGCATTAGATCAGCGGACGGTCAGGTGGGGATAATTAGGGTTGGACTGACCGTCTCGGGTATGCAGATCACCAGGAATAGGATTGATCACCTCTGCTGCACAGTGTATAGTGTGTGTTTTCGGTCTTTTATGCAATTTAAAATGGTATTATAGTTATATATAATATCTGATTGGTTATTTATATCATCCTGTACTTCTTGAAAGGTTCCTGCTTTCCTCTCTTGAAGAACAGGAAAAAAAAGGTGACATTTCCAATGAGGGCTGTACTATTGACTTTGTTCCCAAATTCCCAAAAAACATTTTTAATACATGCACCTGACATTTAGCAAGTAATGAATCCTGTGAGCTTGAAGATCGGAGGTGACTGAAATAAAAGATCATCAGTGGGGGTGGGTGGGGGATATTATTATGGATGGGTGAACAAAACAAATCAGAAACCAAAACTGAGATCACTACAGGTGTGTGTGTGTGTGTGTGTGTGTGTGTGTGGACTAATTATAATCCTTTAATGTGAATAAATGAGACCCCCCCCCCAAAATATGGGGGTCCAGGGGTGTGAAAAACCAAATCCCCAGAAGAACGGTGAGTCACTGCACCATCAATCCCATCCGTGGACTTTCTGTGAAAACTATAGTCACCTCTGATCGAGCTACATAAAACACTTCCGTCATAAATCTCTGTAAGATAAAGTATCCCCCCCCCCCCAGTGCAGCTAACTGGGTTATCAAAGGCCGGCCATGTCTCTCACTGTCTATGGTGATAGGTTCATGTAAAAGAATCATTTCTGACTTTCGTAAAGAGTAGCTGCATAGCATGTTTTCGCCCCTTGCTAAAGGGTTGTGTCAGGAACGGCATCCGACGCAAAAACTCATACCAAATCAAACATGCGAATCAGATGACTTGCTGTAGCGACCCCTGAAAAAGGGAAAAATCCGAAAGGAAAAGATGAAGAAACAATATGTATGTACAACTTATTAACTGAGCGTGAGGTCTGGAATTTCCTTGTACTGACCAAACTAATGATATTATATATATAATATATAACACGTTTTAGAAATTTAAGTTTTTTTTTTTTTTAAACTGGTAAATCCAGACTGTCCACATTCTCTTACTGGTGAAAGCCTGCATGTGACTAGAGGTATATTTTAATGGTGTTTTTAGAAAGTTTTAGAAATTTAAGTTTTTTTTTTTAAACTGGTAAATCCAGACCGTCCACAGTCTCTTACTGGTGAAAGCCTGCATGTGACTAGAGGTATATTTTAATGGTGTTTTCCCTCTTTTGATTGAGGATGAGCACTTACAACTCTTCCTGCCAGTACCAGTAAAATCACGTTCTCGTTCTTCAATCTTATTTGGATTTTATATATATAAATATACATGCACACACACACACACACATACACACACACACAATATATATATATATATATATATATATATATATATATATATATATATATATATAAAAACAACAACTGGAGTGAGAGATAAGAATGGTCAGCTACTCATTGAAGATGATCAGATACTTCAGAGATGGAAAGAGCACTTTGAAGAGCTATTAAATGTGGAAAACCTGTGCAATGAAGACAAAGCCAAGGATGAGTTTGACCTCAACAACATCAAAGTTATAGAAGAAATCAACACTGGGCCTTTTACAGAAGAAGAGGTGATGATGATGATGATGAGGTGAAAAAGGCAGTAATAAAGTTCAACAGTGGTAGAGCAGCCGGTGTGGACAACATAAGCGGTGAAATGTTGAAAGCTGGAAGCGAGATAACATCCAAGAAGTTGCTGCACATGTTCGAAAGTGTGAGAAAATCAATCACAATGCCGGGCATATCAATGATAGCTAAAATACCAAAGAAACGCGATCTGAGTAGATGTGACAATAGTAGAGGAATATCACTGCTCTCCATACCTGGAAAAGTTTTCTGCAGAGTTATCATGGAGAGGATCCGAAAAGGAGTGGAAGAAAAATTGAGGAATGAGCAAGCAGCTTATATGAAAGGACACGGAACAGCTGAACAGATTTTCATCTTGTGAAACATTGTTGAACAACGCATTGAGTGGCAGTCCCCGCTGTACATCAAATTCATTGACTTCCGCAAAGCTTTTGACAGCGTTGACATAGTGAAGCTCTGGAAGGTACTGAAGCTGTATGGAATTCCTGATCTTTTCAATGAGATCATTAAAGAGATGCACAACGGAAGCTGTAGTTGTGTCATTAACAACGGACAGACATCAGAATGGTTCCTTGTCAGAACTGGAGTTCGACAAGGTTGCGTAATGTCCGGGTTTCTTTTCATCATTGCTGTGGACTGGATTATGAGGAAATCAACCAGCGGAAAGAGAACAGGCATCAGATGGAAGTTTACCACCCAGCTTGAAGACTTGGACTATGCTGATGATATCGCCCTTCTGTCTAGTAGGCACCAGCATATGCAAGAGAAGACACACAGACTATGTCAACATGCTGAGAGTATAGGTCTCCAAACCAACATTGATAAGACAAAGGTGTTAAGACTGAACAACAGAGGAACCAGGCCTATTGAGATCAAGTGCAGAAGTGTTGAAGATGTGGACACTTCCACGTACCTCCGTGCTGTGCTAAATAAGACTAGAAGATGAATTTCTCCATTGTGAGATTAATAAAGCTGTATCTTAAGATCTACAGAAGACATAAAACACAGGCTAAGTCTAGCATGGACTGCCTTCGCCATGCTCGGCCCCCTCTAAAAATCAAGCAAGTGTAGCGGAAAGACTAGGATCAGGGTATTTAACAGCAATGTAATATCAGTGCTACTTTATGGTGCAGAGATGTGGAAATTAAATGAAGGAGATACCATCAGGCTGGCCAACATTTTTCTGGCCAACAAAAATCAGCAATAATGAGCTCTACTGCAGGACAGAAACGTACCCAGTGGGCGAAACAGTTAAGACCAGAAGATGGCGGTGGATAGGACACACCTTGAGGAAGTCACATGATTAAATAACACTAGAATAGCACTGACATGGACGCCAGAGTGGAGAAGAAAGAGAGGTCGCTCAAGAACAACATGGAGGTGAAGCGCCGAAGATAAAATAAATGCATGCAGGTGAATAGAAACGCCACACCTCTGCTATCCCCAACGCGCGACAGATTCTAATACCTTACAAATTAATTTTGAATGAAACATAGTGTTAAATAAAGAGTTTCAGATTGTGTATCTTTTATCAATCCACTAATTGAATGCTTCTATCAGGAGGAAATGAAGATAATGAAGCGTCTGCTATAGAACTAATGAGCTGTTAGGACAGTGAGATTAATAGAACACGAGAATGAGAGCATGAACCTGAGATCAGAGCATTAAGATAAATCAGAGAGCAGAATCCGACCGCGCTTGTGTGGGTTTAATAAATCAGTATCATCGCCAACTCAGAGTATCACTCCAGCAGATTCAATTTCAAAAGATCCGACACAAAGTATTCACTGGAACAAACCCCCCCCCCCCAAAGTACAAAACCTACACCGCTCATCCAAATAATGAACAAATTAAAACATATATAAAACATTTGCATTACATACTTCATATATTTTCATGGAGAGCATTCATCGTTGACTACAGCATGTGATCTCCATGGTATTGTTGCTCCGGTAGGTTAGGTTGAGGCTCAGCAACATTAATGTGGGATAAAATGAAGATCTGAAAGTACTGAATGACCAGGTTATCACATCAGTGGACGTTTTCTTCCCTGAAGGTACGGATATAAAATGAGGACTCAAATAATGAGCGAGTGGTTCAGGGAACATGAATCATTTTCACATATGCATTGGCACCCCGGAGTTCTGACCTTAACCCTATTGAAGGTTCTCTGGATGTGCTGAAGAAGACTTTATGGAGTGGTTCAGTTTTTCCCTCATTGATTCAAGACGTCGGTGAGAACCCAACACCTAATGAAAATAAATGCTATGTTGTTTAAGCTTGTTGAAATGATGCGGTGATGATTACATGCTGTAAGTAAAATTAAATGCTTTCCATGAAAACATAAAAGCGTGTGACTTTTGTTTTTTTAACCAAGCAGTGCATATTATAGTCATAATTGTTCAGTCGTCATCAAGCCAAGTTATTTCACCTGACAATCTTTCGAAATACAGGGATCCCTCACTACTTCACGCTTCAATTAATGCGGCTTTTGCATCGCGTTTTTAAAATAAATAAATAAATATTCATTGAATTAAAAAAAATAAGGAAATTAAGGAAGAGTAGGTGGAAAAGTTAAGGAAAATGTCACAAAAACAAGGCTAATTATGAAAAAAAAAAAAAAAAAACCCAAAAAACAAAACAAAATAAAAAAAAACCCTAAACCAACACAAAAACAACCCATCAAAACTGGATACATTGTTGCATCTGTGTGCATGCGTCTGCAAAGCAACGCCCCCCCTCTGCCGGAGCCTAGTATTGAGTACCTCAGGATAATGTTTAATCATATTTCATACTTATATTTACGATCTATATTTCTGTAGATTTTATTCTATTTATACTTGTTCTTCAATTTCATTTCACTTTTGACCTTGGACAGCTTGGTATCTCCGGATGTTTGCAAAATGAATGTTGCCAAGTTGAAGAGCATCTGTATTTATATTTTATTTACATCTTATGTTATTTTTTCAATGTTTAAGTGTTATTATAAGCATTTATAGCATTGGATATGTATTTAATGAAATTATATACACATATACATGCACGTATATGTCAGTCGGGGGTGGGGGTGGGTGGGGTGATCCTACTTCGCGGATTTCGATGGTCATGTGGGGATCTTGTTCCCAATTAACCGCGGAAAGTGAGGGATCCCTGTATTTCAAAGTTCCCCGCCGTTTGTACCATTAGAAAGGTTTCAGGCCCAACCAGGTAAAATGTGTCATGCCTTCCTGAACATTCATTCAAATGTACGCTTGTTTAAACTATCCCGAATCCTTTCGTGCTACAAATTCAGCCAAGGCGAGCAGATCCTCTGGACAATTTTTGGTCCAACTTGGAGGAGCCCAGTTTTCCTAACATTGACAGTTGAAACGCGTGGCTCATTCGCTCAGATATAAAACAGAACAGTAAGATTTCCCATCGTCTGTGTTAATCTACTCGGACACCACTGAGATCCTGAAGTTAAGACTGTTAATTGTTTACGTCTCCCAAACCCATACGAGATACAAGTTCTAAGAAAAAACAAATAAGTGTGTGAGGAGAGCAGTGAATTAAACAGTTTAGTACATTTACAGCATAAGATTTCAGAGATTTACAGCATAGTGTTTAAGCTTTAACAGTCACATTTTAAGCTTTAGAATTCTACTCTGATTTATTTGCTTCACTAGAAGAATAAAGTTAATGCTAAGAGGCTCCTTATTTTCCATTTAGGACCATTGACCTTAATTTAATACACATATAACCTATAAGAATATAATGTAGAAGAGCGCCATATTCTCGCAGCCTGAAGCTGCTAACATTCATCATTTCTGTACATTACAATGCGATCAGTATAACTGTGCAGAAAAACAGTGGTTCAGATGTTTCAGTTTCTACACAGCACTGAAATTTGATTTGAAGCTTCATACAGCCATCGTGAGCATGTGTGTTCGGGGCTGTTTGGTGATATGACCATCACGATCACAGCCTGTGCTTGTGTTTGTGACTGTATAGTACACATCCAACCAAAGAGCAACAATTTAATCCTCGGATAGAATAAATACGTTTCTGAACACACGTTCATGGCACATTTCAGGGTCGGTGCATAATCAGCAATCAAGGGCTGGGTTGCCTGTTTTAGGCAAAGGGGAACATATAATGGAAGGCCCGAAAGAACCGATGTGCAGGAAGAATTTATGTTCTATAGATCTAAACGAGTCAAACACTCAGAAGGAGGAGGTTCCTGCATGATGACATCATCACACAGGAGCACTGAGTCTCAAGGGCACGTTTCAGAGTAATTAAAAGTCATGTAAACATTTTGTTGTTTCAAGTGTGTGATTCACAAAGACAAAGACTTCTGAACCAAACCAGCCACACACACACACACACACACACACACACACACACACACACACACACACACACACACAACACCATCATAATCATACTCTACACGATTAATGATGATGACATTACTGCTGAAAGTAATCCATAAACCTCATTATTGCATTACATGACGCAGATATTTGCAGCACTCGGGTCAGGTTTGTTTTGGTGTTAATTTAAATGTCTGGATGCGAGTGATAAATTAGTGCTTTGGGTCAAGCACATTTTTGGGGTTCAAAGTTTAAAGTGCTGGTCAACATAAAGGTGAATGATTAGCATGTAAATGAATCCCATAATTAAAATGAAGCGTGAGGGACTACAAGGTAAGGGCCAAAGCAGAAAGGTGAGTAACTGTGTTCCAGTTATGTTTCAGGCTTAGTAGACACAGAGGTCAGGAAATTTCATCTCATAGACGGGCACAGACTGGTACTGGGCGTGGTCTGACGTCACAGTCACTGCGCCCGAGGGACTCGGTGGTGGGCTGAGAAGAGACAAATGGAAACAAGGACCAATTACAATAAGGTTTGTACACAGAACGTATCAGGATGGAAGGATGGAGATACAGAGTCTACAACATGAACGTGTGTTTTTTAAATGAATATTTTATTGGTATGCATTATGGCACAGAGCTGCTTGAATCTGAGACAGAGGCGTGGTCTGTAATTCTAATACATTATCATCCCCCACCCCCCTTTTTTTCATAACCTAATTTTAGTGATATCCAATTTACACCTATTAAGTGTTGCCTCCTGACCATCACCACCAGGAAGAGGCATAAACATGAACATGCCCCCTCTATGATATGCGATGCTGCCACCCCGCCTCTTTACGAACTGATGTGCATGCAAATCTGGAGGCGACACATCCATCTCTTTTGTCCGAATGAACTCACAGGCGTCACTGTATTAGCAGGTGATCGCTGTGAGTGACGGGGGGGTGTATGCCATCCCTCCTTCCAGTGAGCACTCGGCCAATTAGCTCCTCTGGACTCCCGGCGGTGGACGGGTTTTAACGATCTCCACGTTAACAGTTACGTGCCTCGTCGATGCACCACACAGGAGCTACATTTTGCTTTCTATAGTAACCCTTCAATCAAAGCGGCTGTACTGCAAACAACTGTCAGCCTCGAAGTCTAATCACAAACAGATAAAACCAGCATCATTCGATGAAAGGAACATCTATAGTTGTTGACGTGATGAAATGTTCTGTGAGGACATTATTCATTCATTTACAGAGCCTTGAGTGTCAACGCTCTGGAATCATCAGCACGCTTTGCGACTTCAGGAAGATGACTTCACGCATTTTCAGTTTGTCAGTAATATGACACACTGTGTTTCTTCGGATAATTAACTTCCAAAGAGGAAATAAAGAGAGAGAAAGAACAATGTTTTGGAGAAACAGAAGTCAATATAATGTGAGTGAACTTGATTTTGTGGATGTTTCACAACATTGAATGTAACAACATTACCAAACAACAACATTCAACTCAATAATAACAAATCGATGAGAAATCAAATATTCTTTTACTCCGCCTCCTTTTTTAGATAATTCTATGTATTTTTAAGTTTATACAGTGGTACCTCGTCTAATGAGTGTTCCTTATATCGAGTTTTCCATGATATGAGCTTCGAAGTCGCCAAAAATCTGCTCCATCCAACGAGCAAAAATTCACTTTACGAACTCTCCTCGAAATGGCTTTTCCAGGCCGAATAGCCTTGCATTCTTACGCACTCCGAGAATGCCTTGTGTAGTGCTTCTCAATTATTTTCTGTGACACTCTCTCTAAGAATAACCCCCCCCCCCCAGCGAGTGACTATTAATAGTGTTTACAGCACTTCATATCGTTCGTTCAGTGATTTTTCCCTACACCATAGTGCAACAATGAGAGCACTGCTGCCAACTACTGTAGTCGATGCACAATTACACTTAATCCTAGTACAGTATGGGAAAAAGCACGTTCCCCAGGGTCATACGCCCCCTACGACCCCCTACCCCCTGGATCACACCGCACCCCACTATTTGAGAAGCACTGGCCTTGTGGGAGCTCACCAGAAGCCTTTCCTTGCTGGCATTTGTAGCATGCACATTCACAAAATTCTTCTCCTCTTCTGTTACGCACCACCTCCTGAGTGCCCACGTGACATCGTTGCGACAGTCGATGATCAAAAGGGTTAGATGACTTATTATTTATTCTTGTTTTATTATTATTTATTATTAATTATTATTAATGTTAATGTACATGCATTATTATTACAAAATATTTATTGTTTTTACATGTTTATCTTTAACATATTAGGTCAAATATACGTGTTTGTGGCAGGTTATATGAGTTTGGGGTTGGAATGGATTAATTGGTTTTCTGTTATTTCTTATGGGAATAATTGTTTCATCTAACAAACTTTTCTGCTTACAAGCTTACCCTCGGAATGGATTAAATTCATTAGCTGAGGTATCACTGTACATTTTAAAAATTTTAACACATTATTGTTTCATGAATAAACTTTATCATTCAATTGTTAAAAGATAATGTTTCCGACAAGCACACGTCCTTTTGTGTTTCAATCGTGACGGAACACTCCGGAAGAATAATATTTAGAAATGATGAAAAAAATTGCAAGATGCAAAAGGGACTCACCGTATAGTCAACTCAAAGATCTGAGCCAAACGATCATGCAGCATGTTTGCCTGAACACAGAGAGACACAAAGCTTGTTTCCCCTAAACAGTCTTTTACTTATGAACATATACTCCAGATATTAATTCAATCAATCCTTGCGGCTTTCAGAATTCTTTTCAGGGTTCCTCCCATTTGTTTTAATAAACTGCTCAGCCATGATGTTGCTAATAATATTCCAGCATTGCTTCATTTTCACACACTTATTATTGACAACTGCTTAAACAAATACAGGTACTAATGCCGCACTTAGGGCGTGGTCACATTACGGGTGCGATAGAAAAGCGACCGAAGCGGCAAAATATTTTGTGACTCAATGCAGGTGAATGTTTTATAACTTAAATACATACATCGCACGGAAATCGCGTTACTGATCTGCAAGTAATTTGTGATTGGTCTGCAGATATTTGCCCAAAAAAACCAAAAAGAAAATAAACATCTCCCATTGTAAACTGGTCACATTTTATTGGCTCAAACCACTCAATTTTTATTTAAACCTCTTCATTGTTAATAAAATGCAAATAAAACATGGATGATAACACAATATACGAAATACAGCAGGTGCCACAAGTCTCAAGCTTTCCGCATCGGTCTCCAATTTGTCTTGTTTCCTTACAAACAAAAAAAGGAAATAATTCACGAGCAAAACAACACCTTTGCAAACTTCTCGTGACATGTTCGGACCGTTTAAGAACAGGTTATGACGGCTCCATGTCACATTTTGCGACATTCGTGGAAATTTTAAAACATGTTTGAATTTTTTTCAATGAGTTTATGAATCAGGCCACCATAAATGTGATGCTATAAGTGTCGTGAGACAAATCGGAGAACATTTTGAGAATTCCAATTTGCTTCAGTCATTATTCTATCGCTCCTCTAGTACGATCAGCCCCCGTTAGCCTCAGTGTGACACAACAGCTGAGGGACCAGACACTCAGCGCTTATAGAAAGTCACAGAATACTACTTGTGACTTTTTTTTTAACCAGTAGTTAGAATTAATTGGTTAATCAGCCGTGTTCTCAACACTTTTCTGTACCTTTGACTCGCAGTGGGCGGCAATCTCTTCAAATGGAGCTTTTTGGAATTTTTCCATCACCTGTCGCCGCTTTTCTCTCTCCTGCTCTTCCAATCCGGTGGTGTCTGGGCACAGGGATGAAAAACAAGGCAATAGAGACATATATGCAAAAACACACACCTTGGTATAAATAAATGAACATGAAAAGAAACACAAAGATGATCTTGTTACCAATGGCCTTCTTCAGAGTCTCGAAGGTGATCTCTTCTGCTAAGTGGGACTGGAGAACACACACACTTCAGTACATTACACTCTACACTTGAAACAATTGCACACACAAGAGCATTAAAGAGTAAGAAAAGCTAAACATTCTCCCTGACTTTCTGATTCTCGACCAGTAACCTACTCATCACACCTGAACACACACCTACATTCATACAGAAAGGGCGGGGAATTCACAGGGAAATTCAATCAGCTTTAATTTACTACACATCATATCTGCGTAGTTTAAATATTTAGACAGCATTACATTTTTAATTACCTCTTCAGGAAGGCTGTTGGAGAAAATGTCCACCTGGAGAGAGATGGTGTCAACAAAACTTTTTCTCCGAGTCAATCGATCTTCATCTGTGGATAAATACATTTAGACAAAAATGCCCTTAAGTACAGAGGATGGCAATACTGTACACGATATTATTTACCTGACATTCAAAATAAGGCTATATTTAGGGGTTTTTGTTGTTGTTTTTTTTTAATATCAGATTTCTCTTATGTAACCTCAAGGCAGAAAATAAAGTTCTCTGAACAGGTTTATTTATTTCTTGATCACTATATCATAACAATAGAAGACAGTATATTTTATTTTGCCCTTTCTTGTTGCCGAGGTAACACCATTGTGTTTCCCTATAGCAGGTCCGGGAGAGCTTTTATCATCATTATCTTACATTCATTTTAACTCGTACATCATCATATAATATAAAGATGATGGTTCTAATTAAGCAGTTAATATGATTCAGTAGGAAACGATGTTAACAGAACGTGCTCGAGTTATCTGGACCCAGGCATCACGTTTCAGGATATTATCCTTGTAAAATTTCTGAGTGCGGTCATAAAGTACATGATACTGAGATACGGGAATAATGAGCCCATTGTATTTGTTAACTATGCTAATGTGAGCTGCTAAATTAAATTAGTGTTTACTTTTACACACAGAAAGGTTAGACCAAGCCCTCTGTTTGGTGCCTTCTATAAATCAGTAGGATCTTTGTGCTCTGATTGGTCATTGGTCAGCTTGTGTTGTGTGAAGGTTCAGCTCTGAGCTCAGCTCTTGTCGCACGTGATCATTGACTTTGCACAGTCGGTTGTCGCGTCCCGTGTGACCGAGGCTTCAGAGAAGCCTGAACTAGTGCTTTGATTTAAAGGAAGTAATTTGAACACAGTGTTCTGTGCTGAGCTGATGTTGTGCATGTAGGACTCTGTATATTCCAGGGCTGGTTTACACAGAACAGTAATACGCACCGGCACAACATTCAGAAAGGGGGTTTCTCTAAAATTACTTTCAAGCACCTCCCCTTTGACCTCGGCTCTGAGAGTAGGATTGAAAATGAAAAGCTGCTGCCATCATCTCAGGATGGAGAATGTCTGCATGTGGAGTCAAATCTAAAGTCTCTCATTTCAAAAAAACAAAACAAAACAAACAATAAAAACAAAAACAGGTGGCTCATCGGGCCAATGTATTTCCATAGCCTGAAGCGACCAGGAGTACAACTCCTCCTGGATGGGATGCTAGTCCATCGTGGGTTACCTTCCCAGTATATTTTTACTGGTACCCATTTATGCTGCTGGGTGAACAGAGGTATACTTGTGGCTAGTACCTTGCCCAGGGGTCTTAGCACAGTGAGGATTCGAACACATAACCTCCAGATCATGAGCGCAGCACCCTAACCACTATGCCACCGGCCCCACACTTTTTAATTTCTATAGTTAGTTTATGTTAACAAAGTGTTCAGTTCTTTATAAAAAGGCAAAGCTATAACAGCAGCAAGGGGCCAAATATTTATATTATGTATGAGCAAACTCACCGAGCCATCAATCCAGAGTGCGAGCACCATAATTTCAGAACAATTTAAAAGTCTGATTATGCAGCACATACTTAGCTATTTGAAATTATGTTGATATCTGAGCATAAATAATTAATAATGGACACTACGTGGCTTTACTACAGAACACCAACTACAGTTGGGTACAACAGGAAGTCTGAGATCGGGTCACATGGGAGACTGCTGGTTTAGATCACTGACCCTATAAAGTACTGCACTACAGAAGTGTATAAATTCTACACACACACTATAATGCTCCATGTACCTCTGGATGCCTGTTTGCATTTGTTCAGAATCTTCCCTACTGTATACAGCACTATGATCATCATACATACGTACAGAGACAAAACAACACACAGTGTTAAGAAAAAAAAAAAAAAAAAAAAAAAAAAAAAAAGATGAACCCAACTCTTAATGGAAATAAATGCTGTCGCTTAATTCGAAACAGTATTAATGGCTGTCCAAGAAAAAAAAAAAAATAATAAATCAATATTATAACATATAAATTTAATATGTTGTTGTGTCTGTGAATCTCGACGTGTACCTGTAACCTGTGGTACATATGGCACAGCAAGTCTTTCTGCATTGTATCCTGGTCCAGAAAGAGCCTCTGCAAGCTCAGCTGTCTGAAAATATATCCCACTGTCCTCACCGTCCAGAGCTCCAGGCAGCCTGATACAAATAAATATGTAGAAACTGATATATAATGAACACGCAAGCATGTCACATACTGAGAGCCTACAATGCAATGTTAATTAAATATGTAAATGACAAATTAATCTAAAAACATTTAAAAATACAACTGTTTTACAACACATATACTCAGATATATATATATATATATATACACACACACACACACACACACACACACACAGTGGCAATGGTGTGGTCTAGTGGATAGGGCACAGGATCGCTGATCCTAAGGTTGGGGGTTCGAGTCCCCACAGGGTTGTCACTGCCCCCCCCAGTGCAGCTATCAAAGGCGGGCCATGTCTGTCACTGTCTATGGTGAGAGGCATGTAAAAGAACCATTGCTGACTTTCGTAAAGAGTAGCTGCAAAGTCGTCAGCGTGTTTCTGTCCCTTGCTAAAGGGTTGTGACAGGAAGGGAATCCGACGTAAAAACCTCTGCCAAATCAAAGTGCGAATCAGATGATTCGCTGTGGCGACTCCCGAGAAAGAGAAAAAGCCGAAAGGAAAAGAAAAAGATATATACACACACACACTGTACAGGGATCCCACGCTACTTCACGCTTCAATCCATGAGGATTCAGTGCATTGCGCTTTTTCTAAAAATATTCATTGAATTAAAAAATAAGGAAAGTAAAAGAAGAATAGGGGAAAAAAGTGAAAGAAAATGCCACAAAAACAAAGCCAATTATGCAAAAAAAAAAAACCGAAGAAAAAACCCTAAACAAACACAAAACAAAGAACAACCCAAAACCTCGAATCAAAACTACTTACATTGTTGTGAGGTGCGCATCTGAGTGTGTGCACGCGCACTTACGTGTGTGTGTGTGTGTGTGTGTGTGTGTGTGTGTGTGCGCGCGCGTCTGTATATGTGTGTGTGCATTTGTATTTTATTTACATCTTATGCATTATTTTTTCATGTTTAATTGTTATTATAAGCATTTATAGCATTGAATATGTATTTGTTGATATTATATACACATATACATGTACGTATACTTTAGTGGTGGGGGGTGGGGGTGGGGGGGGTTGGGAGGTGACCCTACTTCGAGGAATTCGGTGGTCGCGTGGGGATCTCGGTGCCAATTAACCACGGAAAGTGAGGGATCCCTGTATATACATATGTGTGTGTGTGTGTGTGTAAGATATATATATATATATATATATATATATATATAAATATATATATATATATATATATATATATATATATATATATATATATATATATATATACACACACACACACACACACACACACACACACACACAAATACAGCTAGTGGTACTGAATTTGTTTTCTGTCTTTAATTCAAATATTATTTTATTTGGTGCTCCAAGTTTTCATGTCTGCAATGATCAAGTTTGGCCAAAAAAGTGTAAAACACTATGTGGTGTGTGTGTGTGTGTGTGTGTGTGTGTGTGTGTGTGTGTGTGTGTGTGTGTGTGTGTGTGTGTGTGTGTGTGTGTACTGGGAGTTCGCAGCATGATCCGTGCATACCAGTGCTGACATTACAACCTCACTAAGAACGGTGTGTGTCGTGTAGAACAGTTTTTTTCACAGACACTTTTCCTTTTATGATTTTTTGTTGATACAAATAAACGTTTTAAATTGTTTAAACCTATATGGCCCTGACCAGACCTGCACATCTCAGGTTCTCTTAAGACCGTGTTCCTTCTCCCACAAGGTTCATATCTGCCAGCTCATTCGTGACCACAGGCTCCATATCTCTGATCGCCCACATGAAAGTAAAAACCTCCAGATTGTGCGACTTTGTCTCAGTACTGGCCTCAAAAACCGACCAGAAACCCGAGAGAAAGAGGAAAAAAAAGCGTTCACATTTGTTAGTCCAACACTAATCTTTACTTACACACATTTCTCTTGAAACACGTGTTCAGGTAGCAAGTAAGGAGCATCCATATTCCTCAACTCAATGACCTACAGGGAGAGAAGTAGACAGCACGTAGAGAAAGTCAAGTCCAAATCATTTGCAGTTCAAGAGAATAGACAATCAATGCAGAACTATAATACACAAAGATCAAACATGTGAGCCACACCAGCATGATATGGATCAAGTCTCAGCAGGGTGTTTTGAGTAAGAGCCAGAGGTGAAAATGGGCCTGGATATAAATGTGATATCGGCAAAAATACAGCCTTCAAAGCATAATCTTCACCATGACCAAGTTCAAATGTATATAAACACAATCTATCCATGCTGAGTGAGAGAGAGAGAGAGACAGACAGACAGACAGAGAGAGGGAGAGAGAGAGAGACAGAGAGAGAGAGAGAGAGAGAGAGAGAGAGAGAGAGAGAGAGAGAGAGAGAGAGACAGCGAGAGAGAGAGGATACTTTATTTATCCCAAAGGGAAATTGGCCGAGACAGGTTTCCGTGTTATTGTAAAACAATAGAAATATAAACCTATTTTGCTAATTTTCAACCCGCTTTGAAGATGTCTCGGGGTTGGTTGGTTGGTCTTATGGTCGGGAGTTCAAGCGCCACTATCAACAGGTCATCACTGCTGTCTCCTCAGTGCTGGGTTATCAAAGGCTGGCCAGCAAGCTTAGCTTGGCAAGCTGTCCAGGGTGTACTCTGCCCGAGATGGGCGTCAGCCTCCCCACAACCCTAATTAGAATGAAGTGGTTCATAAAACGACTGATTGAATAAATTATTGATTGCTCAGGATATTTCCTTAACATCCGTATTCACTACCGGAATACTCTCCCTACTTATAGAATTCCAGAAGGATTCCCCAGATCATAAAACAGTAAAACAATGAGACGCCTCAAAACAAGACACGACGCGATGTAAATAGAATCATATGTTGCTGGGAAGACGCTGCTGATTGGTCGACAGGCGGATTCGCTGAGTATATGGACGTTCGCGAGTTTCAGAGGAGTCGGTCAAAAGGAGCATTTCCTGATGACATGCAAAGTGATGTAACTCGGTCGACTTTCACGCTATAATCATTTATTATACATCATTCTGAAGCAAATTCAATTCTCTCTCCAAATATATGAATATTTCAGGACGTTAAATTTCCTACTCAATGCGTATGACACTGGAGCAGATGACACATGTCAGGTAAAAGCAGAGAAACGACTAACAATCTGTTTTCTTTTAATATTCTATTGTTAATGAAGCATCACTCTTCACATCCCTACAATTAAAACATTTTTTGCTTTGGTGATGATGATGATGAAATGTTCATTCATCTCTTAATAATTGTTTGCAGTATTTGACTCAAGACCTCAATTAAACTGTTTTAAATAAAGTTCCTTAAACTGCCATACAAATTGAAACATTAAAATGTGCACTTTGGGAGGAGGGGGAGGGGGAAGAGGAGGGGGAGGGGAATAAGAGGGGGAGGGGGGAATTTGTGCCAATAAGACAGCTCAAATCACTCGTAGAGCACAACAATTAAAAGATTTATGAAACAAAAACCCCACCCACCTGGCTGTTATATAATTAAGGGTTTCTTTATTTACAGGTGAGGGGGAGGTACAGTGAACAGCGCTACGTATAGAGCCGAGCGCTTCAGAATGCAATTGGCGAAATGGGACATCAGTATAAGATTAGAAGAAGAACGCACGAGAGAACATTTCTATGACAGTCCCAGTAAGAAGGCCCTAGAAGTCCGTGAGCAGGCTCTCAGCTGTGCAGTAATTGATGACTCAGTCCCACCATCACAAAGCAAGCCGCCCCTGAGTTTGTTTCTTCAGTCTACCATTTCTGATGGGCCTGAAGATTGAGGAAATGGTTCCAAAAGTGGTCAACTGATACACGGCTATGATCCAAAATTTCAGGGCGCTCTTCCGGTTGGGACGCATTTTGCCACCCTATGAGGAGACAGTTGGAGGTGATGGGATCAGGGGTCTGCAACATGGGATGAGATGCACCCAAAAGGCTTAAAATTACTGATCCAGTTTCAACAGGCTTGAAGACCTTGATACTAAAATTAATGGGAACTGGACACCGGCATCCTCAAGAGTGTAAAAGGAAATTGTTGATGAATTGATCTCTATGACCTTGACAAACAGGTTGAGATGACTCAGTTTGAGTAGGCTGTTAGAGTGGACCGTAGGGAATATTAAATAAAGAACTGGCACTGCTACGGTGTTAACAGGAAATGTCTTTAGCGGAGGCAGTGGCAGACAGCACCTAACAAACAATATCCTGATGCTTCTTGGAGGAACACAGTGAGATAAATAATTTGTTTTTATGCTGTGGGTCATGGGTGGCATCCTGTAGTACTGGTTAACACTTCCAGCAAAAAGATCCTGGGATCGAGCCTCATGCTTGGTGACGCTGTTTGTGTGGACTTAGCAAGTTCACCTCATGCATGCGTTTGTTTCCTCCAGGGACTCTCGTTACCTCAGTCCAAAGACATAACATATATGACCCTGGGGAACATACTTTTTTGCCATACTGCGCTAGAATTAAGTGTAATTGCGCATCCACTACAGTAGGTAGCAGTGGCGCTCTCACTGTGGTCCCTATGGTGTAGGAAAAAGCACCAAGCAAACGATATGAAGTGCAGTAAACACTATAGTCACGTGCGGGTCACTGGGGTGGGGGGTTCTTTTCTTCCTATAGGGGGTGTCACAGAAAATAGTTGAGAAGCACTGCCCTAGGTGTGAGTTTTCATTTAAATGGTTGCATGTGTGTCGGCCTAGCAATGACCTTGCGAGCTGTTCAGAATGCCCTATTGCCAAGAGAAGGCTGGGATAGGCTGCAGCATCCCTGTGGACCTACTCAAGGATAAAGTGGTTCATAAAGGAAAGGAAATGCTATTACTTTTAAATGTACATTTTCTTACTCTTTTAAAAATGTTGTGAACCTTAACAGAACAAAAGTCATGATTTCGATAACTAAATACATGTCCTTGTCATGAACTTCAACAAGAATACGCAATGCATGGGGTTTTTATCTCACATGCTCCTCAGTGATGTGGAACTGGATGAAGGTGAAGAGAACTGATCCCTGATCAGTGATATTTGAGAAACACCTGCTATATCCTCAGGTTTCTGTCTCCAAAATGTTTTTGCAGGAATAAATCATTTGGTGAGAAGACTATGACTCACCCGGTTAGCGCTGCGTCTCTACACCTCATTTCCCTTCCTAATGTGGCTCCTAGATGACTAAATGTAGCAGCGTGAATTTTGGCAACAGAGTCCGCCCTTAACTCCTCAAAACCAGGTCCAGACTATGCATCACTCCTCAGAATGGCATTTTAACCTTTTTTTTTTTTTTTAACACGGGTACACTTAGATATTCGAGCTATTTCCGTTACTGTCAAACTGCGGTCGCCATTTATGAAAGTGAAAAGAAATAAGAATATGTAGTGTTGCGTGTGTACGTACCTTGCTGACATGCTGGCAGAACGCAGGGTTGGCAATCATTTGGCTGAGGAAGTTTAGGTAGGCTGCAATCAGTGCCATGATACCACAACGAATAAACATTGGCATGTTCTCCTCGTTATCTAGAGCCATATCCTGTAGCAGGTCACAAACGTAGTTCAAAAACAGATAACCCAATAAAGACAGGAAATCGCTTAAGCACACCAAGCTACGGAAGTAATTACTGTGTGAGCCTGTGTGTACCTGCAGGGCCAGAGAAAGGCGTATAAGGTCTATGACCACATCCTCATTGGCCAGCTCTATAGTGAGCAGAGCAAGAGCAGTGAAAAGCAGCTCGAAATTCTTCTGCACGTTGTCCTCCTCTTTACAGCCCAGAAAGATATGCCTGTATAACTGCTGGCCATGCTGCAGAGACAGAGATGGGAGGGAAGCAGACAGACAGAACAACATTTGAGCTTCGACTTCTTCTCAGCTAAATTGTTTACAAGTTGTTGACTCCAATACAATCTGCACCTGTATGTCAATGCAACTCCTTGTTTAACTTTGCGAAAGCAACGTAATGATCAGACGGACTGGCATGACGGCACATCTATCGAGTCTTGGATTCAATCCTGAGCTTACCCTCGTCGCCACGGTTCTCTCGTTTCATTCAATTCCGCAGATATATTCCATTAAGTCAACTGGACCCTAAACTGTCCTTTAATGAGCACGTGTATTTGAAAGTAAGGCGCTCCATTGATGTACCGTCGTCTCATTCGGGATGGGTCACCCCCCGCTGGCGTGATGCCACGAAAGTTTCTGGAAAGACTGACCCAAACCAGAAAAAGTAAACGAGTTGAGGAATAGTTATAATTAGTCTTATAACAATTTATAACTTATAAAGTAATATAAAACGTCATATACAGGGATCCCTCGCTACTTTGCGCTTCAATTCATGTGGCTTCAGTGCATTGTGTTTTTTTTTTTAATTTAAAATATTCTGTCCCTTGCTGAAGGGTTGTGTCAGGAAGGGCATCCGGCGTAAAAACCTATGCCAAATTAAACGTGCGAGTCAGATGATTCGCTGTGGTGAAAGCTGAAAGGAAAAGAAGAAGATTCATTGGAAAAAAAAAAAAAGGAAATTATGGAAGAATAGGGGAAAAGTTAAGGAAAATGCCACAAGTTCAGGGTTTTAGATCGTGCGGCAGGTAACCTTTTGTGGATTTGTTATGATGGAGATTCTGAAACTGCAAGGTTGAAATGGACTGCAGTCCGTGTAACATTTATCACCGTAAATAAAATACGTAGCAGTACAGTTATCCCGATGCCCTTATGTTGTGGCCACAGTTCTCGACCACAGCAGATCTGGAAGCGGTCCCGAGACTACAGCGAGAGTCAGGTAGATAGAGAGATGTAAGGAAGGAAAGAACGAAGAGCAAACAATCAAAGAGCAAACTGCGAGAGTAAAAATGACAAATTACTTTCATACTTACTGAAAATGACAGACTTAAATTTATTTTCTCAGGATTTGTGAATTTATTGTATTGCAGGCACCGTTTACACTGTATTCATTTGCTTCAGAAACAAAATGTTTCTATTTATTATGAATTTTGACTGAATATGACAATAAAAAAGGCTGATTGGCTCTGTTCCCTTTTTTTTTTTTTTTTTTACATTTGACTTCTATATAATTACACTGAACACATTATTGAAGTTACATGTATCTGTTGTCCCAAGTTGATATAGCGCAACCTGTTCAGCAAAGTGATTGAAGTTCAGTTAAATTTGCATCATTCATGAGATACAATATGGTGTAATCCATCTCATTTATGATGCAATAGCATCTTCAGATGGCATCAATTAGTGTCTCTACTAAAAATAAAGAATAAAAGTGATTTTCAAATATAATAGCCATTGATGTTGATCATATTTATATAATATGTAATCATTTCTGCACTTCTTTGTTTTTTCTCTCCAATCAACTTTTTAATCACTGGAACGACCCATTTTCCTCAGAATTTCAGAGAGAAGTGTTCTATAACCTGCAGGTACAGCATTTACTGACTTCCTTCCTTAAATAAGGACAATAATTGACACCTTTTTTTCAAAGAATGAATGACGTCACTGACTTCTTCTTCTTCTTTTACTTTCGGCTGCTCCCTTCAGGGGTCGCCACAGCAAATCATCCACCTCCATCTCACCCTGTCCTCTGCATCTTCTTTTCTGACGCCAACGACCTTCATGTCTTCCTTCAGCACATCCAAAAATCTCTTCTTTGGTCTTCCTCGAGGCCTTCTGCCTGGTAATTCCAACCTCAGCATCCTACTGCCAATATACTCACTATCCCTCCTCTGTACATGTCCAAACCATCTCAATCAAGCCTCTCTGACTTTGTCTCCAAAACATCTTACATGGGCTGTCCCTCTGATATACTCATTTCTGATCCTATCCATCCTCGTTACTCCCAAAGAGAACCTCAACATTTTCATCTCCGCTACCTCCAGCTCTGCCTCCTGCCTTTTCCTCAGTGCCACTGTTTCTAAGCCATACAACATCGCTGGCCTCACCACCGTCTTGTACACTTTTCCCTTCATTCTTGCTGACACTCTCCTATCGCACATCACACCGGACACTTTTCTCCAAGCATTCCAGCCTGCCTGCACACGCTTCTTCACCTCTTTTCCACACTCTCCATTGCTCTGGATTGTTGAGCCTAAGTACTTAAAATCCTCCACCTTCGTTATCTCTGCTCCCTGTAACATCACTGTTCCTCCTGGGTCCTTCTCATTCACACACATGTATTCTGATTTTCTGAGGCTAACCTTCATTCCTCTCCTTTCCAGGGCATACCACCACCTCTCTAGATTTTCCTGCACTTGTTCTCTGCTCTCACTACAGATCACAATGTCATCTGCAAACATCATAGTCCATGGAGATTCTTGTCTCACCTCGTCTGTCAGCCTGTCCATCACCATAGCAAACAAGAAGGGGCTCAGAGCTGACCCTTGATGCAGTCCCACCTCCACCTTGAACTCTTCTGTCACACTGACAGCACACCTCACCACTGTCTTACATCTCTCATACATGTCCTGCACCACTCTAACATACTTCTCTGCCACTCCAGACTTCCTCATGCAATACCACAGTTCTTCTCTTGGCACCCTGTCATATGCTTTTTCCAGATCCACAAAGGCACAATGTAGCTCCCTCTGACCTTCTCTGTACTTCTCTATTAACATCCTCAAAGCAAACATTGCATCTGTGGTGCTCTTTCTTGGCATAAAACCAAACTGTTGTTCACAAATGCTGACCTCTGCCCTTAGTCTAGCTTCCACTATTCTTTCCCATAACTTCATCGTATGGCTCATCAACTTTATCCCTCTGTAGTTGCCACAACTCTGCACGTCTCCCTTGTTCTTAAAAATGGGCACCAGCACACTTCTCCTCCACTCCTCCAGCATCTGCTCACTCTCTAGTACCTTGTTGAATGTTCTTGTCAGAAAATCTACTGCTACCTCTCCTAGACACTTCCATACCGCCACATGTATGTCATCAGGACCAACTGCCTTTCCATTCTTCATATTCAATGCCCTACTCACTTCACCCTTACTGATCTTTGCTACATCCTGCTCCTCAATGGTCACCTCTTCTACTCTTTTTTCTCTCATTTTACTCATTCATCAGCTCTTCAAAGTACTCTTTCCATCTTCCCAGCACACTTCTGTCATCAGTCAATACATTTCCCTCTCTGTCCTTTATCAATCTAACTTGCTGCACGTCCTTCCCATCTCTATTTCTCTGCTGTGCCAACCTGTATAGATCATTTTCTCCCTCTTTACTGTCCAACCTATCATACAAGTCATCATACGCCCTCTGTTTGGCCTCAGCCACTGCTACTTTCGCCTTACGCTGTGTCTCCCTGTACTCCTGTTTACTCTCATCGGTCCTCTGAATGTCCCACTTTTTCTTAGCTAACCTCTTCCTTTGTACACACTCCTGCACTTCCTCATTCCACCACCAAGTCTCCTTATCGACTTTCCTTCCAGAGGACACACCAAGTACTCTCCTACCTGTGTCCCTGATCACATTTGCTGTGGTTGTCCAGTCATTTGTAAGCACTTCCTGGCCACCCAAAGCCTGTTTCAACTCCTCCTTGAAGACAACACGACACTCTTCCCTTTTCAACTTCCACCACTTTGTCTTCTGCTCTGCCTTTGCCTTCTTCACCTTCCTCACCATCAGCGTCATCCTGCATACCACCATCCTATGCTGTTTGGCAACACTCTCACCCACTACTACTTTTCAGTCACTGACTTCCTTCAAATTACATCGCCTACACAAGATGTAGTCTACCTGTGTGCTCCTACCTCCGCTTTTATAAGTCACCCTATGCTCCTGTTTCTTCTGGAAGAAAGTATTCACCACAGCCATTTCCATCCTTTTTGCAAAATCTATCAACATCTGTCCTTCTGCGTTCCTGTCCTGGATACCAAACCTGCCCATCACTTCCTGGTCCCCTCTGTTGCCTACACCAACATGTCCATTGAAGTCTGCACCAATGACCACTCTTTCACCTCTGGGGGTACTCTGCATCACTTCATCTAAGTCACTCCAGAATCTCTCCTTCTCTTCTAGCTCACATCCTGCCTGTGGGGCATAAGCACTAACAACATTGAGCATTACACCTTCGATTTCTAACTTGAGACTCATCACTCTGTCTGACACTCTTTTCACTTTTAGAACATTTCTGACAAACTCCTTCTTCAAGATGACTCCTACTCCATTTCTCTTCCCATCCACACCATGATAAAATAGCGTAAACCCTGCTCCTAAGCTTTTAGCTTTGCTACCTTTCCACCTGGTCTCCTGAACACACAGTATGTCCACCTTCCTCCTCTGCATCATGTCAGCCAGCTCTCTACCTTTTCTTTGCATAGTTCCAACATTCAAAGTCCCTACTTTCAGTCCTAGACTCATGCCTTTCCTCTTCTCTCTCTGCCTACGGACACGCCTCCCACCTCTCCTTCTTCAACGTCTTCGACCAACAGTAGTCCAATTTCCATCAGCACCCTGTTGATTGACAGCACTGATGGCGGTCGTTGTTAACCCGGGCCTCGACCGATCCGGTATGGGGTAATACTTCTGATTTGCATCATAAAAGTTTGGCATTGGTTTTACGTCGGATGCCCTTCCTGACACAACCCTCTGCATTTCTCCGGGCTTGGGACCGGCATGAGGGGGAGAGACACTGGTTAGTGCTTCCCCCCACCTCATGGCTGCATTGAATGACGTCACTGACTGAACTCCACAATGCTATTTTTTTGAACACGCCCCTTTCAGTAAGTCGTAGTGTCATATGGCTACACCTCCAGATTATGTTTATTGATACAGGCCGTCAGTTCGTCATCTGCTTTCTGAACCGATGCATAGCCGCCTTCCAGTCTTGTAATTGGACAGTTTAGAATGATATGGTCTGTTTCAATTAATGATTCGATTACACAGAATCAGCAGCATGGAGGTCAGGACTGATGGTTCTGTTGGATTCTATTACTCTACTACACCTGATTGTAAATTATTTTCCATGTGGAAATATCAGTTCTACCAGAAACACTGACTGATCAGGATAGTGATGTCTGACTGATATTATTTTGATCTCAACTGTATAGAAAAGCTGTAATATCTAAAACACCCTTGCGGGACTGAGCTCAGTGTGCACTAAACCCTGAGAGACGGTGTTACACAGCAGCCACACGGCGACTTGAAGCACAGAGCTCAACTGACCTGCCTCTGCCGTGCAGCCACCGGCTCAACTAGCATCACCAAAACAAACACACGCAAAACAACAAAATAAAGACTGGAGATTTTACATCGGGCAGTGGTGGCCTAGTGGTAAAGGTGCAGGATCGCTGATCCAAAGGTTGGGGGTTGAAAAGGCGGAAATCCACCGATTGGTGGAAAATTCTTATCGTCTACTTTTAGCCGGCCAATCACCAGACATGTCGTTTTTGTATTAATTCAACTGCAATTAAAAATTGCACTTTTTTTCTGAGATATGGTGTGGAGGCAGGACTGAAGCTTTCTACAGGGAATCTTGAGGAATTCACGCATACTTTGTCCAGTTCACTCTTTCCTCGCCTGATATAAAATGCATCTTCAGGTCAGGCGAGATGATGTCTGGTACCCCTGCACAGTGGCGGAAACCTAAAGTACAGAAGGTAATAAAACTTCACACTGAACCAGACAGAACCAGACATGGACGGTCTACGAGTACAACCTGAAAGCTCACAGGTTTCATGAAATTCCTGTAAAGCAGGATACTGAGTTCTTTCTTTTATGGGAAATGTGTTCCTCAATGCTGCATTCGAGAGAGACGGTACCAGCTCAGATCTCAGGTGCCTGAACAAGACAGATAAGTAGGCCCGAGTAAATCTCTCATACAGCCCTGAATAGCAACTAAAATAAAACCTGCAGCCATGAGGCTCAGTGCTACCCATCATCCCCAATCCATTTTCCTGTAGTCACTGATCTATTCCATCATGATGTGCAAGGAAGTGTTATTTATGCCTTTTTTTTGTCAGTGCCCATCAGACTATAAAATGTCTCCTCCAGCAGTATCTGTCCTGATCTTACCCAGTCACAACACACATTACCATCAACGACAGACCTGCCTACAAACACAACACTGCACTGTGAGCACAGCTGCGTTTAAAACATGTCTTTACGTCTACAGACATTTCGCCTTTATTGTGTTTGTCATTTACTGCAATTAATGACGCTCCTTTGTTTATAAAATCCGGGAATTTTAATCTATATACTATGCAGATATAAAGCAGATGATCATTTCGTTTTATAAACGTGACCTGATCTGGAAAAATGAGTCTGAACAACTGAAAATTTGAAATTTAGTTCATGGCCCGGCAGAAAGGAGGAGACTGTAAACTTGACAATGACATCATTTGATGAAATGTTTTAAAAACTTGAAGATTTGAAGTTTGTTGGATTACATCAATCACGCTGAAGTAAAACAGAAGGGAAAAAATGTATTTCAAGATTTGGGACCCTTCTGATAAAATATCCTTCAAATGTCCTCAACAATGTATTCAACTTCAATTATCTGGATCAGCTCACAGGGACAGCAGGTACAACAAGAAGTGACGTTACTTCTGACAGGCATCAAACAAACCTTCGCCATCAGAGTCAACATTTTCCGAATCTGACGAAGGCACTGGGCCATCGGAACCAAACTGATAATTCACAAAGTAATCTGCTCACCAGATGCTAAATGCAAGTCATTACAGCTCTCAGTCAGCTAGTGAAGACATTTCGACACAGCATTCAGCCATTACAATAGTAGTATATGCAGCAGTTAGAAAATTAATGATGCAAAATTTCACACTTTTTGATGGACGCTTCGATAATCGAGGCAAATGAACTGGATGCAGCTGTCACTGTTTTACGCGCGATGTAGCGTGTGCTTACAGCTGCACCTATCAGCCTGCTCGTCTGCGGGCCATGTCTGGGGTCACTGGCCAGTAATAAGGCAGGGTTTTTTTGAGGGGCTCTGTTTAGCTTTCTGTCGGAAATAATGCCACGTGATTTTATTTTATATGGGGCCGGTGGCGTAGTGGTTAGGGTGCTGCGCTCATGATCGGGAGGTTGGGAGTTCGAATCCCACTGAGGCCCTCACTGTGCTAAGACCCCTGGGCAAGGACTCAACAACAAATGTGCCTCTGTTCACCCAGCAGTATAAATGGGTACCAGTAAAAATATACTGGGAAGGTAACCTGCGATGGAGTAGTTGAACTCCTGGTCGCTTCACGCTATGGAAACCGGGGATAAGCACCGGCCTGATGAGCCAGGAGGCTCGGTGTAAGCCCCCCCTCCAATATATATATATATATATATATATAAGTGGGGGGTTCCTCTGTGTCATAAGGTAACAGGATGATGGTGAGTCTTGACAATGGAAGCCTGATCAGAACTTGACTCTTTTATGGATATTTGCTGCTCTTTCTTTTCAGGTTTACAGGAAGCATCCTCTGCTAAATGCTCAGATTGATTACATTACATACGTTTCTTGGCCAAAACACTTCAGGAATCAAAGAGAATCTCTCAAATCAGAGGAAAAACAAAAGGAAAAATAAATCGATATTTCAGTCTATTACAACGTAGTCTGGCATCTCCAAAGTGGATTTTGTGACTCATTGGGACGAATCCGGTCAAATATTTCATCATCAAGCCTGATTCATTTATAATAATAACACTTTTATTAGTTTGATTACTTTCTAAACAATTTTACATTGCTGCTACCTTCTCACTTCATGTTACCATAGCAGCAGTGTGTGTGTGTGTGTGTGTGTGTGTGTGTGTGTGTGTGTGTGCGTGTGTGTGTGTGTTGTGACTTACCTTTTTCATGAAAATGGCGTCTTGTTTAGAAATCTTCTCTCGCTTTATTTTCAGAGCTGCAACATTAGGAATTATTCTAAAAAGAAAAGCAGCGATTTGAGCACGCTGACTATACACTCAAGAGTACACACACACACACACACACACACATAGTGATCTCTCACTACTTCATGCTTCAGTTCCTGCGGCTTCAGTGCATTTCGGGTTTTTCAAAAATATTAATCGAAAAAAAATTTAAAAATAAGGACATTAGGAAAAATAGGGAAAAAGTTAAGTAAAATGCTGCAAAACAAGGTCAATTATGCAAAAAACCCAAACAAACAGAAACAAAAAACAACCCAAAACCCCCCAACAAAACTACTTATATTTTTATGTGAGGTGTGCATCTGTGTGTGCACGCGCGTCTGTATGTGTGTGTATTTATATTTTATTTATATCTTATGCATTATTTTTGAATGTTTAATTGTTAATATAAGCATTTATAGAATTGAATATATATTTATTGATATTATATACACATATACATGTACAAATACGTCAGTGGGGGGGGGGTGTCAATCCTACTTCGCAGATTTTGATGGTCGCGTGGGGATCTCGGTCCCAATTAACTTCGGAAAGTGAGGGATCACTGTATCCAAATACACACACACACACACACACACACACACACACACACACACACACACACACACACACACACACACACGTGGCCTGAGTGGATGTATTGAGAACCACACACCGGATGCCGCGGAGTTTGGCCCTGTTGTCGTGGCGATCGATGATGTTGTGTAGGATCTCGAGGACCAGTTGCCGCAGCTCGCTGTCTTCCATCAGAGAGATGGAGCAGAGAGGTTCCAGAAATGGAGCCGGCAGACCCGCATTCATGGTTTTACACTTAAAGCCAGATGTTACCTGCACACGTAAACAAAACATGACTGAAAAATAAAAAATAACTAAAAAAAAAAGCATCAACTAAAACGTAAACCTTATAAAAATGTTCCAAGTATTCAGGTCTATTTTTTTTTCTCCCCCCAAAACATTTCCGCAGAGTTACCTCACCTCTTTTGCTTGATGCTCACGTTTACATTTTCAGCATGTCTGATGTGAGTCATTCAGTAACGCCAAAGTGATACATGGTTACCGATGGAAACGCCAACAACAAAGAAACCCAAGCTAAATCCATACTAATCACTGCGGGGAAATATGCAAATCAGGCCTTTCTGCCAGAGAACAATTAACACATTTTGTGTCCATGACAACAGAAAGCTAAATCAGGGCCAGAGCGGTAAGGTCACTGCAGATGGGCGCAAAACTAAACTGGAACATAAAGCAAGATCCTGAAGAACAAGCTTAAGGAAGAGTCACATGAACACCGCTGTTTTCTTTATCTCTCACTGTCCGTCTCAGCCACACAAACACAAGCAGCCATTCTCGAGCCCTAATGGGTTGACTAACAGCTTTTTGCCGTTCATTATGAGACCCAGCTGCAACTGTGCTTGATCTCTCTCTTTCCCTCCCTCCCACACCCACACACACACACACACACACACACACAGTAGCTGTAATGTTAGAGAGGCAATGCCAGTAGTCCACACCTGCGTCTCATCTGCTTGCCCTTTCTACCCTTCCAATTCAGAAGGACGGATGAATAGGCAGACATATGCACACACACACACACACACACACACACACACACAGACACACACACACACACACACACACAAAACAGACTGCAGATATAATGCACCACCTCCAAAAACACACAGTGACCAAGGCACACCCTGACATGATTTTTCGTGAACGTGTGAATGTGAAAGGCACCATGTACACCATGAGCCAACCCCAGAAAAACAACTTACCATAATGAGAGAACTGAGGAGCATCGTTTGAATCCTCTTAGTACCCTGCGGCCTGAGAGGGATAAAGCAGGAGACACAGAGAAGAGAAAAAAAAAATTCCACTTGCACCAAATTTCAGGACATTTTGAACGGCCAATGAAACACAGAACCTCAAAACACTAATATAAACTTAAGTGTGTATACATAAAGCTGCCAAAACACACAACCACTAAAATGACCACACTAACACCACAGACAAAACCATACACACTCCAGGCACAGGAATACCTGAACGAACACACACACACACACACACACGCACACACACGCACACACACGCACGCACACAGAGCACAATGACAAACATGCGCTTTCACACAAAGACGCAGGACGTCTTACCCAATTTTGACCGTGTCCAGAGAATGACACGGAGTCCCGTATACTGGAACCTTCCCCATGATGAACATCATAACTTCAGCACGCTGATAATCTGGTAGATTGCCTCCAAAGAACCCTGTGCATACATCACCCCAAAGCACGCGCACACAATTCAGAACCATATTCTAATATTCAACCATAATACACACTATTTTTTTTTTTTTTTTTTGGTGATATGAAGTTCACCTGATTTAAAAAAAACAAAAAAAAAAAACAAGAATTGACCTATTGATGGTAAAAATAAAAGTAAAAGGTAAAGGCTAAGATCTGCTGGGATTTCACATCCGAAGCTACTGGATCATCAGGCCGTTACTGATCCCCGCTTTCCATCGCATGAAGCAATTAGGAGTTCAACTCCTGGATACGATGCTTGTCCATCACATTTTACAATCTTCACTGGTATCCATTTATACTACTGGATGGACAGACACATGCCTGGAGTGAAGGACTTGCCCAGGGCTCCCAGCACAGTGGGGGTCTAACAGGCATTCGGACTCATGACCTCCTAATCATGAGCCCAGCACCCTAACCACCACACCACCGGCCCCACTATTGATGATGCAAGGAGTCGAATGTGAAGTATTCAAGGTCAACTCACCAATAGTCTGAATAATGGCGTTCTGGACAACACGTTCCTCGTTCTCTTTGCCGCGGTTAGAGGAGAGACTAGTTCCAGAGTTTCTGCGGGAACTATCGCCACCCAGCTCAAAATCAACACTCATACGGAGGTGCTTGAGCAGGGTGTTAAAAACCTCCAACACTGTCGGACCTTTGGGAACATGAACACGCGCACACACACACACACACACACACACACAGAATCAGGAAGACATTACACTAAAGCACTGCTAAGGCTCATACACTGAATCATACATCTTTATTCCAAATAAACAAAAACAAACAACTAATAACAATAACATGATAAAATAAAACAATAATAAAATTCTAATAACAAGGTCACACCATGTGTTTTCCCTACAATAGCACAGTTCCATGGTATGAATTTCATAATTTAATTCATACCAAATACATATTCAGGTGGATTCTTACACACACACACACTCACACATGCACACACACACACACACACACACACACACACACACACACACACACACACACAGAGAACATTCCTACTGTTTCTGTCTTCAGGGAGTAAATAATTCTACACACATTTGCCACCATAAGAAAAACACATGCATGAAGCCCCTGTGCATGTAGTTACAATGCAGTACAGCTAGGGGGAGACAAGTGGCAGCTACAAAGCAAGAGTTACAGCTCTTCATCCAAAAATAAATAAATAAGATAATTAACAAAAAAAAAAACAAAAAAAAAACATCCTCCACCACCATTTCTGACCTCCAGCCCTGACCCCGATTTCTAAATGTCAAATAAAATGTTAAGTAGATGATATACACTTATATTATAAACAGTAAAGAATGAGAAACTGGGATGTATTTCAGATTACTTGTTATGATTTCGAGATTCTGTATCTCAGATTTTTGTTTTTTTTTTTTTAATTCGAGTTATTTATATCGATCTATTCACTCATTGCTTTGTTTGGTTGTTAACTGCGTAACAGCTCGTGTTGTCTGACTGGTGTCTTTCTTTTTGTATGGCATGTATAGCTGGTCCATAGAGACACAATGCGAATAAGAAGACATTGGCATCTGAGTGACAACCACATTATGTTCACCATTAGAACGGCTAAAAAAATACAAAAAGACAAGCGATAAACAAACAAGGCTTCAGAACCGTGATTAGAAATTCTTTTCGCTATTAAAAGCCTCTTGTGATTCAGACACAAATGTAAATAAACTGCGTTCTCTTCCACAGCCTCAGAAACATGTTCTTGACGAATAAAAGGTCAGTGTTATTCCGAAGCTCTTGAACTCGAAGGAAAACAAATTGCTGAGATACACCATTTATTTTCCCTTTTATAACATAAAAAATACTTTTCTTGTCATGTATCTGTTCATTGTGCAACTGAGTAGGTGAGCTGTCATTATTTTTCAATGAAGCACTTAGATGATAATTAGGCCTGGCAATATACACTTCCGAAACATAATTAGATTTTCCATATACACTCTATATATTTTCATGGAGAGAATTTATCCTTGATGACAGCGTGTGATGTCTCTGGCACTGTTGGTCTAGTTGGTTGGGTCAAGGCTCAGCAACATTAATGTGGCAGTAAAATGAAGCAGCTGTTGGTCTGAATGTACTGAATGAGCAGGTGATGACATCAATGCACTTTTTCTTCACTGATGTCATGGATATAAAATGGGGACTCAAATAATGAAAGAGTGAGTCAGCTGAGTGAGGGCAAAGTAGACCCTGGACAGCTCTCAAGGTAATCGCAGGGCAGAAACACACTGAGAGCAACTCTTCATGACAGTCAGAAATAGTTATTTATTATTCCCATCACCACAGGAAGTCAGAGACATGGCTGGCCTTTCACGACCTACGATAACATAATTGGACTAGTTAGTGTGTATATATATATATATCAGTTATATAGCGTGTTACCCTTGTGTTAAGACGTCGTCTCTGTGATCTTTGTGTTTACACTGTTTTGCAGACTTTTGTAACCCTAAGCAAATATGGTTGGTCAGAAGTGGAAGCCTACTAGCATGGGTGCAAGTCTCATACACAGAGATAAATTAACTATCTGCTCAGATCGGCACAATCTAATGTATATTCGGTTAAGCAAAGAGAGTTGTAATATGAAAACCCGAATCCACAAATTACAGAACAATTACCAATATTTATTATCTTTTAGCAGAATCCTAAGAGTGTATACTTATTTTTATATTAATATTCATTAGGATTTGTACTTGTTCTTTGTATGCATCTCTTGAATAAAGTTAACTTACTTACTTACACAAAAGAAAGAACTCTCCGCTTTGCTGGGAGACTGCATCAGTGCAGGCTGTGTTCTAAACAAGTTCAACAGCACCCTTGCGCACTTAAAAGACCGGAAGTCTGTATAACCCACAGCAAGTACACTACTTTCGGTATTGAGTGCTTCACATATTGTAAGCGTGATTGGCTGTTTTAAGCTTCATGTAAAGTGATTCAGTTTAAATAAGTGACTTATTTGAAATTAATGTTGATATTATTATGAGATACAGTAATGGTATCTATGGATGTATAGTTCAGTATGAGTGTCATATGTCACACGTCATTGTAACAACTTACGTTCGGCCGTCTGGAACCAATTAAAAATGTAAGTTATATATATATATATATATATATACACACATACATACACACACACACACACACACACACACACACACACACACACACACACACACACACACAGTTGGCCTTCTACTTCCAAAACCCTCTGGGTACGAAAACTCCAGGTTACGAAAAACATTTTCCTAAACTTTCGTCCTCTGTTTATGAAAAGCGTCAAACACGCCATTCAAAATTCAAACCATGCGCAAGTTGCTCTCTCATTGGCTGTCTCCCAACATCCTGCCCTGATGGCCTCCCATTGGCCAGGAGGCAGCTGAACTGTACCCATACTTCCTGTGCCCATACTTCCTGTTTGTCACACGTGTGAGAGAGGAGAGTTGAACAGGAATGTTGGCTTGTGAGTTCTTTTTGAGAGATCATTGCAGTGTTATATTTCGATATCCATCATGGACCCGGAAAACACTGAAAAGCGGAAATACAGTGATGGAGGCGATTATTTCGGCATGATATTGAAGCAGAAAGAGCATGAAAACAGTGCTCCGTGGGACAAGACCTCCGATCTCGCAAAGGAAGCAAGTTAATATTGAATCAGAATCTTTCAAACAGGTACTGTAATTCCACTTTAAATACAACATCCCGTCCATTTAAACATTTAAATGGAATTGGTCTGTCTGTTGTGCGTTGCGTGTGGGCGGAGCCTGCATTCGGCAAAACACACCAGAGACAGTTTTGTGTGTGTGTGTGTGAAAGAGAGAGAGAGAGAGAGAGAGAGAGAGACAGACAAACAGTGTGTGTGTGTGTGTGTGTGTGTGTGTGTGTGTGTGTGTGTGTGAGAGAGAGAGAGAGAGAGAGAGAGAGAGATAGAGACAGTGTGTGTGTGTGTCTGTGTGTGTTTGTGTGTGTGTGTGTGTGTGTGAGAGAGAGAGAGAGAGACTGCGTACAGAGTCAGTCAGAGATGAAAGGAGGCTTAACTCTCCTTCAAGAGAGCACTTCTTCTTCTTCTTCTTTTCCTTTCGGCTGTTCCCTTCAGGGGTCGCCACAGCAAATCATCTGCCTCCATCTCTCCCTATCCTCTGCATCTTCTTCTCTTACTCCAACGACCTTCATGTCCGCCTTCACCGCATCCATAAATCTTCTCTTTGGTCTTCCTCTAGGCCTTTTGCCTGGTAGTTCCAACCTCAGCATCCTACTACCAATATACTCACTATCCCTCCTCTTTACATGTCCAAACCATCTCAATCTAGCCTCTCTGACTTTGTCTCCAAAACATCTAACATGTGCTGTCCCTCTGATGTACTCGTTTCTGATCCTATCCATCCTCGTTACTCCCAAAGAGAACCTCAACATTTTCATCTCTGCTACCTCCAACTCTGACTCCTGTTTTTTCCCCAGGGACACTGTTTCTAAACCATACAACATCGCTGGCCTCATCACCGTCTTGTACACTTTTCCCTTCATTCTTGCCGATACTCTCCTATCACACATCACACCGGACACTTTTCCCCATCCATTCCAACCTGCCTGCACGCGCTTCTTTACCTCGTTTCCACACTCTCCATTACTCTGGATTGTTGAGCCTAAGTACTTAAAATCCTCCACCTTCTTTATCTCTGCCCCCTGTAACCTCAAAGTTCCTCTTGGGTCCTTGTCGTTCACACACATGTATTCCGTCTTACTGAGACTAACCTTCAATCCTCATCTGTTTGTTGATAAAGTAAAATACTGCACCAGGGATCAGGATAATGCTTTCATACCACGTCAAGCCTACAATCCTATATTTGTATTAGCTAATTATTTGACTGTTTTAACGATTCATTACTCTCTTTAAATTCTCTCTGCCTGAAGTAGAACAACTAATGATCTAATCAAACCCTGGTGTTAGATCTATTGGAAACTTCCTGTCTATGTAAAGGTAATGACTATTATTATAATACTTTAGTACAATTTCCATAAGCTTTCAAATGTCTAGTAATCATAACATTGACAATATATTGCTCACGCCAAAGATACCAACTTAATAGGACCAAGCATACACCTGCGGACTGCATACAGACACAGACGCACACAATTTTCTGTGAAACAAAAATCAGCACGTCACAGTACTTTCCGCATTGGTAAAGTCTGTTGGGCTTTTCACACCCGAGCCATAGAGGCTCATCAGGCCAGTGCTTATCCCCGGTTTCTGTATCGTGAGGCAACTAGGAGTTCAACTCCTCCTGGATGGGACGTTAGTCCATCACAGGTTATCTTCACAGAATATTTTTACTGGTACTCATTTATACTGCTGGGTGAACAGAGGCACACTTGTGGTTAAGACCTTGCCCAGAGGTCTTGGCACATAGGGGGGTCGAACTGGGATTTGAACTCACAACCTCCCGATCATGAGCTCAGCCCTCTAACCAATCGGGCCACCGGCCCCACACAGTTTCTACATAGCTCACACTTCTTCTTCTTCTTCTTCTTTTCCTTTCGGCTTTTCCCTTCAGGGGTCGCCACAGCGAATCATCTGCCTCCATCTCACCCTATCCTTTGCATCTTCTTCTCTTACACCAACGACCTTCATGTCCTTCACCACATCCATGAATCGTCTCTTTGGTCTTCCTCTAGGCCTTTTGCCTGGTAGTTCCAGCCTCAGCATCCTATTACCAATATACTCACTATCCCTCCTCTGTACATGTCCAAACCATCTCAATCTAGCCTCTCTGACTTTGTCTCCAAAACATCTTACATGTGCTGTCCCTCTGATGTGCTCATTCCTAATCCTATCCATCCTCGTTACTCCCAAAGAGAACCTCAACATTTTCATCTCTGCTACCTCCAACTCTGCCTCCTGTCTTTTCCCCAGGGCCACTGTTTCTAACCCATACAACATCGTTGGCCTCAACACCGTCTTGTACACTTTTCCTTTCATTCTTGCCGATACCCTCCTATCACACATCACACCGGACACTTTTCTCCAACCATTCCAACCTGCCTGTACACGCTTCTTGACCTCTTTTCCACACTCTCCATTGCTCTGGATTGTTGAGCCTAAGTACTTAAAATTCTCCACCTTTCTTATCTCTGCTCCCTGTAATCTCACCATTCCTCTTTGGTCCTTGTCATTCATGCACATGTATTCTGTCTTACTGAGGCTAATCTTCATTCCCCTCCTTTCCAGGGCATACCTCCACCTCTCTAGATTTTCCTGCACTTGTTCTCTGCTCTCACTACAGATCACGATGTCATCTGCAAACATCATAGTCCATGGGGAATCTTGTCTAACCTCGTCTGTCAGCCTGTCCATCACCATAGCAAACAAGAAGGGGCTGAGAGCTGACCCTTGATGCAGTCCCACCTCCACCTTGAACTCTTCTGTCACACCGACAGCACACCTCACCACTGTCTTACATCTCTCATACATGTCCTGCACCACTCTAACATACTTCTCTGCCACTCCAGACTTCCTCATGAAATACCACAGTTCTTCTCTCGGCACCCTGTCATATGCTTTCTCCAGATCCACAAAGGCACAATGCAGCTCCCTCTGACCTTCTCTGTACTTCTCCATTAACATCCTCAAGGCAAACATTGCATCTGTGGTGCTCTTTCTTGGCATGAAACCAAACTGTTGTTCACAAATGCTGACTTCTGCCCTTAGTCTAGCTTCCACTATTCTTTCCCATAACTTCATCGTATGGCTCATCAACTTTATCCCTCTGTAGTTGCCACAACTCTGCACGTCTCCCTTGTTCTTAAAAATGGGCACCAGCACACTTCTCCTCCATTCCTCTGGCATCCTCTCACTCTCTAAGACCTTGTTAAATGTTCTTGTCAGAAAATCTACCGCTACCTCTACTAGACACTTCCATACCTCCACATGTATGTCATCAGGACCAACTGCCTTTCCATTCTTCATCATATTCAATGCCCTACTCACTTCACCCTTACTAATCTTTGCTACTTCCTGGTCCTCAACAGTCACCTCTTCTACTCTTTTTTCTCTCTCATTTTCCTCATTCATCAGCTCTTCAAAGTACTCTTTCCATCTTCCCAGCACACTTCTGTCATCAGTCAATACATTTCCCTCTCTGTCCTTTATCAATCTAACTTGCTGCACGCCCTTCCCATCTCTATTTCTCTGCTGTGCCAACCTGTATAAATCATTTTCTCCCTCCTTACTTTCCAACCGAGCATACAAGTCATCAAACGCTCTGTTTGGCCTTTGACACTGCTACCTTTGCCTTACGCTGTGTCTCCCTGTACTCCTGTTTACTCTCTTCGGTTTTCTCAATGTCCCACTTCTTCTTAGCTAATCTCTTCCTTTGTACACACTCCTGCACTTCCTCATTCCACCACCAAGTCTCCTTATCTACTTTCCTTCCAGATGACACACCAAGTATTCTCCTACCTGTCTCCCTGATCACATTAGCTGTAGTTGTCCAGTCATCTGGAAGCACTTCCTGACCACCCAAAGCCTGTTTCAACTCCTCCTTGAAGACAACCCGACACCCTTCCTTTTTCAACTTCCACCACTTTGTCTTCTGCTCTGCCTTTGCCTTCTTCACCTTCTTCACCATCAGTATCATCCTGCACACCACCATCCTATGCTGTTTGGCAACACACTCACCCGCTATTACTTTGCAGTCACTGACTTCCTTTAAATTACATCGCCTGCAAAAGATGTAGTCTACCTGTGTGCTCCTACCTCCACTTTTATAAGTCACCCTATGCTCCTCTCTCTTCTGGAAGAAAGTATTCACCACAGCCATTTCCATCCTTTTTGCAAAATCTACCAACATCTGTCCTTCATGCTCCTGTCCTGGATACCAAACCTACCCATCACTTCCTCGTCCCCTCTGTTTCCTGCACCAACATGTCCATTGAAGTCTGCCCCAATGACCACTCTTTCACCTCTGGGGGTACTCTGCATCACTTCATCTAACTCCCTCCAGAATCTCTCCTTCTCTTCTCGCTCACATCCTGTCTGTGGGGCATAAGCACTAACAACATTGACCATCACACCTTTAATTTCTAACTTGAGACTCATCACTCTGTCTGACACTCTTTTCACTTCTAGAACATTCCTGGCAAACTCCTCCTTCAAGATGACTCCGACTCCATTTCTCTTCCCATCCACACCGTGATAAAAGAGCTTAAACCCTGCTCCTATGCTTCTAGCCTTGCGACCTTTCCACCTGGTCTCCTGAACACACAGTATGTCCACCTTCCTCCTCTGCATCATGTCAGCCAGCTCTCTACCTTTTCCTGTCATAGTTCCAACATTCAAAGTCCCTACTTTCAGTCCTAGACTCATGCCTTTCCTCTTCTCTCTCTGGCAACGGACACGCCTCCCGCCTCTCCTTCTTCGACGTCTTCGACCAACAGTAGTCCAATTTCCATCAGCACCCTGTTGGTTGACGGCACTGATGGCGGTCGTTGTTAACCCGGGCCTTGACCGATCCGGTATGTGATTCTTTCTTGTGATTCGCATAGTTTATTTGGCATTTGTTTTACGCCGGATGCCCTTCCTGACGCAACCCTCTGCATTTATCCGGGCTTGGAACCGGCGTGAGGGAGAGACACTGGTTTGTGCCCCCCCCTCACGGCTGCATTTTCTACATAGCTCACACAAAAGGTTTTTTCCTTTTAATATGGAGAAACCACTAAATGGTGATGCAAAGCGCAATTTACCCAAAGGTGTCATTATTAAGCAACATGTTTACAAATATTAAAGCAATGTAAATATTTCTAAATAATTTTCACACAGTAAAAGTAGATATAAAGGCCCCTTCGGTGACTTTGCCTTTCTTGCGGATTGCCATAGGCAATGAGAACTTCTGCATTCTTCTGAAAGATAACCCCCTCAGTAGGATTTAGATGATGAAGAGAGCTGTGTTGCATTGCCATTGTCCTTTAAGAAGACAAATGGACCCATACCAAGTAAGCAAAAATGTACTTTTTTTTCTTGGTGTCCACCAAAGATGCACTTCGTTCCCCTTCAGTCTCAGAATCGTTTTGAATCTACCTCCTTGTCCACATCAGGTTCAAAAGCAGTTGAAAACCATTTCTGCCAAGTTCTTGTTTTTGCATAATCGATTCTGCAGAACCAATCTTGTACTTGCAGCGGGTGTGGAGCACCAGACTAGAACCAAACCTACTGAGTATGTGCATGTGCAGAGTGTTCGTCTTTATTAAATCAAGGGGAAAAGGCATGCAAAACTACACACACAAAAAAAAAAAAAAAAAAACAAGCAGAAGATGACTGACCGACACGGTGGTCATTTTTCTGTCCAGCACCCACTTAATACACAGAGTGTTTATGCACCTTGTTGGTGCAGTATATACTGTGCTGTATTACATTATACACAGCCATCCATGACAGTGACCATGACTGTCAATCACAGTGATCAACAGCCAATCTGTGAGCTCATCTGTCCAAAAGCGGTGGATATTATCTTTCCCAAGTGTGTTAGGTTGCCTCCAAATGTACATGCGCAGCAGTTCATAAAGAAGCAGGCAGCATGTGCATGCCTACACCCTTCCCTGATTGGTGGTGATCATATGTGATATGGGGCAACTCTGTTAGCGGAATGATAAGTACTGTTTCAACTATAAATATGGGGCAGCTGTGGCCTAATGGTCAGAGAAGCATGGTTTCGGATTTAAAGGTCTATCTGAACCGGCAGGGAAAAATGTGTGGCAGTGTTTAAGTGGGCACCTTCCTTTCCTACACCTTTATTGCTGAGGTGCCCTTGAGCAAGGCACCTAGCCCAAACTACTCTCTGGCTTCTCCAAATGTCTGGTGGCCCATTGCTCTGAGTATGTGTGTGCTCACTTTGAATAGGTTGAATGCAGAGGCAGTAATTTCCCTTGGAGGATTGAAATGGTACATAAAAAAAATGAATAATAAATGACAAATAAATAAATAATCTCTGGTGACTGCACCTTTAATGAAGCTTCAGTTTTATTGTCGATCTGACTCTAGCCACTCTTGCTCTTCCTCCCTGATAAAGTCCTTGAGACTGAAGCTGCTGCCATCTTTTTCCCCAATAACAAACCCATTTTTATTTATCCTCTTGGCATCTTGAGTTTAAAAATCCTGGAAGCACCTGCACTTGTTATCTCTCTCCAATCTTTAATTCAGGTCACTCCGTTAATTGGTCATCTGTTCATTTGGAATACTAATCAATCATTTGGGAATCGGCGCTAATTAAACTGCACATCAATACTCATTGGTGTAAAATAAGCAGATCGCTATCTTACTACAAAACACAGCATATAGAACCTGAGAAGAACTCTATTGGCTGAGCATCTGTTTAACCTACCCAACCAGAGATTAGGTGGCAGGCAGGGAGGATTGAGAAACGTGTAAGCATTTACAATTTTAGAAGGAGTGAGGCCTGCAAGAGAAAAGTATGAAAGAGAAAGAAGGGGAACATAAGGAAGGCAAAAAGAGAAAATGGACAAAGGGAGAAACAGAAGAAAACAGAAATACAACAGAGAGGCAGAACACAATGAGTGAAATGGACTTGGATTAGTTAGCAGAGACATGTAAATCATACTCATCAGTTCAGACAGGAGCAATGACAAACACAGAGCAGAAGACAAAAGAACAATGAACACATGACAGGAAGAGTAAAAGGAAACCAACTTACGAACAAGAACGCGTGTGATGTTTCATTCAAACGGAGGTTCAATACACAAGCCATAATCAAACCCGGACGACTCAGATTGTCATGTTACATCAGTGTTTCTCTCTCATTCGAGCACACGCGCACGCACACACACACACACACACACACACACACACACACACACACACACACACACACACACTTCTTACCAACAGAGCCTTTAGCCGCTATGGCGACGGTCTCCAGCAGCACTTGGACGATACCTGCTCGCACCCGCGGCGTATTCTTACTGTGTGTATCCAGATGGTTCAAAACCTGCTGGATCACATGATGTGAGTGCTGAGCCTGAAAAGACAAACACACAACTTATTTGTTGATTTTTTTTTAATTTGAAAAGCAAACATTCACTGATACTGAACATTCCTGAAATGCATTGATGTGCACATCACACACACACACACACACACACACACACACACACACACACACACACAGACACACACACACCCACACACACACACACACACACACACACACACACACACACACACACACATAATGAACTGATTTCCTCTTGTCGTTAAAAGAGTATGTTGAACACCTGGGATCACTCAAGAAAATGAAAGATAAGATGAAGTGGAACACAAAGAGACAGGATTGTGCGTGTGTGTGTGCGTGAGAGAGAAATACCCTAAAGGGGACACTGATGGTTTCTATGAAATAAGACTGAATTTTTCTTTTAAAAGAAACACAAAAAATAATAAAATAAACAAATAGAGCAGTGCTCCTCAATTATTTTCTGTGGTGCCCCCTAGGGACAAAAACAAAACAAAACCATTTCACGCCCCACCCGCGAGCGACTATAAATAGTATTATTTGTCTAGAAAATGTTTATTAGTACACCTCTGCATGACATTGTATCTTTATTAACATTAAAAACAAAAAAAATAAATATAATTCAACTTACAATAAAGAAAAACTTCATTAACACTGTTTTTAATCTGTAATAAAAAAATATTGAAAGTGCACCAATGTGCCTGAAAAAAAAAAAATACATCCTTATTTAAACTCACTCAACTTATTTATGTGTTAATATAAATAATAATAGGTCTCTCTCCACCTTTCTCTTCATTCCTGTTAGAAATTTTTCTGTGTTGTTTCTTGAGGGGCTGTTTATTGCACTTCATATCGTTTGCTAGTGCGAAAAACCACTACACTATAGCATGACAATGAGAGCACCAATGCCTACTAGTGGTGTGGAGGTGCAGTTACACTTAATTCCCGTACACAATTCCAGAAAAGTATGTTCCCCAGGGTCATAACCCCCCCAGCATCACACCGCGCCCCCCTGGCATCATACGGCGTGCCCCACTATTTGAGAAGCACCGATATAGAGAGGATAGAATTTGAGTTATTGAGGTTAATGTTAGATTGCTGTGTACAATTATATAACTGGATTAATATTTATCACAGTAGAAGCATAATGAGAGACACCTATGAGTATGTGTACCAGTGTGTGTGTGTGTGTGTGTGTGTGTGTGTGTGTGTGTGTGTGTGTGTGTTACCTGTATGGAGTACATTATGATTCTGAAGCAGGACACAGCAAACTCATTTGGATCCCACAAATGATGATTGTCCAAATGTCTGGATAAGAAACAAAATGAGAGAAAAAAAGTGAAAATGAAATTATTTTTGGCTCAATAATGGGCAATACATAAAGCTTTAGGCTTTGAATTTACTTTATATTTGATTTGATACGATTCTCTGTAATGACCAGATGAATCATTTCAGTAGATGTGGGTTTTTCTCTTCAGAGTTTCACTGCATCTCTAGTTTTTCTTTGTTCAGAATGTTCTACAGCAGCTCTGAGACCTGATCATGCCAGCCTGAACATTATAAATAGTGTGTGTGTGTGTGTGTGTGTGTGTGTGTAAAAGCACAGTTTTTCATTCACATGTTTCTGTGCTCAGAAGGATTAAATGGTCTTTTAATTAGAATCCCTCTCATCAAGCAGGCCGAGAGTCGCAGCACTCGCATGCACTTTCACAATGTTGCCAGAAGGAACCGCTGAGTGATGGTTTTAATGAGGTGGCAACACGAATCCACCACAGATACTCTTTCATTATTTCAGTCATTGTATAGGTCAGTTTATCTTAATTAGGGTTGCGGGGAGGTGGAGCCCATATCAGCCAACTCTGGGTGAGGGCGTTATATATCCTGAACAGCATTACAGGGCCAACATTCATGTAACCGCTCATCCTCACACCGAGCGATTTGGAACAGCCAATTAGCCTACTGTGCATGATTCTGGATTGTGGGAGGAAACCAGAGCACCTAAAGCAAACTCCACACAATCGAACCCAGGCTTTCTTGCTGTGTGTTAATATTTCTCCTTATTCAGTATTGAAATCATGATTCCACATAAACACCAAATCAACACTACACCCAGGACTGGTGTGTTCCAATGGAGCGGCCGTGGCTCTCAAACCAGCAGAAAACGTCTGGCGACAGGGAAAGTGAGCACCTGCTCTTCCTGCACCTTCACAACTGAGGGTACTGAACTCCCAACTGCTCTCCATGCTCTGCAATGTGGTTGCCCAAGTGTGTGTGCGTGTGCGTGCGTGCGTGTGTGTGTGTGGGTGTGTTCACTCTCAAGGAGATAAATACAGAGCCAAGGGAAGTGTTCTTGAGGCCATGAATTAAAATATCCCACTTTATGACATGCTACATTTCCCTGATGTTGTTTGCACCTAGAATGAAATAATAAACAACACATTCTATTGTTTATTTAAAGGGTAGCTGTAGCGAATTAATGTTACTGGCGATTTTAAACAATCACGTATACATCAGCGGTTCCTTCCGGCAACTTCAGTCCATGCCTGATTTTAAAGTGTGTTAGGCATACTCGAAGACATGTTACCTTTCTGATTGGCTGTTCCAGCCTGGTAGTGACGCAATCTCGTTGGCTGGGCTGCGTCACTGACCCTGTGCATCATAACACATCATCAGCCAGTGCTGAGCTGCACAAACGTCAAGTGCAGAAATTGTGGAAAACATTTTTTGTTGTTGTTTTTAACCCAACTTCCGATGACAGGAGAGCCGAGCTGGCGAAACATGAGCTGCATCAGCCATTTTGGATTTATCGTCACATTCATCTCTGGCAGCATTTATAATCTCAGAGTCACTAGAATGTGATGCCCCACTGTCTCCACAAGAGACTCCTCCCTCTCTGGTGCAAATAGGGAACCATTTACACCCATTTCGTCCAAATTTCCATCATTGCTTCTTGAATACTTTTTATTTTTTAAATCATCTAAAATGTCTGCCTCGGAATAGATCTGCTTGTATACTCGCGCTGGAAAATCCCACCCAAAGAGTTGATGTCACTTCTGGAGAAAATATCTGCTAATCTTTTGTTTAGCCCCCCCACTCATAATCCATGGGGTAAAATAACCTGTTTTGCACTCCTTTGTGTCGTTTAGGTTGAAATCAGCTCCGTATCACTTTAACATGTTACATGCGCACAAATGATGCTGTAAGGATCAGTACGAGTTCTCTTTAATGGGAAATCATTTATTAAATTTATAATAATTCCCTCCATCATTACAGTTTTCATTCACATTCTTCACATTGTATTTCCCCATTCTTTCCTCTTTTTACTTCCTTCCATCATCTCTTTTTACTCTTTTGCCTGCCTGTAGTCGCCATGGTGACGTCAATCTGCCCCCAATGTGAGCTATTTTTAGAATGCCTGGAAGAAAGCCTCCTCAATCCTCTCTCTCCCCCTCTACCCCCCCTCTCTCTCCCTCTCTCTCTCCCCATCACTTTTATTCTCTATCAAAGATACAGATCTGTCCCTAAAGATTAAACCACTCTTCTTTCTGTGCACTTCAAAACCTTCCTCTTGATACACACTATCAATCAATCTCTCTCTCTCTCTCTCTCTCTCTCATACACACACACACACACACACACACACACACACACACACACACACACCAAAGCTCAAACGCTTGAGCTGAACAAGCTGTTCACATACACACCTTGCTGTGAAGATGCTAAACAGAAATTACCATATAAACAGAGAGGCACAAACCAAACTCGTAGTGAAATGAATTCAGAAGAAGGCGTCCGGAACATTACAGAATTTGTTAAAAAGGAAATGTGTGTAATGTGCCAGAGAGGCTGAATGCACAGTGCTTTGATATTCACTTCTACAAATCATCCCGCTCGGTCCTAACTGGCCAATAACTAAGCGGAGACAAAAGCATCTCATTAGCGAGCCTTGACAGCACACACAGAGCACAATAGCTTTGCCATTATCTATCAGATCCCAGTGTTAAGTCCCTGATGGAAGAAGTGTCTTGTCAGTCACAGAACTGCTAACAATGCTATAGATCTCAAACAACAGTGAAAACAAATGGGTCTACTGTTGCAAAAAAAAAAAAAAAAAAAAAAAAAAAAAAATGGTAGGACAATTCATACTACAGACATATTACATTTGGTGTACATGCCTGGTACCACCCACCTATCCAAGGTCAGGCAACCACCTATACATGGGACACTACACATGTACAACTGGCAATTTCTCTGAGACCTGAGGTAGTCCGTGCAGGTACTTTGCTTTGGTAAGTGTGTGCTGCAGTCAACTGAGGTGCAGTTTAATGTGTTCAGTGCTTGTGCAAGATTAAGGTGAGCGATCTCCTTTATTATGTGAGGGATACAAATATAAAGAATAAACAGGGTGTTTTTAGTCTCAGCAATAATTCAAAAATGTTCTGCAGGGGTCCATACGGTCACACCAAATGGACCAGATCATAATAGTTCACAAAGTTGACTGCTGTGACCTTGAAACACGGTCAAGGTGGACCATACACAATCCCAACTCAGACCTTCCTGAGGGGAACCCATCCACCAAATTGTCAACAATTCATGCCAAGTTATTGCACTAACAAGCCTTGACAAGCCAAATATTTATTTAGATTAATTATAAATTATTTATTTATAAAAGTGGCACTGTGAACTTGAAGGAAGGTCAAGGTAACCCATATACAAGCCCACCATATTTGCCTCGAAGGCGATCCCTATACCAAGTTTGGTGATCCTATGTAATTTCTGTATGAAGTTATTGCACGAACAATTGGTGAACACGGATGGATGGAGGGAACACATTCTGCTTTGCTTACCTTCAGCAAAGGCTGGGGCTAATAACAAGAAGAAAACCAGTCAATAAGTATGATGGCTACATTCAAGACTCGCACCATGACTAGTTGTCAGTCTACGAGCCATAGTTTTGCAAATCCGCATTTTGTTTAAGACAAAAAAAGATTCAGAAACCCATCCTCAGAGTAATGCGGCTACCTGATTCAGCAGCTGAATGTTAAAAGGTTAGCAGTAAAGAAGATCAAATTCGGATTAAAATGTTATTTATAGCCACAAGGTGTAAAATCCAAAGTGGGACAGCGCTACCTTGCTGAAAGGAAAACAGGATTGGGGCATGAAGTCTTTGACTTTCCAGCAGTAAAAACTCAACTAAGTGAAAAAAACAGTAATACAGACACAGTTACCTTACAGAACAGCATATAGAAAGACTGATCCTTAGGTCTCTCTTAATTGAACTCAATTGAACATGTCATGATTTTTATAGCAACGCAAACACAAAAATGTTTATTTTACAAAGAAAATGTGACCTGCTGTAGCACAATATTGCTTAATTAGGAAATTTGAGAAACCAATATGTCAGGGGTCAGGAACCTTTTTGACTAAGAGAGCCAAAAAATAAAAAAAAATCAATCAAAATCTAATCCTCTGAGAGCCAAATATATTTTTTAATACTGAGACCAACAATTTTAAAGTATAATAAGACTCTGGATTTATTTTAAACAACATTGTTATAACAAAGTTATTTATTAATAAGAAAAGTACTTCTTACTATTAATGCGACTCTGGTGCTGCATACTTTAACTGATAGCTTTGTAGTCTGGTTGATTCGTGCTGAGGTTCAGCTTCATGCAGGCATTTAGACTTCCATCTATTAAACGTGACCACAGGTTGGTCTTGATGCTTTTCAGGTGTGAGGAGGACTGCTCGCGTGCGCATGTGGAGCCAAACATGGTGAATACAACAGGATTCACACTGCAGTGTTTATGTGACAGGAAGCGCGTCTCAAGTTTTGGCAATCAGCTGGCCTGCGGGTTGAAGTTTTTCATTCTGTCCATTTGTGGTTTGCTCGTCAGCTCTGTTTGGCTTCTTGCACATGGGCTGATCAAAACGAGGAAAATTCACCTCTTTACCCAAAAACAACTCGCACAGGCTGTTGCATATAATCCAATAAAATTAGAGTTTCAAAGTATCGGCCACGCCCACACACTAGAGTACGGAAAGGATTGGCTCTCTGCTGCGCACCATAGCAAGAAGTGGCATTGAAAATAGATGTATAGATTGCAATGTGATATTTATTTATGTTTATGTTTTATTTGATGGCTTTTTTCTGTATTTTTATTTAAAAAGACAGCGAAATTACGTATCAGTTATTCTGTTAAGAAAGGCCACCTGATTTGTCTGAGAGCCAAATGCAGTCATCAAAAGAGCCATAGGTTCCTGACCCCTGCAATAGGTGCTATGTGACTGCTGTCAAGAAGCAGCCCGTGACAAGAAGGATTGTTAGATCGTCGGAGGAGGCCATGGAGGAGCTCCAATTCACGTTTCAAATGCCAGATTGGCCCACTCTCTATAAGCCACACAATGATGATTGATGGCTTTCCTGAGTCCATTTTGCACTACATTAATTTCTGCAGCAACACCATTGTCACAGCTGAGATGGTCTGTTTTTGCCCAAATAACAAGCCATGAGTGACTAGACATTAAATCCCTCCTCAAAGATAAGAAGAGGGCATGAGGGCTGACAACAGAGAGGAGGTGAGAACAATCCAAAGATCACTAAGAATCAAAATCAGAGAGGCAAAGGACAATTACAGGAGAAAGCTGAAGTGGAAACTCCAGCAGAACATCATGAGAGAGGTTTGGAGTTGTAATGAAGACCACCACTGCTTTCAGGCCATCCATCAGCAGAGGTGCTGAAGGTGATGAGGACAGGACAACGAGCTGACTATGTTCTTTCACCAATTCGACACTGCACCTACTGCACACCACCCCTACCTCATAAGGCCCGAACCCCCCACCACACCACTCTCTCTCTCTCTTGTCAATGATAGCAACATTACCCAATTGTAAGCATCTGGGTCCTCATAATGCAGAAGGAGGTGCAGACAGTTCTTTGCTTTGAGAGTGTTATATTAAGGTCTCACACTGCCAGTTGATAAGTACAAATTATGGCGGGACTCCCATGACCATTCCGGCAGGGAAAGAGAGGGAGAGGGAGAGGGGGAGAGAGCGAGAGAGAGAGAGAGAGAGAGGGAGGGAGAGAGAGAGAGAGAGAGATCATAGCATTGTTCAGGGAGATTGCAAGATCCTGATGTGGGGATGAGTCAGTTGGGATGAACAGCAATTCAGTCTTGTTGGGATTAATCTTCAGTAGGTGAGCTGCCATCTGAAGCTTAATTTGATAACAGTGATGCATAGGTGGCAGTCGCTGTTCCATGTACAGTTTTACCTCCAAGGACATTTCCAGTAACATCCAGTGAGCCAATCCTGCTTCACGGGGAAACTGATCCAGTGCTTCACCCATAATAACTAACAACATGACTAAACTGTGTGTGAATGGAAGGCACACCCTCCCAGTTCGCAAGGCAATGCCCCGTCTCATGTAATTCAACAGAAGGGTACAGAACACTTACCAGATAGTGCAGGTTAATGTGTACAAAAAACAAACAAACCAAAAAAAAAAAAAAAAAGCACTCTTCACATACCATAGTTCTGGCTTTAAGACTCAGTGGCCTTACACTACTACGTGACAACATGAGCAGCAGATTGAAACGGATGGAGGGTTAAATCTGTATGTGAATTAAAAATAAAAGCAATTAACAAACTAAATATGAGTAACCTGATTACCGTATTTTCCGGACTATACGGTGCTCTGGAGTACAAGTCGCATTGGCCAAAAAATGCATAATAAAGAAGAAAAAAACATATACAAGTCTCAAACTCATGGAAACTGTCTACCTTGCTTTGGAAATCTGCTGGCAGTTTATGTGACGTTGTTGTCCTCGCTCTGATAGAGAGGCGGTTGCGTTGCATGAAGCGGTAACACCAAGAAGGTCCTCACGCAAAGTTATTTCTATTCATGTCCTTGAAAACTACCTGGACATGGAGACACAACTGCACTGTTGACAAGCCCCTCCCTGAGGCACGTTGCTCAAGCACCCATGTGCAAGCTTGTTCCTCTAGCTGTGGCCATCGAGCTTTCAGCCCGCGATTAGCTTTTCATGTTTTCTTCATTGCAGTAATAATAATCTCCGCTTTTCTCCAGTCCATCACATGTTTCTCGTTCACTCCAAACTTTCTTTCTGCTGCTCAATTACCATTTACTGTTGCATATTTCACTACTTGCAGCTTGTAATCTGTAGAATAGGATTTTCTTTTTGGGGTCATTTCTTCAGTGGTGGATGAGAAGGTACTGGTACCCAAGTCTAGAGTGCCCTCTTGAGGTTTTGAGTGTAAAAATAACAAACATGTGAAATTATGTGTTATCATTATGACGAACAGAATTATATGTAATAATTTCACATATAATTTGCTTTGGAGTACAGTGGAGCCTCGGTACTTGAACTTAATCCATACAAGGGGGCTGTTTGGATTCCGATTTGCTCAAAATCCGAATCCACTTTTCCCATTGCAAATAATGTAAATGGTCTTCATCTGTTCTGTCGTCTTTTGAACAGAAGTTAACAGTACCGTAACTCATACCATAAGTCCGCAAATCAAGTGAAAAAAATTATTGAATAGAGTACACTATGTTATGGTCTGCGTTCTGAGAGACTCTGGTTTTGGCTGTGCGCTCTCGCTCTTTCTCTCTCTGTGTGCGTTGAAGTCACACGCGGGTGGAGCGCTAAACACACACACACACACACCCGATTCCACTTAATAATTGGCTATAAAGACCAGCAGAGTGCTTATCCTGGTACTAGAAGATTGTCCCTCTTCCCCGTGATCTCTCTGCCTCTCAGCTCCATGCTCCACCAGTTCCGCTTTAGTTTAATTTCCGCGTTTCTCCGCCTCTCTAACAGTGACAACTATTTACCCATGCTCTAGTGCCTTCCCTGTGAACAATAAAGCGCACCTGTTTTTATCACATTCTGTCTCCTGCATTTTTAGAGATGAACAACATGCATTTCAACGTGCAACTCTTTGGTGAGCGACCATAACACACTAAAATAAAAACCACAGGATAATTAAAGCATAAGAACAATAAAGATAAGAACTTTAAGCTTTGTGGTGGTGAGCAATTGGCATACGTAAATGTTGGAGAGGAAGAGAAGAAGCGGATTCCCTTCCATAACCGCTTCACGTAAATCAGCCAAAGGTGTTTTTTCCTCTTGCTACCACTTTTACATGGATGACTCTTCTTCAGGATGTTCCTCTCTTTCCTTGAAGAACATTTCTAACGTGGCTTGTTTCTACCTTATTTTCAAAACCTTATGGAAGTGGCTCATGACCTCATTGTTAAAGATGTTCACAGTGCTGCTAGCGCTTTAGCTTAGCTTTAGTGCTTTAGCGCTAGTTTAAGCTTTATGAGGGTGATATATGGTGTCAACAACTTCCGGACTTCCCCAGAACAGCGCGCTTTATCAGGGTGATGCATAGTATCAACAACTTCTGGAAGTTGTGCACTTTTCCTCCCTCCCGGTCTTATTTTTTCTCACGTGTTTCTCGAGTTCGACTTCCGTTTTTTGTTTGATTTTTGGAACGAAAAAAAAAAAAAAAAAAAACATGATTTTTTTTTTTTTGTTTGAATTCCGATTTGTTCGAACTCTAGAGCGTTTGGATTCCGAGGCTCCACTGTATAAGTCCCATCTTCCACCAAAGTATGAAAAAAGTATGACTTATAGTCTGGAAAATACGGTATTATCTCCTCTGGCTGCAAATGTCCTGAAATTGCTTCCGCAATGTGATTTAATAGAAACTCGTTTTTAAATAATGAATAGCAAAAATGTCACCCAACTCCAAAATATCTTCCTTCAGTTCTTGGACAGACTTGTACATCCTAACGGTTTCCTAACCCTGGAGTCTTACACCTAAAGAACTGAAGGAAGAGAGTCCTGGTAACGCCACGCTGAAGGAATAAACTTACTGGAGCTGTGCATTATTTCTTATATTTTAGCAGTAGATCCATAAGTGTATTGAAAGGATTATAAACCAGCAGGTTCCATATTACCATCATGTTTTCTGCACATAGCTATTGTTTATGCTTGATTGTAAACGTTTACAGAGGCAGTACAATATAAGCACCATTGTTCATGCACTCACATGTGTCCTGTATGCACATTAAAAAAATAAATACAATTTTTAAAAATCAAGGAAGAAAAACTCTAGTGACTAATAAAGAATATGCAGAACACCGGTACACAAACACAGTGGTTTTACTTCTTCTCTCATGTGGAATTCAGTGCTAATTGCAAAGCATGGTCCAAAAAAAAAAAAAAAAAAAAAAAAAAACTCACCACTCAACCACTCAACTAACTTTGTTGGATCACCTTAATTTATATATATATATATATATATATATATACACACACACACACACACACACACACACACACATACATATTATATATATATATATATATATATATATATATATATATTTCTTCTGTATATATATATATATATATATATATATATATATATATATATATATATATATATATTTCTTCTGTAATCACCTGAAGAGAGGGGATGGTTTCACCACCCCTCGAAACAGATCTGTAGTGATAAATGGAGTTTCAATAGAAAGCCTTTGTCCTGTCCTTTTGTGTATATATATATATATATATGGTTCAGGAATCGAACCAACAATCCTTACGTCCTAAATGCACTTCTTTAGCCATTAAGCTACAAATAATCCACCCAAATAAAAGTAAAGGAATTATCTTTGATTACAGAGAATAATCACCATGGCATTGTTTCAAAAACTTGAACATCACAACATTAATTTCTACCCAAAATGGAACGGTGATTCTTTGCTGTAATCAAAGCTAAAGGGACTTTAATTTTGATTAGGCAGTGTGTAAATTGGTTATGGGGCGATCACACTGGAGGTGTAATAGAAAACGATTCACACAATTGACAATAAAATTTCCACAAATGTCACAAATTGTGGTTCTAGCGTACTGTGGTCTGGAACTCAAGTCCGGAAAAAAGTTTGAAGCGGAAATTTGAGACTTGCTGGCATCTGCCAAATTCTACATATTTTGTCAATCATTCATATTTTATTCACACTTTGTTCACAATAATAATTCACAAACATTTTGGGGGAGAGGGGGACGACCAATTTACGACAGGAGACACCCCCCCCCCACACACACACACAAAAAAAACCCAAAACAAACAAAAAAAAAACATGCAAAACGGATCACAAAGTCGGTTACTCACAAGTCAGTCACAAAACTTTCCTGTGAGTTTTGCATGATATACGTATTTAGTCCACAAAATATCCGCTTGCATACGGAGTCGCAAAACACCGACAGAATTTCGAAAAAAAATAAATAAGTTTGTGTTACTAGCTTTTATATCGCGCCTCTAATGGGATTTCCCCCCTCGACATGCCAAACCAGTTCAGAATGCCTGTGTCACCATCTCACGCATAGTGCTAGATGCAAATTCAATCCAGGCTTAACCATGCACCCTTAAACATGCACCGGGAAAGTTAGCAAAATAATTTCTTCTACAAGGCTCACCAACAATGAGCAGCACTTTCACTAATTCATCAGAGACATTATGGCCCAAAGTAATTAAATGTCTCGTTTGTATAAAGCACTAACAGATCGAAGTAGTGTTAATCCTCCTCTAAATATCTGATTAATGTGCAGCGAGCATTGTTTGCTTCCTACAATCCATGTGTTTATTTAAATTATTTGCAAATCCGGTTTTAATTCTATAAACAAAAGCTAGTAATTAAATCTTATTGCTGACTGAAGATTACAAGAAGTTCCGCATTTATGCCAACATTTATATTAATGAATCAGAATTATATGTGGAATTAAAAAAAATCTATATTATTTGCTTAATATTTGCCTCGGTGTTGAAGCCGCAGAGCAATTCTGACGTGAGGACCAGTTTAATTGTTATACGTATGTGCAACTCACATTAGGATAGATACACATCTCTCGCGTCATGCTATGCTCCATCCTTTACTGAACTATGTTGCAAATCCCTTTCTTCACAAAAAAAAAAAAATCCTCTCATTTGTACTTTTTGGTTTCGAGATGTAGTAGCACGACTGTTGCCGTATATGTTTTTCGTAACTAGCAGTGTTTAAATGCTAAATAGCTAATGCTAATGATTTCACATCTGAGATCAACAACCATATAAATATTTGTATGTTTACAAGGTTAATGCTTATTATTTAACTATAATTAATATATATATATATATATGTGTGTGTGTGTTTTTTTTGCTTACAAAAAGTTGGATAATATTTATGAGGTGTATATAAAGCTCATTTTTATTTGAGTAATTTATATTCCTTTGTATAGATGTTAAAACACCCAATCGCTGTAAAATCTGTAAATTATTATAAAATAATTAAAATTACCTTCTTACATTTATACCTGATGTTTTAATGTTTTTGAGGTTAACTTGAATATTATAATTTCGCTTAATCCCATTGTTTCAAACAGACTTAAGCATCATAACATTTATTTCCCTCCAGTCGGGCTCATTTCACACCTACATCTTGCGTCGTTGAGGGAAAAACTGAACCATTCCAGAAAGTCTTTTCCAGCAAATCCCGAAAACTTTCAATAGGGTCAAGGTCAGGACTCTGGGGTGCCAATATACATATATATATATATATATATATATATATATATATATATATATATATATATATATATATATATATATATATATATATATATATATATATATATATATATATATATATATATATATATATATATATATATATATGTGAAAATTATTCGTCATGATCCCTGATCCACTCGCTCAATATTTGAGTCCCTATTTTATATTCATAATGTCAGGGAAGAAGAAGTGCATTGATGAGATAATCTGCTCATTCAGTATATTCAGCTGCTTCATTTAATTGACACATTGATGTTGCTGAGCCTCAACAGGACCAACAAAGCCATGGAGATAGCATGCTCTGATAAATTGTGTAATTCGGGGATAGAGTGTTTGAATTTTTTTTTGGCCAGGCCCTATCAGTAGTCATATACAGGGATTCCTCACTTTTCGCGGTTAATGGGGACGAGACCCTCACGCGACCGCTAATTTCCACAATGTAGGATCAACCCCTCCCCCCCCCCCCCGACTGATGTATATGTGTATATAATATCAATAGATACATATTCACTCAGATGCTTTTTTTTCTTTGTTTGAGGGTTGTTTTTATTTTGCATAATTGGTCTTATTTTGCAGCATTTTCCTTAGTTTTTTCCCTATCTTCCTTAAGTTCCTTATTTTTTATTTTTCGATGAATATTTCTGAAAAACCCGTGATGCACTGAAGCACAAAGTAGCGAGGGATCACTGTAATTTAAAAGATCACAAACTGCAACACCAGTAGTTTTGGGTTGGGGATGCGGGAGTGTTACAAAGGGAACTGGCAAAGTTGGTCAAAAGATAAACTCATGCACTTTTCCAGCATTTCCTGGTAGATCAGACTCTCTATAAGCACAGTGCAGATTAAAATTATACATCACCTGATCACTTTGATGAAAAACATTTAAAGGGTTGGCAGCAGGATCGTTTTAAGCTGGAAAGAATCAAAGGTTTTTAATTCGCTAAAGTAAAACTAGCTAAAAGAGGGCGGTGGTGTCTTTTAACCCCCCCAAGTCATTAAGTTTTAAATCCAGCTGCTAAGATCAGTTTAAAGCAGCTAAACTGCTTCTTCTACAATCGACTGCATTAAGAGAAATTACTACTCAATACAGGAAAGATGTGACGCTGCAAAATACTAGTCACTACTAAATGCTTTCATTTCCTATAACAGTCGACATGTCATGAAAATGAAAGTATGTTTTAGGGACGTTCAGGAAACTGAATGAAAAGTGGACGTTAAATTGAGACTTTTGAGGGCGTTTAAAAGTAGATTTAATACAGTAGAACAACTCTACTTACACGAGCACAGGCCGGACAGCGTTGTTCATGTTTCCATATGCAGCACGACCAAGCAACTCTCGGAAGCAGTTCTCAGCCAGAGAAGCCGGATTCTCCTCTCCACTGCCCCTGAGACAGAGTAAGTGTAAATGTAAAGACCTAAAAAAACTCTTTGAACTGGAAGAACAAAAGCAAAGAAAATCAAGCATGTAAGAAATGAGTGAACACGTTTAGGTTCAATGCCCCCCGCCCATGTCCTTGGATCCATTAAGAAGGTCAACAAAACAATCAGGCATGGCTTTAACATTAGAATAACGCTCTGGCTCAGAATAAATCCCTTTTAACTCAAACCAAGCGCCGGTCCTGGAGTGCAGCAATGTGCACATTTAGCTCTGCAACTAATTAACAGATTAGCAGGTGCATTAGGGGAAAAAAAACGGCCAACGTATGCTGGAATTCAGCCCTCCAGGACACCCTAGCATCCTAACTTAGCCAGGATCTAACATGATTATAAGACCCAAAACCTCACGCATTCCCTCCACCAAATTATTAATTATTCTTTTTTAATAATCTCTAGCAAAACAATTAAGTGCTTGAGAAAATATAAAGCTATAGTCGGTGGTGCTTTGCAATCTTGGTGACAAAATAATAGGAATACATGGTGGCACGATTGCGTAGTGGTTAGCACGTCCACCTCACAGCAAGAAGACCTGGGTTCGATTCCCGGCCTGGGCGTTTCTGTCTGGAGTTTGTATGTTCTCCTCGTGCTTGTGTGGGTTTCCTCCAAGTACTCCAGTTTCCTCCCAGAGCTCAAAAACATGCACAGTAGGTTAATTGGCTGTTCCAAATTGCCCGTAGGTGTGACTGAGTCCGTATGTGGTCTGGCGAACCATACGGTGGATCATTGTGATCACAGCCATGACAATCCCTGCATGAGCATCATTCAAGCTTCAGGGATCAACGTCCATTCCTTGTGATTGGATGTAGACGCAGAGAGAGAATAGGACTACAATACCATACTTACTGATAAACATTCAATCTCTGAACTAATTAATCCTAATTAGGGTTGCACGGATTGCGTCTATCTCAACCGACTCTGGGAGAGGGCAGAGTCCACTGTGACATAACAGTCACATCCAGTATATCCACTACGACATCTTTCTTTCTTTCTTCCTTTCGGATTTTTCCCTTTCTCGGGAGTTGCCACAGCGAATCATCTGATTCGCACGTTTGATTTGGCACCTTCCTGTCACAACCCTTTAGCAAGGGACAGAAACACGCTGACGGCTTTGCAGCTACTCTTTACGAAAGTCAGCAATGGTTCTTTTACATGCCTCACACCATAGACAGTGAGATACATGGCCCGCCTTTGATAACCCAGTTAGCTGCAATGGGGGGACAGTGACAACCTTGTGTGGACTCAAACACCCAACCTTAGGATCAGCAATCCTGTGTCCTATCCACTAGCCTACCACTGCCCATAGGTCCACTATGACATCTAACTTATACATATATCTACTGTAATGTAGTATCACCAGCCATCACCCCCACCTTTGATCCTCACTACAACCAGCCCATGAGCGTCTCTCTCTAGGTCAAGACATAGTTAAGCTAGTTTACTGTGGGTTATCAAAGGCGGGCCATGTCTCTCACTGTCTATGGTGAGAGGCATGTAAAAGAACCATTGCTGACTTTCGTAAAGAGTCGGCTGCAAAGTCGTCAGCGTGTTTCTGTCCCTTGCTAAAAGGGTTGTGACAGGAAGGGCATCCGACGTAAAAACCTCTGCCAAATCAAACGTGCCAATCAAATGGTTTGCTGTGGCGACTCCCGAGTAAAAGGGAAAAAGCCGAAAGGAAGACAGACAGACAGACTGTGATCCATGCTTGTGTAATCGCTATCTTCACTGGCTCAACTCGGTAAATTCTCATACTGACTGCCTCCCAAACATTTCTGGACCACACATTATCCGTCACAACACCCTGGACAGCTTGCCAGGCATTCCCAGGGCATAAACACACTAATTCCTATCAGGGATGCCAGCAAGGTTTAGAAAAAAAATAGAGGAAACGGGTTCAGAAATAGAGGAAATTAAATATTTCACCTGGGGGTCAAGGGGGCATATATTATAAATACTGTAATGATCAAAATGAGTAAATGAGTAAAAATAGCTCCACTAAATAGACAAGTAAAAAAAATAGCAGAATTCCGCTAAGTAGCAGAGATCTGGGATCCCTGCGCCTATGAAGTTACTCTTGACGAAAGTCAGCAATACTTCTTTTACATGAACCTCTCACCACAGAGAGTGAGAAACATGGCCAGACTTTGAATTGGAAGAAATTAAGTTAGTCTGCACTGGGGGGCAGCAGTGATGACAACCCATTGATAGAGGGGCTTAAACCTCGAACCTTGGGATCAGTAATCCAGCACCCCGCCACTGGACAGTTACTACACATATTCTATTACCAAGTATATGTCATGTTCACATCATGCAATTTGATCTCAATGAAGTAACACAGAACTCTGGATGTAGTACAGATACATTTCTAAAAACATACAAGGAACGCGAGGAACCAGATTCAATAATAAAGTAGGAAACATACGACTCATGTTTATACTTAAATGGTAACCAGTTTGCTGAAAACGTGTTTAAGATGAAAATGTTGCAGATACGGAGCAGCTCTTTGCTGTTGTATCATTAGGTGTCACTCCTGAGTGAGACATCGACAAGGTGCCTGACTATCAACCTGGAGACCGCAACTCCACATCCAGGTTGATGCTGCAGCCAACCACGAACAGAAAGCTACCTGACCATGTTCTTACAGGAAGGAGGGCATACGCTCCCCTGTCACTCACAACGATCCCCAGCCTATCCATGAGCAGCTGTGAGCTCATTCCTACAAAAAGGGGAGGAGATTGTTTTCCCTCTAAGTGTGTTAGCCCTCCTCCAAATGCACAGAGTTCGTAAAATGACAGGTGGCAGCGTCGCATGTCACGAGGGAGGCAGGTGCATGCTTACGCCCCTCCCTATTTGGTGGTGGTCGTGTGTAACAGGGAGGCAACACTTGACGGGTGGGAAATTGGGAACATCCAGATACCTGTACCTCCAGGCTGTTATATCATCACCCAATCACGTGGCAGCCCCAGGCAAATATGTGTCAAGAGCTTGAATTAATATTTAGATGAAACACAAATAACTCTGATCATGACACTGTTGATCTCCAAGAAATTCACACACAACAGCAAGATTTCGAAAAACATACGAGGACATCCTGTGTGCAGAGGATCTGCTGGCAACAAAAATGTTCCTAATTAAGTGGACACTGGTTTTATTGCATCATCACACAAGCTTACAGATCAGTTTGGACCAAGTGTCAGTCATGAACATCCCAAGATGTGAGGACTGACTGGTACCAATGTATTTCAGGGTTAAGTGTTCAGTACCAGGCTAATTCTCCCACAAGGTCAAAACTAATGTGAATCTCATCATTTATTCTCCACAAACACCTAAATTTGCTCTCTCTCTCTCTCTCTCTCTCTCTCTCACCACAGCTCGATGGAGGACTGGCTGTGCAATACAAAATGCATGAGTCTGCAGTCTATATATAGCAAGAGGTGACTCAAAAGAGCTTCAGGTAACATCACAAAGCCACTAAATTCAGAAAATCCACCCAACGGCTCTCAAATTACAAAACCTAATTGAACCAAACATCAGCAATGAGAAAGTATGAGACAAATATTTCCTTGAACTCCACTTCACTTCTCTCTCACAGTCAAGCATTCAATTCACTCCTCAAAAGTTATTTATTACATCACATGCATTTATTCAACTGAAATCTACAGATACAAGACCTACTGCACTTCATGGTAATTCTATGCATATTTTAAGAATGGTGGCTTGTTGATAATGTACGGTACACTTGAGGAACAAGTGAGTGTCTGTTTAGGCTCCTGATTGGCACATCAACAGGGTGCCTGACTATCCACCAGGAGACAGCAAAGCTGGAATCCAGGATAGCAAGTCTGATACCGCAGCCATGATGGGAGTCCATGGGAGCTGACTGATAGAGCTCTTACAAGAAGGAGGAGTGGTATACGCTCCCCTGTCAAATCACAGCAATCACCAGCCACCCCATGGGAGTTTATCTTCCGGATGTATTGGGACACCTCCAAAAGCACATGTGCAGCAGTTTGTAAAGTGGCAGTGTCATGTGTCACGGAGGGGGCATGTGCACACTTACACCCCTCCCTGGTTGGTGGTAGTCATATACCATAGGGAGGCAACATGAGGTGTATTTATTTCACAGTTAATTTATATACCAAAAATGGATGGGATGAATTTGGTGTCCATGCAGATTTATTCCAGTTTGTTACTAATAAAATGCCGTTATGGGCATGAAATAGTTCTTTCACCGTCTTTATAACAACACTTATGACTGGTTGAGTGACAGGAATAACGCCTATGATTGGTTGAATGACAGGGAAGTGAGCATATGCTGTCCACCTCCCTCTCGTGAGAGAAGGATGGCATATCCTCACTTTCCTGTCAATCAACCAATCATAGGTATCTGTGGGCTCATTTGTATGAGGGGCAGATTTCCTTGCTTTCCTGCCGGTTGTGTTAGACCGCCCCCAAATATATATGTGCCGCAGTTTAAAAAGAGGCGGGTGGCTAGTGTTGCATGTCATGGAGGGGGCGTGTGCTTGCTTTCGGCCATCCTCAGTTGGTGGTGATTGTGTGATAAGGAAGGCGATACCTAATGGATGGGAATTGGATACGACTAAATTAGGGGGGAAAATAGGGGGAAATACTGTAAATAAATAAAACCTTCATCTCAGACGTTATGTAAAGGTGGACAAATTCACTTTAAAAAATCTGCAATCATTAAAAATATTTTGGTGTAATAACAGGACGCTCTGGAAGAAAGTGGCTGCTGACATTGTGCATCTCTGATATGGTGAAATCAATAACACCTGATCATTTCCCAGCCCCTTTATCAAACAGCAGCAGTGTTGACACGCCCTGAACACACACAGCTTATTGTCTACCTATAAATTCCTATTTATAATGCGCAGCCACAGAGATGAGAACGTTATCACGGACATATCGGCATTCTGAGCATGCACACAGCTCCAAAGCACAAATCACTCAAGTACAGATACAATGACTTAATGGTATTAAAAACACAAGCAAAAAAAAAAAAAAAAGGTCAATATGTCGAATGCATTGATGCATGCTAAATTAATTCATAAACAACTGGAATGACATCTTGTCCTTTTAAAACCCGGAACCTACAAAAATAGAGTAGGAGGCTGGCTGAACGGCTCTGCAGGCCATTGCAGGACCAACACACACACACGCACCCCAAAGCAGTGATTTGGAACGGACAATCAACTGACTGTGGAAGTTTTTGGACTGTGGAAAGAAACCGGAGTACCCGAGTACTCCGCTCCGTGGAAAGAAACTGGAGTACAAGCTCCACACGGAAATGCCTCGAATTGAACCCAGGAGCTCGTTGCCGTTTGATAATTTTGAAATTTGTGTGAAGACGTTTTGTGACTCCAATGACAATGAAAAATGAAATCGCAGTTTGTACTGGTGCATTTCTTCAGAAAGTTCAGGTAATTAGCTATGTGATGAATTTGGAAAGCTTTAAATAAGTCATTAGATGTAAAATGAAAAATAAATAATTACATAAATAAAAACTCCACAGCTGAACACTGCCCAGAGCCACTTCCCATCTCTTCCAGGATTTATGTTTGGGACATTAAACAGTATTCAGTCCTGGGGTCATTTATATATATATATATATATATATCTTCTTCTTTCTTCAGGGGTCGCCACAGCAAATGATCTGCCTCCATCTCACCCTATCCTATTTTATATATATATATATATATATATATATATATATATATATATATATATATATATATATATATATATATATATATATATATATATAAACACTGTTAGAAAATTTGTTTGTGATACTGTGATGTCAAAATTCTCAAATATTTTTCTTCAATATTATACTAAATTCTCAACAGGTCATATATTTGTAAATTCCCACGGTAGAAACAAACCTCTATGTCCTGTCTGTGATGCAACATTTCACCTGATTCTTCAAACATATTCTGCCTAAAATTATAAAACCTATGAGGAGAAACTAATTTGCCAGTAAGGCTGCATTTGTCTGGTCTGGTACTTTCCGAGTCGTAGGACGACTCTTGGCGACCTGCCATGAAGGATAACGCTTTGATTATCATCTTCATGGAGGTTTTCTTGGCAAGGATAGTGCAGTAGTTTTCCATTGCCTTCTGAACGATGCGAACCTATGGGTAATTTAGAACAGCCAATTAACTTACTGTACATATCTTTAGACTGTGGGAAGAAACCGGAGTACCCGGAGGAAACCCACGCAAGCACAGGGAGAACATGTAAACTTCACACAGAAACGCCCAGGCCGGGAATCGAACCCAGGCCTTCTTGCTGTGAGGCTGACGTGCTAACTATAACACCACCGTACCACCAAAGCTGCATTAACTTATATCAAATTTGTTCAAGTTAAAGAGAAATAATAAAAAATGTCCAACACAAAAAGTTTATATCAAAAGGTCCAAACCATGATGCACTTAGTTTATAATCTCTTCCCACAAGGATAAATGAAAACAAAAAAAAAAAAAATAAATTGTAACCCAACAGAGAAACATGAACTCCAGGATGAGTAATGTACCTTCTATTACAAAATAAGAGCGATGACGTCGTTATAGTTAACCGTTACTTAATCATGTTAATTCACGCCTTCTTACTTCATAGTGAAACAAAAATGGTTTTTAATACTAAAAAAAACAAAACTGCATGTCCAAGAAGTGTTATTTATGACAATATAATAAATGTTAGTACAGCATCTTGTATATTTATGAGAATCTTTTCCATAACATGGTACAAGACTGGTAGCTACTCGTATCTGCCAGGGCGAAAACCACATTGTTCCTCTTGAATCTGAGGTTCAACTATCAGTTGGATCCTCCTCTCCATCACCCCGGGATAGACCTTCCCGGGTAGGCTGATGAGTGAGATTCCATGATAATTCGAACACACGTTCCGTCACACTTTTTAAAAAGGGGGACACCCACCCCCGGTTTGACAATCCAGAGGTACAGCCCCCAATGACCACATGATGTTGCAGAGATATGTCAACCAAGACAGGCCTATAACATCCAGAGCCCTGAGATATACAATACATATCTCATCCTCCTCTGGAGCCCAAACACCGAGGAGCTTTTTGACTACCTCAGTTCCAGTGATAGGTGGACCCCCACCCAAATCTCCAGGGTCTTCCTCCATCATGGAGGGTGTGTTGGTGTAATTGAGAAGGTCCTTGAATTATTCCTTCCACCTCCCAAAAACATCCCCAGTCGGGGTGAACAGCTCCCACTGTGAACCGTATTTATGGTCCAGAACCTTTTTGAGGCCAATGAATAATTACATTCCAGACCCTCACCAAACTTCTCAAACGCCCAAGATTCTGCATCAGCGACAGCTCAGACTGCAGCACGTTTTGCTTGGCAGTACCTGCCTGCTGCCTCAGGAGTCCCACAGGCCAATAAGACCCGATAGGCCTCCTTTTTCAGCTGGACGGGCCCCCTTCACTGTAGGTGTCTACCACCGGGTTCGGGGGCTACTGACACAACTACAAAGTCGATCATCAAACTGTGGCCTAGGATGTCCTCGTGCCAAGTCCACTTATGGACACCCTTATGTTCGAACATGGTGTTCGTGATGGACAAAACATGATGATCACAGAAGTCCAACAATGAAACTCCATTCGAATTCAGACTGGAGAGGTTGTACCTACCAATCATACCCTTCCTGGTTACACTATCGTTGCCCACATTCGCGTTGCATTCTCCCAGCGTTCTCCAAACACCCCCCCCCCCCCCCCCAAAGACTCCAAGAAAGAGTGGGTACTCTGAACTTCATTTGGTGCACAGCACACACACAACAGTCAGGACCCGCCCGCCCACCCGAATGAGGACGGAAGCATACATTTTCTTGACCCAAGGAGAACCCCAACGTGTGGGTACCAAGACGTGGGGGGGGGGGATGCCCACATAGGCTTGCCGCCTCTCCCCAGGAGCAACTCCAGAATGGAATAAGGCACAACTCCTCTCGAGATGGGTGGTTCCAGAGCTCAAGCTATGTGTCGAGGTGAGCCAGACTGTATCTAGTCTGTATCTCTCCACCTCACGCACCAGCTCAGGCTCCTTTCCCAATAGAAAGGTGACATTTCATGTCCCAAGAGTCAGAGTTAGCAGCCGAGCATTGGTCTCACAGGACCCATGTCTTCGGCTGCCACCCAACTCACACTGCGCCCAACCCGTATATCCCCTCCCACAGGTGGTGGGTTCATGGTAGAGCGGACCCATGTTTCCTTTTCGGGCTGGACCAAGCCCAACCACCAGGTGCTTGCCTTCGAGCCCCTCCCCAGGCCTGGCTCCAGGGGGGGACCCCCCAGAACTCACATCCAGACAAGGGAAACGTTGTCCTCTTAAGCTTCTCTATAGGAGTCTGAGGAACATTAAATGAATACCAAACGAATTTCAATAGTAAATTAGAGAGAAAATTTAAAGACTTTGATGCTTTGGAAAAATCAATAAATGTGACCAGTCATATCTATAAAAAAACAGGACATTGGAAAGGGAATATATATATATATATATATATATATATATATATATATATATATGTGGGTGTGTGCAGACCGAGAGTAAGACAGCATGAGTGTATCTATGAGTCATTTATGTCTTGCAAGTTGAAGAACAGGAAGAAAGAACTTTGGACAGTCAACTCAGTATAAACAGAAAATATAAATACACAAAAGAAAAATATACACATATACACAAGTCCATATATGTATGAAACCACCCACATTTCAAAGGTTATTTTGAAAAAAAAACCCAAATGACTTGCACACATGAAACCTCAACAGTTTATAAAGCCTATTGTTTCATAGATGCCATCAATGTCTATGCTCACTCGGGCCCGCCAACAGTGGAGATGCTGATTGCCTTATGTTACTAGGTGCACTCATGTCTTTCTGGTTCTCTCATTTTAGTTATGCTGTCAGTCAGTAATGTTGAAGTCCCTGCTTGCGCTCACCAGTAAAACTCTTTTCTTTAACCATTACACTGTTATGAGCATTCCTAACAACCCCATCTCATGATACTAGTGATCCTGATGCTGTAAAGCAGAGCCTGTACCAGTCCATCGTAGTGAAGGGGAGCTGAGTCGCAAGGCAAAGCTCTCAATTTACCAGTCAATCTACATGCCAACCCTCACCTATTGTCACGCACTTTTGGTAGTAATCGAAATCGAAAAAACAAGATCGCAGATACAAGCAGCTGAAATGAGCTTCGTTCACCGGGTGGCGGGGCTCTCCTTAGACATAGGGTGAGGAGCTCGGAGTAGAACCGCTGCTCCTCCACATTGAGAGGAGCCAGTTGAGGTGTCTTGGGCATCTGGTTAGAATGGTGTGGTGTTTTGCGTATGTCCAGCCAGGAAGAGACCCCGGGGTCAACCTAGAACACACTGGAGGGATTATGTCTCTTGGCTGGTCTGGGAGAGCCTCGGTTTCCTCCTGGAAGAGCTGGAGTAAGTGGCATTTGGACCTCATTGCTTAGGCTGCTGCCCCCACGACCCAGCCCCAGATTAAGCAGAGGAAGATGACAATGACTGTTATGTACTTTTATTTTTTATTTTTTAGGACAACAATTCCCATTACAGTTAAATGATAAACAACTAAACTTAATGTTAGTGAAGTATGTGCTACATGGTTTGTATTTCAATCTGATTTCACCAAAATGAGGATGGGTTTCCCTTTGAGGATGGTTCCTCTCAAGGTTTCTTCCTCAAGCCATCTGAGATTCTATAGTTCCTCATGCCACACATGCATGTGTTAATTTGTGTGTTATGTCAGGTGGAAAAGCCACTAACTCCTGTTGAATGATTGATGAGTACTGTATATAAACTCATAATTTAAGGTAGTGCCACAGGGAAAAAATAATAAATTAATTAATTCATTTATTAATAAAAAAAGAATTGCCAGAGGCGAGATCACAACAACATGCCAACCACCCAACATCACCATGCAATGAGATCACGCGATGTAGAAAATCAGGAATATCCTTCAGACTGCAGCATTTTTAAAGCGTTTTGAGGTTCTGTTCTGATCTTTCACAACAATGTAAGTTTGGACAATAAGTCTCAGTATTCTCAAATCCCAGTTAGACCCCCACTGTGCTAAGACCCCTGGGCAAGGTCTCAACCACAAGTGTGCCTCTGTTCACCCAGCAGTATAAATGGGTACCAGTAAAATATACTGGGAAGGTAACTAGCGTCCCATCTAGGAAGAGTTGAACTCCTGGTCGCATCATGCTACGGAAACCGGGGATAAGCACCAGGCTGATGAGCCACTAGGCTCGGGTGTAAAAAGCCCAACAGACTTTACCTTTTACCTACTTATTCTCAGGTCTATGCACACATATTAGTGTTATAATTTCTGTGCAAAATAATTAATTTCGCAGAGAAATTATAGAACTGACACACAGCAGATAGAAATGAGTGTCTGTTCATTTGGTTCTAATTTATTTGGGTTTTTTATTTAGTATTTCACAAGTCTTGAGCCTGAGTCAAGTCACGAGTCATTCAACAAGTGAATGAAGTGTGACTTGAGTCTTTCACAGGCAGCAAGCATAAGTTTACAGGGAATATGTGAATACTGTATGCCTGTTTTGAGGGGTTTTTGCCACTGAAAAATAAACGAGATTGTGTTTTTTTTCTGTGGCCTTATTTAAAAAGGGCTACACCAAACAGCCATAACATTAAAACCATATGCCGAATATTTGTAGATCCCCCTTGTGCAACCAAAACGGCTCTGACCCATCCGACATGAAGTCCAAAAGATCTCTGAAGGTCTGTGCTGGTGTCTGTGACCAAAACAGGAGAGTGTTCACCTCTTTCAGTTTTTATTTGGTGGCCTTAGGCTGCAGTCTAATATTTTTTCTTGGAATTTATATAATTGAACAAAACAAAATAATCCAAATTGATCAAGAAAAAGCTTTTTCAAACAATTAAATTAAAAATAAACAAGAAATGCATACTTGTCGCAGAACACTAGATGTATCTCTGTGTGGTTAACTAAATAACAAATAATTTTCTGCTGTATTTTTACACGACCACCTGCAAATTTCATTATGGCCCTTTGTGACCTTGTAATTGGATTAAGATGACCCAGTTTCAATAGACTTGAAGACCTTGACATTATGAATAACTGTACATCTGTTATAGTGAATTGAATTGTAAACTGATCCAACAAAACTGCACCAGCTAGAGTGTTATCAGTCATTTTAAATGAATTGACCTCTGTGACCTTGGAATGTAGGTCAAGGTAACCCAGTTTCAATAGGCTGATAGTGTGTGCTGCAGGAACTACTCAACATAACTATGAAATAAATAAACCCATGATGGCACTGATAGTGTGTTAACAAGATGTGTATGCAGCAGATGCGGTGAGAGCAAACAGCCTCAGAAAACATAGTATCCGCCATGCTTAATAGGGATAGAATTAAATAAACTAAAAACTTATGTTTACAAATATATTCCCCCCTTTTGCTATGAAGCCCCTAAACAGGACTTAGTGCATTGAACTACCATCAGAATCCACAGTTATATAAGGTGTGCAATTTAAGAATTGTTCTCGAGAACGTTCTTAAAGGCTGTCCTGTTCTGAAAGGCCCCTGAGTCTGCAACACCACATATCAAAAGTTCCAATTGGCAAGTGACCAAGAAAACCCAGTAGTTCTCCAAAAAGTTAAGAGATGAAGTCGACGTGAAGCACAAATCAGGGTTGGGCTATAAAAGTTTTCTGAAACCATGTAAATCCAATAGCGCACATTAGCATCCATTATAACAAAATGGAGGGGCAGTGGTGGCCTAGTGGTAAAGGTGCTGGAGCACTAATCCCAAGGTTGGGGGTTCAAGCCCCACTCTCAATGGGTTTTCACTGCCCCTCCTCCCCCAGTGCAGCCAACTGGGCTATAAAAGGCCAGCCATGTCTCTCACCGTCTGTTGTGAGAGCCTGTAAAAGAACCATTGCTGACTTTCGACAAGAGTAGCTGCATAGCCGTCAGTGTGTTTCTGCCATGCGATGGCCTGATGAGCTGTCCAGGGTGTACTCTGGCCTCGCTCAGAGTCATCTGGGAAGGGCACCAGCCTCCCCGCGACCCTAATTACGATTAAGCAGTTACAGAAAATGAATGAATGACAAAATGGAAAATATATGGAACCAGAACAAACATGCCTAAAAAGGGCCAGCCATCAAAATACACAGATTGGGCAAGGAGGGAATTATTCAGGCAACTAAGCAACTAAGAGACCAAAAATAATTCTGGCGTATCTGTCCACAAAACCACAGAGTCAGGCTTTGATGGAGCAGCCAAACTAAAATAAAGAGTATGTCTAGATCATACTTTAAGAATTTTTTGACAATCAGGGACTAGGAAACTGCTGTTTCATATATTTATATATGTATATATACACACACATACATACACACACTATTGTACCAAATACAGATACATTTTTGAGGAAGAGAAATTCATGAAGGAGCTAAAGCAGTTTGGCTTTGAACAGTGGGCAGAAATCCCAGTGGGTGGATGTGCCAATCTCAGAGAGAATATATCTTCTGGGGAGTAAATAGTTCTGCATGCTTTAGTTTACTTCTCTCTCGTTTGCTTCACAATAATAAAAGTTCCTGATCATTAAATCCGCTGGCGTGCAGTATAAATTGACTGATAACTATCCAGGTTTGGTTTACGTCTGCTCACAGCAGGCTCAGCTTTTTTTATTATTGGCTCACAAAACTGGAACCCAATGTGTCTGGTGTTCAAGCTCATCTTCGCCAAGTTTCATGTATGTCTGCTCACCACAACTGCACAGAGTGGTTATTTGTGTAATTGTAGCCTCTCTGTCAGATCAAACTTGTCTGCCCATTCTCTGCTGACCTCACTCATCAACAAGGACTTCACCTGCCGAACTGCCACTCAATGCATGTAAACCAGAAAGATTGTTGTGCGTAAAGATACTTCACAGAAATACTCAAAGCAGCTTTAAAGCACCAACAATCATGCCATGGTGAAAATCACCGAGATGATTTGACTTTTTTCTCCATTCTAGTGGTTAATGTGAATATTACAAGTAGCTGCTGACCTTTCTCTACACAATTTAATGCACTACGATGCTGCCATATCATTGGCTCACCACATAACTGCACAGATGCTCAGATGTCCAAATATTCACTTTGTTCTTGTATTATTTACTTCCGAAACAGATTCCCTGAGAGGCCATCGATGTGGACAGACACGGTTCCAACTGTCCAACCGGTCAGGTACTTTTACTTAAAGAAGATTATTTCATGTTTCATATTTATCCATGAGTTCCAAAATACAGAAAGTAGGGTACACCTTACAGCACGAAGGTCCTGGGTTCGAGTCCCATTTTCCGGCGTTTGTGTGAAGTTTGCATGTTTTCCCTGTGCTTCTGGGATTTCCTCTGGATAGTCTGGTTTCCTCCTACAGTCCAAAACCATGCAGAGGAGGCTAACTGGCTGTTCCTAGAAGTGGATATCGTGTGTTTAGTGGCCCTGCGACAGTTTGGTTTGGTTAACCTTTCAGGGTGTACCGTGCCTTCACCCAATGTTGGCTGGAAAAGGCCACATTGACATTATCCACATCCACATCCCTACTCGGATTAAGTGGCCTGGCAAATGAGTGAAGATATCTACTACACCTTTGACCCGTAACTACAGAGGGAGATGGGTAGTTTAGTGTTTTTCCAAGCCGTTGTGCTGAATTGACTGACGGCATCAGAAACCTTTTCATGTTAAAAAATAAATAAGACTTCAACCCCATGAAACTTGGATTTGGGCTGAAACATATGGTACCTAACAGAAGTCATGATGTCATCAATTGTGCTCATGTCCAACACTTCAGATTAGACTTCTTTCCTGCAGCTGTTCCCAAACAGGAAATGATATCTGAAATCGGAAAGGACCTCAGAAACTGACAACTGCATGCACTAATACACCTGTAATATTATAAAATGGATATTCGAGTTCATTTTCCCACCAAACCATTGCAGACAGATTCTGGATACTGACAACCATAAAAATATACACAATTGTTTAAGTACGACAGTGTGTGAGTGTGTATGTGTGAGTGTACACACACACACACACACACACACACACACTCACTCACTCGCTCACACACACACACACACACACAGACACAGACACACAATCATTTTATTCATTAATTGTTTCAATAACATCAGGTTTTTGGAGTATCATGACTGTAATAGTATCAGAAAGCAGGGAAAACGGGAATTTATCTTTCCCCGTTATTTACCTGGACAATATCATTTACTGTATATTCACCTTTGTTTTTCATGCAGTGAGCTGATTACTCTGGATTTCGCTGTTTATATTTGCGTATCCATGCAGGTTGGTATTAAAGTTCCTGTTATCCTGTATTCTCACCCGGGATAAAGGACAATTTAACACCAACCTGCATAGATCCAGCCACACACAAGCCTGCCATTGATCTGAAAGTCACCGTTCCTTATCCAACAAGCCTAATCTCCACCAAAGAACATTAAAAAAAATTTAAAAAAACATAACTGTGTGCTCCCATCACTTTCCCCGGGAGTCGAAGAATACAAGTTCCCATGCACATCGCTTGTTATCTGTGTGTGTGTGTATGTGTGTGTGTGTGTGTGTGTGTGTGTGTGTGTGTGTGTGTGTGTGAAGGATTGTTTGTACCTGTCCGTATCATCATTGTCTTGCATGTTAAAGAGCATGGAGGGAATGAGTTTGTCCATGTGTTGTGGTTCCCAGATAATTGCCTGCAATTCATCATTCACTGTCTTCCTGACGACTCCCTGCAGCCCTTTGATACCTGCTACACGGATCCTACACTCACACACACACCCACACAGAGAGAGAGAGAGAGAAGTCAGATGCATACAGGCTGTGTTTCAATGCCACACTTGATCATGTCCTGGCTCTTGATAAAGTACTGAAAGATTATGCTGGGAGGAAAACACACACACACACACACACACACACACACACACACACACACACACACGCATGCACGCACACACACACGCACGCACACGCATGCACACACACATGCACACACACACCTGGTGCGAGTCTCTGGGTCCTCATGTGTGGAGTGGCACATGGCACTGAATTGGGAGACGAAGAAATCATAACGCCGATGATATGAGGGCGTGTCCTCCTCTATGTTTGCAAATTTCACAAACTGTGACCAAAAAAAAAAAATTAAAATGGAAATATTAAACACTAAGAAATTTCATCCAGATATTCATGCTCATGCACACGCCACAGTCAGAAAATGAGAAGAATGAATTACTGAGAGGAAATTCAGTCAGAGGTGAGAGCTCACCTAGGAACACATGTGTGATTCATAACTGTGTGTGAGGTCATGTGATTCTTGTGCTTCCTTGTTCAAAATACTTTTACAACGTACAACTCTCCCACCTCACCAGCACCAAGGCACCCCAAACCATCAGATTTCAGCCACCATGACTGAGAGATGATGTCCAGCACTCCTCCAGCATCTTTTCCTTCATTTAGCAGCTTATAAACAGAGCGCAAAATTAGTGTTGATCCACTGACATTTGCCGGTCATTTTTGTGGGAGGTCCGGAAAAATCCAACCCAATACCAACCCCTGTGTCAGGCAGAAGGCAAAAGCTCTCAGCCACTGGCTAAATTTGAATCACGTGCCAGTGACTTCCAGGTTTGCCGCTAATCCGCGAGTATAATAATAATAATAATAATAATGTAAAATATAGTAATGATGAAGTAAAAATGTTTTAATTTTGTACTGTGATAATATTTATTAATGAATAAAGAAGCTTAGGCTCCTTAACAGAAGCGAGAGGCAATGCAGGGCGTTTGAGTGACATCATAGGGCTTCAATAATCATTAAAAACACACTAAAAAAAAAAAAAAAAAAAAAAAAATGTACTTCGCAATTCAGGCCATCACGTTGATAACTTGTGCGTGAAGGAGAAAAAAAAGACATGTACACATCATCTGCAACCAATCAGCATGAGGGAGAAACAAAAGCTCTCAGCCATTGGCTAAATTTGAATCACGTGGCAGTTACTTCCAGGTTTGTCGCCAATCCGTGAGTATGCGGATTTAAATAAAGATTATATGCATAATATATCAATATAATTATTTTACATTTATAAATAGAGTTGCACGTATATGATAGAGAACTGGTTTACATGTATGTTTCTTATTCAGTCATAATAGCTACTGTACACCAAACATATAGACATGTGAACAAGTGAATGAAGGGGAAAAAAAAACAAAAAACTGATTATCACAATCATTCCAGGAAAAGTGGGGTCCAGTAAAATTCTTAGGGGTGCTGCAGATTTTTTTCTTCTGCCATCCCCCCTGTCCGGTGGAAATTTTTCTTAATTTCATGCCCTGCTAAAGGGTTTTAATTTGTGATTCACAGCTGTGTGTGAGGTCATGTGAAGGGAAGAAACATGCTGACGGCAATCCAATTGTCTACTCTTTACAAACAGCAGCAAAGGTTCTTTTACATGCCTGTCACCACAGACACGGAGAGACATGGCTGGCCTTTGATAACCCAGTTAGCTGCACTGCGGAGGGAGGGAGAAGCAATGATGAGTGCAATAGTAGGGCCTGAACCATCAACCTTAAATCACCGAGCCACCACTGACCCTGCGAAGAGCTCAGTTCATCATCATACCAGACAAAATCCAATCAAAGTGTCCAGGATGGATTAAAGCATGCAGCAGAACTCACACAATGTTTGATCAAAAGGGAAACAAAAAAAAAAACAAAAAAAAAACCCCGACGCACACACACAATTCAATAGTGCAGGGTTACCCAGAAAATTTCACATTTTTCATCAAAAAAACAAACCGAGATCCATCACATAAAGTGCAAAGTGAATGTGAAATATGGTGAAGACATCGACAAAATTAAAAATAATCCTTCTGTCCTTAAAACTTTGCTTTTGTCGAAAATCCACAATTTGCAGCTATTAAAGCCTTGCAGGTCTCGGTCATCTTTAAGGATAAATAAACTTCACCCTTTGCTTCCTGAAGCGCTTTCCACAGGTTGGACTGATTGATAGCCACTTCTTCCGTACCATAAGCTTAAGCTTCCTACTTGGTTAAGATCCGCCGGGAGCACCGCCCCCTCCATAATTAACAGCATCCCAGCTGACTGCTTCATCTTGAAATTGCTCCTGCAAAGTCTGGAGTATTTTGGGCTACTGTCCTGTTACAGTAGGAAACTTCAGAGCTACTCAAGTGCCATCCACCGGATATCAGAGCGCCCACGAGCAACTTAGAAATAATTCGGATGGTTGGGGCACTTGAATTATGGTGCGGAGTGCGTGAGGGCACTGCTCATGAAATAGAATTGTACATCAGAAGAAACTGAACATGGCCTTCAAGCAGAGCTTATTTGTGAGGCGTTCCACCGAACGTAGGCGCTTGTCGCAAGTGACGTATGGTGGTTGTGAGACAAAGCGCGGTTTATCCGGACTTCCGATCTTTCAAGTGAGCAAGTGAAGGTTGAGTACTAAACAAATATTCAACACGCACTTGTTGACTTGAAAGATCGGAAGTCCGGATAAGCCGCGCTTTGTCTCACAAGCACCATACGTCACTTGCGACAACCGCCAACATTCGGTGGAGCGCCTCACATTTTCTTACAAAATGTTAAACCTGTGTGTCATACATGATGAAACGATCCTTTTAAGAAAATATCTGTGCTTTGCAATAAGAAATATTACACAAGCGATAAATATCTAAACTTTTAAGAGGTTAAAATCAGCGAAGCGGGTTTCGAACTCGAGAAAACAGCGCTGAACCTGCCTCTTCAATCACGGCATCCGTTGATACTGCAGGGAAATCTGCTCATTAACATACAGGACGGATGCCTCGTTAACAAAAGTAATGTGGAAACATAATGTGATGATCACTGGACTTGGTTTACACCGACCCGATTCCCAACTGTGTATCTCCCCGTCTATGGTGTGAGGCATGTAAAGGAACCATTGCTGACTTTCGACAAGAGTAGCTGCATAGCTATCAGCGTGTTTCTCCCCTGCGATGGCCTGGTAAGCTGTCTAGGGTGTACTCTGCCCTCGCCCGGAGTCGGCTGGGATGGGCGCCAGCCTCCCCATGACCCTAATTAGGATAAAGCGGTTACAGAAAATTAACTGAAATTGCAGGAATGGTTATGATTACCAATTATAATGTATACATGACTATGAAGGGGGCAATCCGAGATACGCTCAATTCTTTGTTTTGATTGGTTGTCTGAGTTGTCACTTGATTTATTTTTTTGGCAAGAAAGTCCCAGATGCAAAATTTAATGTATGCAGGAGACACAAAGAGTGTCCAAACCCCACAAGGCATGCTGACAGGAGCTCTGGATATAACATGGTGTTGCAAAATGGAGTGATGGTGTCCAAGATCCCTTTACCCTGCAAGACACGCCCACCTTACTGTCACCGTCCATCTTTATTTATACACTTTATTTTGTCCAATCTAACCCAGTCGAATGTCTGTGTTCTGTTATCAAGTTTAATCTTTTCTTTTTACTGACCAATTGGAAAGAAACATATGGCGATATGTATTTATATAATATACACACATACATATAAAAATACAGAGAGAGAGATAGCGAGAGAGAGAGAGAGAGACGAACAGAGTAAGGGAGAAAGAGCGGTATAAAAGAGAGAGCGAGAGACAGAGAGAGAGAGAGAGAGAGAGAGAGACCAAGATGGATTACATCTCCAGTATTGCTTTGGATAAACTAAATCAAACCTCAGGAAACTGCGGTAATGTTGTTCTAAATTGTGTGTTACTGATGCCTGCCACTGGGCACCAGGTGTTCATGGTTGACGAGGCATATTACACGAGAGTGGTCTGCCTTTGCTTCGTTTTGGAGGCCCCTTTGCACAGCACCTGGTATTCCCAAGCGGTCTCGCGTCCCACAAGGCAGGATGAGGCGTCATATCAATAAGATGTTCATTTTGAAGTTTGTCATATACAGCAGATGTACAGCAAAACGCACAAAACACGCTCAACAGAATTTAAAATCCATCACGTCCTCAGTGAGGCTCAGCCTTGCTGGAGCTGTGAGTGTAACTAGATTTAGTCTAATCATTATTTGGTAAGAAAATACATCGTGTAAATCACTTTGAATGAGAAATTCTGCATTAAGGCTCCAGAGTTCCAAACTGGAATTTTTTAAAGGTTATTTACAATGCTGTTTATAATGAATCGTGCTTATTTATAATTGATATGTTTTCCTTGACTCAGATTGCAGTCTTTGGATTTTATTCTGAATTAAATGACCCTGAAAGAAAGATGCCTCCTGATCAGTCATTACTGTAGAGAAGCTTGATGAGTAAAACGCTCCCTGCATGACATCTAGAGATTCACAAAAAGAAATGATAAACACATCAGTGCTTCTGAATTCTTTTCATGGCACATTTCACACCATCCACCCACCTGGCTTCTAATTCCTTTAGCCCTTCCATTCTCTCCTCGTTCCTTTTCCTAATGCCATTTATTTTCCATTGCACTTGACAGCTCTCTCTCTCTCTCTCTCTCTCTCCCCCTCTCTCCCCTCCGTCCGTTAAATTATGCACCTAGTTTCCCCATCCAGAAGCACGATTTTAGCTTCATCTGAACTAAGATCAAGAAAAACATTCACTGCAGGCAAAGCGCATTAACATCCTTCTCGCTGTTTCTCACCCCGTCCCTCCCGGTCTCCGTGCTTCCGCACAGAGTGCTTTTTATATCTGTCCACTGGAGATTACTGTGTGCATGATATTTCAAGAGTGAGCAGTTGAATGTGTGCAGGCTTCATATGGAATTATGACTGGAACAGGAATACATTTTGGTTATGAACCAAATAAGGTCAAATATCTGAAACCATTTGTCCTCAACAGCTTCCTTCCTGTCCGCCATGCGAAAAAAAATATATATGTGGTACGCCATGCTGAGGAGTTCAAGGCTGGCTAAGATTTTTGATATCAGTCCATCTGCATGTCTGGCCAACATGCAAAACTCTCATTAGCACAATATCTCAAGAATGTGTCACATTTATGGAGAGGTTTAGTTTTTTCCTCATCAATTTGTGATGGTGAAAAATGAACCCGATACTGGATGGGAGGAGGGGGGGGTTATTACGTTGCAGAATGGCTGAGCATTTTATATTTTAAGGAAAGGTTTTAGCACATAAATTAGTAAAAGGTGGAAAGTTGATGGTGGAAGCGGTTTGTGTTGCATTTGACTTGTTCGGTCTTCATTACATCATTAAATTTATCTGATTGGTGCACAAATCCTGCACACCATGCTGCAGTACTTACTTAAGAACTTATTTTTAATTCACAAAGAGGTTGCTAAAACGTGTGAACCCTTGCTGCCGGATTTCCAAAACCGTGAATGTTTTGCCATTTTGAAACATTCCCACGCTTCAGGTCACTCATATGTTTCTCTCTCTCTGTGTCAACATCCAATCATGAGGAATGGACGTCGACCACTGAAGCTTGAATGATGCTCACACAGGGTCATGGCTGTGTTGTCATGGCTGTGATCACTATGATCTACCGTATGGTTCGCCAGGCCACATACGGACTCACTCACACCTACGGGCAACATGAAACAGCCAATTAACCTACTGTGCATAATGCAGCCATGAGGGGGGGCACAAGCCAGTGTTCTAGATCATGCCAGTCCCAAACCAGATAAATTCAGAGGGTTGTGTCAGGAAGGGCATCGAACATAAAACCTGAGCCAGATCAAATATGCAAATCACAAATGTATACCGGATCGGTCGAGGCCCGGGTTAACAACGACTGCCATCAGTGCTGTTAACCAACAGGGTGTTAGTGGAAATTAGACTACTGTTGGTCGAATAAGGAGAGGCGGGAGGCGTGTCCGTAGGCAGAGAGAGAAGGAAAAGCATGTGTCTAGAACTGAAAGTAGGGTCTTTGAATGCTGGAACTATGACAGAAAAAGGTAGAGAGCTGGCTGACATGATGCAGAGGAGGAAAGTGGACATACTGCGTGTTCAGGAGACCAGATGGAAAGGGAGCAAGGCTAGAAGCTTAGGAGCAGGGTTTAAGCTGTTTTGTCATGGTGTGGATAGGAAGATAAATGGAGTAGGAGTCATCTTCAAGGAGTTGTTCGTCAGGAGTGTTCTAGAAGTGAAAAAAATGTCAGACAGAGTGATAAGTCTCAAGTTAGAAATTGAAGGTGTGATGTTCTATGTTGTAAGTGCTTATGCCCACAACAGGCAGGATGTGAGCTAGAAGAGAAGGAGAGATTCTGGAGTGAGTTAGATGAAGTGATGCAGAGTATCCCCAGAGGTGAAAGAGTGGTCATTGGTGCAGACTTCAATGGACATGTTGGTGCAGGCAACAGAGGGGACGAGGAAGTGATGGGCAGGTTTGGTATCCAGGACAGGAACACAGAAGGAAAGATGTTCTATCGATTTTGTAAAAGGGATGAAAGTGGCCGTGTTGAATACTTTCTTCCAGAAGAGAGAGGAGCATAGGATGACTTATAAAAGTGGACGTAGAAGCACACAGGTAGACGACATCCTGTGTAGACGATGTAATTTGAAGGACGTAAGTGACTGCAGAGTAGTAGTGGGTGAGACTATTACCAAACAGCATAGGATGGTGGTGTGCAGGATGATGCTGATGTGAGGAAGGTGAAGAAGGCAAAGGCAGAGCAGAAGACAAAGTGGTGGAAGCTGAAAAAAAAGAAGAGTGTAGTGTTGTCTTCAAGGAGGAGTTGAAATAGGCTTTGGGTGGTCAGAAAGTCCATTCATCTGGAAGCACAACTACAGCTAATGTGATCAGGGAGACGGATAGGAGAGTACTTGGTGTGTTCTCTGGAAGGACAGTAGATAAGGAGACTTAGGGGTGGAATGAGGAAGTGCAGGAGTGTGTACAAAAGAAGTGGTTAGCTAAAAAGAAGTGGGACATTGAGAGGACCGAAGAGAGCAAACAGGAGTACAGGGAGACACAGTGTACGGCAAAGGTAGCGGTGTCAAAGGTCAAACAGAGGGCGTATGATGACTTGTTTGATAGGTTGGACAGTAAAAAGGGAGAAAATGATTTATACAAGTTGGCACAGCAGAGAAATAGAGATGGGAAAAACATGCAGCAAGTTAGACTGATGAATGAGGAAAATGAGAGAGAAAACAAAGTAGAAGAGGTGACCGTTGACAACCAGGAAGTAGCAAAGATTAGTAAGGGTGAAGTGAGGAGGGCATTGAAGAGAATGAAGAGTGGAAAGGCAGTTGGTCCTGATGACATACCTATTGAGGTATGGAAGTGTTTCGGAGAGGTCGCAGTAGATTTTCTGACAAGAACATTCAACAAGGTCTTAGAGAGTGAGAGGATGCCAGATTAATAGAGAAGAAGTGTGCTGGTGCCCATTTTTAATAACAAGGGAGATGTGCAGAGTTGTGGCAACTACAGAGGGATAAAGTTGATGAGCCATACGATGAAGTTATGGGAAAGAATAGTGGAAGCTAGACTGAGGGCAGCAGTCAGCATTAGTGAACAACAGTTTGGTTTCATGCCAAGAAAGAGCACCATAGATGCAGTGTTTGCTTTGAGGATGTTAATAGAGAAGTACAGAGAAGGTCAGAGGGAGCTGCATTGTGCCTTTGTGGATCTGGAGAAAGCATATGGCAGGGTTCCAACAGAGGAACTGTTGTATTGCATGAGAAAGTCTGGAGTGGCAGAGAAGTATGTTAGAGTGGTGCAGGTATGAGAGATGTGAGACAGTGGTGAGGTGTGCTGTTGGTATGACCGAAGAATTCAAGGTGGACGTGGGACTGCATCAAGAGTCAGCGCTGAGCCCCTTCTTGTTTGCTATGGTGATGGACAGGCTGACAGACAAGGTTAGACAAGAATCTCCATGGACTATGATGTCTGCAGATGACATTGTGATCTGTAATGAGAGCAGAGAACAAGTGGAGGAAAATCTAGAGATGTGGAGGTATGCCCTGGGAAGGAGAGGAATGAAGGTTAGCCTCAGTAAGTCAGAATACATGTGTGTGAATGAGAAGGACCCAAGAGGAATGGTGAGGTTACAGGGAGCAGAGATAAGGAAAATTGAGGATTTTAAGTACTTAGGCTCAACAATCCAGAGCAATGGAGAGTGTGGAAAAGAGGTGTAGAAGCGTGTGTAGGCAGTATGGAATGGTTGGAGAAAAGTGTCCAGTATAATGTGTGATAAGAGAGTATCGGAAAGAATGAAAGGAAAAGTGTACAAGACGGTGTTGAGGCCAGCGATGTTGTATGGTTTAGAAACAGTGGATGGATAGGATCAGGAATGAGTACATCAGAGGAACAGCCCATGTAAGATGTTTTGGAGACAAAGTCAGAGAGCCTAGATTGAGATGATTTGGACATGTAAAGAAGAGTGAGTATATTGGTAGTAGGATGCTGAGGTTGGAACTACCAGGCAGAAGGCCTAGAGGAAGACCAAAAAAGAGATTTATGGTTGTCGTGAAAGAAGACATGAAGGTCGTTGGCGCAAGAGAAGATGCAGAGGACAGGGTGGGATGGAGGCAGATGATTTGCTGTGGCGACCCCTAAAGGGAACAGCCGAAAGGAAAAGAAGAAGAATTAACCTACTGTGCATGTTTTTTGGACTGTGGAAGGAAACCGGAGTCTGTCTGTCTTCCTTTCGGCTTTTTCCCTTTTACTCAGGAGTCGCCACAGCGAATCATCTGATTCGCACGTTTGATTTGGCAGAGGTTTTTACGTCGGATGCCCTTCCTGTCACAACCCTTTTTAGCAAGGGACAGAAACACGCTGACGACTTTGCAGCCTACTCTTTACGAAAGTCAGCAATGGTTCTTTTACATGAACCTCACCATAGACAGTGAGAGACATGGCCCGCCTTTGATAACCCAGTTAGCTGCACTGGGGGGGGGACAGTGACAACCCTGTGGGGAGTGGGACTCGAACCCCCAACCTTTTGATCAGCGATGGAGGAAATTCAAATTCCACACGGAAATGCCCAGGCCTGGAATCGAACCCAGGCCTTCTTGCTGTGAGGCGGACATGCTAATCACTATGCCACCGTGCCACCCATGGTCACTCACATAATCATCACAAAAAAGTCCACCAAGCAGTTTGCTGCAGTCGCAATAACCAGAAAAGGTATAACTGACAAAGCTGGTAGATGAGGCAACTTCATTTTTTGCACGCAGATCAATACATCTTATCATATTTACAGGTGAGATAAATATAATAACTACAATTGTAATTTTAAATTAACGATACTACACTTAACTTTGACACTTATCACTCAATAACAAAAAAACTGAGTGTGCATTAATCACACGAGTGATCAGGAATCCTGACTGCTAGTCACTGACCTGAAGGATGATAATTAAATGCATCAGCCGTTACTCCCGCCCACAATCCTACTAAATCATTACCGCCTCCAGTATGCTGTAGATCATGAAGAGCATTCCTAATTTTATTTTGAGAAATCGTTCTAGAGACCACCGCGCAATTATTCCCCAGCTTATTAACGGAGCTTCGTGTTTTAAATACCTACCGCTCACTCAATATATTCACAAAGTATTGGGGTAGCTGCATCAATATACGCGGCAGGATTTGATACTCACCGAGTTGGTCCCCAGCACCTGCAGGTCGGGTTCCTTGGATTCCAACAGCTTTGCCACCATGTGCAGAAAACTTTCCACAAAGGGTTTAATGCTCTGTGAGTGGCACGCCATCAGCAACTGATCCAATGCTTCCATTGCAATCACCACATACCTACACACACACACATAGTGTATACGTATACTGGTTGCATGAAAGTGTGTGTGTGTGTGTGTGTGTGTGTGTGTGTCGCACCCATATCGGTGTCGGACTACGTCCCTGCTGAGGCGTTCAGCAAGATACTCTCCTATACGGTCGAGCTTCTCTGGAGCAGATACAGCAAAAAATGTCAGCTTCTCCATGTCCGACTTCACCAAACCATCCTTTAAAAAGAAGAGGAGCAGAAAAAAAGAGAGGAAAAACAGTGAGGGTGGGAAAGAAAGATGAAGAGGAATCCCAACAAATTCTAATCCTTCATCCGAGGAATTTTTCTGCGTTATATCGTACATCCATGTTTGATGTGTTTTTACATGTTACATGTCATCATCATGGTCAAGGTCCATAGCCTTTTGGACGTAAATGCGCTTCACTGTCTTCCACCGAATGTTTCCAATTTCCTCTGGCGGCTGCATACTTGGTAACAATGGAGGACGCGGTTGTTTTTATCCCGGGCCTCAGCCGATCCGGTATGTGGTTTCTTTCAGGAGTACACATGCTAAGATAGGCAAAATGTCCTGGTGGTGCCCAACGCTTCTCCAGGTATGGACAGGTTGGCTCTTGAGTGAGCTCATCTGCCCTTTGACAGGTTTTGTTTTTCGTCCTGCCAGATGTCCACACACCCACCTGATCAAGATCAACTTGATGGGGGAGGCTGTTTCGTCGCTGACCACCCAACCATGTGACAGGTAGTACATTTGATAACCCAGTTAGCTGCACTGGGGGGGACAGTGACAACCCTGTGGGGAGTGGGACTCGAACCCCCAACCTTAAGCCTTAAGTTCAGTTAAGTACGAGTATGTTACACGGAAGTGTGGTTTTTAATACATGTCTTTTATATTTTAGCTGATCGATGCTTTGGCACTAACCAGTGTAGGATGATAAATATTATATTCCAACAACAGTACACGTGATCGGATTGGCCCAGGTACAGGCAATAAATCTTGTAACTGAATAGCAAGGTCGCCGTGTGTGTTATGATCTTAAGTGTTCTGTGTTTACTTGAAGAGACAAGTTATACCGGAAACATCCATAGAGTTTATTTCGCCCCGTAAAGTTCTCACTGCTCGTCAGAACCTCCAGTTCGTCATGGTAAGGGAAGCAAGGCCGGCATGGATAAAGGCGGTCTGTTTAGAAATGCAGTTGTAAGCTTAACATCCCAGTTGCATCTGAAATGATTTTAGAAAGGTCCTCATTTCAAAACGAATTGTATTAACTTTGTTTACTGTCTGAGCTCAGGATTTCTGCACCAAAGACGCCGGGCTGACGTTTCCCCGTGCAGACCTTGTGCTTAACAGATAGACTGAATCCCACTGTTGCCTTAAAAAGATACAAAACTGACCGCCACCCCCGCCAGGATGCTCCATCTCCTTTTTTTTTTTTTTTCCCCGTATTAATTTGAGTCGGATCTGAGTCCCACCGATCACATAAGCCCACCACTAACCTGATAGGGGCGTGAGGATGCACCTGCCCCCTCCGTGACATGCTATGCTACCACCCACCTCTTTACAATCTGCTGTGCATGTGAATTAGGCGGCAGCCTAACAGACTTGGAGCAAAAGTGCTCCCCTCCCTATTTGTACGAAAAACTCCGTCAGTTAACTCCCACGGACTCCCGGCCTCGCATCAACCTAGATGTGGAGCTGCGACCTCCAGGTGGATAGTTCGGAGACATGTCAATGTGCCACCAGAAGCCAGGTTTTTCATTTTAATGCAAAAGTTCGTAAACTATTTTGGCAAAAGGTTACTATGGTTATAAAAAATAGCTGAAACATGCCTTTACACTTTGGGACGTCCACTAAGGAGTTGACAAAACTCACTGAGCATGAGCTACCAGGTCTCTTGGGGTAAATTGGCAACTGCATCATTTACTTACTCACATCAGCCCAGAGCACTTCTATCCCACACGCTGCTAATTTAATTAATGAACCTCTGATCAACTCTACATGTCGCATCCCCCGAGCAACTCGGCCAAAGTGTGAAAGTGTGCATTAAATGTAGTGTAAGCAGCATGCCCTGAGCATACCATCCATACTTAAAGCTGTGCGGTGAAGAGATATGTGTGTGTGTGTGGGGGGGGGGGGTGTACTTCAGTTGTACAACGCAAACCGGTGGTACTGAGTATGAACTGTATCTCAGAGGATCCATCAGCAGAGACAATACTGTAATACAGAGCTTTTACGATTAGTACATCATCTCCCAATCACCAGAGGTTTGCACTTATTTACAATATTGGGGTTATTTTGTGAAAGAGTGTCTGTTCTCATGTTTATAAAATCCATTTAGCACTTTTTCAGTGCTTCAGACATGTGTAACTAATTCCACACTTTCTTTAGAGCGCACAGCTAAAACTACTGTTAAATCATCACGCACACTGGTTAAGAAAGCACAACACGCAAGGAAGGTTCCTTGTAAGCTGAAGTACGTAATATCAGAAATTGTTTCACTAAAATATATTTATTGTACATTATCTTAAATATCAATCATTAAAGAGAACCGGTACCAGCCATGCTGACTACTAAATTTGTGCTGATGCAACAATTTAAGCGATACAGACATTTATTTTAACATAAATGGCCCCAATCGGCGAAGAAATTGTTAGCAGTTGATGTTTTTTCTGGAAGGGGCGTGAAGACAATGGGCAGGGCTGTCCAGCACAAGTAAACAAGCACATCTCTTATTATATATATCGTATTCGACATAATAAGCGCCCTGCTCCAGTAAGCCCCCCCCCCAGTCTCTGTAACGGTAAAAGGCGTTCACTGCCTGTAAAAGTGAGTTTACACGGTATTACACGGTGTCTATAATGTCCATCAGTAACAACACATTTTATTGTTCCGCCGTGCTTTAAAAAAAAGGAAAATATTTTGCTGTGTTCTCTTAGTCAATGTCCAACAACCGATGAACCATTAGAAACTGTTACAGCAAAACTATGGGATGCTCTGAATGAATGGAGTGATAAGCCAGATATGGACAATCAGAAAGTGATGAGTATTTTTCACCCAATTCTCCTGGTCACTAACTTCATAAGTTCCTGGCCAACACACCACACACACACACATTATATATATATATATATATATATATATATATATATATATATATATATATATATATATATATATATATTCTCCTTCTTTTCCTTTCGGCTTTTCCCTTCAGGGGTCGCCACAGCAAACCATCCACCTCCATCTCACCCGATCCTCTGTATCTTCTACTCTTACTCCAACTACCTTCATGTCCTCCTTCACCACATCCATAAATCTTCTCTTTGGTCTTCCTCTCGGCCTTCTGCCTGGTAGTTCCAACCTCAGCATCCTAATACCAATATTCTCACTATCCCTCCTCTGTACATGTCCAAACCATATCAATCTAGCCTCTCTGACTTTGTCTCCAAAACATCTTACATGGGCTGTCCCTCTGATGTACTCATTCCTGATCTGATCCATCCTCGTTACTCCCAAAGAGAACCTCAACATTTTCATCTCTGCTACCTCCAGCTCTGCCTCCTGTCTTTTCCTCAGCGCAACTGTTTCTAAACCATACAACATTGCTGGCCTCATCACCGTCTTGTACACTCTTCCTTTCATTCTTGCCAATACTCTCTTATCAGACATCACACAGGACACTTTTCTCTAACCATTCCAACCTGCCTGCACACGCTTCTTCACCTCTTTTCCACACTCCATTGCTCTGGATTGTTGAGCCTAAGTACTTAAAATCCTCCACCTTCTTTATCTCTGCTCCCTGTAACCTCACTGTTCCTCTTGGGTCCTTGTTGTTCACATACATGTATTCTGTTTTACTGAGGCTAACCTTCATTGCTCTCCTTTCCAGGGCATACCTCCACCTCTCTAGATTTTCCTGCACTTGTTCTCTGCTCTCACTACAGATCACAACGTCGTCTGCAAACATCATAGTCCATGGAGATTCTTGTCTAACCTCGTCTGTCAGCCTGTCCATCACTATAGCAAACAAGAAGGAGCTCAGAGCTGACCCTTGATTCGGTCCTCTCTATGTCCCAGTTCTTCTTAGCTAACCGCTTCTTTTGTACACACTCCTGCACTTCCTCATTCCACCACTTCCAGACCACCCAAAACCTGTTTCAACTCCTCCTTGAAGACAACACGACACTTCCTTTTTCAGCTTCCACCACTTTGTTTTCTACTCTGCCTTTGCCTTCTTCACCTTTCTTACCATCAGCATCACCGTGCACACCACCATCCTACGCTGTTTGGCAACACTCTCACCCACTACTACTTTGCAGTCACTGACTTCCTTCAAATTACGTTGCCTACACAAGATGTAGTCTACTTGTGTGCTCCTATCTCCGCTTTTATAAGTCACCCTATGCTCCTCTGTCTTCTGGAAGAAAGTATTCACCACACCCATTTCCATCCTTTTTGCAAAATCTATCAACATCTGTCCGCCTGTGTTCCTGTCCTGGATACCAAACCTGCCCATCACTTCCTCGTCCCATCTGTTGCCTATATCATATAACATATATCCTATATGTTACCTCTATCTGCCTGCACCAACATATCCGTTGAAGTCTGCACCAATGACAACTCTTTCACCTCTGGGGATACTCTGCATCACTTCATCTAACTCACCCCAGAATCTCTCCTTCTCTTCTAGCTCACATCTTGCCAGTGGGGCATAAGCACTAACAACATTGAAAATCACACCTTCAATTTCTAACTTGAGACTCATAACTCTGTCTGACACTTTTTTCACTTCTAGAGCACTCCTGACGAACCCTTCCTTCAAGAGGACTCCTACTTCATTTCTCTTCCCATCCACACCATGAAAAAAACAGCTTAAACCCCGCTCCTAAGCTTCTATTCTTGCTACCTTTCCACCTGGTCTCCTGAACACACAGTATGTCCACCTTCCGCCTCTGCATCATGTCAGCCAGATCTCTATATCTCATAGTTCCAACATTCAAAGTTCCTACTCTCAGTCCTAGACTCATGCTTTTCCCCTTCTCTCTCTGCTTACGGACACGCCTCTCCTTCTTCGACCTCTCCCTCTTCCACTAACAATAGTCCAATTTCCACCAGCACCCTGTTGGTTAACAGCACTGATGGCGGTCGTTGTTAACCCGGGCCTCGACCGATCCAGTATGAGATTTGTCTTTACGATTTACATTTTGTATTTTGGCAAAAGTTTTATGCCGGATTCCCTTCCTGTCGCAACCCTCTGCATTTCTCCAGGCTTGGGACCAGCATGAGGGCGGGCACTTGTTTGTTCCCCCTTCACGGCTGCATTACATATACATTTACATATATATATTATATAAATAAATAAGTATATATATATATATATATATATATATATATATATATATATATATATATATATACATATACATATATACCTCTGTGTGTGTATATTATATATATATATATATATATATATACACACATACATACAGACATACATACATACATATATATATATATATATATATATATATATATATATATATATACACATACATACATACATACACACACACACACACACACGATGCATGTTATAATTGGCCTTGAACGCACCTGAATTTTAACTTTCACTATTGTACCCTCTTTAAACTACAAATCAAAAAACCCTCTCAGGTACATATTGTAAACTCCCTTCATTTCTTTATTAAACTCTTTAACTGCTTTAATTATTTCTAGGTTAAATTCAGACAGAGAGTCACAGCGTTTGGCTGATTGCTCTCTCCCATCTGTTTCACAGCAGTCAGTAAAATCATCCTAATCAGCGATGGACAGATGGCCTCAGTATAGCTTATACAGAAGTGTTCTTTTACCCGAAGAATATTTTCAGATTTCTCCCTTCATCACAAAAGAAAGCAATGCCAAGTAAAATAATGCTGCTATTTAATACAAAACTTTACTCAGAAAGAAGAAAAAGTGATGAATATCACCCCCTTTAATTCACAAAACATTTTAGTGCATGCTTGGGTAATTCTTCCGTTCTGCAGTGAAAATAAAAAGAAGCTTTAATGTGTTATTTTGTTTTAAAGCCCTCCATACAAGATATGTTTCTCTTCCAAACATTAAAGGACATATCAGCATAATAATAATACACAACATCCCTACAAATTCTCAAGATTCTGAAGAATTTCTACATTCTATTTAGCCAAACACACATCACTCAACCTCAATATATTAACTATTGTTCACCATGAAGAACACATCAAGTCTTAAAATGGTGATAAGAAATATTATTACAATATAATTATAAATAAATAAATAAATATAAATAAAACTGGTTTATCAGTTTAAACTGGTTCTAACATGCAAGTAGTACGTATTGCGATACTCTGACATGCATTCAGAAAACTTTGGAACAGTAAAAAAACTTCGGCTATTCCCGCTAATTGAACGGGAAGTAATGCTTCCATTGAAAAAAAAAGAAAAAAAAAGAAAAAAATGATGACCACAGAGGTCCCGACATGTATTCCTGACACAATCGTGTTTCTGTCCTCTTATCTACAGTCATTCAGTGTGTGGAGAGCCCGGTATAATAAGAGCCATGCCGTGATTCTATTGCCTTCAGCCAATAAAATATGTTTTTATACAGGATACAGAAATTCCCGCTAAAACCAGAACCACAGTTCATGTTGGTAATTGCTCAGAAATTTACTGACCTACTGCATCTAGATTTTCGCTTGAACATTTATTCTAAAATGAGCAAAGTAGGGAAGCGGTCCCATGAACCTGATCTCCAACAAGGCGCATTAACCATGCATTGTTTTTTTTTTTTTTTTTTGCTTAACACGGCAATAATATCTGTCGACCCTGAAAAAAATGACGTCACACAACTTGCGGACTCAGCCTCGGGCTCAATATGCTCCAAATCAGTCCAGATTCCAGTAAATTATGTTCCACTTCTCTCCAGCATGACCATATTAGTGTGATTTATATGATAAACGATATTGCTTGTTATTATTGTAAAGTTATAAAGTTTGGCACTTTCTTGAGCCGTCAGTGTCACTGTAAGTGTTATCCATGCGGCACATGCCCAGTATTACTATGATGGCATTTTATATATGTGTGTATGTATGTAAGTATGTATGTAATGTTAGTATGGTTCTATATAAATATATCAATCTACTGCTCATGGGGTCACAGGTCTGATGAGGTCGAGTCGTGCATGATAGTTCTGTGCATGCGCAGATGATGCTCCACCTATAATCCCGCCTTAAAAATTTAATATGCATGTATTAATGATTAAGGCTTCACAATATGCTAATAAAAGCACTAGATGCACCTCTAATGTTTATGTGTATTTTTAATATGTTTAAATAGCTTATTTTGCTCAATATTATGTAGTTCTATTTCGGTGTTAATGTCTGTGCCAAAGTTTAAAACATTAAATTTTCATAAGTAGATTTTTTTCTGATGCTTAGAATTTTTATTTTAATGACTAAAATCAACATTTTTAATGTTGTTGATGTCTCTTTTTGAAATAAAGAATAAATACTGTCAACAGGCTCTTAATTTAAAATCTTCTTGCAATATATTGCAATACATATCGCAATACAAGCTAGAAATTGCAATACAAAAAATTTAAGCAATACTCACCCCTGATAAATACACAACACCAATTCCAAAAAAGTTGAGACAATACAGTCTTTTGTAATTTTAAGTAACCCATGCTTTATTTACTGTAAAACATAATACACTCATGCCTCGGTTTAACGGAGTAATAGGGGGGAAACACTGGTCCGAAGTACCTGATTGTCCGAAGTTTCCGATTCCGTATATTTGAACAATTACGTTATGAAAAACTTTTACTTAAGCACACTATGTAATCTACAAATGTAAATATTGTACCTATACTCTGCAAATGTACACCATAAGATCAGGGGTCGGGAACCTTTTTGACTAAGACAGCCAAAAAAGAAAAAAAAAAAAGACACATTATAAAATATATATATATATCTAATCCTCCGAGAGGATTAATTTTATTGGATTATAACAACAGCCACAGACTGCGTGTGTTGTTTTTGAGTAAAGAGATAAATTTCCCTCGTTTTGATCGGCTCATTTCCACAAAGCCAAGCACAGCTGGCAAGCAAACACAAATGGACAAACATGGAAAAACTTCAACCCGCAGACCGGCTGATTGCCAAAACATGTGACGCACTTCCTGTCACATAAACACTGCAGAGTGTGAGTCCAATAAAATTAGAGTTTCAAGGTATCGGACCCGCCCGCATACAGAAAGGATTGGCTCTCCGCTTTGCGCCACAGTGACGTGTCATTAAAAATAGAAGAATAGATTTTGTACCCAGGATCAGCTTCATTTTCTTCAAGCCAGTATGGTCATCTGGCAGTCACTTTCAGAAACGAAGGCCTGCCTCCAGACGATCCGGATTACTCGGACGCTACAGATTTTGTCCGTTGCATCCGAAATCCATTAACGCGAGGTCCGTAAAACCGAGGCATGAGTGTATACACTGCCTGGCCAAAAGTCACAAACACTAATATCTTCTTGGAGAGCCTTTAGCTTTTCTTATAGCATGTAAACATCCAGCCACTGTTTCAACAAACTTAAGCAACATGACATTTATTTCCCTGCAGTGTTGGGTTCATTTCTCACCAGCATCTTGAACTGCTGAGCGAAAAACTGAACCACTTCATAAAGTGTTCTCAGCACCTGAAAACCTTCAACACGATAAAGATTAGGAATCTGGGATTGCAATACATATGTGAAAATGATTCCTCATGTCCCCTGAACCATTCACACATAGTTTGAGTCCCCAGTTTATATCCGTAACACCAGCGAAGAAAAAATGCATTGATGCTCATTCAGTACATTCATCTCAGCAGCTGCTTCATTTTATTGCTGCATTAATGTTGCTGAGCCTCGACTAAACCAACTGGAGCAACAAAGCCATGGAGATGACATGTGTGGTCAATGATAAATGCTCTCCATGAAAAAACATTAGTGTACATGACTTTTTCCCCTGCCAGCTGTGTGTGTGTGTGCTCTATATGAAGCATTTGTCAGAATCTGAATATATTAAATGTTGGAAGTGAGACATTTTATCATCCATCACCCAGCTGTAAAAAAATAAAAAATAAACTACATTGACTGCAGTTTTAATATCAAGCTTCTGTAAAAAGTGAAAAATCCAATCAGTCGAATTCTACTGTCTACCTTCGGAGATGGACTCCGTGATTGCATGCGTGAGCGTGTGTTTGAGATATTAGTACCTTCGGGTCCTCCGGGAAAATGTTATCCACCAAGCGCTTGTAGCGGGGACGACACCGTCCACAACATCCACACACACCTGCAGGGAGAGGAATCGTTTAGTGTGCATTCATATATAAACACATGTGACAGCCACGTTGCATTATACCGGCCCGGATTACTTCTCGTCAGATCGGTGCATGAACCACATTTATATACAGTAAGACTCATTAAGATAAGTGGGGCCGGTGGCGTAGTGGTTACGGTGCTGCACTCATGATCAGGAGGTTGTGAGTTCGAATCCCACTGAGACCCTCACTGTGCTAAGACCCCTGGGCAAGGTCTCAACCACAAGTGTGCCTCTGTTCACCCAGCAGTATAAATGGGTATCAGTAAAAATATACTGGGAAGATAACCTGCGGTGGACTAGCGTCCCATCCAGGGGGAGTCGAACTCCTGGTAGCTGCACGCTACAGAAACCGGGGATAAGCACCGGCCTGATGAGCCACGAGGCTAAGCCACTAGGCTCGGGTGTAAACCCCCAAAAAAAAAAAAAAACCAGACTTACCTCATTAAGATAAACATAATAAACAATATGAATACTGCTGAAACTACAGAAAAGGGAATGTTTCCTGTATGTGCACTCACACTGTACAAGGAAACACTGAAGTGGAAATATAATTAGTGTCTGTTATACTTTACATCAATTGGGTCTGGAGCTTCTAGTTTTCAATAATAAATATAAATGAGACAAAGCAGAACTAGATGGACGGATTGAGATCATGACCTTGAATACTACTTTGCAACCAAAAAGGGAACATATCCATTTCCATCAATGAGCAGACTTTTTTCCAGATTTACAAAAAGCGTGTGTTGGGATGGTGATCACTAGGGACCAATATGCTATGTCCCCCCAGCTGATGTATACGTACATGTGTATATAATATCAATAAATACATAATCAATGCTATAAAAGCTTATAATAACAATTAAACATTAAAAATAATGCATAAGATATAGATAAAATATACATGCACACATACAGATGTGCACCTCACAACAATGTAACTAGTTTTGATGGGAGGTTTTGCTTTGTTTGGGTTTTTTTTTTTTGCATAATTGGCCTTGTTTTTGTGGCATTTTCCTTAACTTTTTCCCCTATTCTTCCTTAATTTCTTTATTTTTTTAATTCGATGAATATTTAAAAAAAAAAAAAACACGATGCACTGAAGCTGCATGAATTGAAGCGCGACGTAGCGAGGGATTCCTGTATATTACTTGCTGATTTGATTTGAATTGTGATTCCGTAAGTACTGCAATTCCATAAATATCCTGATTTGATTTTACAAAATTTTCATACTATGTTATTAAATCCCTTGACCCATGAAAAAAAGGGTGAATTGAATATAAATCTTAAATTATTAATATCAATTAAAGGAATGATAATAGCTTTAAACTTTGAATTAGGAAAATTTCTCCACGCATTTGATGTGAAGTGTCGCGGAGCGGTTCGTATTGCTGGTCTCTCACTCATCAGGATTGCAATTTCTATATCAAGTTAGTAAATTATTCGTGTTAATCGCGTGGGGAAATCTTCTGGTCACCTTGTGCTGCAAAACCACAATACAACACATTATTTGCGATAAATAACAGATGATACTTATCTGATATCAGAAACTAGTCATAAAAAAGGAAGGGGCAGTCGTTAAACCTGATGTTTCTCCCCTAATCTAGTCATAGGGACTCTTGATGGGTGTAAGTAGTCTATCACATGACAGCAGGGAGGCAGATGTTTTGGGTATACCCGTTGTTGGAACAGCTACGAGAACAAAGGGAGGTTTTCCATATTATTGAAGAGTTGAAGCTGACAGACGAGATTCTTAGCAACAAGAAAGAAAGCGACAGATCGGCACTGACAACGAAAGTTGTTCTGTTGAGTGATAAAACAAAATAAACCCCTTGTATCTTACAATAATACGACTCGTATCTCACCAATCATTTTCACATGTGAGCTGGATGTATTTTTCATGATCGCCGATTTTTCTCTTGATCACCTGTGAACATTATATCTGAAAGATGTGAGTGGGATCATCCACCAACGTAAATTAATAGAAGTGTCACAGATTTAGATTCTGTTTGGTATAACTAACTAACACTATTGTCAACATGGATTAGTCTGTGTGTGTGTGGGTGGGTGGGGGGCAATTAAAAATTAATGGAAAGGAGAAATCTAAGAATTGAACCAGACACCAGGCTCAACACCCCCCCCCCCACCCACCACACAGACACACACACACACACACACACACACGCACACGTGGTGCATTTATCTCCCTGGTCCATTCTCTTCCACCGTGTGCTGGACTGCACGGTGTGCTGTTTGGTGTTAATATTAATCTCATGATCCAGACTTCGACACTTTTGCATTTTTCCATTAGACTGTCAGGCCAGGAACCACCAGGAAGGGACCATTTGAATAACATATGCAAAAACAAAGCTGTGCGGTCGGTCATTTGCAGACATGTAGGGAGAGGTGATGGAAGAGGTTTGGCTTCCATTCTCAGATAATATGAACTATAAATGTTAGAATATAGGGGAGAAAAAAGATTATTTTTTATAATATATATATATATATATATATATATATATATATATATATATATATATATCTATATACATACATACACACACACACACCCACACACACATCTTTCTTTTCCTTTCAGCTGCTCCCTTTCAGGAACGAATCATCTGCCTCCATCTTCATGGAAGTCATATTAATGACTCACATATTCGATTTGGCATAGGTTATTATGTCAGATGCCCTTCCTGGCTTTATTAATTTATTTTATTTACACACATACACACACATTTTTTTTTTAATTGGATCTGACAGAAAGCAAAATCTTGTAATCCAGGGATTCACTTTTATTCTGATATGGATCCCAGACCAAATGTTTTATGAGCCATTTCAGGGGATACAGATAAACAGATGGAATCGTGCTAAGAAAACCAATAACAACATGCCAATAACATATTTTGCTAATAACATTAATCCAAACAAATATCCTTTTAGTATTTACTGTTTGGGGAGTGTGTGTGTGTGTGTGTGTGTGTGTGTGTGTGTGTGTGTGTGTGAACTACTGTAAGCTGAGACATGGAAATAGAGTTGATCATTATCAAGTATTTGATACCCTCACTGACGGGTTGAAAGAGAGAAGGAGATTGAGGGAATGAAAGAGAAGACAGAGAGAGAGAGAGAGAGAGAGAGAGAGAGAGAGACAGGGAGAGAGACAGACAGACAGACAGACAGACAGACAGACAGACAGACAGAGGAAGAGAGAAACAAATGGAGAACGTGAGATACAGACGCCCAAAGAGAGAAACAGTGAGATAGAGACACCGAGATAGAGAGAAAGCAAAAGACAGAAAGAAACACAGAGAAACGGAAAAATACACAGAGAGAGAGAGAGAGAGAGAGAGAGAGATACAGAGAGAGACATGCATTTTTATACTAATATTTGGTTGAACTCTGTCCCTCGTAGTCAAGGAGGAAGCGCGATATATTACACGATTCAATAGGAAATGGTATGAGCAAAACCACTGGCTCGAGTTACTGTTCAACCCACATAATGTACATTTCATGGAGCTCTAAATAAATATATACACAGTATCTCGTAGATCATGTGGTACATCACGGAAGACAGGACATCAAAACACGAGGCAAAGAGTTAATTCTATTTCTATATATTGTATTATGAAGAAGAAAATCTGAAGAATTAGTTTAAGTCTCTCTCTCACTCTATCTCTCTCACACTCACACACACACACACACACACACACACACCCCCACAGGATACAGTTATACATGTTTAATTCATGTTGTAATGTCGTCTATAAATCCTAGAACAGAAATCAGCTACCAAGTATGAGACATGTATAAGCAACACACACACACACACACACACACACACACACACAAAGTACCAAGTGTGGAAAAGAAGGCCGTCCTATCCCTAGCGCGTCTGTATCTGAAGGTTCCATCTGCATCGGAGCGTGGCACCTCTCTATACCTCCTCATGTTGACCTCTGACCTCTCCCACTGAAAACAGCAGCCGAGAATTCTTTAAAAAACGCTTCCCCTACAAGCATAAACTCTGTGCTGAATAACACACCTGTGTACCTGTGACCGAGATGCACATTCATACATGCCACACCTCCTTATTCCTACCTTCCTGTGTGACCGACAGTCGCACTGACCAATCACATTTCTCCATCATCTATTAGGCTTTTTACGATCAAACCAGTTAGACAGAACGGGTTTTCCTGAACATGGTGTACCTGTACTATATGTATACGCTCATCACCCATGACATGAGCAGCATCTGTCTGGCTTGCGGCTTGGCAGCCCGACACGTAGCAGGCTGTACTGCAGTGTGTTCGAACTCCTTTCTAATCATATCTAGCATTAGCAGCTTTAGCAGCTCTTCAGTAGGATCAGACCAGACGTGGTAGCTTTCACTTCCATATACAACAGATAAATTTGGGCTGCCAGAACACTCCTGCCAGTTCTTGTCCTTCGTTGAACCACATTTTGTAGGTACTGTACTTATCATTGCATACCAGGAACTTCCAACAAGACCTGCCATTCATATATAGGATGTATTTAAAACAATTACACAAATAAAGGTATTGTGCTGGAGCTCCAATCAGCACATACATCTGTAGACAAGTGTGTGTGTGTATGTCTAATATACAGTAGGCCCACGACATTCGCGGGGGTTTGGTTCCGAGCCCTCCCGCGAATCGAGATAATCCGCGAGTTCCGTACACGGAAGTAAAACCCCATGTAACACGTCACATGTGCGAATGAGCAGCCGGAAGTAAAATACTGTGCATTTATTACATGCGTTAAAATATGCTTCATAAACACATTCTATAGACAGTCTTAATCATTAATACAGTATTAATGTAGTAAAATATAATCATGATTGAAAAAACTTTTCAATTTTTATTCTTATTTTTATTGATGATAAATATAAACATTATACAGCATATACTGCTGTAAAGCACTCGTTTTAAAGTCTTTTTCAATTATTATTCCAGTACAGTACCGAAGTTAATTCTGAGAATGTTTGTGCGTGAGATTTTATGTTCTGTAGCATGTTTAACAAATGATACCAAGGAGACAAGGTGGAAAGGTAGAAAGGCTAAAAGCTTAGGAGCAGGGTTTAAACTGTTTTATAATGGTGTGGATGGGAAGAGAAATGGAGTAGGAGTCATCTTGAAGGAGGGGTTTGTCAGGAATGTTCTAGAAGTGAAAAGAGTGTCAGACAGAGTGATGAGTCTCAAGTTAGAAATTGAAGGCGTGATGGTCAATGTTGTTAGTGCTTATGCCCCACAGGCAGGATGTAAGCTAGAAGAGAAGGAGAGCTTCTGGAGTGAGTTAGATGAAGTGATGCAGAGTACCCCCAGAGGTGAAAGAGTGGTCATTGGAGCAGACTTCAATGGACATGTTGGTGCAGGCAACAGAGGGGACGAGGAAGTGATGGGCAGGTTTGGTATCCAGGACAGGAACACAGAAGGACAGATGATCGATTTTGCAAAAAGGATGGAAATGGCTGTGGTGAATACTTTCTTCAAGAAGAAACAGAAGCATAGGGTGACTTATGAAAGCGGAGGTAAGAGCACACAGGTAGACTACATCTTGTGTAGGCGATGTAATTTGAAGGAAGTCAGTGACTGCAAAGTAGTAGTGGGTGAGAGTGTTGCCAAACAGCATAGGATGGTGGTGTGCAGGATGACACTGATGGTGAGAAAGGTGAAAAGGCAAAGGCAGAGCAGGAAGACAAAGTGGTGGAAGCTGAAAAAGGAAGAGTGTCAGGGTTGTCTTCAAGGAGGAGTTGAAACAGGCTTTGGGTAGTCAGGAAGTGCTTCCAGAGGACTGGACAACCACAGCCAATGTGATCAGGGGAGACCGGGGTAGGAGAGCACTTGGTGTATCCTCTGGAAGGAAAGTAGATATGAGACTTGGTGGTGGAATGAGGAAGTGCAGGAGGTGTACAAAAGAAGAGGTTAGCCAAGAAGAAGTGTGACATTGAGAGGACCGAAGAGAGTAAACAGGGAGTACAGGGAGACACAGCGTAGGCTAAGGTAGCGTGTCAAAGGCCAAACAGAGGGCGAGGATGACTTGTATGATAGGTTGAACAGTAAGGAGGGAGAAAATTATCTATACAGGTTAGTACACAGCAGAGAAATAGAGATGGAAAGACGTGCAGCAAGTTAGAGTGATAAAGGACAGAGAGGGAAATGTATTGACTGATGACAGAAGTGCTGGGAAGATGGAAAGAGTACTTTGAAGAGCTGATGAATGAGGAAAATGAGAGAGAAAAAGAGTAGAAGGGGTGACCGCTGAGGAGCAGGAAGTAGCAAAGATTAGTAAGGGAGAAGTGAGGAGGGCATTGAAGAGGATGAAGAATGGAAAGGCAGTTGGCCCTGATGACATACCAGTTGAGGTATGGAAGTGTCTAGGGAGGTAGCAGTAGATTTTCTGACAAGAATATTCAACAAGGTTTTAGAAAGTGAGCAGATGCCAGAGGAATGGAGGAGAAGTGTGCTTGTGCCCATTTTTAAGAACAAGGGCGTATGTACAGAGTTGTGGCAACTACAGAGGGATAAAGTTGATGAGCCATACAATGAAGCTATGGGAAAGAATAGTGGAAGCAAGACTAAGGGCAGAGGTCAGCATTTGTGAACAACAGTTTGGTTTCATGCCCAGAAAGAGCACCACAGATGCAGTGTTTGCTTTGAGGATGTTAATAGAGAAGTACAGAGAAGGTCAGAAGGAGCTGCATTGTGCCTTTGTGGATCTGGAGAAAGCATATGACAGGGTGCCGAGAGAAGAACTGTGGTATTGTATGAGGAAGTCTGGAGTGGCAGAGAAGTATGTTAGAGTGGTGCAGGACATGTAGGGATAGATGTAAGACAGTGGTGAGGTGTGCTGTCGGTGTGACAGAAGAGTTCAAGGTGGAGGTGGGACTGCATCAAGGGTCAGCTCTCAGCCCTTCTTGTTTGCTATGGTGATGGACAGGCTAACAGATGAGGTTAGACAAGAAGCTCCATGGACTATGATGTTTGCAGATGACATAGTGATCTGTAGTGAGAGCAGAGACCGAGTGGAGGAAAATCTAGAGAGGTGGAGGTATGCCCTGGAAAGGAGGGGATTGAAGGTTAGCCTCAGTAAGACAGAATACATGTGTGTGAACGACAAGGACCCAAGAGGAACTTTGAGGTTACAGGGGGCAGAGATAAAGAAGGTGGAGGATTTTAAGTACTTAGGCTCAACAATCCAGAGCAATGGAGAGTGTGGAAAAGAGGTGAAGAAGCGTTGTGGCAGGCAGGTTGGAAATGGATGGAGAAAAGTGTCCGTGTGATGTGATAGGAGAGTATCGGCAAGAATGAAGGGAAAAGTGTACAAGACGGTGATGAGGCCAGCAATGTTGTATGGTTTAGAGACAGTGGCCCTGGGGAAAAGACAGGAGTCAGAGTTGGAGGTAGCAGAGATGAAAATGTTGAGGTTCTCTTTGGGAGTAACGAGGATGGATAGGATCAGAAATGAGTACATCAGAGGGACAGCACATGTTAGATGTTTTGGGAGACAAAGTCAGAGAGGCTAGATTGAGATGGTTTGGACATGTACAGAGGAGGGATAGTGAGTATATTGGTCGTAGGATGCTGAGGTTGGAACTACCAGGCAAAAGGCCCAGAGGAAGACCAAAGAGAAGATTTATGGATGCGGTGAAGGCGGACATGAAGGTCGTTGGAGTAAGAGTAGAAGATGCAGAGGATAGGGAGAGATGGAGGCAGATCATTTGCTGTGGCGACCCCTGAAGGGAACAGCCGAAAGGAAAAGAAGAAGAAGAAGAAGAAGAAGACCAAAAGGATAAACTTTATTATGATTCATGTCCTTTTACATTGAACTTGGAATGACGTCTTCAAGATGGTGCTGCCTAGAGGGAAACGTCGCGGAGTTCTCAGAGTCAAATTGTTTCTGTTCGTTTTAATTTGTTTTATTTGTTTGTTCATGTTTTGCACTACGCTCATCTATGATCGGTCGACCCTACTACAGCTATAAGCAGCTTCAGCTTCGGGCAACTAAGCACGCGACAACTTCTATCGTGAGCTAATATGCTATGGCAGCTCAATGCTAGCAGTTACCGGCTAAGCCCAGGCGGAGTTCTCAGAGGCTTGGTGAGCACTTCGGGCCATACTACTTGAAAATGTTCAGTCCCTGCGAAACAAGATGGATGAGCTTCATGCTCAGATTGCAGCGCAGAGGGATCTACAGGACTGTGTTTCTGTGAAACATGGCTCAAGGAGAGTACACCCGATGAGGAGATTGCTCGAGCCGGCTACACAACCTTCATCCCCTGCAATCCCAAGCGCCGGAGTCATCGTTCAGCCCCTTCCCGCCTTGGCTTATTGCATTGAGCTGCCTACCATAGCATGTTAGCTCTGCTTCATTATACACGCCCGAAGATACTCCGATCTTATAGCTGCAGTAGAGTCGACCGGTCGTAGACGAGCATGGTGCAAAACATGAACAAACAAAACAATAAATAAAACAAATTAAAACAAACAAAGAAACAATATGACTGAGAACTCTGTGATGTCACCCTCTTGGCAGCGCCATCTTGGAGACATCACTCCAACTTCAATGTAAAAGGACATGAACAGTACCGTAATAAAGTTTATCCTTTTGGTATCGTTTGTTAAACATGCTATAGAACATAAAATCTCACACATAAACATGAACTTCGGTACTGTACTGGAATAATAATTGAAAAAGATTTTAATGCAACAGTTCAGAGAAAACCGTTGTTTATCAGGAGACAGTCTTATTTCTTCAGAAGAGACATCCAGCGTTTTCTATCGCTTAGCCAGAGAAGATGCACAGCGTTTGAGTGGTATAGAGCTTAATTGGTAATTAAAACAAACACAAAAAAAGGCTCATTGACAACGTGTGCGCGAATGAGGAAAAAGGGGCGGGATATCAGCTCAACCAATCAGGAGAAAGGAGGACAGCCATTGGCTGAATTTGAATCATGTGCCGGTTGTTCGGCAGTCAGCAAATACTCAAGGGCATACTGTACCTGAAATCCGTGAGATAAAGTACTGTAATCAGAAACACTTTATTATTATTATTATTATTATTATTATTATTATTATTATTATCATAATTATGTACATTGTTTCTCATTGTAAATATTGTTATAATTATTATTACAGGAATCCCTCACTTATCACGGTTAATTGTGACTAAGACCCCCCGGCGACCACCGAATTCCATGAAGTAGATTCAACCCCTGACTGACATATACGTACGTGTGTGTGTGTGTGTGTGTGTGTGTGTGTGTATAATATCAATAAACACATATTCAACGCTATACAGAGATCCCTCACTTATCACGGTTAATTGAAACTGATATCCCCCTGCGACCGCCGATTTCCGCAAAGTAGGGTCAACCCCCCTGACTGACGTATACGTACATGTACTGTATATGTGTACAGTATATAATATCAATAAATACACATTCAATGCTATAAATGCATATAATAACAATTTAACATTCAAAAATAATGCACAAGATGTAAATAAAATATAAAAACACACACGCGCACACACAGATGCGCACCTCACATAAAAATGTAAGTAGTTTTCATGGGAGGTTTTTTGGGTTGTTTTTTTTTGCATAATTGGCCTTGGTTTTGTGGAATTTTCCTTAACTTTTTCCCCTATTCTTCCTTGATTTCCTTATTTTTTTAATTCGATGAATATTTAAAAAAAACAAAAAACCGCAATGCACTGAAGCCGCATGAATTGAAGCACGAAGAAGCGAGGGATCACTGTATTAAATTATTGATGAATGATTTTTTTTTTTACTTTTAACTGCGTTAAAAAGTTATCATAGACCTCTTGGTGTCCTCGACCAGTTTCCACCTATATCTTTCATCCAGGTTGGAGAAACTCCCCAGCCCGGTCAGGCTCCTAGTAGCACC
>CM045743.1:34273939-34293939 GCA_024760905.1 Plotosus lineatus | reverse complement strand
AAACTTCAGCTTTAGTCATTCTTACTTCCAGAACATATGTGGCTCATTTCTCTGTTTCAGTACAAATTGCACTATGGCCTTCAGGTTCTTACTGTTCAGTGGTTCCATTCTGGGGTGTGTAGCCTTTAGACTTTGATTCTCAAAGTATTTTTTTTTCCCAACGGTTCTTTTTTCCAACAGTGCAACACTTCACACTTGGAATTGGAAACGATTAAAATCAGGAGAAGGGGCAGTGGTGGTCCTGTGGTAAGGTGCTGGATTACTGATCCCAAGGTCAGGGAGCTTGGATCCCCCCATACACACACACACACACACACACACACTCACACACACAGAAAATCAATGGGATGTCATTGCTGTCCCCCCCAGTGCAGGGTTATCAAAGGCCGGCCATGTCTCTCACTGTCTAGCGGTGAGAGGCTGTAAATGAACCACTGCTGACTTTCGTCAAATAAATACAGTGGTACCTCACCTTACGAAAGACCCAACAAATGAAAAACCCAGGTTACGAAACGCATTTACCTAAAATTTCCATCTCTGGATACGAAAAAAATTCACGTTACAAAACACGCCATCTAAAAAATTCAAACATTGCGTGAGTTGTTCTCCCATTGGCTAGGAGGGAGCTGCATCTCCAGAATACCCATGATGCTTTTCGTGTGCCTTCGACCCATTGTTTGTCACGGAGTTCTAACACGCATAAAGCACAGAGTTACTGTTGTTTAGTGAGTTTTTCGAGTGTGCTCAATGCAACTTTATTTTTTGGCTCAGGCTTTTAATCTTGCATAAATATTTGTAAGATTATAACTATGCTAAGAAGACATGGTCAACACACACGCGCACACGCGTGCACACACACACACACACACACACACACACACACACACACGCGCGCGGGTGTGATTCCCAGTGCGAGTGAAAAGAAGAAGCGGGCTCGTGGCATGCGGTTAAATGATATCGCAAAGAAATATGGCCAAACCTGTCGACCATCAGTACGATATTGAAGCAGAAGGAGGTATAATTTTATCATTTTTAAAGGCTTTAGGGGGTAGTATGGGGGGCCTTGGAATGAATCCGGCCTTTTACATGTAAAATGCTACTCAACTTACAAAAAAAATCAGGTTACAAAACCACTTCTCTAATGGATTAATTTCGTAAGGTGAGGTACCACTGTATATCATAGCCATTACCCTGTTTCTGCCCTGCGATGGCTCGGCAAGTTGTCCACGGTGTATTCTACCCACGCCCAAATTCAGCCGAGATGGGTGCCTGCTTTCCTGCGACCCTGATTAGGATTAAATGATTCACAAAAATTTAGACAAAATTAGGGGAGAAAAAAAAACAGGAGAAAAATAAACTATTATTATTATTATTATTATTATTATTATTATTATTAATAACAACAATAATAATAATCATAATTAAAAATGATTTCTCATTAAAAGCCCGTGAAAAACACAAGGATATTTTACACTCTGGGCTGAGGAACACTTAAATGGCTTGGATGCAGTTGTACTGACCCAGGTTCCATTGATTGTGCAGAGGTACGGTACTCGATATTCTGAGATGGTCCAGATGACCTCTTTAATTCGTCCGACTGCTCAAGCAGGCAACGGTCATCTGTCAGACCTCTATTCGTCACTGTTCTCAGCTTTCCTGAGCCCAGATAGTGTGCTGGTATCCACGTTTTGAAAGGGCATATTCTCTCTCATTTTCCTGCCCAATGAGATGAACAATCAGAAGGAAAATGGGTGGCAGTGGGAGAGTGAGCTGAAAATTCCCTTACTCCACTTTTATGGCTGAAGTGCCCTTGAGCAAGGCACCCCGTTTCCTTTTACAGAACATATAATTTCCGGTCCACATTCCACATCAAAGAATTACCATATTCCATCCACCCTGAACCTTTTAAAGCACAACCGTTTTTCCCGTTCAACTGTGAAATTCTTTGATTGGGCAACAACGGACCGGCTTTCACTTCAGCAGGAATTTGGGGTCTCTGGAGAAACTCTGGCTGTTCTCCTGCCACAATTTGCACACTTTAAAAAAAAAACTGGTAATAACACATTGCTACACCTTGTTCAAATAAGCTCAACAGCATTTGCTTACCTAGACACTAGTTAATTGGGACAGAACTTAAATTTTGTACCACGGTGCTTTTGGCTGCATCTGTTCCATCTGAGACAGAGAAAGTTTAAGTGCCACTAAATGTTCCAAAAGAAAGCACAAGAGTCATACGCAGGTCTTCATGACCTTGTTATTCACAGAGCCATCTGGGTATATCCAAGGTGTTAAGCAACAGCAATTCATTGCAGGGAGCCTTTAAAGCTCCGACCTTTTCAACATCACTGGCCAAATCATTTCCGAGGTTTGATTAAAGCCGACTTAAATAACCTAAATAATAAACGCTTGTAAATAAAACAAGAACCGCCTCATTTTGCTGGACAGTGATCCCTCACTACTTTATGCTTCATGTCCTGTGGCTTCAGTGCATCGTGGGTTTTTCAAAAATATTCATTGAAAATTTAAAAAAGTAAGGAAATTAAGGAAAAATAGGAGGAAAGTTAAGGAAAATCCCGCAAAACAAGGCCAATTATGTAAAAAAAAAAACCAAACAAACAAAAAAAAATAAACAACCCAAAACCCCCAAATAAAACTTGTACTTACATTTTTATGTGAGGTGCGCATCTGTGCGTGTGTGTATCTTATGCATTACTTTTGAATATTTAATTGTTATTATAAGCATTTATAGCATTTATAGCATTGCATATGTATTTATTATTATTTATGTATTATTATTATACACATATACATGTACGTATACATCAATCGGGCGGTCGATCCTACTTCGTTGAAATCGACAGTCGTGGCGGGATCTCTGCCTCCATTAACTGCAGAAAGTGAGAGATCCCTGTACATCCTTATGACACACAGAACCAAAACAAGATGTAGGACACATACGTGAAACTAAGCCTATAAGCTACGGGTGGTTTCACCTGAAACACTTTTATATTCTTCCCAAATAAACTGCTAGCGGAAGATAAAACACAGGATATTGACTCAGAAATGCACACCTTTAATAGGATTATTGTGTTTATTTTTATATGTGATTATTTTTTTAGAAAATGAAGCCGATAATCACCTTTCGGCTTCAAATGCACTGACATCTAGATGTCAGTTTAAATTTTTGCTGAGAAATAAAATATATTATTTATAATCTCAAAAAAAAAAACAAAATAGGCTAATTTTAACGTTATCAAAAATTCTCCCACAAGGAACGATACGTTTAATCCAGGATGCAGGAGCCGTTTTGTTTTTGTTTTTTGCTCGGGAAGAAAACCAGTACAAGGATACAATGAAAGATGAAGAGCTGTCTGACGTTTTCTAGAAAGATAAAGCTCTGTGCTTTCATGCTTGTTTTGTTTTTGTCTCACAATCCATCTTTAGAGTGAGTTTTCCATAACGCATATGAATGAAGCACTGCCAAAGGGAGAACGAAGGACTGACATGAACGCAAATCAGACGGGAGATCAAACACCCTGAACAGACCCAGAGATCAAACTCTCTTGCTCACTCATATCCCCCACCACACACACACAAGTTCCAAAAGCAAGAAGGCTCAGACTGCTTTCTAACCAAAGATATTAACATGTCAAAGTGCTCGGTGTGTGTGTACAAAAGAGAGAGAGAGAGAGAGAGAGAGAGAGTGAGAGAGAGAGAGAGAGAGACAGAGCAAGTGACAGTGTGTGTGTGTGTGAGAGAGAGCGAGTGAGAGAGTGTGAGAGTGTGTGTGTGTGTGTGAGAGAGAAAGAGAGAGAGAGAGAGAGAGAGAGAGAGAGAGAGAGAGAGAGAGAGAGAGTGTGTGAGAGTGTGTGTGAGAGAGAGAGAGACAGAGAGAGCGAGAGAGAGGAGAAGAGTGACAGGGTAATGATTTATTAGATTCTCTGTTACTTCTATAATGTATGTAGCTGCTTTTTCTCCTCCACAATCGTGACCTTAGTATTTTTAACATTAATAACTTCACATAAATAACTCAAAAACAAATAAAATGAACAGACTGATCGGATGGTTTCACATCCCCACAGCTGCTAAATTCAAATCCATGTTACTGACACACCCCCATCTCGACAGCCCTTTCATTCATCAAAACTCGATGTCCTCCAGGAAATTAAACATTTAAACAGTTTGCTTTTAAGCTGCTGTCCTTCAACCAGCACCGTCTGCAAGTACACCCTGATTGGCTGAAGCAGAAGGTGTGTCGATCGGGGAATCTAAAAATGGTGTAATACTACATGGTGCTTTCAACTAATCATCTGTGGTTTCTTTTCCACCACAGCTGCTCTCAAAACAAAGTAACGTCATGCTGCTTTCTCTTAATTCTTCCTATAAGGAAAAGATCGACCTGTGATTTTATTTTGCTGATGAACCTTTTCTTAAGTTTCCTTTACTGTGAAATGACCCAAGAATTACACATTACTCAGCAACGTTGTAACTTCCTGGGTAGTGGAGCCAACATTTTTTTATTCTTACTATTACAGGGAAACTCGTGTGTGGGATTCTGGTACCATACAGAGTGAGATTCAAAATCCCCAAATATGGTCCAGTTTAATTTCCTCGATATTGACCAGAAATTCATAAACCATCTATCTACGTCTACATCCAATCACAAGGAATGAACGTTGATCCCTGAAGCTTGAATGATGCTCATACAGGGATCATCATGGCTGTGATCACAATGATCTACCGTATGGTTCGCCAGGCCACATACGGACGCACTCACACCTACAGGCAATTTGGAACAGCCAATTAACCTACTGTGCATGTTTTTGGACTGTGGGAGGAAACCGGACTACCCTGAGGACACCCACGCAAGCACAGGGAGAACATGCAAACTCCAGACAGAAACACCCAGGCCTAGAATCGAACCCAAGCCTTCTTGCTGTGAGGTGGACGTGCTAACCACTACACCACCGTGCCGCCCACATAAACCATTCTTACATCCACAGTGAGAGACGGGCGGTTTCTCAATCATGGTACACTTTTTGGGTTCACAGTAGCTCAAACATCAAACTACATTTTTGTGGTTTCTGGTTACCAGTCAACACCTTTTGAGACTAGAATATTTAGTGTGAAGTATCAGAGCTAGAGGTGTAACGGTGTTGAAAGCACACTGGGTAAAAATATAACATGTACAGGGTCTCAAGATTAAGTAGAATTCAGACTCGAGCACCACTTGTAAAGAATTCAGTGAATTAAGAATAAGATCACAACAAATTCTCAGAAGGTTTCCTGCAACATTACTTGTACTGTATATATGATGAACTGTAGCAATAACAGCATCAGTGACAATCATTGTGGGGGGTTTTTCCGGAGAAGACACTTGTTGACGGACGTGCTTATCAAACTAATGTGGAACTCTGTACAGTAAAAATTTCACATCCAATCCCAATTATATTTTTAGAAAGCTATACAGTACTATAGAGCTTTAGAAAAAGCAATTAATATCTGGGGGGGGGGGGGACACTTCTGTCCTTCACATATAATGTCTAATTTCCAGAGATTTTTTTGACAGATAAAAGGTCTTGACAAAAAAAAAAAAAAAAAAAAAAACAGATTATAAATAAAGCTTACAAGCAGCAGAACATTTTTCTAGATTGTATGAAAATACCCTTCCAAAAGTAAAAGTTAGTAATTAGGAGTGTAATTCAGAATTTATCAAGTAAAACACTACTATTTTTATTATAGTGGTGAGAATATACTTCTATACTTGCTCAAAATTTGAGCAATATTTTCCTCTGATTACACTAGTTATTGAAATTCTCCTGCAGCTGGAACGACTCTTCCTCTGCACAACAATAACCAACAGTCACAGTATGCAAGAGCCTACTTAAAGGGGTCCCTTGAATATGTTTAAAAAGACAACCCTGAACATGAAACTCTGCAATTCTCAGTCCACAGAGTAAGAAAAACAGGAATTTCGACTTCGGACATAAATTTTAATGGAGGTCTTTATTGTAAGCACTACTATTAGCATATATTTGAGTTGATACTTCAGCAACAGCAGTGGTGGCCTGGTGGTATAGGGCGTTGGATCACTGATCCGAAGGTTGGGGGTTCGAGTCCCACTCTCCACAATGTTGTCACTGTGTATTTTTTATATATATATATATATATATATATATATATATATATATATATATATATATATACACACACACACACACACACACATACATACATACATACAGTATATTAATATTTTCAATGGGAGGTCACTGCTCTTACCCCACCCACCCCCATCCCCGCCCCCCAGTGCAGGTAACTGGGTTATCAAAGGCCGGCCATGTCTCTCACTGTCTATGGTGAGAGGTTCATGGAAAAGAACCATTGCTGAGTTTCATAAAGAGTAGGCTGCAAAGCCGTCAGCATGTTTCTGTCCCTTGCTTTTTTTTCTCTCTCTCTCTAGATATATCCGAATTATTCTGTCTGATATGCTATATATGTCAAAGTTTATGTTTTGGGTGAGATTGGGTTTTTAATTCTTGATAGTTCTATGGAAAATATTAGGACTGAAACAGGAATCATTAAATTTGACCCAGTTTCAGAGAGACCCATTTATATATAAGAAACACACCACCAGGCTTGCATGTTTTAAAGTCACGCATTAACATTACCTTCACAATATAAATACAAAAATACAAACTTATAGATTCTTATAGACTGCAGTATAAAGCAGAGGTTTACAATGAACACACACTCATTACTTGAGAAGAAATACAGATAGTTGTGTCGAAAAGGAGTCTGGCAAAAGTACAAGTATTGACTGAAATGTACTCAGAGTACACACAAAGAATAACAAGAACAGAATGGGTCAACTGAAAGAACTTAATTTTAATGTGTCTCATGAAAAGATGGGCTTCAGCATCCATAGGTACACATTTATCCATGTTTATTTAAAGCTGGACGCAAGGTACATTATTACGTGGGCTCTCAAATAATCCAACATCATGATTACAATCAAAATAAACTATGAAATGGCTTGATACATGTCAGTTTAACTAGATAAATATGTCTCTGCTGTGTGCCTGTGTTCACATTGGATGGGTTAACTGCAGAAGTCAAAAATTCCCTTTCAGAATTAATATAACATACCATATATCCACATAATACCCAAAGCTCAAGACAAGGGTTGGAATGTAGATTGACTGGTAAATTGAGAGCTTTGCCTTGCAGTTCAGCTTTGTCTTCACCACGGCAGACCAATACAGGCCCCGCTTTACAGCAGAGGCTGCAGCGATCCACCTGTTGATCTCCCGCTCCATGCTTCCCTCACTCGTGAGCAAGACTCCGAGATACTTGAACTCCTCCACTTGGGGCAGGACCTCATTAAAAACCTGGAGGATGCATTCTACCCTTTTCCAACTGAGAACAAAGGCCACGGACTTGGAGGTGCTGATTCTCGGCCATTTCGCACTCGATTGTGAATCGCTCCAATAGGAGCTGGAGGTCCTGGATTGATGAAGCCAAAAGGACATCATCCACAAAAAGCAGATACGAGATCTGATGACCACCAAACCAGAACCCCTCAACACCTCAACTGGGCCTAGCAATTCTGTCCATAAAAGTTCTGAACAGAATCAGTGACAAAGGACAGCCTTGGCAGACTCCAACCCTCAACGGAAATTAAATCGACCAGTTGTTCTCAATGCAGACCAAGTTCTGGCTTCGGTGATATAGTGACCGAATAGCCCATAGCAATGGGTCCAAAATGCCATACTCCTGGAGCACATCCTACAAGACAACCTGAGGGACACGGTCAAAAGCTTTCTCTAAATACACAAAATACTTGTAGACAGATTGGGCAAACTCCCATCGTCCCCTCCAGGATCCTGTAGAGCATATAGAGTTGGTCAAGAGTGCTGCGGCCAAGACAAAAACCATATTGTTCCTCCTGAATCTGAGGTTCAACTATCAGTCAGCTCCTCCTCTCCAGTACCCCTACATAGACTTCCCTGGGTAGGCTGACAAGTGTCCTTCCAGTTGTTTTTAAAGAGGGGCTACCACCTCAGTTTGCCAATCCAGAAATACGGCCTGCAATGAACACGCAATGTTGCAGAAATGTGCCAACAAAGACAGTCTTATAACATCCAGAGCCCTGAGATATTCAGGGTGGATCTCATCCACCCCCCGGAGCCCAACCACCAAGGGGCTTTTTGACTAGCCCTCTCTATCTCTCACTATCTATCTACACATATACTATATATATAGGTAATGGCTTGTTCAAAAAAAAAAAAAAAAAAAAAAATGAAAACAGTATTTAACAGAAATGAAAATAAGGACTGAAGTGAGCTGGCTTGGCAGAGGTTTGCACTCTCTAAATGTTTGTTGTTATAACTGTGACTCTGACTACTTCATCCTTGCGATGTATCATATTAAGTCTAGAAATTATTCTGTAACTACTACAGCCCGAATATAGCAACATACAGCTGTCGATATAGGTGTGTGTATTGTATTTTTATTTTTTTTTAAAACACAGACGCTCCCCGATTTACGTTTTAGTTAGGTTCCAAACGACTGAACGTAAGGTGAAAAAAAAGTAAGTTGTTACTGTATGTTCCAATGACATATGACGTTCATACTGTACTAGACATCCATAAATACAATTACCGTATCTCATAAAACACCCCTAAATCAATTATTATAAACATAACATTGTAAAAAAAATATCAAATGTATCAAATAATATCAACACTAATTTCAAATTAATTAAATTCAAGCAAAATAATTTCAAATAGATACATTTTAATCACATTCACTAATCAAATATCAAATACGGTATCAAATATAATCTTTAACATTCTCTGTGATGCGATCTTTCTGCTTGTAAATGGTTCCGATGGTCGATGGAGCCATTTGGAAGAAACGTGCAACATGCACATGTTTTCCCCAGCATCAATTTTGTTTATAATAGCCATCTTCGTTTCTAATGAGATGGCTTGCCACTATTCTGATTACCACCATCACTAGTAGGCTTATGCTTCTGACCAACCATATTTGCTTAGGGTTACAAAAGGCTGCAAAACAGTGTAAACACAAAGATCACAGAGACGACATCTTAACAGAAGGGTAGCACTCGGTGAACTGGGAAGAAGGAGGGGCACGTTCAGTCTGTCGTTTGTAAACAATGGATGCACCATCATGAGTAAGCAGCGTATTACGTCAGCGTACTACGCAGGTACGTCTCATACTACAGAGTAGGGATGTCATTGAAAATCGGAATATTGCCGATATAATTATGTTGATCGATAATCGATACCTATAAAAGGGGTATCGATACTTCTAACATTATAGCTTCCTGTTCATGACAGCGTCTGTAGAAAATGCCATTTCAATGACACCTCGAGTAAATGGTACGTCCCGCCTCTCTGTATAGTAAATGGTATGTCCCGCCTCTCTGTATGGTAAATGATACGTCCCTGCTTCTAGTGTGCCGTCAGAGCGCGTGTTCTCAACAGCACAGAAAATTTTGAACAAGAAAAGACACTTATCAGCGGATAATGCAGATATGTGCATCTTCTGAATCTATACATCTATTTTCGATTCCACGTCACTGTGACACGCAGCGGAGAGCCAATCCTTTCTGTACTACACTGTGTGGGCGGGTCCGATAGCTTCAAAGTCCAATTTTATAGGATTATAACAACAGCCACAGACTGCGCGTGTTGTTTTTGAGTAAAGAGATAAATTTCCCTCGTTTTGATCGGCTCATTTCCACGAAGCCAAGCACAGCTGGCAAGCAAACACAAAAGGACGGACATGGAAAAACTTCAACCCACAGAGCAGCTGATTGCCAAAACTTGGGACGCGCTTCCTCTCACATAAACACTGCAGCGTGCGAGTCCAATAAAATTAGAGCTTCAAGGTATCGGACCCGCCCACACAGAAAGGATTGGGTCTCAGCTTCACGCCACAGTGACGTGGCATTGAAAGTAGATGAATAGATTTGTTCTGAGCAGTTAGAAAGTGAATCTGCATCATCTCCTGCTTGGTCCTTTAAAATGCTGGCGTTGTCTGCAGCACAAACAACCATAGTACGTACACTTGCACTGCACTGCCATGAATCATGCGTCACCACTTTTGTGGTCGTCAAGTCGATCAGACGAAAATCGCATAGGTCGTAAGTCGAGGACTCACTGTATTCAATGCATTATACAAACTACTGTAATATATCTTAGTCTGTTCTATTTAATGCATTTATGGAACAGTACAGCAATATTCCAATGTATTGATCCGCCTGGAATATCTCAGGGCTCTGGATGTTGTAGGACTGTCTTGGTTGACACGTCTCTGCAACATCGCGTGGTCATCGGGGGCTGTACCTCTGGATTGGCAAACTGGGGTGGTGGTCCCAATTTTTAAGAAGGGGGACCGGAGGGTGTGTTCCAATTATCGGGGAATTACACTCCTCAGCCTACCTGGGAAAGTCTATGCAGGGGTACTAGAGAGGAGGATCCGACCGATAGTCGAACCTCGGATTCAGGAGGCACAATGTGGTTTTCGTTCTGGCCGCAGCACTCTTGACCAACTCTATACGCTCCACAGGATTCTGGAGGGGGCATGGGAGTTTGCCCAATCTGTCCACATGTGCTTTGTGGATTTGGAGAAGGCTTTCGACCGTGTCCTCGAAAGATCTTGTAGGGGCGTGCTCGAGAATCGGCGTTCGGATCCGTTGCTCACGAGCTATTCGGTCAGCTGTATCACGGAGCCAGAGTTTGGTCCGTATTGGTAACAGCAGCTCGGATTCGTTTCGATGGGAGTTGGAGTCCGCCAAGGCTGTCCTTTGTCACCGATTCTGTTCATACTTTTATCAATATATCCATATCAATAATAGGTTTTCAATGACACCCCTACTACAGAGCACGCTAAACTCAAAATTTGACATTTATATATTTTTTAAACGTAAAATCGAAAAAATACATAAAACGAATAAACGTAACGCGGGGAGTGTCTGTGTGTCACACACACACACACACACATTATATCCATCCTTTATTTATATTTTGGAATTCTAGTTTTTGAGAACATAGTGTTTTCTCTTTTTCTGTTCCAGGACCGTGGGGAAGAAAATCTTCACCTTCAGCTTAAGCTACATTCCCTAAATAGTTTTGCAGCATTTAATAAATACAGAATTACTAAATAATAAGCATAGCAGAAAGTAAATAACATGAGGGGGAATAATTAGCTTCAAATTCATGCTTTTCACACTGTTAGAAAAAATGATAGATTTTATAGTACGGTGCCTTGCTCAAGGGCACGTCAGCATTGATGGGGAAGGTTCCACTCAATACCACAGCAACTGCACATTCTTCTTGCTGGTTTGGGAATCGAACCAGCAGCCTTTCAGTCTCAAACAAACCCGCTTCTCTAAACTTAAGGTCATGGCTGCCCCATATTATATCCTTATTCCAGTATATTTTCCCATTGCTATAATAACACACCCATGATTTCTCAAGCTCTTAAACCTGTAAGGATTTACAGTATGTTTAACCAGCCACAAGAGCATTAGTGAGGTCAGGTGTTCCAGCTCATCCTAAAAGTGTTTAGTGTGGTTGAGGTCAAGGCTACATGTAGGACCCAAGAGACTTTACCATTCAACTTTGATTTTTCAAACCATGTCTTCACAGATCATTATGATTATGCTGGAACAGGTTTGGGGTGTTTCATTTCAGGGAAGGGAAATTTTAAATCTTTTGTATATAAAGATATTTAATATTCAGTGATGTGCTTCAAAACAACAGTTCGAAAAAAAAGACACACAGAGGGGTGAAGGTGTTCGTATTTTTTTGAATATACCATGTATATTATCTCCTTCAACCATTAATACCAGATACCTAAGAAATTATATAATGCTTGATAGAGAAATGAGGATGACTGCTTTATTCAGACATGGACAAATGGTCTTTTAAAAAATCCATAAACACCTTACACTTAAAATGTTATATAATAAATAAATAAATAAATAAACATCAAGATCTAAAAATGAAGATGGCTTTTGTGGAATCTGAAATAGGACTATATGGGTCATGCTCTTAAACTGGGTCAAATTTAATGATTGATATTTTGACCTAATATTTTCCAAAAACCGGGGACAGTGGTGGCCTGGTGGTAAAAGGTTCTAGATCACTGATCCTAAGGATGGGGGTTCGAGTCTCACTCTCCACAAGGTTGACTCTGTCCCCCCAGTGCCACTAACTGGGTTATCAAAGGCCGGCCATGTCTCCCACTGTCTATGGTGAGAGGTTCAGGTAAAAGCACCATTGCTGACTTTCGACAAGAATAGCTGCATAGCCAACAGTGCGTTTCTGCCCCTTGCTAAAGGGTTGTGTCAGGAAGGGCATCCGACGTAAAAATCTATGCTGAATCAAACATGCAAATCATTAGTATTACTTCCATGAAGATGGAGGCAGATGATTCGCTGTGGCAACCCCTGAAAGAAAACAGCAAAAGGAAAAGAATATTTTCCAAAAACTATCAAGAATTAAAAGAGCAATCCCTGCACAAAACATACAACATGGAAACATTCAGCATGTCAGACAAAATAATCCAAATACATCCAGCAAAAAAATATATTGAAAATTTTCTCTAAAATTAGTTGCAACGTGTGGAGTGGATGTGACTCTGTTGTTGTTGTTCTTTACGTTTCATTCCATGCTATCATAGAAGTATCAACTCAAACACTGATTAAAAATTTCTATCCAGAGTAGAAATTCCTGCTTTTCTTACTTTGTGGACTGAGAATCACAGCAGTTTATGGGCTCCACGCGTAACCAGTTACATACGGAACCGACCTATTTTTCCTGTGAGGGCTCCATTGCAACAGTCACCGTACAATTGAGTTCCTCCTTAAGTGGATTCAGTTCATATATGAATTCAAGCACAAATTAATTTATTCATCAAAAACAAATGGGATGAAATTGTTGTTCGCGAATGAATTTCATGATAAATGTGGTGTCTATTTGAATTTATTCCTGTTTATTACTATTAAAAGTGAAGTTATGGGCATGAAGTACTTCTCTCAGTTTTTTTGGAACAATGGTCATTAATTTTGGTTAATATAGAGGGAAATAAACTGGACGACACTGAAAATTGGGGATTGTGAATGTCACACTTTATGAATGAACGTGTGTGTGTGTGTGTGTTATACCCAGTGCTCTGTGAAAAGGAAGTTTGAAACTTAACTACAGTGTCATGGAGAACCTGAAACTTTACTGTATATAAAACACAGTGTTCAAAAACAGTTCTGTACATCAAGCTGTGAGGAATATACTGTAATCATATTTTGAAAGGTGTAAAAATAAAATAAAAATCCTTTAAATCAGTCCTGTGCTTACCTGCAGGCATCCTTCAGGAACCCCGGTGTTTTTATTAAGATTTCACCGGAACTCTTCAAACCACCACGACAGAAACGTCACCAATCGCTCTCTGACGCTAAAAAAAGGAAAAGATGAATAATATTAAACTGTAATAATAAGATATGAATTGAAAACACACACTTCACCTGAGAAATAGTGAGTGCGTTCAAAGCCGCGTCATCCTCCAAGTTCACCTGCATTCTGACACACTCGCGCGGCTAGCTAATTAGCTTAGCATAATAATAACAACACCCCGTAAACGGTGTCTGAGACGGATAACATCTGTGAATAGCTGTGTATGTCCTTATAGCGTTTCATAAACATACCCCACACACGATATAACGAGGCTACAAACCGAAAGTTGAGGGAAAAATACCTGTGGAGAAGCTGAGAAGACTCCTGAGATTAGCACTTCCTGCTCCTGACTGGATGACGTCACGAGCAACAAGGATGTGGGCGTGAACTCTGAGTGCAGCTCAGTGTCACATGGTCTCACTCGCTTGTGTTTGTTGTCTTTTTTAAACACGTGTCATCTCAACATGGAAATGGAGCGAATCCTCCACGCAAATCGGGAGGAATTTAATGAATGAATTAATGAATGAATGAATAAATAAATAAACAAAGCAGGGATAAAAAAAAATATTATTCAGGTTTTCGCTTAGTTCATCAGGTTATTGTTTGAAAAATGCTAAAAATTTCCACTTTGTAACTCAAGTAAAGACTAGGGCTGGGTGGTGCCAAGATTTTATGTATTGCAATGTATTGCGATTTCTAGCATATATTGCGATATGTATTAGGGGCAGTGGTGGTCTAGTGGATAGGGCGCAGGATCGCTGATTCGAAGGTTGGGGGTTCGAGTCCCCACAAGGGTGTCACTGTCTCCCCAGTGCGGCTTACTGGGTTATCAAAGGCGGGCCATGTCTCTCACTGTCTATGGTGAGAGGCATGGAAAAGAACCATTGCTGACTTTCGTAAAGAGTAGCTGCAAAGCCGTCAGCATGTTTCTGTCCCTTGCGAAAAGGGTTGTGACAGGAAGGGCATCCGACATAAAAACCTCTGCCAAATCAAATACAGTATGCGAATCAGATGATTCCCTGTGGCGATTCCCGAGAAAAGGGAAAAAGCCGAAAGGAAGAAAGAAAGAAAGATTGCGATATGTATTATATATTGCAAGAAAAATTCTAAATTAAAAGTGAGCCGGTTCTTGACACTGTTTATTCTTTATTTCAAAAAGAGAAATCAACATTAAAAACATTGTATTTAGTAATTAAAAAAAATTGTAAACATCAGAAAAAAAATCTACTTATGAAAATTTTATGTTTTAAAATTTGGCACAAACATTAACACTGAAATAGAACTGCATATGGAGCAAGATAAGCTATTTAAACATATTAAATACACATAACAAACATTAGAAGTCCATATTGCGAATTAGCATATTGTGAAGCCTTAATCATTCATTTATGCAGATTAAACTTTTAAAGCGGGATTAAAGGTGGAGCATCAACCGCGCATGCGCAGAACTGTATCATGCACGACCAGTCTTCATCAGACCTGTGACCCTATGAGCAGTAGATTCTTCTTCTTTTCCTTTCGGCTTTTCCCTTCAGGGGTCGCCACAGCGAATGATCTGCCTCCATCTCACCCTATCCTTTGCATCTTCTTCTCTTACACCAACGACCTTCATGTCCTCCTTCACCACGTCCATGAATCGTCTCTTTGGTCTTCCTCTAGGCCTTCTGCCTGGTAGTTCCAGCCTCAGCGTCCTACTACCAATATACTCACGATCCCTCCTCTGTACATGTCCAAACCATCTCAATCTAGCCTCTCTGACTTTGTCTCCAAAACATCTTTCATGGGCTGTCCCTCTGATGTGCTCATTTCTGATCCTATCCATCCTCGTTACTCCCAGAGAGAACCTCAACATTTTCATCTCTGCTACCTCCAGCTCTGCCTCCTGTCTTTTCCTCAGCGCCACTGTTTCTAAACCATACAACATCGCTGGCCTCAACACCGCCTTGTACACTTTTCCTTTCATTCTTGCCGATACTCTCTTATCACACATCACACCGGACACTTTTCTCCAACCATTCCAACCTGCCTGCACACGCTTCTTCACCTCTTTTCCACACTCTCCATTGCTCTGGATTGTTGAGCCTAAATACTTAAAATCCTCCACCTTTCTTATCTCTGCTCCCTGTAATCTCACCGTTCCTCTTGGGTCCTTGTCATTCATGCACATGTATTCTGTCTTACTGAGGCTAATCTTCAATCCCCTCCTTTCCAGGGCATACCTCCACCTCTCTAGATTTTCCTGCACTTGTTCTCTGCTCTCACTACAGATCACAATGTCATCTGCAAACATCATAGTCCATGGGGAATCTTGTCTAACCTCGTCTGTCAGCCTGTCCATCACCATAGCAAACAAGAAGGGGCTCAAAGCTGACACTTGATGCAGTCCCACCTCCACCTTGAACTCTTCTGTCACACCGACAGCACACCTCACCACTGTCTTACATCTCTTGATATATTTATATATAACAATATCATCATTACATGTATACACAGTATATTAATGCCATCATAGTGATGCCCATAGGCCTGCTGGGCACGTGCCGTACGTATAACACTTACAGTGACACTGACGGCTCAGAAAAGTCCATCAAAGTTTAGAACTTTCCAATAATAACATGCAGTCTTGTTTATCATATAAATTAAATTAATATGGTCAATATGGTCATGCTGGATAGAAGTGGAATGTAATTTACCGGAATCTGGACCGATTCATGTTGAGCATGTTGAGCCTGAGGCTGAGTCCACTTGTTGTGTGACGTCATTTTTTTTCAGATTCGACTGATATTATTGCCGCCTGAAGCAAAAAAAAAAAAAAAAAAAAACATTCATGGTTAATGTGCCTTGTTGAAGATCAGGTTCATGGGACCGTGTCCCTCTTTTGCTCATTTTAAAAGAAATGTTTAAGCGAAAATCTAGATGCAGTAGGTCAGTAAATTTCTGAGCAATTAGCAACATGAACCGTGGTTTTTGTTTTTAGCGGGAATTTCCGTAACCTGTATAAAAACAAATTCTATTGGCTGAAGGCCTTCGTGACATCCGCACTGCCGAATCACGGAAAGGCTCTTATTATACCTGGCTCTCCACACACTGAATGACTGTTGATAAGTGGACGGAAACACAATTGTGTCAGGATTACATGCCGGGACCTCTGCGGTTGCCATTTTTTTCGACAAAAGCATTACTTCCGGTTCAATTAACGGGAAGAGCCGAAGTTTTTTACTGTTCCGAAGTTTTCCGAATGCATGTCAAAAAAAGCAGTTTTGCTTCAGAGTATCGCAGTACGTATTGTTTGCATGTTAGAATCGGTTTAAACTGATAAACCGGTTTTATTGCACAGCTCTACTAAAGACTAGCCATCTTTCTACTCATTTATCAATAGGACAACATACTTTAGTCATTTTTGGGGTGAACGTTGGTATCAACATAATAAAGGTATGAATTGTACATACATACATAATAAATGAACAACATAATAAATAATGAATTGTCAAGGAGCTGAACACACTACTGTAAGCGCACAATAGAAAAGCGACAGACGCAAATTAATTTTTCTTCGAATTTTAAAAGGCGAGTCAAAATATTTCGCATTCAAGTTGATATTTTGCAGCTTAAATATGTACACTGCACAAAAGTCCCGAGAAAGTTGCACGACAGCTTGCGACTGAAACAAAGCAAATCTGATATAAATCAGTCAGGTTTTATTCACTTTTTTTCTCAAACAATTCGCTTTTTATTCACGCGTTATTAACGTGACACAAAATATGTGGAATATGGCAGACGCCAACAAGTCACAAACTTTTCTCAAACTTGGGAAGTCTTCAACTTGCAGCTTTTCCATGTGAACTAAAAGCAAATAATTTTCAAGAAAAACGACAACGTTGCAACCTTCTCACGACATGTGCAGACTGTTTGAAGCCACTCCATGTCAGAGCCTTGCTTTACGATATTTGCAGAAATTTCAAGTGTGCTTGAAATTATTTGACAGGATTTCACCATCCAGGTGAACAAAACGAGATGCTGCGAATGTTGCAAAACAAATTTGAGAACGTTTTGAGAATGTAAAGAATTCTCATTCACATCAGTTCCATTTCTGATAATCCCCTCAGCACGTTGATTGGCTGTAAAAGGAACATAAGAATAAGAACGTACTGGTCCGGATGTGATCATGCACAAGGTATGAAAATAGCCTGATGAGAACCTGGCAGAGATGCAGGAAGGGTGTAGTATGTGCTTGAAAAGGACACAATTTTCATTTTCACCACATCTGCACTCCATTCATCAAAATCTTCAGGATGAAGTGCATTCTTCATGGTACTCGTCTGAGTGTGATGAGGTCAGGCTCAAAAACTCTGAGGAATTGCTTAGCCTTCTTTTTCACACACCATCAGTGGTCAGCCACTATTAGTGGAATGAATGAATAAAGAAACTATCTGGGTATAAATTAAGACTTTAATGTTTCCTGGGTTAAAGGTATACTTCACTCCTGACCTCACTGTGAAATCTGGCTCCAAGCTCTGATAGTGTGATGACTGCTCAGCTTAAAAATTAAATGATGCTGTCGTCATTTATTCATTCATCTGCATGCTTTATTGTGATCAGGGTCACAGGGGATCTAGCACCAAACCCCATAATCACTGGGCATAAGAGAGCTGTATGGGGGGGGGGGTTTAGGATGATAACTGGAGGTTCAGTATTAAGCATCAGCCATTTGAGCTCAGTAGAATTAAAGGTAATTAAACGATTTCATTCTACAGCTGGCAGTTTAAGCTGAGGTGATGCACTTTTATATTCCATTATCAAAAAATGCACTCTGACATTATCTGACGTAATAAACATTAAACTGTCAGATTACACCGGAATCCTATTTCCTAAACGGTCCTCTTTAAATGTGCATGAATTCTCACACACTTCACAGAAAATCTGCTTTGAACATTTGGAGCATGTAATTAAAGGGTACCTGTCGTGAATTTGAATTATTATCCATTTAAAAGATCACATACTACCCCCCATCCCCCACCCCCCACCCCAAATTTTAGTCTTATCCATTTCCCACTTGTCACAAGTACATTGCCTTCCCTACCACATACAGCCACCACCAACCTGGAACGGGCGTAAGCAAGTACATGCCCTCTCCATGGCATGCAATGCTTCCACCCGCTTCTTTACAAACTGCTGCACATGTATATTTGGCGATGGCCTAACACACTCAGAGGGAAATCGCCTTCCCCTAATACGAATGAGCTCAGCGACGCCCATGATTGGCTGGTGATAGCTGAGAGTGACAGGGAAGTGAGCATATGCCACTCTGTCTTTGGCTCCCGGTCACAGATGACTGTGGTATCAATCTGGATTCAAACTTGTGATCTCCAGGTTGGTAGTCATGCACCTTGTCAGAACACGTCCAGAACTCATTGTCCATAAACACAGTTTGCAGAGCTGAAGGTTTGTGAACTGAGTGCTAACAACAAGCTAGATGGTTCGTCTCCTCTTTAGGCCGGAGAATGCAGCATCTATGTTATTCAAAAGGGAATTATCCTGCACTTGTGGATGACACCCCCCCCTCCTCCTCCTGGTTGGGTTATCAAAGGCCGGCCATGTCTCTCACTGTCTATGGTGAGAGGTTCATGAAAAAGAATCATAGCTGACATTGTAGGTTGCATAGCCATCAACTTGTTTCTGCCCTGCGATGGCCTGGCGAACTGTCCAGGGTATACTCTGCCCTCACCCAGAGTCAGTTGAGATGGGCACCAGCCTCCCCACGACCCTAATTATGATTAAGCGGTTCAGAAAATGAATCAATGATTGTGGATGACACCGCAAACTGTTTTCACAGAATGAGTTCTGAAAATGTTCCTGAACCCATGCAGTGATTTCCTTGACAGAATCATTCCTGTTGTTTAATGCAGTGACAAGATCACAACGTATCCGATATTCAGTGTTCGAAAAAAAGAACAGAAAAGCTGGTTGCTCACGACCCAACCTGTTGACAGTAAATAGGTTTTTTGCATGTTAAATTGTTTGTCGGTGATGAATTATCATTAATATTGTATACACTGTCTACACAGGCCTACAAAACCATTAATAATAAAAAAAAATCTTTAAACTTTTTAATGATCACTATTAAATAAATGATTAGACTATCTCATGGGAATCACTGCTTGGGATGTGAAGGAAGCTCAGAGTAGAAGTGTTGCTCCTCTGGATTGAGAGGAACCGGTTGAAGTGGCTCAAGCATCTGATTGGTTGAGCCACTTTATGACTGAACCACTGCAGATTATCAGTGAGTGCTGAGCTGCAAAAACAACCAGTTTACAAGTTGCGGAAAATATTTAATTTTATTCCTAAACCAACTGACGACAGGAAGACCAGGTAGTAAAACATTAGCTGCATAAGCCATTTTGCATAAGTCATTTACTGTCACACTCATCTCTGGCAGCATTTACATCCTTAGAGTCACTAGAATGTGACGTCTCGCTGTCTCCAGAAGAGAAGTAAACCCCACCCAACATATTGGCG
>CM045743.1:34243939-34266439 GCA_024760905.1 Plotosus lineatus | reverse complement strand
AAGAATATGAAGGAAAGAAAGTGCTTGTGATTCACAGCATACCACATTGTATATCATACATAGTGGACATGAATGACAACAAGTGGCATGAGTTTGTAGGGGTACTTGTTGATTGGTGTATGAGTTTTTAATGGTATCAGTTTGTAGGGGTACATGTTGGTTGGGGTCGGAGTTTGTAGGGGTACACGTTGGATGGGGTATGGGTTTTTAGGGGTATGAATTTGTAGGGGTACATGTTTGTAGGGATAGGCATTTATAGGGGTACACGTTGGATGGGGTATGGGTTTTTAGGGGTATGAATTTGTAGGGGTACATGTTGATTGGGGTATGGGTTTTTCGGGATATGAGTTTGTAGGGGTACATGTTTGTATGGGTACATGTTTATAGGGGTACATGTTGGTTGGGGTATGAGTTTGAAGGGGTACATGTTGGATGGGGTATGGGTTTTTAGGGGTATGAGTTTATAGGGGTATGAGTTTATAGGGGTACATGTTGGATGGGGTATGGGTTTTAGGGGTATGAGTTTGTAGGGGTACATGTTGGTTGAGGTATGGGTTTTTAGGGGTATGCGTTTGTAGGGGTACATGTTGCATGGGGTAAGAGTTTGTAGGGGTACATGTTGGTTGGGGTATGGGTTTTTCGGGATATGAGTTTGTAGGGGTACATGTTTGTACGGGTACATGTTTATAGGGGTACATGTTGGTTGGGGTATGAGTTTGTAGGGGTACATGTTGGATGGGGTATGGGTTCTTAGGGGTATGAGTTTGTAGGGGTATGAGTTTGTAGGGGTCCATGTTGGTTGAGGTATGGGTTTTTAGGGGTATGCATTTGTAGGGGTACATGTTGCATGGGGTAAGAGTTTGTCGGGGTAGGATTCTGTAGGGGTACATGTTGGTTGGGGTATGGGCTTTAAGTTGTATGAGTTTGTAGGAGTCCATGTTGGATGGGGTAAGAGTTTGTAGGGGTAGGAGTTTGTAGGGGGACATGTTTGCAGGGGTATGAGTTTGTAGGGGTACATATTGGTTGGGGTACAGGTTTTTAGGGGTATGAGTTGTTGGGGTACATGTTGGATGGGGTATGGGTTTTTTGGGGTATGAATTTGTAGGGGTACATGTTTGTAGGGGTACATGTTGGATGGGGCATGGGTTTTTTGGGGTATGAGTTTGTAGGGGTACACGTTGGTTGGTGTATGGGTTTTTAGGGGTATGAGTTTGTAGGGGTACATGTTGGATGGATATGGGTTTTTGGGTTATGAATTTGTAGGGGTACATGTTGATTGGGGTATGGGTTTTTAGGGGTATGAGTTTGTAGGGGTACATGTTTGTAGGGGTACATGTTTGTAGGGGTACATGTTGGATGGGATATGGGTTTTTAGGGGTCCATGTTGGATGGGGTATGGGTTTTTAGGGGTACATGTGGGATGGGGTATGGGTTTTTAGGGGTATATGTTGTATGGGGTATGGGTTTTTAGGGGTACATGTTGGATGAGGTATGGGTTTTTAAGGGTACATGTTGGATGGAGAATGGATTTTTAGGGGTATGAATTTGTAGGAGTTTGTATTTGTTGGGTACAAAACGTTCAGACTCCAAAACAAGTGTGATATTCTGGGAGTGTTTTGTGTAATGTTCAAGCTCTCAGCACGGGTTTGCCCTTTATAAGAATATCTCATGTTTCATAAACCAGTCATGTGGAATCCACATGGATTATTTATTATTTCTGAAGCTCTATATTTGTTTTGTCTTCCCTTCTGTATATCGAAGTGTTGCCAATTTAAGCAATGAACAACTATAGCTTCTGAAAGATGAACCATCAGATCAATAGACCCGACAACGGCTGGAATATACTGTTGCAGGATCCACGTTCACCACCAGGGAACTTCATTTGAAACAGATAAACAAACCCAGACAAACCTAGAGGTCATCAAACTCGTATACAATCACCATGGCAACCGTAGATAAACATGAAGAGCTGTAGATTCCAGAGAGTAAGACACATTTCTTTACACGTGTTCAGTTATACTTATTTGGCTTTTTTTTCTTTTTCTTTTTCTTTTTCTTTTTTTTTTTGAGTGCACATTTAAAGTCAAATTCATACAAGAATAGTCAGCTAATTTTTAAAAAAATGTTAATTTACATAAAAATTAGGTTGCCAGAGGGTGTTTTTTACACCTCTGAAATGATTCCAGACACTCAGTGCCACACAGTGTATACACCACATGAACAAATATAACATAATATACTTTCAATGTCCTTGAAAAATTTGCTGCCATTATAAAAATATATATCTTTACCGTGGTTGTCCCTGCTGTCCCCCTCCGTGCAGCTAACTGGGTTATCTAAGGCCGTCCATGTCTCTCACTGTCTATGGTGTGAGGCATGTAAATGATCCATTGCTGACTTTAGACAAGAGGAGCTGCAAAGCCGTCAGCGTGTTTCTGCCCTGCGATGGCCTGGTGAGCTGCCCAGAGTCGGTTGAGATGGGCACCAGCCTAACGATGACCCAAATTGGATTAAGCGGTTCAGGAAATGAATGAATTGTTTGTGTACAATAACGTAAGAGACAAAATGCTACCATTTGTTTACTGACAAAATTAAAATCCCAAGTCAGTAATCCTGTCTGTAGAAGGTTCCAACAGAGAAAATAATCCTGCATGTGAGAATAATGTTTGTGATAAATAAATAAATAAATAAAGAAATAAATATGTGACAAAGCCTTAATTTCTTCATTCACCTCAAATAACTCAAGAACTATTTTAATAAAGCTAAATCATCTCTCTCTCTCTCTCTCTCTCTCTCTCTCTCTCTCTCTCTCTCTCTCTCCAAACACACTGCTTATGTCTGACTTCTGAGTGCATGCTACAGATTGTATAAACTCGCTTGAACCAGCTGCACTTTGGAAGAGCATCCAATTAAAGTGACATCTGAGACAGAGCCATGTAGTTACAAGTGTCACAGCTTCCTTCCTTAGGTCTCTCTCTCTTTCTCTATCCCTCTCTCTCTCTCTCTCTCTCTCTCTCTCTCTCTCTCTCTCTCTCTCTCCCCCCTCCCTCGAGGGGTGTTCATGTCTGTGCTTTATTTAAAACCTGGAGAGATCAGATCATCAAGCTTTCTCTGTTATCCTCTTACCTCCAGCAAATACACTTCACACACTTCAAATAGGGCCTTGGAATAAAGCCAATGTGCACAGGTGAACACACACACACACACACACACACACACACACACGCGCATGCGCGCACACACACACACACACACACGCACACACACACACACACACACACACACACACACACACACACACACACACAATTGTGAACTGAGACGAGCATGGTAGTCTAAATGTATATGATTCCACAAAACCTAACTAGTGTGTCAAAAGCTGCAGCTAGTAAAGTGTAGGATGTGGGAGACTTTAACTGTAAATTTAAATCAACTGAATTAAAGTTTCTTCAAATCTCATGCCCTCAGTGCAGATATCTGGATTATCAAAGGCAGGCCAGGTCTCAAACTGCCTGTGTTGGGAGGTTCACCATTTCTGACTTTCATTAAGAGTAGACTATATAGCCGTCAGCGTGTTTCTACCTTGTGATGGGCTGGCGAGCTGTCCAGGGTGTACTCTGCACTGGCCCAGAGTCGCCGAGATGAGCACCAGCCTCCCGCGACCTTACTTAGGATTAAGCGGTTCAAAAAATGAAAGAATGAAAGAATGAATGAATGAATGAATGAATGAATGAAATCTTATGTAAGATCCCACTGGATTGCGAAGCCATCTTTTGCGCATTGCCTCAAAAATGCCAAAAAGTAAAGATGAATATGAAATTCTTCCATAAAAGTTTAAAGATTAATCTGAAGCAGGCTGACCATGTGACTAATAGACGCAAGGACAGGAAACAAAATGCTGTATATTTGGAAAGCTTACAAACAACCATTCATGCTCACTCTTGCACCCTGGGGTCAATTGAGAATGTTTTGTGCATGTTTACGGACTGTTAGAGGAAGCCAGAGTATCTGAAGCAAACTCACGCAAGCACGTGGGGGAACATGCACACTTCACGCAGAAACTCTCCGATCCAGGGAATTGAACCCGGGATCTTCTTGCTGTGAGGCCGACATTCTGACCACTGTGTCACTGTGCTGCTGTAACATCACCATTACAAGCAGGCCATCCATTCTAAATATAACTCGATACTAGAAACATTAATTCCATTATGAATCTCGTTTAAGCCGGTTGCCGTGTCCTGTTTCATTGTCTATCTGCAGAAAAACTCATTTTATTTCACAGATCCGAGGTCAGGCCATGGAGGTACAGCTCTATGAAGGAAACCCAGATTATGCCTCTTTCCAGCATCGCTCTCTGGCTCCTCATTGGAGATCCTGAGTCAGCCAAGACAGACAGGATATATAATCCTTCCAAGTTCTGGGACTGCCCCAGGGCCTCCACCTGATCGGTGTACCCGGAAAGCCTCGAATGGTAGGTGAACTGAAGGTATTCTAATCTGATGCCCAGCCCATCAACTGAACAAATATATGAGAACCAGTATTCATCCCAGATAAACAGTGTTTACACAAATAGAGCAATATCTAAATATATATTTTAAATAATAAAATGTTCTAAATGTAATATATTGGTACCTTGTCTAAGGAATTTAATCCATTCCGAAGGCGAGCTCATAAGCCAAAAAGTTAATTGGATAAAACAATTATTCCCAGAAGAAATAACAGAAAACCAATTAATCCGTTCCAACCCATTTCCAAACTCATATAACCTGAAACAAACACATATATTTCATGTAATATATTTAAGATAAACATGTAAAAAAAGATAAATATTTCATAACAATGATACATGCACATTAACATTAATAATAATAGTTTTTAAAAAAAAAACAATAAGTCAACTAACCCTTCCGATCATTAACTGCGGCAAAGATGTCGTGTGGGCAAGCGAGAGGTGGTGCGTAACAGGAGGAGGAGAATTTTGTGCATGTGCACGCTACGAATGCCAGCGAGGAAAGGCTTGTGTTGAGCTACCACAAGGCCAATAGTTCTCAAATAGTGGGGCGTGGTGTTGAGAGGTGTTGTGATGCCCAGGTGGGGCGGGCGGGGCGCTGCGTATGACCCTAGTGAAAATGTGATTTTTGCCATACTGTACTAGAACTAAGTGTAATTGCACATCCACTCCAATAGTTGGCAGTGGCACTCCCATTGTTGTGCTATGGTGTAGGGAAAAAGCACTGAGCAAAAGATATGAAGTGCAGTAAACACTATTTATCGTCTCGTATGGGGAGATGGGAGAGAGCATGAAATATTTTTTTTTTCTTCCTAGAGGGGGCATCACAGAAAATAATTGAGAAGCGCTGCACAATGCGTTCCCGGAGCGCGGAGGAATACATGCGGAAGAATATGAGGCTAATCGGCCCGGAAAAGCATTTTCCTCAGCAGAGCTCGTAAATCAAAATTTTGCTTGTTGGATGGGGCAGATTTTTGGTGGGATCGAAGCTTGTATCATGGAAAATTCATTATTAAAGACACTTGTAAGTCAAGGTACCACTGTATAGTACAATGAATCTGTCATTAAATTCCTCAGACATTATACAGGAACACTGCCATCTGATTGGTTCATTACAAAGAGATTAAAAAACATTATTGTCAGTAGATAATATTTGAATAAAAATGACAAACATTCCCAGCTTGTCACGGTCACTTGTAGCAGGCAGCGTCATCAGTATCATAGTGAAATTAAATCCGAAAAATTGTGTTTTTGTTTATTTTTCTTGTGTTTATATGCAGTATATACAAAGTTATGTCCAATTCCCACCAGTCAAGTGCTGCCTCCCTGTCACATACTGAATATCCACCACCAACCAGAAAGGGGTGTAAGCATGCACACGCCCCCTCTGTGACATGTGATGCTGCACAGGCTGCTTTACAACCTGCTACGCATGTGCATTGGGAGCACTATGCTCCCCCTTTTGGATGAACGAGTTGACAGTCGCCAATGAATTGACTGGTGATCGATGGGAGTGACAGGGTAGTATACGCCTTTCCTCCTTTGCAAGAGAGATCAGCCAATTAGCTCCCACGGCCTCCTGGTCGTGGATGGCGTCAACCTGGATTTGAACTTGTGATCATATGTTGATAATCACAAATGTGATTGATGTGCCACTCAGGAGCATAAATCCAAACTTTAAACGAATGCCAATAGACACCTTTACCCAGCATAGGTTGCATACAGTTTTTGCAGCTTTTGTCCCCCTCCCGCCACAAAAATATACCGTTATACTAAAATTATTTTTGATTAAACGTCATGCAGCTTATTCAATAAGCTTCACAAAGTGTAATGATGCACATGCACATTCATTTACTGAAGCGTTTAATCCTACTTCGGTTGCGGGGAGGCTGGTGACTCTCTTGTCAAACACTGGGCAAAGACAGGGTGGACCCTGGACAGCTCACCCATCCTTGCAGTGCAACACACACACACACACACACACACACACACACACACACCTATTCACACTCTCTCTCTCGCTCTCTCTCATACCCAGGGGCAATTTTGGACAGCCAATTAGCCTAATGTGTATGTCTTTGGACTGTGTGAGGAAACTGGAGTACCTGGAGGCAGATGTGCTAACCACTGCGTGACCGTGGCCTCTGTGTCAGAATCAGTTACATCAAAATTAGTAGCAAAGACAGTTTGGTCCTCCTACAGCATCCGCCGTCTGTTTCTGGGTAATCATGGAGGTTCTTCTCAGCAATCTGCAACAAGTACGGTAGTTGTGACTCATTTTTGTGATAGATCTACAATGCTGCTGAATGAGAGCTACGCCGTCCTCAGCAGGCCCATTTACTACTGACAGGGGTAATCACACTAGAGGTGCAATAAAAAAACTGTTGTGAATGGCAATTTGTGTCTGTCGCTTTTCATTCTCAAAATGTTCTCAAATTTCTCGCGCAACATTCGCTGCATTGCAGTTTGTTCACCTGGATTGTGCACTCAGCACGAAAAAAATTCAAACAATTTCTACAAATGCCTCAATACGAGGCTCTGGCCCAGAGTAGTCTCAAACTCTTCTCCAACAGTCTGCACATGTCGAAGGAAGGTCGCAAAGTTGTCGTTTTTCATGGCAAAATTATTCATTTTTTTCATTCACAAGGAAAAGTCACAAGTTGGAAATTTCCACACCAAACATTTGAGAAATGTTTGAGACCTGCTGGTATCCGCCATGTTGTGTGTATTTTATCATAATTTTTATTTTATTCACATTTTGTTTGTGCTAATAATGCACAGATAAAACGTTAATGGTTTGAGAATATACATATACAGGGATCCAACACTTTCCGTGGTTAATGGGGACCGAGACCCCCCCCCCCCGCGACCGCCGATTTACACGAAGTAGGAACGACCCCCCCCCCGACTGACGTATATGTACATGTATATATGTATATAATATCAATAAATACATATTCAACACTATACATGCTTATAATAACAATTAAACATTCAAAAATTATGCATAAGATGTAAATAAAATATAAATACACACACATACAGACACACACGCGCACCTCACATAAAAATGTAAGTAGTTTTGTAGGGGGGTTTTGGGTTGTTGTTTTTTTTTTTTGTTTTTGTTTGTTTGGGGTTTTTTTAGGTTTTTTTTTTTTTTTTTTTTTTTTGCAGAATTGGCCTTGTTTTGCAGCATTTTCCTTAACTTTCCCACTCGTTTTCCTTAATTTCCTTATTTTTTATTTTTTGAGGAATATTTCTGAAAAACCCGCGATGCACTGATGCCACAGAAACCTAAGCACAAAGTGTCATGGGATCACTGTAAATTTTTGACTGATTTATGACAGGAGTTTTGCTTTTTTCGCCAAACATCCGCAAGACCATCTCAGGACTTTTGTGCAATATACGTAATTAAGTTGCAAAATACTCTCTTGCACATGGAGTCACAAACTATCTTGAGTTGAATTTCAAAATTCATTAAAAAAAATCAATTTGCATCTTTCGCTTTTCTATCCCTCCTCTACCTTCATTTCATTCATTTTTTTGTAACCACTTTATCCTAATTAGGGTCACAGGGAGGTTGGTGCCCATCCCAGTCGACTCCAGGCAACGGCAGAGTACACCCTGGACAGCTCACCAGGCCATCTCAGGGTGAAAACACACTGATGGCTATGTAGCTCGTCTTGTCGAAAGTCAGCAATGGTTCTTTTACATGAACCTCACACCATAGACAGTGAGAGACATGGCCGGCCTTTGATAACCCATTTAGCTCCACTGGGGGGACAGTGACAACCTGTTGAGAGTGGGGCTTGAACCTCCAACCTTAGGATCAGTGATCCAGCACCTTTAGCACCAGGCCACCACTCCTCGAGTGATCACCTTATATATTCCAATCTATTCAATTTAATATGGAGTGTGAACAGATGTACAACGGACTACGCAAACATTATTCATTTTTAACAATTAATCATGATTACCTGCAAATTATCTCCAAATTAACCGATATTTTTCTTGATTATTATTTTACAGATAGAAATACAAGGCACATGATTGCAAAAGTAATTTTATCGCCTTAAAAAATAAGCTGCATCCTCATGCACAGAGCCCACCTGACCAGCCAATCAACGTTCATGAGTCCGTCATGGTTGCTAATATTAGCATGTACAGTTCTGTTTTATTGAAACATTTGCCTCAGGCTCAGTGGATGTTTCTGAACTGAGTAATAAATGTTGAATTGACTACCTGAGTGATCATCGAACTTGCCTTTGTTGATTAATTGTTAATTACTGTTTATATGTGCAGCATGAGTGTGAATTATTTCATGATATGCGCCTCACGAGAATACTCGAATGTAAATCCCAATTAAATCTGGGAAAGCTGTGAAGAGGTTTAACACACTAATTCCAAACATCGGCTTGGCTGATTATTTCTCACCCTTATTTCATCACCTTCATTGTCCTCTACTTTGACTGGATATTGTAATTTCTTCGAATTGTAAATGGGTGTCAAGCCCAAGGATGTACAGGAAGAACGAGCATAATTGTAGGCGATAGTCACAGGGACTATTCGACATAAATATAAAATAAATCCATAAAGAACTGACACTGTTAGAGTGTTATAACACCGAGTGTCTGCAGTGGAGGTAAAGGATGCAGACAGCACCTGAAAACAGAGTATCCCCTACAGATAATTATTATTATTATTATCATTATTATTATTATTATTATTATGATTATTATTATTAATAATAATAATAATAATAATAATAATAACAACAACAACAACAATAATAATAATAACAATAATATCATAATAATAATAATAATAATAATAATAATAATAACAACAACAATAATAATAATAATAATAACAATAATAATAATAATAATAATAATAATAATAATAATAATAACACTGTGTTGATGATGGCGAGCTGTCCAGGTTGTGCCCCGCCCTTGCCCAGAATCAGCTACGGTGGGCGCCAGCCTCCCCATGACCCAATTTACTAAGCATTCCCGAAAATGAATGAATGAATGAATGAATTAATTATTATTATTATTATTATTATTATTATTATTATTAATAATAATAATAATAATAATAATAATAATAATAATAATAATAACTCTTTATTTTCAAAGTACATTACATACATTGAAATTTGCTTTGTGCTCTGCGCACTTGTTGCCACTGTGCAGCGCCAGTTGTGTTGTTCTATCCTTTGATGCTGAGCACCAAGTAGGAAACAACAACTGCCAAATTTTAATGTGTTATGGTATGATGCAGGCAGATTCAAACTCCAACCTTCCGGAGGATAAAGCGGATGCTCTACCAACTAATAATAATAACACTGCGATGGCATGGTGAACTGTCCAGGGTGTGCCCCACCCTCGCCCAAAATCGGCTAAGGTGGGTGCCAGCCTCCCTGTGACCCAATTTACTAAGCATTTTAGAAAATGAATGAATGAATGAATGAATGAATAATAATAATAATAATAATAATAATAATAATAATAATAATAACAATAATAACAATAATAATAATAATAATAATAATAATAATAATAATAATAATAATAATAATAATAATAATAATAATATACTCAATATTATCCCTTATCCCGCTTATCTGTGAGGGAAGATGGAGCACAAAGTACCAGTCACTTTCACACCTACATACAATTTTGAACAGCGCATGGTCCTGAAAATCTGAAGTACCCAAAGGGAAGTCTTGCAATTCTCTGGAAGAACATTAAACATAAAATAAATACAGTATATCACATTTGGCTGAGATTCAACTAAGAACCTTCTCTCTGTGAGATGAAAGTGTTAACCACTGTATGCATGACACATTCTGTCCCTCTCATACTAGATAAATAAATAAATAAATAAATACATAAAATTAAGGTAAGTATATTGGACTTTTTATACCCAAGCCTGCTGGCTCATCAGGTCGGGGTTTCCCCTGTTTTTGTAGTATGAAGCAAATAGAAGCTCGACTTCTCCTAGATAGGCCTCTAGTTACTGTTTCAGTATTTTTACTGGTACTCATTTATACTGCTGGCTGGACAGAGGCACACTAGAAGCTAAGATCTTTCCCAGAGCTTTTTGTCTACCAGGGATTTGAACCCTCGGCCTTTCAATCTTGAGACAAGCACCCACTAGTACAATACCAGCCCCAGGATGATGATGATGATGAAGAAGAAGATGATGATGAAGATGATGATGATGATCATCATCATCATCATCATCATCTTCATCATCATCATCATTTTCTTCTTCTTCTTCATCATCTTCATCATCTTCTTCTTCTTCTTCATCATCTTCATCATCATCATCATAATAGGGGCAGCACTGCTGTTCTCCCAGTGCAGCTAACTGGGTTTTCAAAGTCAAGCCATCTCTCACTGTCTATGGTGTGAGGTTCATGAAAAAGAACCATTGCTGACTTTCCACAGGAGTAGCTGCATCGCCATCAGCATGTTTCTGTCATGTGATGGCCTGGCGAGCTGTCCAGGGTGTACTCTGCCCTTGCCCAGAGTCATCTGACACGGGCGCTAGCCTCCCCATGACCCCAATTAGGAATAATCAGTTAGAGAAAATGAACAAATTAATAATAATAATAATAATAATAATAATAATAATAATAATAATAATAATAATAATAATAATAAGAACAGTAATAATAGCCCTGCTCTCCGGGGTGTATTTTGTCCTTGCCCAGAGTCTGCTGAGATGGCCGCAAGCCTGCGACCCTAATTAGGATTCAGTGGTTCAGAAAATGAATGTATGAATGATATTAATTATAACAGTAATTTGTATGATATGGAGATATGCAGCTCTTACAGGGTATTATTCACCACATGGTCTGAACAAGTGTCCATATGATAGCCTGCCCTATTCAGTAATAGAATTTTATTATTATAACTATTATTACTTTTATTGTTGTTGTTGTTGCTGCTGCTGCTGTTATCTTACAAGATAATAACAATAATAATAATAATAATAATAATAATAATAATAATAATAATAATAATAATAATAATAATAATATCTTATATAAAGGACTTGTTATAATATAAAATGACAAATTTGTCCCTCCTTTTGTACACTTCATATCTGGGTTAGCTGTGAATGATTTAGTCCTACAGGGCAGAAGCCATTAATGAGGCGAGGTGATCGACGCGCAATATTAAGGCGCAAGATGTCTGTCGGCTCACTTCCGTTGTATTTTCTACACTTCTCACACCGGATACCGAACAGACCGGACACCGGACAAAATGCGGTCACTCGAAGAAAGGCGAAACGGGAAAAAAAATACGCACACACACACACACACACACACACACACACACACACACACACACACACACACACACACTAATAAATAGGTGAAGTAAGAAGCAAAGCGCGTGCGTGGGACGTGATGAGTCACCATCCAGGCGATCAGCTCTGATGTGCCGCAGTCTCTCGGTCTAAAATATCTTAGAATAAAAAAGTATTTAATAAACTCAAGTGAGTCAGTCCACCGGCAAAGTTCCGCCGGACCTGAACCTCCAGTCCGGTTCGACTTGTACAAGACTGGAACTCAAGGATCGACCTTCACAAATGGTGTACAATGTCGTCATTGTCCGTGATGTCATCGCTCCGGTCATGTTAATATGGCAGGGCCGTTAACGGTTGTGATCTTCTGCCATAAGACTTTCCGCGTAATAAATATGACTGATAGATACGCACGCACGCACGCACGCGCTCACTGACTGCCAGCCGCTGCGTAAAGCGGAGAGACAAAAGGAGCGAGTTGAGTGGGAAGGGGGGGACAAGGCGATGGATGCGTGACGTCACATTTACTCAGTTGACACACGGCTCGCCCCATGCTTCAACCAGCCGATACATATACACAAACTCAAGCGCAAGCGCGCACGCACACACACACACACACACACACGCGCACACACACACACATACACACGCACACACACACACACATACACACGCACACACACACACACACACACACACACGCGCGCACACACACACATACACACGCACACACACACACACACACACACACACACACATACACACGCACACACACACGCACACACACATACACACGCACACACACACACGCACACACACACACACACGCACACACACACACACACACACACACACACACATACACACGCACACACACACACGCACACACACACAAACACACACACACACACACACACACACGCACACATACACACACGCACGCACGCACACCACTGGCAAACACAGACACTCCTCCCTTTCACTAACACGCCGTTATTTCAGCGTGCAGACGGCTGTGTATCAGGCGGAGCGCTGCACGCGACTGAATGTGCGGATGTTGACTTCTCGCGCGAAGCTGTTGAAGAACGGGATGCGCTTCTGCAGACTCTCCGTCCTCGCGCAGAGCTCCAGTCCCGCAAAATGAGGGGCAGCTTGACGCGTCGCCTCGGGGTTATTGCACTGGCGACGCTGATACGTTCTCGGTATTGCGGCTGAAGATGCCGTGGGCACCAGAGCTCCAATCAGCATTAAGTTGAGGATTCCGAGAATTTCTGGAGTTTGTGCTGCAGGTACATTAAGCTGAACCAATCTGTCTTTGACATCCCAGGACGCCACGCACCCACGCACGCGCGCATAAAGTAAAGTGACAGAGTGCTCGGTTCCTGCGGCGCGTAGGAGGCGGAATGGCGCCGTGCGGATTCCTGCCCAATACATTCGGGTCGCCCCGGTGAAAAATAATGGGACTAACGTGTTATAGGACTACGCAGCCACAGCGTCAGCGCCGCATGGCAAGGCCACCACGAGCAAGCTTCTTCTGACCTCCAGGTCTCCAGAGTGGAGGGGTAGATGTTTGCAAACGACAGCGCCCGAGGACAAAGGTCACTGTAGGTGAGCCCCTGTGATCTGATCATGCATGGCTATTATTTTCTCACCAGCCGGTTTGTTCCAGGCGCGCGCCTGACTCTGTGCGAAGTCAAATGCTCACTCGCCGCGCTTCACATGTTCACTTAGACCTTGCACACATCTGCACAATTACGTACGCACACATACACAAAGAACAATAGCCTACTGCACCCGGGGCACTATCACTATGGAATTATCCGAGGTGCGGTGTTCCAGCGAGAGTGACGAGCTGTACACTATCAACAAAACCCCCACGAATAACACCAGCGGCGGGCGACCGAAGAGGCTGCTGTGGCAGAACGCAGTGCGTCACATCACCGAGCAGCGTTTCATCCACGAGCACAACAGCCCCAAAGCCGAGTCTACGGAGGACACACCGGGGCAGGACTTGCGCAAACAGTCGACCGGGAGGACATCCGTGAGCGAGCGGCACAACAACTGCGGCACCAAAGTGTTCCCAGAGCGCGCGAGCAGTGACCTGGGTTTCCTGCAGCTCGACTGCGCGCCCAGTAATGCGGACTTCTTCGTGAGCTGGGGCTGCGTATACCGAGGGGTGATCTTTCCCACCCTGCGCTACGCCTTCAAATCGCGTGAGCTCGAGCGCCTGTACCAGCGTTATTTCTTGGGCCAGAGGCGCAAATCTGTGGCGGTGATGAACGTCCTCGACGTGGTGACCAAGTTAACCCTGCTCGTGCTGCACCTCACCCTTGGCGCCACACCCGTTGACCCGATCAAGGGCGCGCTGCTCGGCTTCTTTGCCGGCGTTGAGGTGGTAATTTGTGCGCTTGTCGTGGTGCGCAAGGACGCGAGCTCTCACGGCTACCTGCAGTACAGTGGCGCTGTTTCATGGGCGGCCATGGCCACGCAGATCCTGGCCACGGGACTTGGTTACGGGCTGCTAGGAGACGGCGTGGGTTACGTGCTCTTTACACTCTTCGCTACCTACAGCATGCTGCCGCTGCCTCTAACGTGGGCCATCGTGGCGGGAGTGCTGACTTCTGCTCTGCACTTGGCGCTCCAGATGCTCGTGGCGCCCCATATGCAGCTTTCCACGAATCAGGTAACACTGGAAATAGTTTGGAATTTTCACATTCTCAATTTCCATAACGTGAAACAAACAAGAATTCACAGTAGGGGAAACTTGCCACGTTTCCAGTCAGGTCTTTTTCATTGTGTCGCTGTCCGGTGCTGAAATCCTTGAGTCCCAGATCGCTGTCCACGTGCTGAAACTGTGACCACAATCAAATACCAATTGATTCGGCTTTTGCCACTGATGCAATTTATACAGTGATTTCATATTCATTCTCTGAAATTGGTCTCACAAAGTGCGAAATTCACAATCTTCAAAATGTCAGTGTAGTCCTGCTCTATATTCACCATCCATTGATGAAGCATTGTTCCAAAGACAGTGAGAGAACGACATCAGGCCCAAAACTGCACCTTTATTAATAACAAACAGGAATAAATCCGTTTGGGAAAAAACAAATTCAAATTAAAATTCATTTACTTTGTTTTTGGTGAATAATTAGTTACTGCTTGATGACTTGTGAAATAAAGCCACTTAGGAGGAAGTCACTTGTACAGTGAATATCATAACATGGAACCCTCACCCCTCACAGGAACGATGGGTCAGTTCCATATGTGACTGGTATGTACAGCACCGCTTATGAGTAGAATTGTAAATCGATGTGTGATTCTCAGTCCACAAAGTTAGAAAGACAGGAATTTCTACTTTGGATATAAATTCTAATGCAAGATCTTTATTGCAAGCCCCACTATTTACACTTTGAGTTGATACTCCAGTATAGAAATCTAAGGAACAAAATTATTACAATTTTCATCCACACATCTCAAACATTTAAAAAAAATCGATTAATTTATATATATATATATATATATATATATATATTTTTTTTTTTTTACTGGATGTATCCAAATTATTTGTCTGACATGTTGTATGTGTCCATATGATTTGCTTTGAGCAGGGATTACTGTTTTAATTGTTCATAGTTTTTGGAAACCATTAGGCCAAAATGTGAATTAGTAAATTTGATCCATTTAAGGATAATGATCAATATGTATTTATTATTATTATTATTATTATTATTATTATTATTATTATTATTATTATTATTTTTATTCCTATCTTAGCTAACATTTTGCCCTGAAACAAATCTAATCCCCCCCAGTGCAGCTAACTGGGTTATCAAAGGCCGGCCATGTCTCTCACTGTCTGTGGTGTGAGGTTCATGTGAAAGAACCATTGCTGACTTTCAACAAGAGTAGCTGCAAAGCCGTCAGCGTGTTTCCACCCTGTGATAGCCTGGCGAGCTGTCCAGGGTGTACTCTGCCCTCGCCCAGAGTCGGCTGGGATTGGCGCAAGCCTCCCTGTGACCCTAATTAGGATTAAGTGATTACAGAAAATGAATGAATGAACTGACAAATCTAATCCGTCGATACATTACACATTCACAATGTGCTGAAACAAATGAGGCTTTAGTAAACATGGAAATTTGTTAAATTTCATTTGGCTGACATTAATATTTAATATTTAATATCACTAGTTCCTTAGCATTAACGAGCTTTTCGAAACAGTCTATATTTGCCAAATTCTTTAATATTTTGTAAAATTTAGCATTAACAGATTAATAAGCCATCAGTAATACAAGTTGTGTAGTATTGTATAATCTATTTTGGGTCATAGCATCATAAGACAGAATATTAAATAAAATACAGTATAACACTCTGCTGTCCAGCAGAAAACTCATACGACCAAAACCACCTCTGTTTAGAAAATGGGGGGGAGGGGGGGGTCATATATTTTTAGATAATCCTCACATCATTAAACTTGTTTTGTGCTCTTCGTATATGTTTACATATTTGTATGTGTTGCTTTCTCATTAACATAATAACGAAATAAATCTGAAATGGATTAATGAGGCTTTTGTTGAGTGAATATGGAGACAGGTATTTAATTCGTTTTTAATTAGAGCATCCACATTTATTGCATTTCATTACTTTATTATTATTAATTCAAAGATCACATGGTTTATTGTGGGTAGATATGTATGTCTTTTTTTTCCCTGTCATTGGATACATCTGTGATAAATTCCTGATTATTAAAGATCAATTGCTATGAACAGAAACTGAAGACATATATTCTATGACCAGTCTACAAATCGACACGTCCTTCACTCTAAATTCCTGTTTGCTGCCTTGTTCTCTCTCTCTCTCTCTCTCTCTCTCTCTCTCTCTCTCTCTCTCTCTCTCTCTCACACACACACACACACACACACACACACACACACACACACAAATAAAGGTCTGAAAATGCATGGAATGTGTAATATAATGAATAAAATGTGGTCAGTCCATTGGTGCAGTGTTCAGCGCGTCTGTCTTAAAGCAGGAAGGTTCTGGGTTTGAGTTCCTGTGTGGAGTTTACATGTTGTCCTTATGCCTGTGTGGGTTTCCTGTGGGTGCTTTGGTTTCCTACTATTGCCTAAAGACACGGACATGAGACTTGGACATGTTCCAAATTACCCCTTGGTATGAGTGTGAATGGTGGTGGTGGTTTGTAGGCCCTGCAAGGAACTGGTGAATTGTTCAGGGTGTACCTTCCTGCACAAGCACTTTGAGATCATGCGAACTCCACACAGGAATGTCAACATCTAGGAATCAAAGCCAGGACCTATCTACTGTGGGTAATGAGGGAGGAGGTGTAACAAATGAAACACATTTAAATTGTCCACAACTACAAAAATGTATTTGAGTTTATTAACACCCCCATTTCAGTGGAGCGCAGCAGACTAGCGGAAGCAAAAATGTCGACATCCTCCAATGTTCCTCGGTCGTTCCGTCATCTTCCGTGTCCTTCCGTATGATTGCAAATGTATTCCTCCGCTTCCAGCAGGCCAAAATCTTCCGCGGACGTGTTTTTGAACATGCTCAAAAGCACATTCACGGAAAAATTTTCCTCCATTGTTCCCTTTTGGTTCCGCAGTCCTTCCATAAACATTCCGTCATTTTTGCGAACATTCCGTGATCTTTCCTTTTATTCCGCCAGTGTTCCGTGACTATTCCGTGAGCCCCCCCCCCCCCCCTCCAGGTGGTCAAAAGTGGCCACGGAACGTTGGCGTTCATCTACGGATCCCCACAGAATACTCACAGAAGGCACGGAATACACACGGAACAATAGAAAAACACTGCATAATTACCGTAGACAGTACGCGGAACAATGCGGAACAATGCGGATCGTTGTGGAACACACACGGAAGTCACTTCTGCTATAAATACAGGCGTGCAAGACAAAGAGCCATTCATTTCGAGAGACGCCACAATGCCAAATACCAAGTGAAAGACATCCACCAAGACGCCATGGTCAACCAATGCCGGAAACCCCAGCTGAAGAGCCTTCCCAGGAAGCCGAGGTCAATGCCGAGCTGGATATCGTTTCCACCGATATCGCTGAGAACAAAAAGGCACTTGTGTACATTAAGCTCACCGATGATGAGGAGCAGGCCATGCTTAACTTCATCCAGGCGAACGAGTGCCTTTACAATAAGAAACTCCGCTCCTGGACGAACAAAGTACTCAAGGCCAAGCTCTGGTCTGATCAGGGCGTGCGCACCCGTCAGCCCCCTTGATGCAACGCCTGCCACCGAAGCATCTAGGTCCACCTTGGCAAGGTCTGGAGCTCCAAGTTCCAACCATGACAACAGAGTTGACCGGATTCTCACAGTAGCCGAACAGCTGGTGAACCAGAGAAAGGAGGTACGGATGGCTGATGAGTCAGAGAGGCTGAGTTTCACCAGTTGGGCGGCAGCTAAACCGTTGTACAGGCATGCCAAGTTGAGAATTCAGGAACTGCTGAACGAATGCTTGGACAGAGCTGAACCCATGGAGATGCAGCTGCAGAAACAATCACCTTCTATGCAGTAGCGGCCACAGGAGCTCCTGCCTCCTCCACAGCATTCGCAGAAACATCACCAGCAGCTTCGACCACCATCACCTCTGTGCACCACCAGTGGCATCAGCAGCACTACTGGCTGCCCCCACCGATGCTGTGGACCACGCAGCTGCCAGTTCCACCCGTGCCTGTTTGGGGACCTCAAGATGGGAGGTGAGCAACACCACTTTTCCCATAACAATCAATGTCATCTGCAGGAGAGCATCAACCACAACCAAGCAGACCAGTCAGTTGTCCTCTAGGTGCATGCACATCGACGCCTGTAACCATCCCTGCGGCTAGAGAGAGACGTGGAAGTGAGCCCAGCATGTCCAACCTGTCCAGTGTGCTCAGGCAGTGTTGTGATGATTTAGAGGACTCTACATGTGACCTGTGAGACTTTTTTTTTCTTGATTTAAATTTAGTAAATTATTCCAGTTCATGCACTTTGCTTTTTCTGTTTTCTGTTCATGTAATAAAGTTTTAAAGTTATAATCACTGTGGTTTAGACTTGTGTGCTTGGCTTTTAGTCTGGAATGATTGATATTAAACATATTAACATATGTTAAATTTTACATTTATTGTGCATTATAAACATATTGTAAAATATAAACATATTATAAATTATGAACAGAGAGAATGAGCTTCCTTGGTCGATTCCGCGTATTTACAGGCGGGATCAGGAGCAAATCCTTTGATCTTTGCTGATGTTTCCGAGTTGAAACGTGGTTGCACCGGCTATTTCTCAGTCATTCCTCAGTCATTCCATGTTGAACGTGGACGTTCCCCCTGTTCCGCAATCATTCCATAGCGCTTCCTTCTAAAATGGAGTAGTGCCGTAGTCGTTCCTCGAGCGTTCCGTGCTTTCTGTGAACGTTCCGTGAATTATCCGAAGCTCTTCCTTTGCAATCCGCACTGGTTCTGAAGGTAATCCGAGCACTTTTGCGCATGTATTCCAACATTGTACCGCGGTCTTTCCGTGTCTTTTCCGCACATTCCGTGAACGTTCCGAAGGTGTTCTGAAGGTACAATTTTCCGTAGGTTTTTGACCCCTTTTCCGTGTAAAAATGCCGAAGCTCCTTCGCAGAGTGCGTTCCGCGCCTTTTTGCAACGATCATTGCATTCCGCGCTCCAGTGAAATGGGGGCATAACAGTTCATCTAATATATAATGCATTCATTTATTCATTTTCTGAGCCACTAATCCTAATTAGGGTTGCAGGGAAGGCGGTGCTTATCTCAGTTGACTATGGGTGAAACCAGGGTACACCCTGAACAGCTCACCAAACCATAGCAGGACCAACAAACACGAACATTCACACTCAAGTGTAAACCTAAGGGCAATTTGGAACAGCCAATCAGCCTACTGGGCATGTTTGACTGTGCAGTTTTGGAGGAAACCAGAGTACCCAGATGAAACCTGCACGAGCATGGGGCAAACACAGAAACACCCCGAGCCCGGGAATCGAACCCAGAACCTGCTTGCTGTGAGGAGAACATGCTAGCCTCTCTTTTAAAGTTCCCCTAGGTGTGAGTGTGACTGTAAATAGCTGCATGTTTTTGTTGGTCCTGTTTTGGTCAGGCAAGACTTTCTCCAGTGCTGGCTGAGATAGGCTCCAGCCAACCCGAATAGTAAAAGTAAGTGATTTGGCAAATCATCAAGAGAGAATGAACAATGCGTATCCGCTGTCCGAATGAAATTAATTAGAGAGTAATGAGTGAAAGTATAACGATGTATTTGCAGGCAGGACACATCTGGCTAAAGCACACAGGTGTCATGTCTTGGCTTTTTGAACAAAGGTCTCCCTCTGCAGAAACTGCATCCGGACCTACCGAGCCCGCATCAGACTAGTTAGCACCAAGAGTGTCAACAGACAGACGACGACGTGGAGAACCACCTTCATAATGTTTGTTAGCAAAGCCAAGCCATGATTGGATCATGTTGTGCAGACAACCTGATGATATCTAAGCAAGAGTGAAGCTGCTGATGATGGCTAGAAGACAGGCAGCATGGGGATGGATGGATTTATATCTCTCATGTGACTGTGAAAAAGAAAACAATTTTAAGATAACATGAAGAAGAAACCTTGAGATGAAGTTGACTTATAATGGGCGTGTTCCCGTGGCTTACCAGATTGCGCGATTATAGGCCATTACACTTTAAAAATAATCAATAGTATCCAATTCCCACCCTTCAAGTATTGCCCCTCGATGACACGTACGACCACCATCAACCACACTTGAAGGGAAAGTGATATCCGCCCCTTTTGTACTGATGAGATCACAGATGCCCATGGATTGGCTGGTGATTGCTATGAGTGACAGGGAAACTTTTACCATCCCTCCCTCTTGTTTGTGAGAACTTGGATTCACGGTCATGGATGGTTACGGCATCAACCAGATTTGAACTGCGATCTGCAGGTTGATAGTCACGCACGTTGTGCATGAAACGCCGCTCAGAGCTCAGCAGCAGTTTTCATGAAGTGAACACACCCCTGATTAACCGAGCAGAGAAATCACAGTGGAGATAATTACAGCAGGTTGTTTTTTCGTTTATTTATGTAATCAAAACAAACTTTTAAAAAGACCAGCTTTTGTTTTATTTATTCATTATTATTATTCATTCATTTTCTGAACTGAGTAATCCTAATTAGGGTCACAGGAGGCTGACGCCCATCATAGTCATCTCTGGCTGAGAGTGGGGTCCACCCTGGTCAGCCCATTGGGGCGTCTCACACAACCATCCATACTCATACTCACACTCAGGGAGGCTTGGAACAGCCGATTAACTTATTGTGCATGTGTTTGGACTGTGGGAGGAAACCGGAGCACCCAGAGGAAACCCACACAAGTGCTGGGAGAACATGCAAACTCCACACAGACACACCCAAGCTGGGAATCGAACCCAGGACCTTCTTGCTGTGAGGCGGACGTGCTAACCACTATGCCACCGTGCCACCTGTTTATTATTAATTAAAGAAAAAAAAAAAGTAAAAATAATCTGTTTGCTTAAGTGTTTACACCGTAGACCAATACTCTGACTATTACAAACAAATAGAATGAAAGCGTATTAAATCTTTAATTTGGTGCATCCCATGCACAGCCCTCTTCAACCCATCTCACAGGTTTTCAACAAGAGTTATATCCGGCCTCTGGCTGGGCTGTTCCAGAACACTGACCTTGCAATGTTGACGTGGATTTGTTGTTGGGGTCCATTACTGTATTAGAAGGTGATGAAAATGTTCCTTTAGTTTCAGGACTCTAACAAAGGCTGGCAGGTTCCGTGCCAAAATAGACTGGCATTTGAAGCTGTGTATGGAAGCTTCTATCTTAATTTAAACCCCAGGGGCAGATAAAGAGAGGCAGGATTAAGCTTCACTCTGGGTTTGATGTTCTGTGGGCGACAACCTTGTGTGACTTTTGTACCAAAATATACACTGTCTGGCCAAAAACGAAAATTGCACACTATAATATTCTCACAGAGAGAATTTATCCTTGATCACAGCGTGTGATCTCCATGATACTGTTGCCCCAATTGGTTGGGGGGTGGGGGTGGGGATGGGCAGCGGCACTGCAATGTTAACCCACTGATAGTATGGCTTGAACCCCTGGCCTTGGGATCAATAAGCTGGCACCCTACCACTGGGCGTGATGTCACCTGCAGAGCCAAAATGTAACCGCTAACACGTTAGCATACCTTTGCATCACTAGTAAGACACACAGTGTAGAACTTGGCAAAAGCCTCTGGGCCACCAAGCAATAATGAAACAGGAAATTAATTACATTTTGAAGGTCTCGTTGTGAAAGATAAGGTCACTCACGATTTGTCTCCTGTGGGTACAAGTGGAAACTGCCATCATTGTCACGTGTGTACATGCGCTGCCTTGGTTTTCACTGATTCAGCAATGACCTTGAAAAAAAGTCAGCAATGGTTCTTCTACATGAACCTCTCACCATAGAGACATAGCCAGCCTTTGATAATCCAGTTAGCTGCACTGGTGTGGTGTGGTGGTGGTGGTGGTGGGGGGGAGTGACAACCCATTGAGAGTGGGGCTCGAACCCCCAACCTTAGGATCAGTGATCCAGCACCGTATCACC
>CM045743.1:34218939-34238939 GCA_024760905.1 Plotosus lineatus | reverse complement strand
CCACCAGGCTACCACTGCTCCAATAACTTATTTACATATTCAATTTTAAGAACAAATCGGAAGACAGAAAATTCAGTTAATGAGAAGAAACTTTTCCTCATGAAAACCTTTGAAATGTCCCCATGATGCAAAATAGTACGAGATATTTTTATTAGTGTCGGGATCAGTGGGCTCTAAGTGGGATATAAAGACAAAAACCACTCGGGAGAAAAACATACAGTAGAACTCAGTACAGTATACTGAAGGCGACGTGTCGCATAAATATTCATTACATAAATATCTCATAAATATTCATTCAGTATATATTACACAGCAGCTCGGTGCTTTACAGTGTCTGTAAACCATTTTAAGAGTTTTAGCATCTTGCCCAGACAACATGAAAAGCAAAGTGAAATGAGATTTTCCTGTTTATATTTGCATCTTTAATCAGGACAGACACTGGTCAGGTGGGCGCTCAGCCGAGGTAATAAGCGCTACGGAATGTTTTTAGCATAGTTTATGGAGTAAGCTGTTTACATCAACGCATCTTCCTTCCTCTGGTGATTATGATGGGCGTTTGTGTCTGAGATAACTCAGCACGCCAACGTGTGATGCACATGGATGAAACCGATTCTGTATGGTCGGTGGTTGGTGGATGTTGTTTCTCAGCGACAGTACGTCAGCCATTCGGCTGGGCTGTTAGCTTGCTTCCGAGACACCCTATATGACTCAGGTCATGTGATGTGATGTCATTAATGACCCATCATTAATGTGCTCATGATCAGGAGGTTGTGTGTTCGAAACCCAGTTAGACCCCCACTGTGCTAAGAGCCCTGGGCAAGGTCTTAACCACAAGTGTGCCTCTGTTCACCCAGCAGTATAAATGGGTACCAGTAAAAATATACTGGGAAGGTAACCTGTGATGGAGCAGCATCCCATCCAGGAGGAGTTGTACTCCTTGTCGCTTCACGCTATGGAAACCGGAGATAGGCACCAGCCTGATGAGCCACTTGGCTTGGGTGTAAAAAAAAAAAAAAAAGAAGTGCAGCTCAGTGGGTTATCAAAGGCCGGCTATGTCTCTCACTGTCTAGAGTGAGAGGTTCATGTAAAAGAACCATTGCTGACTTTTCACAAGAGTAGCTGTTAGTGTGTTTTTGCCCTGCGATGGCCTGGCTAGCTGACCAGGGTGTACTCTTCCCTTGCCCGGAGTCCATTGGGATGGGCGACTCTAATTAAGATTACTTGGTTACAGAAAATGAATGAATGATAACTAACCAGCTGATGCTATTCTTGTGTTATTGGAATGTCATCTAAAGCTCAGTTCATTTTCTGTAACCGCTTAATCCTATTTAGGGTCACGGGGAGGCTGGTTCCCATCCCAGCCGAATCCAGGGCAAGGGCTGAGTACACCCCGGACAGCTCACCAGGCCATCACTGGGCAGAAACACGTTGACAGCTATGCAGCTACTCTTGTCGAAAGTCAGCAATGGTTCTTTTACATGAACCTCACGCCACGCCATAGACAGTGAGAGACATGGCCGGCCTTTGGTAACCCAGTTAGCTGCACTGGGGGGAAAGCAGCGACAACCTGTGGAGAGTGGGACTGGAACCCCCAACCTTAGGATCAGTGATCCAGCACCTTTACCACCAAGCCACCACGACCCCTGATTACCTGTTTGGTTTTCTCCGTTTTATTCCCGTGTATAAACAAGTTATTAGAATTAATAAAGCTTTATATGGGTATGACACATGTAAGGGGATTCGAGAGTTCCCACCAAACCTGGAAGGGAAATTGTATGGGAGCTCGGAACTGCCTCAATCTATATATTAGTGAATAATTTGCTGGGTGTCATTATGAAAAACAAAATAAATTTTATATTTTATAAAACATTTTTACCAGGTAGGGGCAGTGGTGGTCTAGTGGTATAGGGCGCTGGATCGCTGATCCAAAGGTTGGGGGTTCGATTCCCACTCTCCACAAGGTTGTCACTGTCCTCCCCAGTACAGCTAACTGGGTTATCAAAGGCCGGCCATGTCTCTCACTGTCTATGGTGTGAGGTTCATGTAAAGGAACCATTGCTGACTTTCGACAAGAGTAGGCTGCAAAGCCGTCAGCGTGTTTCCGCCCTGCGACGGCCTGGCGAGCTGTCCAGGGTGTACTCTGCCCTCGCCCGAAGTTGGCTGGGATGGGCACCAGCCTCCCCGCGACCCTAATTAGGATTAAGCGGTTACAGAAAATGATGATGATAATGATTTTTACCAGGTAGGTGGGACGGTGTCGCCCTGGTTAGCGGATCGGCTTCACGGCAAGAAAGTCCTGGGTTTGCATCCTCAACTTGAGGCGTCTCTGTGTGAAGTTTGCATGTTGTCTACATGTTCTCATGGGTTTCCTGCCAGTACTTCAGTTTCCTCCCACAGTCAAATAACATGTACAGTCGGCTAATCAGCTGTTCCAAATCACCCTTAGGTGTGAATACAGAGATCCCTCACGTTTCACGATTAATTGGGACCGAGACCCTCCGCGACCGCTAATTTCCACGAAGTAGGATCGACCCCCTGACTGACATATACGTACAGGTATATGTGTATATAATAATCAATAAATACATATTCAATGCTATAAATGCTTATAATAACAATTAAACATTGAAAAATAATGCACAAGATGTAAATAAAATATAAATACACACACATACAAACAAACGTGTACCCAGACGCGAACACATATACAGATGCGCGCGTACACACACACACACAGATGCGCACCTCACATAAAAATATAAGTAGTTTTGTTGGGGGGTTTTGGGTTGTTTTTTGGTTTTGTTTGTTTGCGATTTTTTGCATAATTTGCCTTGTTTTGATGCATTTTCCTAAACTGTCCCCTATTTTCCCTTAATTTCCTTATTTTTTTATTTTTCTGCAAAATATTTTTGGAAAACCTGCAATGCACTGAAGCCGCAGGAACGGAAGCATGAAGTAGCGAGGGATCACTGTAGTTGTGTGTGTGTGTGCGTGTGTGTGTGTTGACCCTGCAATGGTGTGGTGAGCTGTTCAGAGAGTTTCCCATCCTCACCCAAATTCGGCTGAGATGGCCGCCAGCCTCCCCACGACCCAAATTAGAAGTTAAGCGATGGAGTGGGTGGATTTCTTTGTGAAGTGGATCACATCCACTTCTCACACGTTACAAACAACTGAGTGATATACAGACAACTTAATGAAGCCTTTTGTGTACAACGTGGCTCGACACCTGCATGTCATTAATGAAAACGGTTAATTGTGTGTCTTGCCTTGAACCGATTTTCATTAGTGTGATGATTTTTTTTTTTTTTTTCCCAGCGCAAAATGTTTTTCATCAACAGCAATTTTAAATCCGGCGATGTTAAAACTATCAGAAGTCTATTTCGGTTCTTGTCTTTTGAGCTGATAATTTCCTGTCATTGTGACAAGCTGTCCTCCGGGTTGGATTAATGATGAGAGTGATTACGTTTGATGCTGAAGTGATTAAACGGCATTTATGGATCAGCAATCATCGCAGTCATTTTTCTGATCACATCGTCTGGGAAGCGCTCATCAGAGCGAATAAATCTGATAATGAATCAGATACATTTAAACTCATCATCAGATGGAGTTGTGTATGGTGCTGTGAGATCTTCAGCTACTCAGTGTAGTTGTAGAAGCTGTAACGTGGTCCAGAAGTGCCTCCCAACAACATTTTTCGGTTTTAAAATCCTGTTTTGTTTTAATTCTGTGGACTGTAGGTCTGTTCTCAAACCTGTAGTACAGTGTTGGGGTTGTGTGTTCGACGTTACAGTGCTGGAAGTTAAATTTAGATTCTCATTAAAGTTTGATTTCGCTTGTGAATTATGCATTGCAGCCTTTTATTTGTTGTTTGTTTTGGTTCGGGGGGGATCGTAGTGTGGTAGAAAAGCGACTGACGCAAATAAAACCGTTTGCAATCTTTTTTTTATTATTATTATTAATTTTGAATTCATGTCAGGATGCTTTGCAAAGTTTAAATACGTATATATCACGCAAAAGTTGAAAGAAACTTGAAACATGTTTGAAATTTCTGTGAACGTGATAAAACGTGGCTCTGATGCGGAGTCGTCTCAGATTCTTCTCAAACGGTCCACACGTGTTGTGAGAAGATAACAAAGTTGTTGTTTTGCTCGCAGATTACCGTATTTTTCGTGCCATAAGGCGCACTTAAAATCCTTTAATCAGCAAAAAATTTCACGGTGCGCCTTATATATGGAGGAAGCTGAACAACTCCATCTCACTGGTACCATCAAAACCAGTGAAGCCAATCAATTCAGCGCCAACAAGTCGTAAGTTAGAGGGATTCAAGTTTTATGTCCAAATACTGCATTACAGCTATCATAGTCAGGTGACTCGCTAAGCAATATGTAAGTTACTGAGAGAACTTTACGTCATGAGACCAGAAGACTTTTTCCACCGAATCTCTGTCCCTAGTGATCTGTGAGTCCATATACGGCCATTTCACTGATACCGTCAAAACCCAAGTGTAGCAAATCAATTCAGAGCTTGCCATCATTCCAGTGGCTTAACCAAAGAACTCCAACCGCTAGATATTGGTGTCAACAGGTCGTGAGTTGGAGAGATCCAAGCTTTATGTCCGAACACCGGCATTACGGCAATTGTAGTCAGGTGACTTGCTGAGTAAAATGTGAGTGGCTGAGAGAAGTTTACATCACGACACCGGAAGAGTTTTTCCACCTAATTTCCGTCGCTATTGATCAGCTATTGATCACCATGTGCACTCATCGCACTGACACCGTCAAAACCCAAGTGAAGCAAACTAATTCAGAGCTTACCATTATCGTCATGGTATCAAATCGTCATCATTTGTATTTTATTCACATTTTGTTTGTACTAATAATGTATAAACAAAAAGCGAATACTTTGAGAACGTTCTTCTTTTCCTTTCAGCAGTTCCCTTTTTCTCAGGTGTCGCCACAGCGAATCGCCTGACTCACATGTTTGATTTGGGTTTGATAGGTTTTTTATGTTTGATAGGTTTTTACGTCGGATGCCCTTCCTGGCACAACCCTTTAGCAAAGGACGGAAAACACACTGATGGCTACGCAGCTACTCTTTACAAAAGTCAGCAATGGTTCTTTTACATGAACATCTCACCATAGACAGTGAGAGACATGGCCGGCCTTTGATAACCCAGTTAGCTACACTGGGGGGGGGACAGTGACAACCTTTTGGAGAGTGGGTCTCGAACCCTATGGTGGGTCCCCCAACCCTTAGGATCAGTAATCCAGCACCTTTTACCACCAGGCCACCACTGCCCAGAAAGTGAATACTTTGAGAACAAAAAGCGAATAAATCATGACTGATTTCTGACAGGATTGTATTAGATTTAGATAGCGCTCCATCCACATTGAATAGCACGCTCAAAGCACTTCCGAGTGCCCCCTGCACTCCGGGCACCCATCGCCACCATGCGGTGCCAGTTATTGCATTGTTCTATCCTTTTGATGCTGAGCACCAAGCAGGAAGCAACAACTCCCAAACTTTAACGTCCTATGGTATGACGCAGCCAGATTCGAACTCCGACCTTCCAGAGGATAAAGCAGATGCTCTACCAACTGGGCTAAATCCCCCGGATATTCACTTATGTTTTTCCAAACAGCCACAAACCAATCACAAAATATTTGCACATCAATTGCAAAAATTGTCACATGACATTCCTGATATACATATTTAAGCCACAAAATATTCACTTGTATGCAGAGTCATGAAACATTTTGACCCAATTTTGGAAATTTGCTATAACGTCACACACAAAAAGCGATTTGCGTCAGTTGTATTTCTTTCACACCGCTATTGTGATCGCCCCCTAAGGGACATGAGGTGTCAACACAGTTTGATAAATAGCAACAAAATTCCAATCAGCTATTTTTCCATCATGCATCAAAAACATGCACTACAGTCGGCCCTTGACTATTCGTGGTTTTGCACTCACGGTTTGAGTATTCGCGGACTGCCGAGCAACTGACGCGTCACTCAAATTCAGCCAATGGCTATCCTCCTTCCCAACCTGATTGGTTGAGATGATGTAACGTCCCTTTTTCCTCATTCGTGCACAAGTTGTCAATGAGCCTCTTTTTTGTGTGTTTTAATTATCAGTTAAGCTCTATGATGCCACTCAAATGATGTGCGTCTTCTCTGGCTAAGCGATAGAAAACGCTGGATGTCTCTTCTGAAGAAATAAGACCTTCTCCTGAAGAAATGACAGTTTCCTCTGAACTGTTGTATTAAAGTCTTTTTCAATTATTTTTCCAATACAGCACCTAAGTTAATGTTTAGAATGTTTGTGCGTGAGATTTTATGTTCTGTAGCATGTTTAACAAACGATACCAAAAGGATAAACTTTATTACGCTTCATGTTCTTTTACATTGAACTTGGAGTGACGTCTCCAAGATGGTGCTGTCTAGAGGGCGACATCGCAGAGTTCTCAGAGTCAAATTGTTTCTTTGTTCGTTTTAATTTGTTTAATTTGTTGTTTTGTTTGTTCATGTTTTGCACTATGCTCGTCTATGACTGGTCGACCCTACTACAGCTATGAGCTCAGAGTCTTCTGAAGTTTAGCACCTTCCTATCCTGATATAATACGCTATGGTAGCTCAATGCTTGCCGCACCCCGGCTGTACTCTGCCCTCGCCCGGATGGGCACCAGCCTCCCTGCGACCCAAATTAGGATTAAGCAGTTACAGAAAATGAACGATAAACGAGATCGAGTTCTGTGGAATAGGGGGGAGACAGAAAGATAGAAGGACATGAACAGAAGAAAGATAGAAGAATAAAAGAAGATGTGGTGGAGAAGGTAACACATTCCAGGATTACTGTTCCACGTGGTTCCTTTACTTTGGGTACTTCCAGAAAAATAATTCCCTGGAGAAGGGACGAGCATAATGAGACACTCTAAGACCTTAATTGGTAGTAATATTAGTATTGGTACTATTAGGGACATATTCTGTACTGCTTAATCCTAATTAGGGTCACAAGGAGGGTGGTGTCCATTTCAGGCAACACTGGGCAAGGGCAGGGTACATCTAGGACAGCTTGCCAGACCGTCACAGGGTCAACACTCACACAACCATTCATACTCCCAATCACACCGAGGGGTGATTTGGAACAGCCGATGAACCTACTGTGCATGTTTCTGGACTGGAGGACGAAACTGGAGTACCCGGAGGAAACCCACACAAGCACAGGGGGGAGAACATGCAAACTCCACACAGAAACACCCAGGCTGGGAATCAAACCCAGGACCGTCTCACTGTGAGGCGAATGTGCTAACCACTACACCATTGTGATACCTTTATTAGGCAAATACATTCATTCAGTAGGCAGTGGTAGTCTAGTGGTATAGGGTTCTGGATCACTGATCCAAAGGTTGGGGGTTCGAGTCCCACTCTCCACAAGGTTATCACTGCTTTCCTCCCAGTGCAGATAACTGGGTTATCAAAGGCCGGCCATGTCTCTCACTGTCTATGGCGTGAGGTTCATGTAAAAGAACCATTGCTGACTTTAGACAAGAGTAGATGCAAAGCCATCGGTGTGTTTCCGCCCTGCGATGGCCTGGAAAGCTGTCCAGGGTGTACCCTGTCCTCGCCTGGAGTCGGTTGGGATGGGTGCCAGCCTTCCCGCGACCCTAATTAGGACAAAGCGGTTACAGGAAATGATGATGATGATACATTCGTTCATTTTCAGAGCCGCTTAATCCTAATTAGGGTCGTGGGTAGGCTGGCACCCATCTCAGCCGAATCCAAGCAAGGGCGGGGTACACCCTGGACAGCTTGCCAGGCCTTCGCAGGGCCAACACTCAAACAATCATTCATACTCACACTCATGGGTGATTTAAAACAGCCAATTAACCTACTGTGCGTGTTTTTGTATTGTGGGAGGATGTGCTAACCACTACACCACCGGGCCGCCTTCATTAGGGAAATACAATACTGTAATTCAAAACACACACACACACACACACACACGCATACAAGCACAGACTCCCCTATGGGGCTTTTGGAGTAGCAGGTGCTGCGGCATGTCTGGACACGCATTTCATTGTGTGTATGTGTGGACCTGTTGCTCGGTCAGATGTACTGTAATTGTTTCAATGGTTGCAGATGGTTACAGAACAATCCCTCAGGAAAGTGTTTGCTGTTTTCAAGCTCCAGTGTATTTATAGACATTCTCTTGAGGTATGTAGCTTATTGTGTTATACGCGGAGAAAGATGATCAATCCGTCACGGGTGCAGATGCAACCCAGCGTGCCACCAATGTGACTCATCTCCTGCTGAGACACTGAAGATCAAAAGCTGATATCTGCAGCCGAGAATCCAAAATTCTGAACACTTATAAAACTAAAGTTCTCCATGAGAAAGTATTCTGAAACTTACGGACTCAAAAGGGCAACCATGCACCGCAAGGCCTCAGTGGACACGCGGATAAACATCGCATACTAGACGAACTCATCGTGCGTCTGGCTGTCATGTTATCCATACATAAAGTCCAACGTCTGCCTGTCAGTCTGCTTTACTGTATGAAGGTGTCAGAAGGTACGCACGCAAACACTTCCCTATTCTGCCAAGTTTCATGTCGGAAAATTAATGAGTATTTAAATATTTTTTCTCTTTACGAAGCATGTTGTGTGTGTAAATAGTACATTTCTGATGTATATCGCCTTCCAGCCAACGCTCACGTTAGCTTCACCGGTTTACCGTCTTATCCTCATCAAAGCATATCGCTCTTGAACCCACTGATTGGATTATTCATAGATTTTCTTTATACTTTCTGTTGCCAAGTCTACAGCGCGGTTTATGGCCTCGAGCTCCGAAAATAACGCACCGCGAACAGTGAATTCAAGTAGAACGCCACGTGTTTGTAAACACACCCCACACACTCAAGCTCGGTACACAGGCTGCTTTCAGTTCAGTTCATGTTCTGTAACCGCTTAATCCTAATTAGGGTTGCGGGGAGGCTGGTGCCCATCCCAGCCAACTTCGGGCGAGGGTAGAGTACACCCTGGACAGCTCGCCAGACCATCGCAAGGACGAAACACACTGACGGCTTTGCAGCTCCTCTTGTCGAAAGTCAGCGATGGTTCTTTTACATCAGTGGTTTTCAAACTTTTTTTTCACCCGCCAGGCAGAAATGACAGCAGCGCCCCCCCCCCCCCCAACAAACGCCAGAACGACGGTAATGTTAAATGTCATAAGAATTAGTTGATTCTTCAATCACAAACAGTTTAAAGAGTATAAAAAACATTTTAATGAACAAAAATGGTTAACATTTATTTTTCAATCTCACAAACAGCTTGAACTGAACATTAAATAAATTGTAAAACTTGACGAGTAATCATTAACGACTCCCCCGCTCAATGAGATGGGTGGGCTTGGTGCATTGCAATCAGACTGTCAACATCAGGATGAAGGTTTGTGAGGAGCAGTCTCAGATCACCACGCTCTGTTATGTTGAGTTTGTTTCTTTGTTTGGTGAGGAGCCTTGACACAGCGCTGAATCCCCTCTCAATCAGGCAGGAAGTCGGAAAAGCAATGAAAAACAACTTGATGTCTTTCCACAGGTTTGGATAGCGGTTTGGGATGTTTGCATCCAAAAGGCTTGGTAAGAAGTTTTGAACTTTGGTTTCAGATCCTCGTCATCTTTCAAACTTACAAGTTCCTCTTCTAGATGGGTTGGCACCTCTGTGCTGGGTGCAGTAAACGGATCGATCACCCAACCAGGGATTTCAAGAGAAAATAGGTCGTTGAATCTGACTGACATATCCCTGTTGAGTTCCGCTAAATGAGCGCAAGTCACAGCAACGTCATCGTCATTCACTCCGGTTTTCTTCTCCAAGTCAGACAAACAAGGAACCTGACGGAATTCGCGGCGTCCAAGGTTCCTGCTGTAGAGCTGTAATTTTGAAAGGAATGCCGAAAGGGCGGACTTGGCTTTGATTACTGAAGTCTCATCACCTTGTAGCTTTGGAAAACATTTCAGTGAGATAAGCAATATCTGTTTTACTCGATTTCAGTTTGTCGTAAAGCTCAGGGTTGGATTCTTGACAAAAAAAAAAAAAATCCAGAACACTATTAAACAGTGTGTAAAACCTTTTGAGTTACTTTTCGACAACCACCTCACTTCTGTATGGAGAAGTAGCCATTGAAAATCTTCGTCATTTTCAACACACAGCTGATGAAACAGTCGAGAATTGAGAGCATTCGCTTTGATGTTTGTTGACTGCAGTAATCACAGTCGATAAGGATTCATGTAGCTTCTCACTCAAATTCTTTGCCACTGTGTTGTCGATGGATCACACAGTGAACTGTGAGGACTTCCGGAACAGCTTTTTTCAAATAGCTTACCAACCGTGGACGGGGCGCCATCTGTAGGACATGAGATGAAGTTTGTAAGTGGAATGCTTTTTTTTTTTTTTGGAAATAGTCCTCCACAGCTCGAGACACTGATTCTCCTTTGGTATCCGTCTCCAGGAGACGTGCAAACAATAATTCTTGACACAGTGACCCGCCTTTGATGAAGCGTACATATTTTAAAAACACAGTTGTATGTATGGTAAGGTGTGAAAGGCTCGATAAGTTATACCTGGGGCATCTTAATTTAGAGATTGGAGATCTTAAATCCACCAGACATATGTAAGTCATCGTCGACCAGAAATGCGAAACAAATTGAGTGTTCCCAAAAGATGGTTTACATGACTGGCGAAATATTATTACTGTACTCAAAAGCTATTGTTGTTCATCGATCATTGATAATTCAATTATTGATATTGGCAGGATTACAAAATGGAAATCAAGAAAAGTTAACTCAAAACAGGTTTACAAACTGGATGTATACAGGCACGTACGTCTAGTTGCAGCGACTGGGCTACGCTTAATTAAATCGCCCTGTTTTTCCGGCATTTCTACCAACACCAACATCACATTTTACTGTAATTGCTCCAACGTCCCCTTCACAATTTCAACGCCCCCATCCGACTCGCCAGCACCCCTTCGAAAGTTCGCATGCCCCCCCCCCCCCAGCCTTAGATAACCCAGTTAGCTGCACTTGGGGGGACAGTGACAACCCTGTGCAGAGTGGGACTCGAACCCCCAACCTTTGGATCAGTGATCCAGCACCTTATAGCACTAGACCACCACTGCCTTCTACAGGCTGTTTTGCATACTGTATATTGGTGATAACAATTCATTCATTCATTTCCTGTAAAAACTTAATCTTAATTAGGGTCACAGGGAGGCTGGTGCCCATCCCAGCCGACTCTGGGTGAGGGCAGAGTACATCCTGGATGGCTCGCCAGGCAATCACAGGGCGGAAAAACGCTGACAGCTATGCGGCAACTCTTGTTGAAAGTCAGCAATGGTTCTTTTACATGAACCTCACACCATAGACAGTGAGAGACATGGCCGGCCTTTGATAACCCAGTTAGCTTCACTGTGTGTGTGTGGGGGGGGGGGTGGCAACCTTATGGAGAGAGGAACTCGAACCCCCAACCTTAGGATCAATGATCCAGCACCTTTACCACCAGCCCACTACTGCCCACCACCAGGCCACCAATGGCCCAGCAATAATCATATAATATACAATTTAATATTTGTTCTTTATTATTCGATATCCAGGGCGGTGGTGGTCCAGTGGTAAGGTTCTGGATTACCGATGCTAAGGTTTGGAGTGCAAACTTCACTATCTGCAGGTTGTCCCTGCTGTCCCCCCCCAGTGCAGCTAACTGGGTTATCAAAGGCCGGCCATGTCTCTCACTGTCTGTGCTGAGAGGTTCATGTAAAATGAAATAGAAGAGTAGCTGCATCACTGTCAGCATCTTTGCGCCCTGCGATGGCCTGGCAAGCTCTCCAGGGGGTGTGTGTGTGTGTGTGTGTGTGTGTGTGTGTGTGTGTGTGTGTGTTTATTTCACACATATAATGTGAGCAGTCAAATTGCATCCACTCATCAGACCACATTGTGTGAACACGTATATTTTGAGCTCTGGATCACACGCGTGAGTTACTGATACAGTAAAAAACGCATTCGAAAAAAACTTTCCCAAAATCGTGCAGGATATTCCACTCCAAATCGAAAAAATAAATTTCAAATGTGTTATTGCGTCGTGATGAACTCCACTATCTTGACATTTTGGTTGATCACAAGTAATTTTTTTCTTCAGATTTTTATGCTGTTGCTATTTTTGTTTATAAATTAATTCTGCATGATGAGCCAGAACAGAATGTCGTCTCATCTATCATTTCATCTTCTTCCGCTTAATCCGGGGTCGGGTCGCGGGGGCAGCAACCTAAGCAAAGAGGTCCAGACAACCCTCTCCCCAGCCACTTCCTCCAGCTCCTTCGGGGGGGGACACACCGAGGCGTTCCCAGACAAGCCGAGAGAGATAGTCCCTAGGGCGTGTTCTAGGTCGACCCCGGGGTGTCTTCCCAGTTGGACATGCACGAACCACCACACCAGGAAGGCGTTTGGGAGCCATTCTGACCAGATGCCTGAGCCACCTGAACTGGCCCCTCTCAGTGCGGAGGAGCAGCGGGTCTACTCCAAGCTCTCCCCGGATGGTAGAGGCTCTCACCTTATCTCTAAGGGAGAGCCCCGCCACCTGGCGAAGGAAGCTCATTTCAGCCCACAATCTCCATGATTGACAAGCACAGAGCTTGGAGTCTGACCGAGGTATAAAGAGAGGTAGTTCGCGTCCAGGAAATGAAACTTGACGGAATGGTGTTTCCATGTTCATCACAATCCTCTACCATGGTGCATCAAGCTACATTACCCTCTGTGAAGCTCTGTAGGGCTAGACTGGATTACTGACTCCAAGATGGGTGGTTCAAGCCACACTATCAATGGACTGTCACTGTTGCCTCACCCCCCCCCGACCCCCCCCCCCCCCACCCCCCGTGCGGCTAACTGGGTTATCAAAGATCAGCCACGTCTCTCGCTGTCTGTAGTGAGAGGCTGTAACAGAGCTATTGCTGACTTTAGCGTGTCTTTGCCCTGCAGTGGCCCACCAAGCTGTCTAGGATGTACTCTGCCCTCGCCCAGATTCAGCCTCCCGGTGGCCCCAATTAGGATTAAGTGGTACAGAAAATTATCAAATGAATGAACGTTCACAAACCAGGTGAACAAAACTCGCTGGCATCCGACATACTCTGAGTAATTTGTCTTTATTTCAATTTTGTTCAGATTTTGTTTGTACTAATAACATGCAAATGAAAAGCAAATGGCTTGGGAATGAAAAGAGAATAAAACATGACTCATGATTTAAGAGAAGAGATTCAATGTTTTCCCTCCAAACATCAGCAAACTAACTGCAAATGACTTGCAAATCAGTTGTGAATTGTCACGTCTCACTCTCGTCCATTCTGACCAGGAACCTGCTGCTCAATCAGTACTGCAGTTTACGTGGACACACAATGTGCTGCAAGTGCAACTGTCAAGGCCTTGACTGGTCCATAACACGAGAGAGCGAGAGAGAGAGAGAGAGAGAGAGAGAGAGAGAGAGAGAGAGACTGTGTGTGTGAGTGTGCATGTGTGTGTCTGTGTGTATATGTCTGTGAATGTGTGTGTGAGAGAGAGAGAGTGAATGAGTGAGAGAAAGACAGAGAGAGAGAGAGAGAGAGTGAATGTGTGTGTGAGTGTGCATGTGTGTGTCTGTATGTATATGTCTGTGAATGTGTGTGTGTGTGTGAGAGAGAGAGAGTGAATGTGTGTGTGTGTGTGTGTGTGTGTGTGTGTGTGTGTGTGTGTGTGAGTGAGTGAGTGAGAGAGAGAGAGGAGAGGGAGAGAGAGAGAGAGAGAGAGAGAGAGAGAGTGAGTATGAAAGTCATAACAGTTGGATGAGAGCATGAAGTAAAGATATAAAAAACGTGTAAGTCTGCCTCGGTGCTTGTCTGCCAGTTTGTCTGCGTTCTCCTTCAGACGCTCCCCGACTTACATTTTTAATTGGTTCTGGACAGTCGAACGTAAGTTGAAAGTGAACGTAAGTTGTTACAGCGATGTATGACATATGACGTGTGACGTATGACGCTCATACTGTACTATACATCCATAAATACCATTACCGTATCTCATAAAACACCCCGAAATCAATTATTATAAACATAACATTGTAAAATAATATCAAATATATCAAATAATATCAACATTAAGTTCAAATAAGTCACTTATTTATACCAAGTCACTTAATATTAAGCTTAAAACAGCCAATTACGCTTACAATATGTGAGGTGCTCAATACCGAAAGTAGTGTACTTGCAAAAGTAGTGTACTTGCTGTGGGTTATATGGACTTCTGGTCTTTCAAGTGCGCAAGGGTGCTGTTGAACTCGTTTAGAACACAACCTGCACTAATGTGATGCCAGCAGAGCGGAGAGCTCTTTCCTGGATTCGGATTTTCATTCATATTACAACTCTCTTTGCTTAACTGAGTATGCATGGTAGATTGTGCCGATCTGAGCAGATAGTTAATTCATCTCTGTGTATGAGACTTGCACCCATACTAGTCGGCTTTCACTTCTGACCAACCAGATTTGCTTAGGGTTACAAAAGTCCGCAAAAACAGTGTAAACACAAAGATCACAGAGACGACGTCTTAACACAAGGGTAACACTATATAACTGATATATACACACACACACACATATATATATATATATATATATATATATATATATATATATATATATATATATAAAACTGAACTGGGAAGGAGGAACACAGTCTTTTGTAAACAATGGACACAGCGTCATTACGTCAGCATACCACGTAGGTACGTCTAAACTCCAAATTTGACTGTTTTTTTGGGAAGGGGCGGAACGTAAAATCAAAAAAACGAACAAAGGATGAACGTAAGTCGGGGAGCGTCTGTTACGTGTCCACTGGGTTTCCTGTTTATGGCCTTCGAGGTGTGGTTTTGTGTTCAGGACAAAAACTCATAAAATAATTTGTAATTTGACTTTAAAGAAAAGGTGATTTTTGTGGGAATGATTACCTTAAGTGCATCTCTCTCTCTCTCTCTCTCAAAAAAAATATATAATATATATTTAGAGAGAGAGAGAGAGAGAGCGAGAGAGAGAGAGAGAGAGAGAGAGAGAGAGAATTTTCTGAGTAGATCCTTCCGTAAGAGAGTGCTCAATAAATTTTTCATAGAGCAAATATAAGTAAAAATAAAAGGACAGTGAAAATGAAGTTTCAATAGAAAGTGTTTGTCCTGTCCTTTTATTTTTACTTATATATATATATATATATATATATATATATATATATATATATATATATATATATATATATATATATATATATAAGTAAAAATAAAAGGACAGGACAAACACTTTCTATTGAAACTTCATTTTCACTGTATATATATATATATATATATATATATATATATATATATATATATATATATATATATATATATATATATATATATATATATATATATATATATATATATATATATATATATATATATATATATATATATATATATATATATATATATATATATATATGTTGGGGCAGTGGTGGTCTAGTGGTATAAGGCGCCGGATCGCTGATCCAAAGGTTGGGGGTTCAAGTCCCACTCTCCACAGGGTTGTCACTGTCCCCCCCCCCAGTGCAGCTAACTGGGTTATCAAAGGTCGGCCATGTCTCTCACTGTCTATGGTGTGAGGCGTGTAAAAGAACCATTGCTGACTTTCAACAAGAGTAGCTGCAAAGCCGTCAGCATGTTTCCGCCCTGCGATGGCCTCGCGAGCTGTCCAGGGTGTACTCTGCCCTCGCCCCGAGTTGGCTGGGATGGGCACCAGCCTCCCCATGACCCTAATTAGGATGAAGCGGTTACAGAAAATGAATGAATGAATGAATTCCTGTTACAGTTGAGGACAAGGAGTCAGGGAATTCATTGTCCTGCTTGAGAAAAAGCAAAAAAGAAAAAATACATGATATAGGATTCAGGTTTTTTAAACATACAACAACTCACACACACACACACACACACACACACACACAAAGAGAGAGAGAGAGAGAGAGAGAGTAAATCTAATATAATTATGCAATACCTAAATTGACCTGCGCAGTAGTAGAAGGCTACCATTATTAAATTACATCAAGTGGAGCCAGCCATTTCACATAAAATTTATTTTGGTTTTATTTGTTGAAATACATATGACGCTCAATGGTATAACGTTTTAGTAAAGTATGTTTGAACGATTTCAGACTGATCTTATCATTGTCTAGTTTACATTTGTCGATAAAAAAATTTGGCCATTAAAACAATGAGGTCAACCTCGGCGATTTATTTCCAGCAATACTGGCCAACAAAGTCAATAACGCTTTTTGGAAAGACTGTTTGATATCTCATGGTTATTTCTGTGCTAAATGTTCACCATCATGCCATGAAGAGTTCCGAGCTGATAGTCTTGTTTCTAGTAGCAATATCATGATTGGTAGACATTATTTTTATAGTAAGAAGTGGGTAGACTAATGCATTGGTCGAGTTTCTGATATTGTTGATGATAATAATGAATTCATGTCCCTCGGTGAGTTTGAGAAAACTTATAAGTCGAATATTCCATTTACACAGTATTATTATTTTGTACAAAGTGTTAAAAAGTATCGCAAAACAGTAGGTGTGTCTGTCGATTCTTCCCTAACACCAGGGAGAAAGTCTGTTCATAAAAAACTCATTTCAGTTTTGAAAGATTCAAAGTACTATTATTGTACTCTTGTTTCGTGTAATCTTACTCCAAAGTCACAAATCAGGTGGAATGATGAATTTACAACAGTTCGCTCTTGGGAGTCAATATACCTGAAACCTTTCAAGACAACCAGGGATACAAAACTAAGATGGTTTCAATATCGCCTACTTCACAGACTAATTCCAACTAATGACTATTTATGCATAATCAAACTTTGTTCTGATGATACTTGTAATTTCTGTAATTCGGAAAAACAAACTCTAATTCACTTATTTTGGGAATGTCAAGAAGTGCATTTGTTTTGGATGTCTTTATTGTCATGGCTCAGTGAACATTGTTCATACCTTCACAACATGTCCCTTTACTTATGAACTTGTACTGTTTGGCCTTAAAGATAATATTCTTACAGATGATGTGTTTGATAAATATATGTGTGTATATATATATATATATATATAATAGGCCCCTTCGATTGAGATGGTTTGGACATGTACAGAGGAGGGATAGTGAGTATATTGGTAGTAGGATGCTGAGGTTGGAACTGCCAGACAGAAGGCCTAGAGAAAGACCAACAAGAAGATTTATGGATGTGTTGAAGGAGGACATGAAGGTAGTTGGAGTAAGAGAAGAAAATGCAGAGGATAGGGTGAGATGGTGGCAGATGATTCGCTGTGGCGACCCCTGTGGGGAACAGGCAAAAATAAAAGAAGAAGAAGAAGAAGAAGAGTAGGCCCTTGACTATTCGCGGTTTTTCCACTCACGGTTTGCATATTCGCAAACTGCCGAGCAGCTGTCACATCATTCAAATTCAGCCAATGGCTGTCCTCCTTCCTGCTGATTGGTTGAGATGATGTAACACCCTTTTTTCCTCATTCACACACAAGTTGTCAATGAGCCTTTTTTTAATGTGTTTTAATTACCAGTTAAGTTCTATGATGTCACTCAAACATCAGCTAAGCGCCAGAAAAAGGTAATGACGTTGGATATCTCTTCTGAAGAAATAAGTCTTTCTCCAGAAGAAACAACAGTTTCCTTTGAAGTGCCTGAAGAGGAATAATCATCTGAACTGTTGTGAAACACTCCACTATTCAAGTCTTTTTCAATTATTATTCCAGTACAAAACTTTTTGCAATCTTTTTCAACAATAGCCAAATTTATATCACTTACTAAACTATCCTTATGCAAACATTTCTTACTGCTGCAGAGAACTCGAAATACCTTTCTACAATTCAAGAAATTATTTAAATTAACATCACTTTTATATCTATGGAATAGATTCAAAAAGGCATATTTTTTACGCTTTAAAGCTACACAATCTTTATGAAAATCAAACAGGTTGTTTGCAAAATCTGCTTCTCATAGGAGATGATACAACTCTAAACTGTTCACCAGCCAAATAAAATATATTCGTTAACTTATCTACAGCTGAGTTTACATCAATATTGACAACATTTAAAAAACCATCCAACATTTCGCACACTGTAGGGGATTCCAAGTGTTGTAAATATGAATGCTCTCTACCTTCTCGCCATCGGTATCTCATCACAGGCTTTACATATGTCTGTGAAAAGTTTACAGTATCATAATACTCAAAAGAAAAATCAAGTTGACATGTCACTGGAAGGTGATCAGATAGTGTAGGAAATAATATTACTTTTATTTGCAGATGACCTTGTTTTGGTTGATGACACAGTGATAGGCTTACAAAAAAAACTAGACTTTCTTGAGAAGGTCTGCATTAAATGGGGTTTTGATGTAAATCTTGACAAGTCTAATGTTGTCATTTTCAGAAATGGGGGTCCATTAAAACGGAAAGAGTGTTGGTCTTATGCTGGTAGAGAACATAAGTGCGTTTCATATTATAAGTATTTAGGACTTACATTCTCTTCAAGATTAATTTGGTCGAGAGCGTGTGATGCTATTTCTATCCAGGCAAGAAAGGCAGTTGTTCCAGTATATAGATTAATCAATTCTTTTCATCCAATGCCATTTCAAACTATTGCTAAAATTTTTGATTATAAGATTTCTCCAATATTATTGTATGGTGCAGAAATTTGGGGTTGTAGTTTCAGAGAACCAATTGAAAAAGTCCAATCTGATTTCTTCAAAAGGTGTCTTGGGGTTTCTAAACATACGTCTATTATCATTATCCTTGGTGATAGGGGAGGAGTTATATGTGTGTTAGATATTACAGTCGTTGTATTAGTTACTGGTGGAGACTTATTCATATGGATAGTTCGCGTTACCCAAGGGCTTGTTATGAAATGTTGAAGCGTTTTGATGAGCAAAATAAAATTTGTTGGGTTTCTCGTATTCAGGTATTATTGTTTGAAACTGGGTTTGCACATGTATGGATTGATCAAGATTGTGGTTGGACAAACTTATTTATGAAAGTATTTTCACAAAGATGTGAGGATATTCAACTTCAAAATTGGCACTAAAATATTATAGTGGTTTCAAATCCAATTTAGGTGTAGAGAAGTATGTAGTGGAATTGTTTTCAGAAAAGGATTTACTAAGATTATATTGTAAATTCTGTTGTGTTTCACACAAGTTGAAAATTCAGTTATCTTGATTTAAATGTAATGAAAATCCCAATGTCCTGTGCACAAAGTGTAGTTTAGACTGTAAGGAAGATGAATATCATTTTTTACTTGTTTGTCCTTATTTTAAGGCCAGCAGACAGCAGTTTTTACCAGAATATTATTATAATGAACCTTCCATTTCTAAAATGAATCAGTTATTGTCATCTACAAATGTAAAACTTATCAAATCTGTATCATTATACTTGAAAAGAAATTTGCCAATATGATATGAAAACTTGTATTAAAAGTGCACTGTATGTATTTTTTGTGTATTAGCAATATGGGTCACGAGGCCCCAAATGCAAATAAACTTGAAACTTGAAACTTGAATTATTCCAGTACAGTACCTAAGTTAATGTTTAGAATGTTTGTGTGTTAGACTTTATTTACTGTGGTGTAGCATGTTTCTCATTTTGTTTTGTTTATCCAATTTATTACATTTCTTGTTCTTTTATGTCCTTTTTGTTATGGTCTATGTTTTGGGGGACTTTGATTTTGGCGGCTGTGCCTCTAACTGTTTTCTCGCTGCTTCAGCTGAGGGACATGGCTGAGCTGCTTGGTAGCACACACCTGAATTCACTGTTCTCATTTACTCCCAATCAACAAAAGCACACTCACCTCTGCACCAGAGGATTAATTTGCATCAAGTCACTGCTTCTTTGTATTGTAATGCTCTCTAACTCTG
>CM045743.1:34196439-34213939 GCA_024760905.1 Plotosus lineatus | reverse complement strand
TGTGCGTATTTGCGGGTTTCACATGCCACTAGTCAAGGGAAACCAAATCTAAATGCAAAATAATGTTGAAAATGTAGTTTTAATGAATCCTCGTCCAGGCTTGTTTACCACTATTCCAGTTGTTTTAAACTTCTGACTGATTCCTCTGACAGTACACATGTGCAGGTGCCGGTGAAGGGCGAGTTTCTTGTAGCCATTGTCTGACTTGTGAAGGGCGACACCCATCTGCCTTACCTTAATGGTGTGTTCCTTTGTCTTTCCCATGTTGAAGAGTGGACAAGAGAAATGGCCTCTGTGTCACATCATGTTTATACCCCAGAGAAACAGGAAGGGATGAATTACTAATTAAAAATGTTCCTAGATAATCTGAATAACTTGGTTAGTAGAAATAACAGAAATACAGTGGTACCTCATCTTACGAAATTAATCCGTTCCAGAGGCAGTTTCATAACCTGGATTTTTTGTAAGTAGAACCGCATTTTACATGTAAAATGCGTGATTCATTCCAAGGCCCCCAATACTACACCCTAAACCCTTTAAAAATGATAAAAGCATACCTTTTAAGGTACTTACTTTGTGTTGACTATGTCTTCTTAGCATAATTAGAATCTTACAAATGTTTATCCTGCATCATCCCTCCTAGCCAATGGGAGGCCAGTGGGGTGGGATGTTGGGTGATAGCCAATGGGAGGCCAGCGGGGCAGGATGTTGGGAGATAGTCAATGGGAGAGCAACTCGTGCATTGTTTGAATTTTTGAGATGGTGCTTTCATAACGTGAACTTGTTTCGTATCCAGAGACAAAAATTTTAGGAAAATGTCATAATCTGGATTTTTCATTTGCTGGGACTATATTAAGGTGAGGTTTCCTCAGAATTGTTACGGGTGCCAATAGTTGTGGAACAAGTGATTTTATGAAAAATTATTTTTTTTTTAATCAAGGATTTTCTTTCCACTTAAAATTCACTTGAGTTGAAGGTCACATTTTTAAAAAAATATCTTCACTGTGAGCTTATACTGCAATAAGAATTGAATTTATTCCAAGGCTTTTAACACATTTTAACCAGGGGTGCCAATAATTATAGAGGGCAGTATATATACAGTGATCCCTCGCTACTTCGTGCTTCAGTTTCTGCGGCTTCAGTGCATCACAGGTTTTTAAAAAATATTCAGTGAAAAAAGAATTAGGAAATTAAGGAAAAATAGGGAAAAAGTTAAGGAAAATGCTGCAAAACAAGGCCAATTATACAAACCCCCCCCCAAAAAAAAAAAACACAAAACCCGCTCAACAAAACTACTTACATTTTTATGTGAGGTGCTCATCCGTGTGCACGCGCACGTCTGTATGTGTGTGTATTTATATTTGATTTACATCTTATGCATTATTTTTGAATGTTTAATTGTTATTATAGGCATTTATAGTGTTGAACATGTATTTATTAATATTATATACACATATACATGCACGAATATGTCAGTCAGGGGGGTCGAACCTAGTGAGGGATCCCTATATATATATAGATACGTATACATACATAGATATATACGTACGTATATATATATATATATATATATATATATATATATATATATATACACACACACATATATATATATATATATATATATATATATATATATATATATATGTCTGTCTTCCTTTCGGCTTTTTCCCTTTTACTCGGGAGTTGCCACAGCGAATCATCTGATCCGCACGTTTTTTGATTTGGCAGAGGTTTTTACGTCGGATGCCCTTCCTGTCACAACCCTTTTTAGCAAGGGACAGAAACACGCTGACGGCTTTGCAGCTCCTCTTTACGAAAGTCAGCAATGGTTCTTTTACATGCCTCTCACCATAGACAGTGAGAGACATGGCCCGCCTTTGATAACCCAGTTAGCTGCACTGGGGGGGACAGTGAAAACCTTGTAGAGAGTGGGACTCGAACCCCCAACCTTTGGATCAGCGATCCAGCGCCCTATACCACTAGACCACCACTGCCTCATATATATATATATATATATATACATATATACTCTATATATATACTGGAAAGCAAAGGACAGAGGCTGTGGGAAAGCTGGTGCCCATCTCAGCAGACTCTTGGCATGGCTATGGTACACTCTGAACGGCTCACCAGACCAATGCAGGGTCAACACCAACAAACGCAATCGTTTATACTCACACCTAGGGGCAACTTTGAACACCGAATTGGCCTCGTGTGTGTGTTTTTGGACTGTGGTAGAAACCACAGTGCCCACTTAAGCACGGAGAGAGCATGCAAATTCCTTACAGAATCGCCCCAAGCCAGGGAATCAAAGCCGTGAATCGATTACAGGCATTGTTGCTCCGAAGCAGATGTACTAACAACTGCACCACCGTTCCACCCCTAAGGTTAGGCTTTTGAAAACAAATTAATTTGAGAGTTTGTGAGTGTATGGTACCAGTTGTAGCTTCAGTGAAATAGCTGCGGAAAACACGATGTTTCTGTGTGATGCCTGTGTCTCTTGCAGCATTCTTTTTGCTGATGTGAAGGGTTTCACAAACCTGTCGACTACTCTCTCGGCTCAGGAGCTTGTACGAATGCTGAATGAGCTGTTTGCCCGTTTTGATCGTCTTGCACATGTGAGTAACCAAAATGCCCCAATACAACACACACACACACACACACACACACACACACACACATTTAATAATCCTGCAAGGAGAATTTTGACTCTGCATTTAATACATCCAAAGTGAGTACAAACACTAATGGTGAGCGATGACACACACTCGGGGCAGTCGGCTGACACACATTACCTCGTCTGGAGAGCAGTTGGGGGTTAGGTACCTTGCTCAAGGGGAAACCAGTCATGAAGTTGAAAAAATGGATTGTGTACTGTTGCATGTAACTATCTTTATGGTGGAATTAGAATAACTTTCTGATTTCTGGGCCTCCAGGTCAAGGCGCTTGGACAACTTGGGCATGGAAACAGATGGACTACAGAAATTATAGATCAACAAAGTGAACATACATGACTTGTTATTTATACATATACAGCTTATTTAAGATTTTACTACAGTTTGATACTCCAAGCAGATTGCTGGCCCTCCATACTCAGTGTTATTCCTTTCCTAAACCCATCTGTTTTAGTTTTACCTAGACCAATAAGTCTAGGTACAGCAGGAGTCACGACATGTAGATACAGTAGGACTTGCTCACTGGACGACAACGTTTCTGGTAGAACATTGCTACGTGGTCTATTCATTACATTATTCCATCATAGTGCATGTCTTAAATTTAACACTACACTATATAGAGTGATGGACCAGTGTTCAAGGCTCTGCCTTGTTAATCCAAAGGTTGGAGGTTTAAACCCCAGTACCACCAAGCTGGGCGGCACGGTGGCGTAGTGGTTAGCATGTCCGCCTCACAGTAAAAAGGGCTGGGTTCGATTCCTGGCCTGGGTGTTTCTGTGCAGAGTTTGCATGTTCTCCCCGTGTTCGCGTGGGTTTCTTCTGGGTACTCCAATTTCCTCCCACGGTCCAAAAGCATACACAGTAGGCTAATTGACTGTTCTAAATTTCCCGTAGGCTCACATCGTGCAGAAGGCAATGGCAAACCACTGCACTATCCTTGCCAAGAAAACCTCCATGAAGATGATAATCAAGGCGTTATCCTTCATGGCACGTTGCCAAGAGTCGGCCTACGACTCGGAAGGTACCAGACCAGACCAGATCACCAAGCTGCCACTTTTGGACCCTTGAACAAGGTCCTAAGGCCTCAATTGCTCCCTGATTAATGGAAGTTGCTTTGGATAAGTGTGTCTGCCAAATGCCATACATCTAAATAGCATTGGGGCTCGAACCCTCCCCACACTCAGAGCTTTAACCACTAAGCCCCACCCTTCCCCCATGTCTTTTATCATCAATAACTGATCTCAGGCCGTGCTTACACTGTGTAATTTAGTTCTAGCAGCTGAAGCATGCAGTTCTGACTCACAGACTGTCTAATGGCATCAGTGTGTTGAGTTCAAGAAGGATGAGGTACTAACTGGTCTTCTGTTTCTGGACAGTTGATTTCAGTGACATCAGAGTGCGCAAACACTGCAGCAAGCACGTATAAAAGACATCAGTGCATTTATGTGAAAGTGTGCCCTGTCTGTATCTTTTCAAAAAAAAAAAAAGTCAGCTTTTACAAATCAAAGCTGTCTGGCTCATATCTTTCAGCCGATACTCCAACATCATAAATCTCAATTCATTCGCTTCACTTTCAGTTGTCATTGGGTGATATTAAAAGTTTCTTGATTTCTGTCTCGACCTCTATTTTAGGAGCACCACTGTCTGAGGATAAAGATTCTTGGAGATTGTTATTACTGTGTCTCAGGTCTTCCTGAACCCAGACCAGATCACGCCCACTGCTGTGTAGAAATGGGTCTCAGCATGATCAAAACCATCAGGTAGTTTACCTAGCGTGCTCTGGTCATTTGACCCACACATGACTGTACTGAATTTTTTTGGGTTTTTTTGTTTGTTTGTTTTTTGTTTTGTTTGTTTCTCTTTGAGGGGGGGGGGTATGAAGTGACTACTCATAAGGCATGTGTTCCTACATGATTTTGCTATTTGTACGGCATCTCGAAAACGAGACTTTACACATGCGCGAGCTGATATCAGTCATGTGGTCAAAATGGCGACGGAAGAATATGTGTTCGATGTTGGGGATAAATTTTCATTAGAGTTAGGGGTTAGGGTTAGAGTTAGGGTTTGGGTTAAGGTTGGGGTTAGGGCTTAGGAGTTAAGGTTATGGGTTAGGTTTAGGGTTACGGGTTTGGTTTAGGGTTAGGGGTTAGTGGTTAGGGTTAGGGGTTAGGGTTAGGGGTTAAGGGTCAGGGATTAGGGTTACGGGTTAGGTTTAGGGTTAGGGGTTAGGTTACAAGTTACGGGTTAGGTTTAGGGGTTAGGGTTGGGGTTAAGGGTTAAGAGTTAGGGTTAGGGTTAGGGTTAGGGGTTGAGGGTTAGGGGTTAGGGTTAGGGTTAGGGTTAGGGTTAGGGGTTAAGGGTTAGGGGTTAGGGGTATATGGGTGTCGTCTGCTGAACACACAGCACAATGATTAACCTCACTTCCAGTCGGTGACATGTGCAAAAGGATTGCCATACGAATAGCAAAAAATAAATCCTGTACGGTGCTGAATGGGTTGCCATGACCTTTTTTTTCCCTTAAGACAATTTACATTCCATTTCAAAAAGTCAGTGGACACCTGATTGTTGCTCGTTCCCCAAATTGATGTTTGACCAGGTTTCACAGTTCGATTTTGTAGACGTTAGTATGACGCGGTTGTCCCGGTGCACATCCTCTGCGAGTGTTGGAATAAAAGAATGAAAGTGTCCTACACACAATGATGGACTTCACCTTTGGGATGAACTGTGCATCTGGCAACTTCGATATATTCCTCTCGTAAAGTAATCCTCACAGAAAATGGATATTATCACAGCAAAGTGGCGCGGACTCTCGAATGGGTGTGATTGGTCAGGTCCATGTATCTACAAACTTGTGGAATACCTGCGAATGTTACGTATTTTGCCAAATATGAAATTTATGAGGTTTTTTTTTTTTTTTTTTTTCTTTTGAATCACTGCAGGTGGTTGGAACTTTGAAGCCCATTCAGTCTTGCCTAAACAGACCTATTTATTTGACTGTGTGTCCCTTGTGTGCCTATCAACTTGTGATTGAACAGTGATTTTGATCTGAACTGCAATAAATCGCTGTTAATCAGTACATTTTTTGTTCGTGTGCATCGCTGCCAGGGAGCCATGTGACAGCCAGAAAGAAGAAAATAGCAATAAATATTTATAAATATCATTCATTCGTTTATTTTCTGTACTGCTTAGTCCGTCTAATTAGAGTTGCAGGGAGGCTGGCAACTATCTGAGCCAGCTCTGGGCGAGGGCAGAGTACACCCTGGACAGCTTCCAAGTAATTTGCGATTGGTTTGCGGCTGTTTGGCAAAAAAACCCAACAAATCTCCTGTCGTGAATCAGCCGTGTTTCGTTCACTTTTGTTTTTCAAGCCATTTTTATTCAGGTGTCATTCGCATTAAACGTGAAAGAAATATGAATGATGACAAAATGTATGAAATATGGTGGATACCTTAAAGACTCAAACTTTTCTCAAAACTTTTGCATGGAAGTCTTGAATTGGCCAATTTGTTGATTTTCCTTGCGAACAAAAAATTAATAATTTCATTCAAAATGACAACTTTTCAACGATTTCAGGACCCGGAGGGTGCAACTTGTTATCCAGTTATAAAAATAAATCATCTTCCATTTTCTTTTCCGTTCAGCTGTTCCCTTTCAGGGGTCGCCACAGCGAATCATCTGCCTCCATCTTCATGGAAGTCACATTAATGATTCGCATGTTTGATTTGGCGTAGGTTTTTACGTCGGATGCCGTTTCTGACACAACCCTTAGAAAGGGGCGGAAACACGCTGGCGGCTATGCAGCTACTCTTGTTGAAAGTCAGCAATGGTTCTTTTACATGAATCTCTCACCAAAGACAGTGAGAGACATGGCCGGCCTTTGATAACCCAGTTAGCTGCACTTTGGGGACAGCGACAATTTTGTGGAGAGTAGGACTCGAACCCCCAACCCTAGGACCAGCAATCCAGCACCTTTATGACCAGGCCGCCACTGCCCCCTTCTAAAAATAAATAATGAAGAACATTAATAGGTAACGTTTTGTTTTTTTTTTTAACAAAAAACATGGAAGGTCTTGTTGACCAGGGTAGGAAAAATAAAATAAATTGTAGTTTTGGTTAAGATCAGAGGTTCTAATGGTTTTTGGTGTACCAGCCATAGTTGGCTGACACATGGCTTTGCAGTATAGATGTGACCCTGAGAAAATGTTCCTATTTGCCAGACGTCTTTTAAAGATGGAGCTGTGTATTTGCTCTTCAGATGGAGACTGACTGGGCTATCACAACCTGTAAACAGTCCAACGTACACAACACAACGATGTTAACATCTGGAGCACCTTCATGGCTTCTCAAGTCCTGCACTGTCTCAATAAGATGAAGTGGTTGAGCTGGAGGACAGTGGTGGTCTAGTGGTATAGGTGCTGGATCACTGATGCAAAGGTTGGGGTTTGAGTCCCATTCTCCACAAGGTTGTCACTGTCCCCTCACAGTGCAGCTAACTGGGTTATCAAAGGTGGGCCATGTCTCTCACTGTCTATGGTGAGAGGTTCATGTAAAAGAACCATTGCTGACTTTCGACAAGAGTAGCTGCAAAGCTGTCGGCCTGTTTCTGCCCTGTGATGGCCTGGTGAGCTTTCCAGGGTGTACTCTGCACTTGCCAGGATTTGGCTGGGATGGGCGCCAGCCTCCCTGTGACCCTAATTAGGATTAAGCGGTTACAGAAAATGAACTGGTTGAGCTGGACCCAGGGACCCAGTGTGTGTAGTAGGGGGAAGTGTCAGTGCTTCTTTTCCTTATCTCATTCATAACTGCTCTTCTGCCTGAAACTGAATCTTCTCCATGCCATCTGTTGGTCTACTGCGGGCCGTGTGGTGGGAATATTTTAAACGTTAACCACAAGTGACATTCGAAAATGATATGATATTCTCACCCTGAGGGAAATGTCCTCTCTGACTCCTCAGATTATACGCATACTTTGTTCCTCATAATAAAAGGAAGACAAAGTTTTAGTGAAGGATGTGGGCACATGATGTGAAATCAGCTATCAGATTGCTGTGTATGAAGTTCTAGTCCATTAGGTGATCACACGCCCCTCCTGGACAATGATTGGTCTGGTGCATCTCACCTAACCAATGAAAGAAGAGTGCATTTGCCAAGCCTAGAACCTGCACTTGGATGAGAAGCGATGAACCAGCTGAAATGGGTGTATATGGAGGCGGAGAGAAGATAAAGCACGTCACTTATATATATATATATATATATATATATATATATATATATATATATATATATATATAGGATTTTCTGAGTAGATCCTTCCGTAGGAGAGTGCTCAATACTTTTTGGTAGAGCAAATAAAAATATAAAAATAAAAGGACAGGACAAAGACTTTCTATTGAAACTCCATTTATCACTACAGATCTGTTTCGAGGGGTGGTGAAACCATCCTCTCTCTTCAGGTGATTATAGAAGAATCTATAGAATTCCTCTATAATCACCTGAAGAGAGAGGATGGTTTCACCACCCCTCGAAACAGATCTGTAGTGATAAATGGAGTTTCAATAGAAAGTCTTTGTCCTGTCCTTTTATTTATATATATTTTTTATATATATATATATATATATATATATATATATATATATATATATATATATATTCGTATTCACCTTTGACTGTGGCGTCCCTTTTTGCAAAAATAATTTTTAAAAAATTTTTGCGACTCTAACTCATGATTTCTCTCCCAAGGGAATTCATTGAATTTCGAGCATAGTGTTTCACCTTTTTCCAAAATCCAATGAAAATGCAAAACAAAAAACCCCTCAAACTTAATTGTATTGTAAAAATGTAATAATACCGTGATCCCTCGCAACTTCGTTCTTCAGTTTCTGTGGCTTCAGTGCATTGCGGGTTTTTCAAAAATATTCATTGAAAAATTAAAAAATAAGGAAATTAAGGAAAAATGCCACAAAATAAAAAACCCAAAACCCCCCAACAAAACTACTTACATTTTTTATGCGAGGTGCGTGTCTGAATGTGTGTTTATTTATATTTTATTTGCATTTTATGCATTGTTTTTGATTGTTTAATTCTTATTATAAGCATTTATAGTGTTGACTATGTATTTATTGATATTATATACACATATGCATGTACATATACATCAGTCAGGGGGGGGTTGATCCCACTTTGCGGAAATCAGTGGAGGGAGGGGGGGGGTCTCTCGGTCCCCATTAACCGTGGAAAGTGAGGGATCCCTGCAGTGATTTTAATTATTTGTGTGTGTGTGTGTGTGTGTGTGTGTGTGTGTGTGTGTCCAGGTATGTGCGTTCACGTACAAAACATGACATAGACATGCGCATTGGTATTCACTCCGGGTCAGTCTTATGTGGGGTTTTGGGACTGAGAAAGTGGCAGTTTGATGTTTGGTCCTGGGACGTTGACATCGCCAATAAACTCGAGTCTGGAGGAATACCAGGGTAAGACTGAAATTTTCAAATTAAGATTGCTGTTTATTTAATGAGACAGTTTATGAAATCTCACACTGCTCAGCCCATAAAACCAACTCTCAGATATTCTGCAGGACTGCCTTTAGCCTTGATAACAGCAGATGGAATTCTATTGTTGCTGTGGTTGGTCCGGTCAAGGCTCAGCAACATTGTGTAAGAATATCATGACAAGGATCTGCCATTAAAAAAGATGCCATGAAAATAGAATCGGGACTCAGATGGTGAAAGGAGTGGTTCAGGGAACATGAGGAAACATTTTCACATATGAACTGGAACCACCGAGTCTTGACCTTCACCCTACAACATCTTTGAGAAGTGCTGGAGAACACTGGAGGAACTTGTTTGGTTTTCACATCCTCAAATCAAGATAGATTGATAACAAACATTGTGATATTGTTTAAGTTTATTAAAACGATGCCACTTTGATTATACACTGTAATCGAGGCTAAGGACGGTCTCACAGAATATTAGAGTGCATGACCTTTTTTTTTTTTTTGTCCTGAGCAGTGTACAATGATAGACACATTAAAAGATGACCTCTGGCTTTGTGCTGTATAGGAGGATCCACATCTCTAAAGCAGCACTGGATTGTCTAAATGGAGACTATGAAGTTGAAGCAGGCCACGGAAAGGACCGGAATGATTTTTTGCGCCGACACAATATTGAGACTTTCCTGATCAAGCAGCCTGAAGAAAGCCTTCTAACACTACCTGAAGACATCATGAAGGAGGCCAGCAACCAATCAGATCACAGAGCATCCACCACCACATTTACAGAGGGCACATGGAGTCCAGAACTACCATTCCACAATATCGTGGGAAAACAGAATGTGAGTGATCTGCATACTCTCTCTCTCTCTCTCTCTCTCTCTCTCTCTCTCTCTCTCGCTCACACACACACACACACACACCACACACACACACACACACACACACACACACACACACACACACAAACAAACACACACACACCCACACACACACACACACACACACACACACACACACACACACACACAAACAAACACACACACACACACACACACACACACACACACACACACACACACACACACAAACAAACACACACACACACACACACACACACACACACACACACACACACACACACACACACACACACGCACGCACGCACACACACACACACACACACACACACACACGCACACACACACACGCACACACACACACACACACACACACACACACACACACACAAACAAGCACACACACACACACACACACACACACACACACACACACACACACACACACACACACATATACATATACATATGCACACACACATTACTGCGACGGTATCTAGTCACTGAGTGTAGTGGTAGAATGCTGTGAGTGTGACATGTTGGGATGCTGTGCTGCCACAACTATCTTACGCGATGCGCTGCCAGTAAACTCATAATAGGCATCTGCTAGACGTGGTCGTAAGTACGGGTGGTCGTAACTCGCATGTATCGTAACTCGGATAATGACTGTACATATCTAAAGATTTAAACGCAGTCAAGCTCCAAGACAAAATAATAATAATAATTAAAACAACAGGAAGTAAATCATCCATCCATTTTCTGAACTGCTTAATCCTAATTAGGGTCACAGGGAGGCATCTCGGACAACTGTGCGAGGGCAGAGTACACCCTGAACAGCTCGCAAAGCAACTGCAGGGCAAAAGTAAATCGGAAATACAGTATATATTTACTCTGGGTTCCAGACCAGTCAGTGTTTTATAGTCACGTGACAGTGGTTTATCATCTTTCCTTCGGAATATTGGAAGTGATTTGTGACGGAAAAACCATAAAACAGAAAGTCAGCAAGAATGTGAAAAGCAAAGTTTGGCATCGTGGTCATGCTCTGATGAACAATACTCTGGAAATTTGTGTACATAGGTCACATGACCTGGCAACTATCAATTGAATAGACTAAATTCGCATCTCGGCTCGCGCACGGCATTATGGGATTGTGACTACCATAAAATCTACCAATATGGTGGAAATAAACCTTGATGTGGATGAGAACTGCATTATCGATACGTTCAATTTATGGAAATGTATACGTAGGGGTCTTCCCGGTTGCTCCCATGAGTGTAAAGATGAACTTTTTACATTTGCGGCGACGTTACAAAAGGAATCTAAACAAATCCAACGTGACTATGCCAGCTTGTTGACATTTGAAGTGGACGAGGAATGAGTGACAATTCCCAACCCCTTGGAACTTGAAGACGGCTGGGAGACAGAAAATGACGCTTTATTAAAGTGGCTCCCGTGTATGTACACTGACATAGCGGTTTTTTTGTTAACGAAGGACCAGGCACCCCTACTAGTGCGACTTCATAATGACTACAAAGAAGGTAAATACAAGTTTGACAACTGCATCCAGTGATCTGACAGCTCTTGTTTGTCAATTTTACAAATTAACATAAAAATAATTTTCAAGCTCTAAGTCTATGATATTTAATGATTACGGCATCGCCAATTTTTATGGTAATTTAACAGGTAAATGAAGGTAATATAGTCTATAGGGTCTATGAATTCAAATAAAGAACACTTTAATTATAATCTTACTGCTTTAATCCAACGTTTGCATCCCTCCGTGTCCTTCAGATTAGTAGGGAAGGTAAATAATGTGAATGACGGCGGACATGTACACGCGTTAGTCCCAAATTTGCAGGCATGTATACAGCTAATTTCCTTTTTCCCACGCTCGAGATGATAAACGCCATTCCTACAGTTCACTACGGCACAATGCGCACCGGGCATATCGATGCATGTAATTTAAGGCTTAGGGCAGGCTTTAAGCGGCAGTTGTCAGGATGTGTTTACATACAAAAGCAAGTGGCTACAAGAATGTTTGGTAGCAGTGACGCTTGGATCAGATGTTGGGTCACATTCCCCGCACATGCGCAGTCGTAACTCGAATTTAGTCTATTCCCCCTTTTAAACAAACCCCACCCGAGGACTCCAGTTTTCATTCCTCACAAGGAGCATTTGTGCTCTTTAGTCCTTTCAGTACAACATATGGGATTTGAAGCTAATTTGCATAATTATCATTTTAGAAAAAAATATTTTTTTTTACTAAATTGATGGATTGAATTGCACAAAGCTTGAAAGACATCATCTTGAACATATTTCTGACTTAAATTATAGAGGAAATGCTGCAAGGTTTAAAAAAAAAAAAAGCATCCCACCACAAGAGAGCATTCTGCAATTCACGCTGGGTTTACACTGAGGCTCGATATCCGCAATTCTCCGAGATTTAAAAAAGAGCACAGCGCTCCACGATTTATGATCACGCCTGAAGCACAGTCATGTTGTTGTGAAAAGGGGAGAGTTCGCATCCAGGAGACGAAACTTGAAGCACTCGTGGTGCCAAGTTGATCAAGATCCTCAACGATGGCGGAGCAAGGTCTGCTATGCTCTGTTACCCTCTGTTAAGCTCTACTGTGCTCTTCTACACTTCCCACATATTAATCTCGCAAGGGAAATTATTGCCTCTGCATTAACTCGTTCAACAAGGGCACACACACACACACACACACACACACACACACTAGGAGCAGTGGGCTGCAACACACACTGGGAGCACACAGAGCAGTTGGGGGTTAGGTGCCTTGCTCAAGGGCATTCCAAGTAAAGGAAGGAGAAGGTGCAGCACACTCCCCCCACTGCCACACATTTCTATCATTGGTGGTATCAAATCAGAAAATATCAAAATGATCATGGGAAAATTTTTAACGATTAAAAATCTTTTAGTCATCAGGGCAATTGCTCCAAATCTAAAAATCAGATTAAATTCTCTTTCCAAATATATGACTATCTGAGTATGTCAAGTTTTCTACTAAAGCCCTATTATGCTGGAGCAGGTCAGATATTTAAAAATTATTTCATCATGACCTGTAACTTTAGTTGATGTCTAATTCTACCGATAGGGCCAATGGCAGATGATTCAGGGCCAGCGGCAGATGATTCGGTTAACGTCTAATTCTACCGATAGGCCCAAAAGCAGATGTATTTACATGATATTTGGCAGATGCTCTTATCCAGGGTGACTTACAGTTATCTTTTGCTTATACAACTGAGCAATTGAGGACTAAGGGCCTGGATCAAGGGCCCAACAATCATGATTAGTGTGGATTGAACCGCTGAACTTCGGATCAGGAACTCTACGTCTTAACCACTAATCCACCCCTGGCCCTTATGCTACAACTATATTACCAGGGACATATTTCTATCAAGCTCCCTTTCTGCGGTTAATGGGGACTGAGAATCCCCGCGACCACCAATTTCTGCGAAGTAGGATCGCCCCCCCCCCCCCCTGCCTGAGGTATACATACATGTATATGTGTATACAGACACTCCCTGACTTACGTTCATCTATTTTACGTTTTTTTCAATTTTATCTGGGAGCTGCATTGTGCCTTTGTGGATCTGGAGAAAGCATATGACAGGGTGCCGAGAGAAGAACTGTGGTATTGCATGAGGAAGTCTGGAGTTGCAGAGAAGTATGTTAGAGTGGTGCAGGACAAGTATGAGAGATGTAAGACAGTGGTGAGGTGTGCTGTCGGTGTGACAGAAGAATTCAAGGTGGAGGTGGGACTGCATCAAGGGTCAGCTCTCAGCCCCTTCTTGTTTGCTATGGTGATGGACAGGCTGACAGACGAGGTTAGACAAGAATCTCCATGGACTATGATGTTTGCAGATGACATTGTGATCTGTAGTGAAAGCAGAGAACAAGTGGAGGAAAATCTAGAGAGGTGGAGGTATGCCCTGGAAAGGAGGGGATTGAAGGTTAGTCTCAGTAAGACAGACTACGTGTGTGTGAACGACAAGGACCCAAGAGGAACTTTGAGGTTACAGGGGGCAGAGATAAAGAAGGTGGAGGATTTTAAGTACTTAGGCTCAACAATCCAGAGCAATGGAGAGTGTGGAAAAGAGGTGAAGAAGCGTGTGCAGGCAGGTTGGAATGGATGGAGAAAAGTGTCCGGTGTGATGTGTGATAGGAGAGTATCGGCGAGAATGAAGGGAAAAGTGTACAAGACGGTGATGAGGCCAGCGATGTTGTATGGTTTAGAGACAGTGGCCCTGGAGAAAAGACAGGAGTCAGAGTTGGAGGTAGCAGAGATGAAACTGTTGAGGTTCTCTTTGGGAGTAACGAGGATGGATAGGATCAGAAACGAGTACATCAAAGGGACAGCACATGTTAGATGTTTTGGAGACAAAGTCAGAGAGGCTAGATTGAGATGGTTTGGACATGTACAGAGGAGGGATAGTGAGTATATTGGTAGTAGGATGCTGTACTTGGAACTACCAGGCAGAAGACCTAGAGCAGGGGTCTCCAATCTTATCCACAAAGGGCCGGTGTGGGTGCAGGTTTTCACTTCAACCAAACAGTAGCTATGCCTTCCACCTGCTTCCACCAATCGCTAATCATCAAAAGAAAAAAAAAACAATTCTGAAGGTGGGCCATCTTGGTGAGATCACCTTGCTTTGACTTTTAGAATATATATAATCTGGTAGGATTTTTTTCTCCCTCAGAATCACTAGAATGTAACATCTCACTGTCTCCACAAGAGAATCCTCCCTCTCTGGTGCAAAAGGTAACTATTTACACCCATTTCCTCCAAATTGCTCTGGGGGCCAGTGGTGTATTGGTTAGGATGCTGGGCTCATGATCAGGAGGTTGTGTGTTCAAATCCCAGTTATATATATATTATATATATATATAAGTGACGTGCTTTATCTTCTCTCCGCCTCCATATACACCCATTTCAGCTGGTTCATATATATACAGTGATCTCTCTGATTTTTGAAAAACATCCATCAAAAAAAAAGGAAATTAAGGAAAAATAGGGGGAAAGTTAAGGAAAATAAGGGCAATTATGCGCATCTGAGTGTGTGTGTGCGTGCGTATCTGTATGTGTTTTTATTTAGATGTTATTTACATCTTATACATTCTTTTTTTATGTTTAATTGTTATTATAAGCATTTATAGCATTAAATATGTATTTATTGAGATTATATACACAAATACATGTAAGTGTACGTCAGTCAGGGGGGTCGATCCTATATTGGGGAAATCGGCGGTCGTGGGGGGGGTCTCAGTCCCGATTAACCGCAGAAAGTGAGGGATCATTGTATGTACATTTATAGGGCAGAATGGTGGTGAAGTGGTCACAGCAACATGGCCTGGGTACTCTGGGCTCCTCCCATAGAAGGCTAATTGGATGTTCTCAATCACTACTAGGTGTGAGTGTGATTGATTGTGTGAGTGTTGGCTCCAATATGGCCTGGCAAGCTGCCCAGCTTGTACCTGGCCTTCGCCCAGATTCGGCTGAGATGGGCGCCAGCTTCCCTGTGACCCTACTGAGGATTAAGTGTCTTAGAAAATGAATGAATGAATGAATGACTGCCACTTAAGAAGGGACAAAAGCCTCTCAACTTTGTGTGGACCCGGTCCAAGCAGTCAGCATCTTTTATCTGAATATTTGGCTGAGATGGGATACAGTGTCTCTACGAGACCAGGGTGGAGATGGAAGTGTTGCAGAATGAGCCATAGGATTTAAAACACTCCTGCAGAAAATTCTACCATTTACAGAGTATTACTGTGGGTTGTTGAAAACAGACGGTGGAGAGCAGTGTTCATAATCAGATGGTGCATAACAATCCAGCGGAAGTGTTCTAGACGGGGAAGAGCGGCCGTGTTGCGGCTGATGCATTCGTGCTGATGCTCGTGAGTCAATTTTCTTTGACTCGTCCTTAACAGCAATATTTTAATCCACACAAAAACATTATTTTCTTCCTTTAACTCATCTATCATGTTTCTTTTGCCTTTCATAAGCAGACAGTGAAGGGCAAATAAATTCATTTCATTATTACAATGTAATTTTCTGAGTAATTAATACGGCTTATCATTTAATTAAAATGGTGGGGAGGCTGGCGCCTATCTCAGCTGACTCTGGGCAAGGGCTCGGTACACCCTGAACAGCTCACCAGGTCCAACACATCGCAGGGCCAACACACATACAACCTTTCGCATCCATACTCACATCCAGGCGCGGTTCAGAACAGCCGAACAGCCAGTTAATGTACTGTGCATGGTTTTGGACGGTGGGAGGAAACCTACGCAAGCATGGGGAGAACATGTAAACCACAGGGAATCGAACCTTTGGACCGGTTTTGCTGTGTTGTTGTTGTTTGCTGTGCTGTGTTTTCTGCTGTGTTAACCACTGCACCATTGTGTTATGGAACTGTTGCACAAATTCTAAACTCTAAAAAGATTATGATGATGATAAAGCTTTATAATAAGTGGGGCCGGTGGTGCAGTGGTTAGGGTGCTGGGCTCATGATCAGGAGGTTGTGTGTTCAAATCCCAGTGAGACCCTCACTGTGTTAAGACCCCTGGGCAAGGTCTTAACCACAAGTGTGCCTCTGTTCACCCAGCAGTATAAATGGGTACCAGTAAAAATATACTGGGAAGGTAACCTGCAATGGACTAGCGTCCCATCCAGGAGGAGTTCAACTCCTTGTCGCTTCACGCTACGGAAATCGGGGATAAGCACCGGGTCCGATGAGCCATTAGGCTCGGGTGTAAAAAGCCCAATGAACGTTACCTTTTTTTTAAAGCTTGATAGACATTTTCATGCAAATGGTCCCAAATCATGCATTATGTAATATGTTGGGTTGTGGAAGCTGCTGGACTAGAAGTCCAATCCACTTTTATTAGTGATGGGATTACAGACTTAACCTGAATAAAACTACTGCTACAAACATTGTAGGACTCAGAACATTTTAACTGTTTCCCAGCTACAGAGTCTCACATGTCAAAAGTTTTTTTTTTTTATTTTGTAGATGAATGGTATAGTTTTATTAACCTGGGGTTACACCGGGATACGATGTCCGTGATCTCCATAGAGCTTCAAGGTTTATGAGTATGCTTGGAGCACTATTGGAGTTTAAAGAGGTGGTAGGGTATGTCCAAAAGAGGAAACTTGAAGAAATTGTGTTTCCAAGTTTATCAAGCTCTCCAATGATGGTGCAACAAGGTCTGTTACAAAGTCCCTAAAGGTCTATTTAGCTCTACTGTGATTCCCATGATCAGTGTGATCATCAGGAAAAAATTCCCTAAGGATCATCACGATTCTGCCAAGTTCCCTCAAAATCATCATGAATCCACAAAGTTACCTCAAGATCATCACGATTCCAACAAGTTGCCCTCAAGATCATCATGGTCCCACCCAAATTCCCTCAAGATTATCACAAATCCACCAAGTTCTGTCAAGATCATCATG
>CM045743.1:34188939-34191439 GCA_024760905.1 Plotosus lineatus | reverse complement strand
TGACCCACGTCTGGGCAAGGGAAACTGTGTCCTCGATTTCTGATTATTCACCATAGAGGTGTTTTGAGCCAAACTTCGTCTGGACCTTCACCTAGGACCTGTTTGCCTTGGGTGACCATACCAGGTGCATAATACTTCTTTCTCCAGGTGGTGGGGCACTCCCTTAGAGAGAAGGTGAGAAGCTCAACTATCTGGGGAGAGCTCGGAGTAGACCAACTGCTCTTCCACATTGAGAGGTGCCAGTTGAATTGGTTCGGGCATCTGGTCAGGATGCCTCCTGAACGCGTCCCTGGTGTGGTGTTTCGGTCATGTCCAACAAAGAAGATACCTCAGGATCAACCTAAAACACCCTGGAGGGACTATGTCTCTCAACTTGTCTGGGAGCGCCTCGGTGTCCCCCATAAGAGCTGGAGGAAGTGGCTCGGGAGATGGATGTCTGGACCTCATTGCTTAGGCTGCTGCCCCGGAATAAGCAGAAGAAGATGAGATGAGATGAGTTGAGATGAGATGAGATGAGTTGAGATGAGATGAGGTGAGATGAGATGAGATGAAGGAATGTGAGTGTAAATGGTTGTATGTTTTAAGCTTCGCAGGGTGTACCTCACCGTAGACCAGTGTCAGCTGAGATGGGCTCCAGTCTTCCCAAGTTTTAAGAGACCCACGTGGGATTGAGCGGTTGGGCAAATGAATGAATGAGTGAATGAGAGGGCTGCTGGGTGTTCATCCAATCTGTGAACTTGTGACCTTCTACCTCGCAGCATGAAGGCCCTGGGTTCAAGTCTCATGCCTAGCGAGGGTGATTCTGTGTGAAGTTTGCATGTTCTCGCCATGATTCTCACCAGGTGCTTCGGTTTCCTCCCACAGTCCAAAGACGCATATTACACTAATTATCCTGTAACAAGGGGCAGCGTGGCAGCGTAGATTCACCTCACAACAAGAAGGTCCTGGGTTCGATTCCCAGCCTGGGTGTTTCTGTGTGGAGTTTGCAAGTTCTCCTCGTGCTCACATGGGTTTCCTCCGCGTACGCCAGTTTCCTCCCACAGTCCAAAACATGCACAGTGGGCTAACTGGCTGTTGCAAATCTCCCTAATTGTGAGTGCCAATGATTGTGTGAGTGTCGGCCCTGCGATAGCCTGACGTGTAGTCCAGGGTGTACGCCGCAGTCGCCCAGAATCGATTGAGATGGGCGCCAGCCTCCCTGCGACATAAAAAAATGTAATGAATGATACCCTGTCACAAGATGACATCATACTGTGTTTAGATGCACAAAGGTATCAGTCAGAGGGTCAGTTGACTGTTGCAACACGTCCCTATGTATTAGTGCAAATCGCTGTCTGTGTGTGTGTGTGTGTGTGTGTGTGTGTGTGTGTGTGTGTGTGTGTGTGTATGTGTGTTGGCCTGCCTTCACCCAGTTATGGCTGACATAGGCTCTAGCCTCCCCGGGACCCTAATAAGATTAAGCGGTCGAGTGAATGATGGTCCAGAATATGTAAATAAGTGCCAAGACTTGAACATTAGGCTTACTGTATATCCTCGATGGGGCCGGTGGTGTAGTGGTTAGGGTGCTGCGCTCATGATCGGGAGGTTGTGAGTTCGAATCCCACTGAGACCCTCACTGTGCTAAGACCTCTGGGCAAGGTCTCAACCACAACTGTGCCTCTGTTCACCCAGCAGTATAAATGGGTACCAGTAAAAATATACTGGGAAGGTAACCTGCGATGGACTAGCGTCCCATCCAGGGGGAGTTGAACTCCTGGTCGCTTCACGCTGCGGAATCCGGGGATAAGCACCGGCCTGATGAGCCACGAGGCTCGGGTGTAAAAAAACCCAACAGACTTTACCTGTTTTTACCTTTTTACCTATAGCCTCGATTGCTCAGGTGTGAGTGCGAGTAATTGTGTGTTGGCTCTGCGATGGACTGGCAAGCTGAGTAGGATGTCCCCTGCCTTCACCCTGCATCTAGTTCCATCCTTCCTGCAACCCGAATAAAAGATAAAGTGGTTTAGGAAGTAGAATTAACGAAAAAATAAGCCCTGCAGGCGCAGCCAGTCTTCAAGGCTTCTGCTGTTTAGTCGTAAAGGCTTTTCCGGACAGATCAGTTTAGTTTCTTCATCGTTCATTTTCTGTAACCGCTTAATCCTAATTAGGGTTGCGGGGAGGCTGGCGCCCATCGCAGCCGACTCCGGTCGAGGGCAGAGTACACCCTGAACGGCTTGCCAGGTCATCGCAGGGCAGAAACCCGCTGACGGCTACGGAGCTCCTCTTGTCGAAAGTCAGCAATGGTTCTTTTACATGAACCTCACACCATAGACAGTGAGAGACATGATCGGCCTTTGATAACCCAGTTAGTCCACTGGGGGGACACTGACAACCCATGGAGAGTGGGGTCTGAACCCCGAACCTTACGATCAGTGATCCAGCTCCTTTTACCACCAGAACACCACTGCCTGGTTTAGTTTGTCTCTAAGTTTATTAATATCATGGAAAAGCCGCTGTATCG
>CM045743.1:34183939-34186439 GCA_024760905.1 Plotosus lineatus | reverse complement strand
GTCACGCTACAACTCGCCAGAGTAAGCTGTAATAAATATATAAGCATGAAGGCATGAGTTCCAATGACCAGAATTACTAAAGAATATATAATAATAAAACAATTATTCATTATTTGTGCAACACTTTGTAAAATAATACAAATAAATTATGTTAAAAGATTAATTGGGGCAAAAACGTAAACAACGACTACATTCTACTCATTGATTTGTGGATAATTTGCTGCATATATAATTCAAGATTCCAGAATCTTTATTGTCATTATGTTCATATATACTGAAATTTTGTATCAGACTCGCAGCTCTAAAAGGTGCAAACGAGACAAATAGACTCCGAATAACGCTGTCGGGAGCAGAAAATAAACACAGATAATTCTGTGCACTAACTTTAACTAAAAATATACAATAGCAATGTACATTTATTGGGCTCTGGTGCATTGAAAAGGTGCGTGACTATTAACCCGGAGAACGCGAGTTCGAATCTGGTTTAATGCCACAGCTATCCATATCCGGGAGTCCATGGGAGCTAATTGGCCAAGCTTTCATGGGAGGGAGGGAGGGACTTCATACACTCACTTAACTGTCATTCACAGCCAATCAGAAGCCAATCATAGATGTCTCTGTGCTCATTTGTATGAGGGGGCGGATAGCGTTTTCCCTCCGCGTGTGTTGGGCTACGGTTTAAGAAGAAGCGAGTGTCTATAGCGTTGCATGTCATGGAGGGGGCATGTGCATGCTTTCGCCCCTCCCTGGTCGGTGGTGGTTGTGTGATCGGGAAGGTAATAGCTGATGGGTGGGAATTGGATATGACTAAATTAGGGAGAAAAATACAGTGGTACCTCACTTTACGCAATTAATCCGTTCCAGCGCCTTTTTCTGAACCTGGATTTTTTGCAAGTTGAGCCGCATGTTACATGTAAAACGCGTGATTCCTTCCAAGGCCCCCAATACTACCCCCTAAACCCATTAAAAGATATAAAAGTATACCTTTTAAGACCTCCGTCTGCTTTCGATATCGTACCGATGGTAGACGGGTTTGGCCATATTCCTTTGTGATATCACTCAACCGCATGCCACGAGTGCGCACGTGCGTCTTCTTTTCACTCGCACCGGGAATCACACGTGTGTGTGTGTGTGTGTGTGTGTGTGTGTGTGTGTGTGTGTGTGTGTGTGTGTGTGTGTCTGTGCGTGTGTTGATGATGTCTTCTTAGCAGTTATAATTTTACAAATGTTTATGGAAGGTTAAAAGCCTGAGTCAAAAAGATAAAGTTGCAATGACTCAAAAAAACTCATGACACAACAGTACCTCTGTCCTTTACACGAAAAGCATTATGGGAGATGCAGCTCCACAATAGCCAATGGAACGGAGCTGTGTCATCCCTCCTAGCCAATGGGAGGCCAGCGCGGTGGGATGTTAGGAGATAGCCAATGGGAGGGAGCTGCGTCATCCCTCCTAGCCATTGGGAGGCCGTGGGGCGGGATGTTGGAAGATAGTCAATGGGAGAGCAGCTCGTGCATTGTTTGAATGTTTGAATGGCGCATTTGCCGCGTTTCGTAAGGAGAACTTGCTTCGTATACAGAGACAAAAAAATTTGGGAAATGTTTTTCGTGACCTGGATTTTTCATTTGCTGGGACTATCGTAAGTTGAGATACCACTGTAAAATAAAATAAATAAATATCATTGACACTGTGCATGAGTGCTGCTTTCTTCTATAGATGCTGTCTGATAGATTGTTTGGAGTGATGCAGTGAATGAGAGAAAGTAGTTGGAGGTCGTTGCCATACTTACGTCATTTTTGTTTGTTTTTAGTTATGGTGTAATGTTGATAAATCCATCTGGGATGTGTTTAGAAACGGCACATTTGACGCTTCAGCTTCGATTCCTGGCTGTCTCTACCCAGAGGTTTGTTCCTTCTGATGTCAGAAACACAATGTTCAAAAATATCAGTTTGGATAATTCAGGAGTGTGTAGGATTCTTTAGGTAACTGGAAAGCAGATTAACAGGTTGAATGACCACACACAAAGGTATTTAAAATTAAATTAGAAAATTAGATTGATTAGAATATTTTTAAAGAAATGAGTAGGCAATAGCATATTGATGTTTCTGCCGATATTACTGTAAATCCGTCCATGTGTTTAATGTGTTGATATCTGGCGAGTAATGTTTGTTCTGACTGTTGTAGCAGGGTATATTAATATTTTAGAGGTGATTTTGTGCAGTACTTTGTGTTTACGGGTGTGTTGGCGATGGTGACGTGTGCTGTGTTCCTGCGTTTAAACTCCATCCTGAAACTGGCCATCCTGCTGCTAATGATTGCCATTTACTCCCTACTGACCGAAGCGTTCTATCATTCGCTGTTCACTCGATACGACACCATCACTGAATACGATGGCTTCACCAACCAGAGGTCAGCCCCCACCACACGCACACACACACAAGTACACACACAAGTACACACACACACACGTACACACACACACACACACACACACACACACAC
>CM045743.1:34151439-34178939 GCA_024760905.1 Plotosus lineatus | reverse complement strand
AAACAGAGTACTTGAAAAAAACCCAGACAACCACGGGGAGAATATGCGAATTTCACACAGAAATGCTCTGAGGATGGGAATCGCATCCAGGAGTATTTGCTGCAAGGTGGACATGCTAACCTTTGTGCCACTGTGCTGCCATTATTTATTATTTATATTTATTTGTTTTATTGTGTTTTGGGTGAAAATAATAATTTATTGATGAATAGTTCGTTTTCCCTGAATAAATGTATTTCAAATAAAGTTTTTATAGTGTGTGATGAGGCTACTTCACCATCAGGTGAATTATTTTCTTGCCCTTTTTCCTCATCTTTATAACAAAATGTTGCATTAATTGTTGAGGTAGCTGCAGATATGGCGCTTAATATCTATACACATGCACGCACATACATACATACATACACACATATATATATATATATATATGTATGTATGTATGTGCGTGCATGTATATAGATATGTATACACCTAAGTATATAACTATATATAACCAAAAAACATCCCTCAAAACTATTTACATTTCTATGTAAGGTTCGCGTCTGTATTTATATTTTATTTACATCTTATTCATTATTTTTGAATGTTTAATTGTTATTATAAGCATTGATAGCATTGAATATGTATTTATTGACATTATATACACATATACATGTATGTATATGTCAGTCAGGGGGGGTCGATCCTACTTCACGGAAACCGGCGATCACGCGCGCGGGGGGGGGGGTCTCAGTCTATAATATCGGCCATATTCCTTGGTGATATCCCTCGAGCACATTTCTTCTTCTCACTCACACCGGAAATCACACGTGTGCATGTGTGTGTGTGTGTGTGCCCAAGTGTGTGTGCACTCGTGTGTTGACCATATCTTATTAGCAGAGTTATAATCTTACGAATGTTTATGGAAGGTTAAAAACTTGAGTCAAGAAATAAACCATGAAACAACAGTAACTCTGTACTTTACACGAAAAGCATTATGGTAGATGCAGCTCCATAATAGCCAATGGGAGGGAGCTGCGTCATCACTCCTAGCCAATGGGATGCCAGCGAGGCGGGATGTTGGGGGATAGGCAATGGGAGGTAGCTGCGTCATCCCTCCTAGCTAATGGGAGGCCAGTGGGGCAGGATGTTTGAACGTCATTGATGGGAGAGCGGCTCATGCATCGTTTGAATGTTTGAATGGCGCGTTATAATGTTTGAATGGCACCTTTGAATTTTTAAGATGGCGCTTTCATAGCGTGAACTTGTTTCGTATCCAGAGACAAACATTTTAGGAAAATGCATTTCATAACCTGAATTTGTCGTTTGGTGAACTTTCGTAAAGTGAGGTACCACTGTATATATGATATTTACCCTCCTCCTCCTTTGTCTCTGCTTCTGTTCTTTTTTTTTCCTAATAGCTGGAATATACAGCAAGGTTGGACTTTCTGTGGCGAGTACAGGCGAAGGAAGAGATTAACGAAATGCGAGAGCTGCGGGAGCATAATGAGAATATGTTGCGGAACATTCTGCCCAGCCATGTTGCTCGCCACTTTCTGGAGAAGGACAGAGACAATGAGGTCTTGACACTTACCTACACACTGATTGTTAAAATTCTCTAAAATGCATTCTTGTGGTGCTTCCTTTGAGTTCACACTGACTCTTAAAAATGAAAACAAAATCTCAAAATCTGATTTAAATATTGATTCCTTTCCTTATATTATAATTCATGTTAATCATGCAATTACTCTTCAAATCTTACTCAATCATCCACCGTGTCTGCTCACTGCCCCCTCTGTTTAAAATTAAACTGTGAGTTTGAAATTTATGATGCGTTCTTAAGCATAGATTGTCATGAGGAGATCACAGTGCAGTGAGAAAGTCATTTGTCCCTTTCTGATTTCCTGATTTTTATACACTCACAAAAACGTAACTGTTTCCAATCTCATGATTTCTCATCTCTTTTTGTTCCAAATCCAACTGATGAACGGAAACCCGAGTCGGCGAAACATTAGCTGTATAAACTGGTTTGGATTTACCGTCACACTCATCTCTGACAGCATTTATTTCCTCAGAGTCACTAGAATGTGACGTCTCACTGTCTCCACAAGAGATTTCTCCCTGTCTGGTTTAAATAGAGAAACATTTACACCCATTTCTTCCAAATTGCCATATTTGTTTTATGAGCAAGTTTTTTTATCATCTAAAATGTTGCTCGCTGTATAGATCTGCTTGTTTACTTGTGCTGGACAACCCTGCCTGCCTTATTCACTTCATTACAGGTGGGGAAAAAACACCTGCTCACCATTACTTCAGCTCCCACCTAGTTTTGTGTTTTTTATTAGTCTTATAATTTTTTTCCAATATTATATATTTATTAGTCTTATTATTTATTTTTAAATAATATTTTGTATCACTTAGATGTATTATATATGCAAAATTATTCTGTAAGGACCACTATCTGTACTTATCAGTCACTGGGCTACAAATCAATCTTTTAAACTCTGAGACCTCAGCTAACCACTATGAGCACCATCATCTCCTAATGAACAAAATAAGGATCAGTGCCAAATCTGCCCAGGAGTGGCCAGCCTAGCAAAATTACAGAAAAGAGCATATACAGTGTAAAACTCATCCAAGACGTCGCAGAAGAATCCACTTTGTTCGTGAGTTGTGGCTAATTTCAAATTCATTAATTTTCTAGGCCGCTTAATCCTAATTAGGGTCACGGGGATGCTGGCACCCATCTCAGCTGAATCTGGGCGAGGGCGGAGTACCCCCTGGGCAGCTCTCCAGGCCGTCATCTGGCCAACACTCACAGATCCATTTACATTCACACCTGGGGTGATTTGGAACAGCCAAGTAGCCTACTGTGCATGTTTCTGGACTGTGGGAGGAAACCAGAGTACCCGGAGGAAACCCACACAAGCATATATAAACTGGATTCACAATTTGTATAGCGTCCCAATTTTTTTGGAATCCGGTTTGTACAAACTCTACACAGAAACACAGAAAGGCCCGAGCTGGGAATCGAACCTGGACTAATCACTGCGCCACTGTGAAAACACTGTAGAATATTGTGAGTAGGTTATGAGGTTGTTTTGGAATTGCGGTGGGGTCTGATGACTGATCAATGCCGATTTTTAGAATATTAAAATTTGCTTTGGTTAAGTGCCTGAGTCATGAATGTGGCTGATTCATGCATCGGTGAGTACTTTGTATGTTTATTAGCACAGTTTGCCCTTATTTTAGCCTGACAGTGTTACTGTGTACGTCCTTGAACTGAGTTGGATATGATATTATACAAAAGTTTCATGAATTATAAAATACATATGCATTTAAATATCATTCCAGATGTTCACATCTGTGACCAGACATCGCATCAACAGCTTCATCTTTATCTTTCCTAATCCCTCACAAAATCTCCAACTCTGTCACAATCTCGTCTTATACGGCTCTTGTTTACATCTTGGATGTTGAACAGTGGGGTATTGTGTTCTGGCGCATTATTGGGTGGTGTGCGTGAGTGGAATTATCTCGGCCTTTGTATGTCTGTGCAGTTTGTTGTATGTCCTGTTATGACATTTGGCTGTGAATTGTGCCAAGGGCGGCACGGTGGCGTATTGGTTAAGCACAACCGCTGCAGAGCAAGAAGGTCCGGGTTAGGTTCAGTTTTCGGGCTCGGAGCGTTTCTGTGTGGAGTTTGCATGTTCTCACCATGTTGGCGTGGGTTTCCTCCGTGTACTCCAGTTTCCTCTCACACTCCAAAAGCAAGCACGGTCGGTCAATTGGCCATTCTAGAAAGCATCTAGCTATGAGAGTGAGACTAAATGGTTGTGTGTGTGTGTTGTAATCGCATGGCGAGTTGTTCAGGGTGTACCATGCTCTCACCCAGATTTGGAAATGATGGGCACCAGCCTCCGTGTGACTCTAATTGAAAAGTGTCTTAGAAAATTCATAAATAAATAAGAAGGCATAATTAAAAATTCAGTTCTCAAACCTGTGTGTGCATACATACAAACACACACACACAGAGATAAATTCATAAACTCACATACACATAATACACACACACACACACACACACACACACAGATACATTCATACACTCACATACACATAATACACACACACACACACACACACACACACACAGATACATTCATACACTCACATGCGCACACACACACACACACACACACACACACACACACACACACACACCCATTCATACACTCACATGCGCACATACACACACACACACACACACACACACAGATACATTCATACACTCACATACACATACACACACTCACACACACACACACACAAACACACACACCCATTCATACACTCACATGCGCACATACACACACACACACACACACACACACACACAGATACATTCATACACTCACATACACATAATACACACACACACACACACACACACACACACACACAGATACATTCATACACTCACATACACATAATACACACACACACACACACACACACACACACACACAGATACATTCATACACTCACATGCACACACACACACACACACACACACACACACACACACACACACACACACACCCATTCATACACTCACATGCGCACATACACACACACACACACACACACACACACACACATACACACCCATTCATACACTCACATGCGCAAGACACACACACACACACACACACACACAGATACATTCATACACTCACATGCGCGTGCACACACACACACACACACACACACACACACACATACACACCCATTCATACACTCACATGCGCACATACACACACACACACACACACACACACACACACACACAGATACATTCATACACTCAAATGCACACACGCATACACACACACACACACACATACACACACTCATGCCAGCATGTACATACACACACACACACACACACACACACACACACACACACTGCAAGGGGGTAAAAGGGAGTAAGGGAGCAGGAGGGAGAGAGTGAGAGAGAGAGAGAGAGAGAGAGAGAGAGAGAGAGAGAGAGAGAGAGAGAGAGAAAGGGCTGAGAGATGTTGGGTAAACAGAGGGGGAAAGAGAGCGTTGGAAAGAGAGAGGAAGAGAGAGAGAGAGAGGGGAGAGGGGGGCTGAGAGAGATGTTGTGTGAAGAGGGGGAGAGCGAGACAAAGTATTGGAGAGAGAGGAAGAGAGAGAGGAAGAGAGAGAGGGTGGGAGTGATGGGACAGAGGGGGGTGAGAAGGGGGGAAGAAAGTATGCGCATAAAAGTGTGAAGGTCATTGATGATGGTGCAGTTTATCAAATGCTGGTTTGTCAAAACATCCAGGAGTGTCACAGCTCTTTTACAGAGGCTCCATCATTTGTGTGAATGTCAGTGACTGGTGCTGCAATATTGAAATATGGAACATTACTACCCTCTGGTGGCCAGTTTGAACAGTTCCGTGAATAAACCATTATCCATAGCGACATACGGCTACATTATGTCTCACCACTATTAGAAAATTATTCATTCATCCCTTCATTTTCTGAACTGCTTAATCCTAATTAGGGTCACGGGGAGTTTGACACCTATCCCAGCTGACTACGGGAGAGGGCAGAGAACACCCTGGACACCCTGATTTGCTTGCAAATGCCATCACAGGGCAGAAGCATGCTGATGGCTATGCAGCTACTGTTTACGAAAGTCAGCAATGGTTCTTTTACATGAACCTCACACCATAGACAGTGAGAGACATGACCAGCCTCTGATAACCCAGTTATCTGCACTTTGGGGACAGTGACAACCTAGAAAATTATTAATCAATAAAAAAATTGCAGAATAAAACAATGAAAACACAGATAGAAAAGAATTGCGTTAATTAAATAAACAGTACGAATAAATAAAATGCTTTACACTGGAGTCAGTTGAAACATGCCTTTCTTTTAAACTTATGAGAATTCAAGTGATTTATTCATTCATCCATTTTCTAAGACCCTTAATCTTAATTTGGGCCGCAGGGAGGCTGACGCCCATCTCTGCCGACTCTGGGCATGGGCGGGGTACACCCTCAACAGCTTGCCAGACCATTGCAGGGCCAACACATGTACAACCCTTCACGCTCACTCTCACACCAATGGGTGATTTCGAACTGCTCATCAACGTCCTGTGCATGTTTTTGGATTGTCGGAGGAAACCGCAGTACTCAGAGAAAACCCACACAGTCATGGGGAGAACACGCTAACTCCACACAGAAACGCCCCGAGCTCGGGAATCAAACCCAGACCTTCTTGCTGTGAGGCGGACGTACTGACTACTGGGGTCGCCCAGTAGAAACTTTAGTTTCGGGGATAACATCAGTGCTTAATGACTGTTCTGTCTATGCACCGCTGTTATATGGATAAGGACGCAGTTATCCAGTTAGCCTGATGTGTACGTCTTTGGACTGTGGGAGAAACCAGAGTACCTGAAAGACACCCACACAACAAGCCCCTTACAGCAAGCAGGTTCTGGGATTGACTTGCCGGTCGATTCGGGCCTTTTTATGTGCCATGTGTATGTTTTGCCCCGGCACCTCCAAGTATGGGCAGTGGTGGTCTAGTGGTATAAGGCGCCGGATCGCTGATCCAAAGGTTGGGGATTCGAGTCCCACTCTCCACAAGGTTGTCACTGTCCCCCCCAGTGGAGCTAACTGGGTTATCAAAGGCTGGCCATGTCTCTCACTGTCTATGGTGTGAGGCGTGTAAAAGAACCATTGCTGACTTTTGACAAAAGTAGCTGCAAAGCCGTCAGCGTGTTTCCGCCCTGCGATGGCCTGGCGAGCTGTCCAGGGTGTACTCTGCCCTCGCCCTGAGTTGGCTGGGATGGGCACCAGCCTCCCCGCGACCCTAATTAGGATGAAGCGGTTACAGAAAATTAACTGAACTGAACTGAACCTCCAAGTATTCTTGCTTCCTCCCACAGTCCAAAGACGTGTGAATGACACAAACCGGCTCCTCTAACTTGCCCATAGGTGGCACTGTGAAGGTGAATGACTGATTGTCTCTGTGTCAGCGCTGCAGTAGTCCGGTGACCCGTTCGGGGTGTTAATACAAGGAACCCAATGAGTGTTGAACCTAATTTCATGCACAGGAGCACGGGCCTGCTGGAACAGATCTGCACTTCTTCGCTGTAAAGAACAGAAAGTGCAGACCTGCCAACTAGTCCAGTTCTGCCGTAATGATTACGGTTTTCATTATCCCACTCCGGGTTACGGTTGTATTAATAAAAATCCTTTGTTTTGCATTGGAATCGCGAAGGAATTAGATGGGTCAGCTTTGTGTCGGTACGTTTTCGTAATGATTTTCAAAAATCACAGTATGAAACCTAAATCAAAGTTACATATACAATTGGCCCTCTACTTACGAAAACCTCTGAATATGAAAAATCCAGGTTACGAAAAACATTTTCCTAAATTTTCATTCTCTGTATACGAAACAACCTTTTCTTAGGAAAAGCGCCAAACGCGCCATTCAAACATTAAAACGCGCCATTCAAACATCCAAACAATGCGCGAGTTGCTCTCTCATTGGCTGTCTCCCAACATCCCGCCCCACTGGCCTCCCATTGGCCTCCCATTGGCCAGGAGGGAGCTGAATCTCCATAGTACTGCACACATAAAGCTTGTTTGTCACATGCGTAAAGAAGGGATGTACTGTTGGTTCGTGAGTTTTGAGAGTTTTTTTGAGTGTTCATTGCGGCTTATTTTTCATTTTTTAAGTTGTTTAATTCAGTAAATGTTTAATAAATGTGGCGCGCTCCGCCGAATGTGGGCAAAACGCGGCTCATCCAGACGTCTGATCCCTCACGCAAACGACTGAATGTTGATTACAAAACAAGTGTTCAAAGCGCACTTGCCTGCTTCACAGATCGGAAGTCCGGACAAGCCGCGTTCCGCCCCAAAAGCTCCGGTGTTGGCCGCAACGCCTCCCGCACTTGGCGAAGCGCGTCATAAATGTTTAATAATGTTTAATATTGTTTGGTTTGATTAATAAAAAAATGGTTAATAAAACATGTTTAATGATGGTTTAGTTAATAAATATGTTAATAAAATGTTTAAATGGTTTAATAAATAAATTTATTTTACTTTTAATACATATTTCATACAAAATTGGTGTACCTTTATCATTTTTAAAGGGTTTATGAGGTAGTCTTGGGAGCCTTGGAACGAATCACGCGTTTCACATGTAAAATGTGCCTCAACTTACGAAACCTTCGCGTTACAAAAAAGTCTCTGGAACGGATTAATTTCATAAGTAGAGAGCCGACTGTACTCCAAAGCATTTCCAGGAATTATTATACAGTAAAACCTCCGCTGACGAACGCTTAAGCTCACGAACTTTTCGCCTCAAGAACATTAAATTTGCGAGCATATAGTCTCCGCTGACGAACTAGTTTTCGGCGGACGAATCAAACCACGCGGTCGAACAGCGCCACGGTGGCGGCCACGAGAAGCTGACGCACGCTCACGGCGTCACAGTTCATCACACCCCTTTCTTTGAGTGCGGACGTGGTTTGTGTTTGCTAGACATTTTGGACCATATTGAGTGTACTTTTGCTATTATGGGACCGAAAAAGACCCCACCACAGGCGGAGATCATTGAAAAACACGAACGAGGTGTGCGTTTGTGTGACTCAGCGTCCCAGTACCAGTACGCTAAGTCTACCATTGCTCCCATCCTTAAGAACAAGGAAGCTATTAAGGGTGCGTGTGTGGCTATGCGTGTTTCCAAACAGTAGGCGTTTCCAAACTCTCCTTCCAAACAGTAAGTCCCTCCCTCCCTCCCTCCTCCTCCCACTCCATTCCATCAAGCCATCAACTACCATCACAAAGGTAAATAAAACCACTTTATTATACAGTACAGTTTATTTCTTTAATTACAATACAATAGCACATTTATTATACATAAAATAAGGTATATTTTTGTGTAGTTTTAAGGCTTATTTAGTAGAAAATTATGTTTTATGGGGACCTGGGAACGGATTATTCTCATTTTAATGGTTTCTTATGGAAAATAAATGTTCGGAAGACGAACTTTTCGCCTCACACACACTTTCTGGGAACCAATTATGTTCGTGAGCAGAGGTATCACTGTACAATCAAAAAAGGGTGAAAATTACGCTAACTGCACTGTATGCCGACAAGCTTGCATGATTATGCCCCAAAAACTTCTGAAAGGATCTGGAGCAGAAAGTCTGTCCTTGATCTTTTCCATCAGCATTTCTGCTTTGACAGTTTGAGGAAAATGGAAACATGATTGTTAAAGAAATATGAGGTTTTTCGCCACATTCTATCTTTATTTAATGCAAATAATCATTTAGGGTCAGGGGCCCTGAAACCCCCCCCCCACCAGAACTTTGTTCTAGACCTACTGGGGCCTGCGGCCCTTGGACCCCAGCTAGCTACTAGGCTTTTCAGGTTTCAGAAGTTGGCAGGTATAAAAGTGTGATTTTACTCAGCATACAAGATATTCGAGGCTTTTTGTGCTTTTACATTTTTGGTAGTGACCCAGTGATGGTCTGGTGGGCTGATCAGAGTGTACCCTTCCTTTCACTGGAGACGGCTGAGAAGAGCTCCAGTCTCCTCTCAACCCTAATACAGATTAAAGCGGTTCATTATGCATGGGTGTCCACATACTTTTGGCTATGGTCTACGATTAACATGATTTTTACCCCAGCATTAAATTATTGGACAGGACCTGCAGTGTGTAAATTATATTCATACAGTACATGTATCTACATTTTTTTTTAACATTCTGCCTCTTTCCTTGACTTCCCTGCAGGAGTTGTATTCTCACTCCTATGACGCTGTTGGCGTGATGTTTGCGTCCATTCCAGGCTTCGCTGATTTTTATTCACAAACTGAAATGAACAATCAAGGAGTTGAATGCTTGCGGCTGTTGAACGAGATCATCGCTGACTTTGACGAGGTCAGGATTGACAGTTTCACCCACACTGACATGAACGCACATCCATTCACATGTAAAATTAATTTAAAACGTTTTATTAATTCATGATGATGAATATTCATTTTTCTCACAAAAATATTCTACTACACCGCACGTGAAATTATACTGTGACTGGATAAAACTTCATTCATTCGCTGTAACCGTTTAATCCTAGTTAGGGTCGTGGGGAGGCTGGCACCTATCCCAGCCGACTCCGGGCGAAGGCAGAGTACACCCTGAACGGCTCACCAGGCCATCGCAGGGCAGAAACACACTGACGGCTTTGTAGCTACTCTTGATGAAAGTCAGCATTGGTTCTTTTACATGAACTCACGCCAACCCAGGATCAGTGGCCCAGCACCTTCACCACCAGGCCACCACTGCCCTGAATAATACTTTAGTATTTGTGAGGATGAAGCTTGTACCTATTACATGAACTTTTAGTTCTATTTAAATGTAAAATATAATAATAAATATATTCCACGGCAATTTACAGGGATCCTTCACTTTTCCCAGATAATAGAGAAATTTCCGCTGATTTCCGCAAAGTAGGATCGACCCCACCCCCCCACCCCGCCCTCGCCCCATCCCCGCCCCCTGACTGACGTATACGTACATGTATATGCAGTTCTGTAGTGGGAAAAAATAAGTGAGTACACAATGGAAGCAAAGCGACCGAGGCGCTCAGCAGCACCTCAGCCCACGAAGTGGGCGGAGCACAGGGAGGGTGAGGCTTTAGCTTTGAAACTATTTAGCGCTTCATCTCCGCTTTTTATTTACACAGTCACGGAAATTTATGTTGATCAACTATAAAGTAGACCAAATTAAGTCAGTGCACGCAACTCAGCCCCTAAAACAAGTGGGTACACGGCGTAGACACGGCATCGACACGGCGTGTACCCACCACTACAGCACTGTGTATATCTGTATATAGTATCAATACGTATTCAACACTATAAATGCTTATAATAACAATTAAACATTCAAAAATAATGCATAATATGTAAATAAAATATAAATACACACACATACAGACATGGGCCTCACATGAAAATGTAAGTAGTTTTGTTGGGGGGTTTTGGGTTGTTTTTTTTGTTTTTGTTTGTTTGTAATTTTTTTTCTTTTTTTTTGCATAATTGGCCTTGTTTTGCGGCATTTTCCTTAACTTCCCCCTATTTTTCCTTAATTTTTTTTTTCAATGAATATTTTTGCACAGAAGCCGCAGAAACTGAAGCAGGACGTAGTGAGGGATCACTATATTGCGCTTACGTGTGCGAAGGTGTCAAACAAAGGCTTCTTCAAGCTCAACCCAACACCATGCAAGAATAATTGTTATTATGAATAATGTTATATTCTGTCAGTTTTTGGTAAAGAATGTTTTGCAAAACATTTGTCGTAGCAGCATTTAATCCTGGCTTATAAATCATGCGATTTAAAAAAAGATAAGAAACAAGTAAGAAACATGTCTTGTCCATCTAGAAGCCACCACTTTTATACATGTCCACGAGAAAATTTTTAAAACAGAATCAATTTCTGAAACTCCAGCCAGTGCGAACAAAACCCTGAATAAAATATTTAATGCGAGTGATTTCCCTGAAAAGGATTGGCCTGTTGACTACAGATAATAATAATAATAATAATAATAACAATAATAATAATAATAATAATAATAATAATAATAATACCAATAATAATAATAACAATAATAATAATAATAATAATAATAATAATAATAATAATAATAATAATAATAATAATAATACCGTACATTCATTCATTCATTGAACCACTTAATCCTAAGTAGAGTGGTGGAGGGGTGGGGCCTATCTCAGCCGACAACTCTGGGCAGGGTACACACTGGACAGCTCACTAGGCCATCACAGGACCAACAATCACACAACCATTCACACTCGCACTCACACCCAGGGGCAATTTGTAACAACCAATTAACCTACAGTGCATGTTTTTGGACTGTGGGAGGACACCGGTGTACCCAGAGGAAACCCACACAAGCACGACGAGAGCATGCAAACTCCACACAGAAACAACTAAACTGGGAATCGAACCCAGGACTTTTTTGCTGTGAGGCGGACGTGCTAACTGTTACACCACTGTGTCGATTAACGGTAATAGTAATAATAATAATTAATTAATTGATATATTATTGAATTGTCATTAATATATCAATTAATTAATTATTATTATTACTATTACCGTTAATCGAGGGACTTTGAATATTGGAACTATGACAGGAAAAGGTAGAGAGCTGGCTGACATGATGCAGAGGAGGAAGGTGGACATACTGTGTGTTCAGGAGACCAGGTGGAAAGGTCGCAAGGCTAGAAGCATAGGAGCAGGGTTTAAGCTGTTTTATCACGGTGTGGATGGGAAGAGAAATGGAGTCGGAGTCATCTTGAAGGAGGAGTTTGCCAGGAATGTTCTAGAAGTGAAAAGAGTGTCAGACAGAGTGATGAGTCTCAAGTTAGAAATTAAAGGTGTGATGGTCAATGTTGTTAGTGCTTATGCCCCACAGACAGGATGTGAGCGAGAAGAGAAGGAGAGATTCTGGAGGGAGTTAGATGAAGTGATGCAGAGTACCCCCAGAGGTGAAAGAGTGGTCATTGGGGCAGACTTCAATGGACATGTTGGTGCAGGAAACAGAGGGGACGAGGAAGTGATGGGTAGGTTTGGTATCCAGGACAGGAACGCAGAAGGACAGATGTTGGTAGATTTTGCAAAAGGATGGAAATGGCTGTGGTGAATACTTTCTTCCAGAAGAGAGAGGAGCATAGGGTGACTTATAAAAGTGGAGGTAGGAGCACACAGGTAGACTACATCTTGTGCAGGCGATGTAATTTAAAGGAAGTCAGTGACTGCAAAGTAGTAGCGGGTGAGAGTGTTGCCAAACAGCATAGGATGGTGGTGTGCAGGATGATGCTTATGGTGAGGAAGGTGAAGAAGGCAAAGGCAGAGCAGAAGACAAAGTGGTGGAAGTTGAAAAGGAAGAGTGTCGGGTTGTCTTCAAGGAGGAGTTGAAACAGGCTTTGGGTGGTCAGGAAGTGCTTCCAGATGACTGGACAACTACAGCGAATGTGATCAGGGAGACAGGTAGGAGAATACTTGGTGTGTCATCTGGAAGGAAAGTAGATAAGGAGACTTGGTGGTGGAATGAGGAAGTGCAGGAGTGTGTACAAAGGAAGAGATTAGCTAAGAAGAAGTGGGACATTGACAAAACCGAAGAGAGTAAACAGGAGTACAGGGAGACACAGCGTAAGGCAAAGGTAGCAGTGTCAAAGGCCAAACAGAGCGCGTTTGATGACTTGTATGCTCGGCTGGAAAGTAAGGAGGGAGAAAATGAATTATACAGGTTGGCACAGCAGAGAAATAGAGATGGGAAGGACGTGCAGCAAGTTAGATTGATAAAGGACAGAGAGGGAAATGTATTGACTGATGACAGAAGTGTGCTGGGAAGATGGAAAGAGTACTTTGAAGAGCTGATGAATGAGGAAAATGAGAGAGAGAAAAGAGTAGAAGAGGTGACTGTTGAGGACCAGGAAGTAGCAAAGATTAGTAAGGGTGAAGTGAGGAGGGCATTGAAGAGGATGAAGAATGGAAAGGCAGTTGGTCCTGATGACATACTGGTGGAGGTATGGAAGTGTCTAGGAGAGGTAGCAGTAGATTTTCTGACAAGAACATTTAACAAGGTCTTAGAGAGTGAGAGGATGCCAGAGGAATGGAGGAGAAGTGTGCTGGTGCCCATTTTTAAGAACAAGGGAGACGTGCAGAGTTGTGGCAACTACAGAGGGATAAAGTTGATGAGCCATACGATGAAGTTATGGGAAAGAATAGTGGAAGCTAGACTAAGGGCAGAAGTCAGCATTTGTGAACAACAGTTTGGTTTCATGCCCAGAAAGAGCACCACAGATGCAGTGTTTGCCTTGAGGATGTTAATGGAGAAGTACAGAGAAGGTCAGACGGAGCTGCATTGTGCCTTTGTGGATCTGGAGAAAGCATATGACAGGGTCCCGAGAGAAGAACTGTGGTATTGCATGAGGAAGTCTGGAGTGGCAGAGAAGTATGTTAGAGTGGTGCAGGACATGTATGAGAGATGTAAGACAGTGGTGAGGTGTGCTGTCGGTGTGACAGAAGAGTTCAAGGTGGAGGTGGGACTGCATCAAGGGTCAGCTCTCAGCCCCTTCTTGTTCGCTATGGTGATGGACAGGCTGACAGACGAGGTTAGACAAGATTCCCCATGGACTATGATGTTTGCAGATGACATTGTAATCTGTAGTGAGAGCAGAGAACAAGTGCAGGAAAATCTAGAGAGGTGGAGGTATGCCCTGGAAAGGAGGGAATGAAGATTAGCCTCAGTAAGACAGAATACATGTGCATGAATGCCAAGGACCAAAGAGGAACGGTGAGATTACAGGGAGCAGAGATAAGAAAGGTGGAGGATTTTAAGTACTTAGGCTCAACAATCCAGAGCAATGGAGAGTGTGGAAAAGAGGTGAAGAAGCGTGTGCAGGCAGGCTGGAATGGTTGGAGAAAAGTGTCCGGTGTGATGTGTGATAGGAGGGTATCGGCAAAAATGAAAGGAAAAGTGTACAAAACGGTGTTGAGGCCAACGATGCTGTATGGGTTAGAAACAGTGGCCCTGGGGAAAAGACAGGAGGCAGAGTTGGAGGTAGCAGAGATGAAAATGTTGAGGTTCTCTTTGGGAGTAACGAGGATGGATAGGATTAGGAATGAGCACGTCAGAGGGTCAGCACATGTAAGACGCGTTTTGGAGACAAAGTCAGAGAGGCTAGATTGAGATGGTTTGGACATGTACAGAGGAGGGATAGTGAGTATATTGGTAATAGGATACTGAGGCTGGAACTACCAGGCAAAAGGCCTAGAGGAAGACCAAAGAGACGATTCATGGATGTGGTAAAGGAGGACATGAAGGTCGTTGGTGTAAGAGAAGAAGATGCAAAGGATAGGGTGAGATGGAGGCAGATGATTCGCTGTGGCGACCCCTGAAGGGAAAAGCCGAAAGGAAAAGAAGAAGAAGAAGATTATTGAATTGTCATTCCTTCATTCGTTCATTCTTCATTCGTTCATAATCTTAATTAGTGTCGCAGGCAGGCTGGCACCCATCTCAGCCAGGGCAGAGTACACCCCGGACACTTCTCGTTCTTTTACATGCCTCTCACCACAGACTATGAGAGACATGGCCAGCCTTTGATAACCCGGTTAGCTGCACTGGGGGGACAGCAGTGACAACCTGCTGACAGTGGGGCTTGAACCCTCAACCATAAGATAATAAAAACATATATTAGTAAATATAACTAAAATATATTCATGAATCATTATCAATGTGAAGATTGATTCAAATTTCATGTTGATGTTTTTTTTTTTTTTTTTTTTTTTTTTTTTGGTCACCCTTGCAGTTCAAAATTCAATTTCCCAGCCAGCATGTTTAATTTATGCTCTTTCAGATCAACACACAAACTAAAGACCCATGTTTGGTGCTGGATGGTCACCATGGATCGAATTGTTGTGATGATTTAATGTTTGAAACAGTGTTTATTTCCAATATTTCCTTTGCCGTAATCTTTCCTTTGTTCTCTTCTTTGTGTCTGCAGTTGTTGGGAGAAGATCGATTCCAAGACATTGAGAAGATTAAAACCATCGGCAGCACATACATGGCTGTATCTGGCTTATCACCTGAAAAACAGGTAAAGCACAAAAAAAAGAAAAAGACATTATATTAGTGAGAATGAAAAAATCAAACTGTAAAAATCTGAGCTTGGATAGATTACAAATATTATGAAAGATTGCAATGGCTGCGAGTATTTAAATCAGGAAATGAAAGAAAATAAATTGCATCATCTCCAGCTGTTTTGATACGAGGATGAAGATGCAGCTTGATCAGAGACATTGTTTATTTTCCATTTAATGAAAATTAATTCATTTCTGTAGCCGCTTGTAATCCTAATTAGAGTTGCAAGGAGGCTGGTGACCATCCCAGCCGACTCCGGGCGAGGGCAGAGTACACCCTGGATAGCTCGCCAGGCCATCGCGGGGCAGAAACACGCTGACGGCTATACAGCTCCTCTTGTTGAAAGTCAGCAATGGTTCTTCTCTACATGAACCTCACACCATAGACAGTGAGAGACATGCTCTCCCTTTGCTAACCCAGTTAGCTACACTGGGGGGACAGTGACAACCTTGTGGAGAGTGGGATGTGAACCCCCAACCTTAGGATCAGTGGCCCAGCACCTTTACAACCAGGCCACCACTGCCCCCTAAAGTCAATACACTTTTTTATTATTGTTATTATTTTTTATTATTTTATTTCATTCATCATTAATTTTCTGAACTGCTTTTCGTGGGGAGGTTGGTGCCCATCTCAGCCCAGGGTAGGGTATACTCTTGACAGCTCACCAGGCCATCACAGGGCCAACACTCACACAACTATTCATACTCAAACCTTGGGGTGATTTGGGGCAGCCAATTAACCTACTGTGCTGCTGTGCATGGGGAGAACACACACACACACACACACACACACACACACACACACACACACGCACACACACACACATACACACACACACACATATATACACACGCATATACACTCACATATACAGACATACATATATACATACAGATATACACACATATATATATATATATACACACACACACACACACACACACACACACACACATACACACACTCACATATACACACACACATACACTCATATATATATATATATATATATATACACACACACTCACATATACACACACACACATATACACACACATATACACTACACAGATATCTACCCCCGATCTTAAAGGAGAATGTTTGATCTTAAAGACAGTGGTCTGGACACTATTAAAAACCATTTCCTGTTATTTGTCAAAAAAAAGTTTGACAACCTCACAAAGAAATCATTTGTGTTTGAATCTGAATGAGGATCTCATCTCACTTTCATTCATTTACCGAACTATTCATCCTTAATTATCGGCACCCATTTCAGTCGACTCTGGCTGAGGGAGGGGTACACCCTGAACAGCTCACCAATCTATTACAGGACAAGCATATACACAACCAAGCACAGTCACACGTAGGAGCAATCTGGAACAGCCAGTTATCCTTATACACGTGTCTTTGGACTGTGAGAGGAAAGCGAAGTACCCAGATTGAACCCACAAATGTGTGGTGAACACATGCAAACACAGGACCCGAAATTTAAAGCCAGGACCTTTTCTGCTGTCTGGTGGATGTGTACCCACTACGCCACTGAATGAGGATCTTGGAAAATAATTTTTGATTTCAGCTTCAGAAAAGGAGTCCGAATACATGCAAAATTTCCACACATAAATATTGATATTACTTTTAAGCTAAAATAGGGGGCTCTGAACACTGACCTTAATGCAGGGATCCCTCAGCGCCCCCCCCCCAAAAAAAAAAACCTGCGACCGCCAATTTCTGCAAAGTAGGATCGACCCCTCTGACTGTATACGTACTTGTGTATGTGTATATAATACAGTGCTTCTCAATTATTTTCTGTGGCGCCCCCTCTAGGAGGAAAAAAGCATCCACCGCCCCACGAGTGACTATAAATAGTATTATTTGTCTATAAAATTGTTATTAGTACACCTCTGCATAACATTGCATCTTTATTAACATAAAAAACAAAAAAGAAAGAAATATAATTAAACTTACAATCAAGAAAAACTTCATTAACATTGTTTTTTAATCTGCAATAAAAAAGATTTAAAGTGCACCAATGTGCCTGAAATTAAAAAAATACATCCTTATTTAAACTCATTCGACTTATTTATGTCTTAATATCTCCGTCTCTCTCCACCTTTCTCTTCATTCCTGTTAGAAATTTTTTCTGTGTTGTTTCTTGAGGTTGTTTACTGCACTACATATCGTTTGCTCGTGTGAAAAACCGCTACACCATAGCGCAACAATGAGAGCACTACTGCCAACTAGTGGAGTGGAGGTGCCATTACACTTAATTCTCGTACACTATTCCAAAACAGCATGCTCTACAGGGTCATACCCCCCAGCATCATACCGCACCCCCCCCAAGGAGGGCGCACCCCACTATTTGAGAAGCACTGATATAATATCAATAAATACACCTTCTTTTTCTTTTCGGCTTTTTCCTGTTCTCAGGGGTTGCCACAGCGAATCATCTGATTCGCACATTTGATTTGACATAGGTTTTTACGTCAGATGCCCTTCCTGTCACAACCCTTTCAGCAAGGGACAGAAACACGCTGACGGCTTTGCAGCTACTCTTTACGAAAGTCAGCAATGGTTCTTTTACATGAACCTCGCACCATAGACAGTGACAGACATGGCCCGCAATTGATAACCCAGTTAGCTGCACTGGGGGGACAGTGACAACCCTGTGAGGACTCGACTTGAACCTCCAACCTTAGGATCAACGATCCTGCACCCTATCCACGAGACCATCATTGCCCCACAATATCAATAAATACATATTCAATGCTATAAATGCTTATCATGACAATTAAACATTCAAAAATAATGCATAAAATGTAAATAAAATATAAATGCGTACACACACATACAGACGTGTGCATCACATAAAAATGTAAATAATTTTGTTGGGGGGTTTTGGGTTGGTTTTTTTTATTATTATTATTGTTTTGTTTGTTTGGGGTTTTTTTCATAAGTGGCCTTGTTTTGAAGCATTTTCCCCTATTTTTCCTTTATTTCCTTTTCTTTTTACTTTTCAATGCATATTTTTGAAAAGTCCACGATACACTGAAATCGTAGAAAATGAAGTACAAAGTAGACACGTATCCCTGTATACTAAAACAATCTTATTTCACAGCGGCGTAGTGGTCAGCAAGTAAACCTCACAGCAAGAGGGTCCCGGGTTTGATTTCTGGCTTTGGGAGTTTCTGTGTGAAGTTTGTATGCTCTCCCTGTGTGGCGTTCCTCCAGGTACTCTGGTTTCCTCCCACAGTCCAGAAACATGAACAGTAGCCAATCGGCTGTTCCATACCACCCCAAGGTGTGAGCGTGAATGGTTTTATGTGTGTTGGCCCTGTGATATCCTGCGTTGCCTTCACTCAGATTCGGCTGAGATGGGTGCAAGCCTCCCGGGGACACTAATTAGGATTAAGTGGCTTAGAAAATGAATAAATGAATGAGTGTGTCTCTCTCTCTCTCTCTCTCTCTCTCTCTCTCTCTCTCTCTCTCTCTCTCTCTCTCTGCTTGTCTGTGTACTGCTACAGCAATGTGAGGATAAATGGGGTCACCTGTGCGCTCTGGCTGATTTTGCTATTGCTTTAAAGGAGAGCATAAAAGAGATCAACAAACACTCCTTCAACAATTTCCAACTCCGAATCGGTAAGAGATGAATCTTTTAAAATAAATCCATAACTTAATTCTGGGGAAAGCTCTAAAAGTGAAATTTTTTTTTCTCCTCATTTTGTTTCTTCATGTCTCAGGAATGGCCCATGGCTCTGTGGTAGCAGGAGTGATTGGTGCTAAAAAGCCTCAGTATGATATCTGGGGGAAAACAGTGAACCTGGCAAGCCGCATGGACAGTACAGGCGTGAGTGGAAAAATCCAGGTCCCTGAGGAGACATACAGTATCCTGACAGAACGCGGCTTTGCCTTTGAGTACCGCGGTGAGATCTATGTGAAGGGCATCAGTGAGCAGGAGGGCAAAATCCGAACACATTTCCTTCTAGGCCGTGTGCAGCCCAACCCACTTATCCTGCAGCCACGTAAGCTTACGGGCCAATATTCACTTGCGGCTGTGGTGCTTGGCCTTGTCCAGTCACTCAACCGCCAAAAGCAGAAGCAGATCCTCAATGAGAACAACAACTCAGGCATCATGAAGGGTCACTATAACCGAAGGACCCTGCTGGCATCCACAGGGACCGATGCCAGCCACACTGAGATGGCCCCCGACAAAAATGAACTAACCTAGAGACTTTTTTTTTTTTGAACTAAAAACTATGGAAGAAAAAATACTGAGCCAACATAGAGATGGCCTGAGGATAAAGTCTGAACGAAGCACCACAAAGCCTGACTAAAGGACTGAGCTGCCCCAAAGACTGTCTGAGAAACTGCCTGCGTGTGTTGCTGTTTCATTTTTTTTTTTTAATATTTCTTTTGTATTTCAAACACAATAAAGGGGTTTAATTTTTTATTAATTCATGGGAAACCTTTGTTCCTTTTTTTTTTTTTTTTTTTTTTTTTTGCTTCATTATTACACGTCCACACATTATTACATCCTTGTATGTAGCACGTGTTCAGAATTTTATAAGAATGATCAATTCCAAAAAAAATTTACTTGTTTCCCAGTCGCGGCAGATTCATATACAGTGATACCTCACCTTATGAAATTAATTCGTTCCAAAGCCTTTTTCGTAACCTGGATTTTTCGTAAGTAGAACCGAATTTTATATGTAAAACGCGTGATTCGTTCCAAGGCCCCCAAAACTACTCTTTAAAACTGATAAAAGCATCCATTTTAAGGTACTTTCTTCGTGTTGCCCATGTCATCTTAGCAGAGTTATAATCTTACTAATGTTTATGCAAGGTTAAAAGCCTGAGCCAAAAAAAAGTTGCAATGAGCACACTCAAAAAACTCCATGAAACTGCTCAAGGGAGCTGTGTCATCCCTCATAGCCAATGGGAGGTGAGTGGGGCGGGATGTTGGGAGATAGCCAATGGGAGGCCAGTGGGGCGGGATGTTGGGAGATAGTCGATGGGGAGCAACTTGTGCATTGTTTGAATGTTTGAATGGCGCGTTTGGCAGATTTCGTAAGGAGAACTTGTTTCGTATGCAGAGACAAAAAAAATTGTAAAATGTTTTCGTAACCTGGATTTTTCATTTGCTGGGACTGTCGTAAGGTGAGGTACCACTGTAAATTCATATATCATGAAATCAAGCAGGTCTTCCACACAGCAAAGAAGTCCTCCCTTCGACTCCCAGCCTCTTGCATTTCAGTGTGGCGTTTATAAGCTCTTTCTGTGCTTGGATTGGTTTCCTTCAGGGACTCCGGTTTCCTTCACACAGTCTAAAAGCATGCACAGTAGGCCAGTTGGCTGTTCCAAATTACCTCTTGGTGTGAGTGTGAGTGTAAATAGTTGTGTGTGTGTATGTCTATTGGCAATGGCAATGACCTGGTGAGCTGTCCAGGGTGTGGCCCGAGTCATCTGAGATGGGCACCAGCCTCCTTGCGACCCTAATTAGAAAGAAATGAAAATTGAAGGAGTCTCCGTAAAACAGGAATAAATTCTGTAAGTAAATAAGTTTTTACATTTTTTTTAAACCAAGTCTTGCTGAGAAGTCAGAGTTAATCCGAGAAATAAAAGTATAACGATTGAATCATCTTAAGCCACACCCATTTTATGTAATATGTACCCAGGTCTACAAACATTGGGTTGCCAAATCTAATCCTATTTTGTAGGATAGTCTTTAGCTTTGTTTATGGTGCACATTCACTGTAGCATTTTTATCATTATTACACTCACTATCCGAGTTACGACGTACGCGAGGTACGACCACCCGTACTTACGACCACGTCTAGCAGATGCCCATTACGAGTTTACTGTATATATCCAGCAGCGCAGCACGTAAGATAGTTGTGGCAGCGCAGCACACCAGCATCTCACTCTCACAGCATTCTAGCACTACACTCAGTGAATAGATACCATCACAGTAACATCTCTTTTACACTACAATTTTACATTCATTTACTGTACACCGTTACCATGGCTCCCAAGAGGAAGTCCGGTTCATCAGATGGCGATTCTACCAAGAAAGCAAGGACGGCGATATCGTTGGAGACGAAGATGAAAGTGAAAGTGAGATCTCCATCTCTCCCACTCCACGTTGTCGACCATTTTGAAGGACAAGGACCGCATTAAGGAAGCAGTGAAGGCAGCTGCATCAATTAAGTCGACTATCATCACAAAACAGCGTTTTTGAATTGAAGGACTGTGTGCAGAGATGGAAAAGTTGCTATACATGTGGTTGGAAGATAATAGGCAAAGAAATGTGAAAGGGATGTTGCGAGCAGTGCAAAGTAAGGCTACAAGTTTATTTCGCATGTTGAAAGAACGTGCAGGTGAAGAATAGCGAGTGCTGGGTGGTTTTGGTTTCGTTGTGTTAAATATCCGACTTACGACCAATCCGAATTACGACTGGTTGGTCAAAACCAATCTAGATCCGAACTCGGATCGTGAGTGGGTTTTTTTTTTCTTTTTACTTTGACTTCTGTGGAGTTATGGTCAGGATTCCATTGTTTCATTATGCCTGCTTAACCTTTTTATTCATTCATTCATTTCATTCAGAAAATGCAGGGAGGCGCCCATATCAGCCAATGATGCCCATGTCAGCCGACTCTTATATTTCTGGACAGATCAGTTTAGTTTGTTCATCGTTCATTTTCTGTAACCGCTTAATTCTAATTAGGGTTGTGGGAGGCTGGCGCCCATCGCAGCCGACTCCGGTCGAGGGCAGAGTACACCCTGGACGGTTTGCCAGGTCATCGCAGGGCAGAAACACGCTGACGGCTATGCAGCTCCTCTTGTCAAAAGTCAGCAATTGTTTTTTTTACATGGACGTCACACCATCGTCAGTGAGAGACATGGCCAGCCTTAAATAACCCAGTTAGCGGCACTGGGGCCTTTTTAGACATCATAATAATAATAATAATAATAATAATAATAATAATAATCGTATAGAGGACCAACAAAAACAACCTGAAATCATAACCCTGTCTGCAGAGGCTTATAAATTGCTCTTTGTGCACGATGGCTGCATTGCTTCATGTGTTTCCCTCCTTACACTGACACACCCATCACGCTGGAATAAAGGAAAGCTGGATTCAGCGAAGCACATGACCTTTGATTCTAATGTTTATGCTCTTTCAGGGCATAAAGCCTGAAGTATTTTATTCTTATTATCCTCATTAATAAGTACCGGTAGGTTTATTATGGCCACATAAGAATTTTCACAATTAAACATAGCCTTGATTTCTACTGTAGATTTTTTTATTCGTTTTAACCAGGAGTATCAGAGATCGTTTATTGTTGCAAACATTTCTTATGACCATATATTTTTTCCCATGAAGTTCACATAATCGCTATCCTTCATGTGTTTATCCATCGATCAGCCCAGTTCCCCAAAAAGCCTTCTTAAACGTAGTAGTGTATTTTCCATGACCACATGATACACCTTCTCACATTGTTTAAGCAATTAAAAGCTACTCACTGCACCAGTTAGGCTCACAGTGATTGTTGCCAATCAAAACGTATTAACCGCTTCAGTAGTAATGCAATCAAAGGATCTTAAAGTACAGTGGTATTTCTCATCTTTACAGCATAATTTGTGTGTATGCAATACATTTCATTGATACAGACACTTATTTTAAGATAAATTACCATAAAGAAAAATCACAAAACTGCTATTATTAAATGTGTTTATTGAGCCTCCCCCGCCCCTTTTTAACATAACAACACATTAAAACACTGCACAACTACAGCAACAAAGCAACAAAACATTCAGCACATTGGTCTAGTCAGTGTACACATATACATCTTATGGACATCCTATCAGTACAGGGATCCCTCACTTTCCACGATTAATGGGGACCGAACCCCCACCCACCCCATGACCGCCAATTTCCGTGAAGTAGGATCGACCCCCTGACTGACTTATATGTACATGTATAGTATATGTGTATATAATATCAATAAATACATATTCAATGCTATGAATGCTTATAATAACTATTAAACATTCAAACATAAAGCATAAGATGTAAATAAAATATAAATACACACACAAACAGACACGCGCACACACTTAGATGAGCACCTCAGATAAAAATGTAAGTATTTTTGTTTATTTATTTATTTATTTGCATAATTGGCCTTGTTTTGTGGCATTTTCCTTAACCTTTTTCCTATATTCCCTTAATTACCTTATTTTTTATTTTTCAATGAATATTTTTGAAAAACCCGCGATGCACTGAGGCCGCAGAAACTGAAACTTGAAGTAGTGAGGGATCACTGCATATTCATTCATTTTCTGTAACCACTTAATCCTGGACAGCTGTCCAGGCCAACACAGGGCGGAAACACGCTGACGGCTTTACAGCTACTCTTGTCAAAAGTCAGCAATGGTTCCTTTACATAAACCTCACACCATAGACAGTGAGAGGCATGGCTGGCCTTTGATAACCCAGTTATCTGCACTTGGGGGGGACAGGGACAACCTTGTGGAGAGTGGGACTCAAACCCCCAACCTTAGGATCAGTGATCCAGCACCTTTAATACCGTGCCACCACTCCAACACCACCACCACCACCCCAATCAGTACAGTGAATAGGAATAAGCCCATGTCAATCTCCCAAGGAAAAAGTAGATAGATTAAAAATAAGAAATGAAAATACTCCAAATCATGATTATAAGTGTCTCAGATAAAAAGATTGCAGGTACAATGTTCTTAGCAAAATACAGTACAAGACTACCAATATCAATAACCTGAGGACAGTTAGCTGAGGACAACACTTGAAAGCACTAAAACTACAGTAGGGCTGTAAATGTGAACATTCGGTGACCAAATGTCCATAAATTGTCCTTCCAAAAAGCGAGCAGACAGGTCAGGTATTCAAGGGGAAAACATCCCATATTTATCTGATGCCAGTTTGATTTAGTAGGGGGTTTGTCACTTATCCAGGGACGAAAGATGTTCCTGCTTGCTGTATATGTGGGAATATTATACAGTGTGGAGGCATTAGCATCCACAATAGCATGTTGCCTGGGGTAACCCAGACTCAAGGACAAAGGGTCCATATGCAGCACTGCACCAAATATATTTCCCAGATCTTGCAGTACATCCATTCAATATGCTTGAATTTTATGGTAAGAGGTGCCTATTGAGATCTTACATTTTAAACATGCAGGTCAGAGTTCAGACTTCATTTAATATCTTTTGTTTGGCGAGATTTGTAGATGGTGAAGAGCTTTAAATTGCAAAAATCTGACATGGTAACATACAGAAATCCTCTTCGTTTGGGTCCATATCCTGGTCCATTTATCCTTGTCAATATCCAGACCCAATTCCCCTTGTCTCATCTGTGTAAAATTCTGTTCTACCCACGATCCACCATTCTTGGAAGGACGTTACGATTACCCTGAATTGGAGCCAAAGGACATGTTAGTCCAGACTTCCCTTCAAACTTCCATTGGATAAACCTTGCTTTTATTGGACTACAAATTAAAGGGTTATTTAATAATACTGATAAAAAAAGTTTATTCTATAGATTACTACAAGAGTTTGAACTAATGATCTTCTTTTCCTTTCGGCTTTTCCCTTCAGGGGTCGCCACAGCGAATCATCTGCCTCCATCTCACCCTATCCTTTGCATCTTCTTCTCTTACACCAACGACCTTCATGTCCTCCTTCACCACATCCATGAATCGTCTCTTTGGTCTTCCTCTAGGCCTTTTGCCTGGTAGTTCCAGCCTCAGCATCCTATTACCAATATACTCACTATCCCTCCTCTGTACATGTCCAAACCATCTCAATCTAGCCTCTCTGACTTTGTCTCCAAAATGTCTTACATGTGCTGTCCCTCTGATGTGCTCATTCCTAATCCTGTCCATCCTCATTACTCCCAAAGAGAACCTCAACTAATGATCAGCAGGCCATTTTCCCCTGAACTGACCTCACCATCTTGGGTGGGGGGTTTCTGATGCAAGTAAACAAGCAAGTGTATTCAAATGATTATTTTTAATGACCTAAAAAAAATTCAAGAAGCAACTATGTCTAGCAATTTGGAGGTAAGGGGAAAGTCTGTTGGGCTTTTTTCACCCAAGCCTAGTGGCTCATCAGTCCGGTGCTTATCCCCGGTTTCCATAGTGTGAAGCAACTAGGAGTTCAACTCCTCCTGGATGGGACGCTAGTCTATCGCAGGTTACCTATTTTTACTGGTACCCATTTATACTGTTGGGTGAACAGAGGCACACTTGTGGTTAAAACCTTGCCCAGATGTCTTAGCACAGTGAGGGGCTAACTGGGATTTGAACACATAACCTCCTGATCATGAGCCCAGCATCCTAACCAATACACCACTGGCCCCCAGAGCAATTTGGAGGAAATGGGTGTAAATAGTTACCTTTTGCACCAGAGAGGGAGGATTCTCTTGTGGAGACAGTGAGACGTTACATTCTAGTGATTCTGAGGGAGAAAAAAATCCTACCAGATTATATATATTCTATAAGTCAAAGCAAGGTGATCTCACCAAGATTGCCCACCTTCAGAATTGTTTTTTTTTTCTTTTCTTTTGATGATCAGCGATTGGTGGAAGCAGGTGGAAGGCGTAGCTTCTGTTTGGTTGAAGTGAAAACCTGCACCCACACCGGCCCTTTGTGGATAAGATTGGAGACCCCTGCTCTAGGTCTTCTGCCTGGTAGTTCCAAGTACAGCATCCTACTACCAATATACTCGCTATCCCTCCTCTGTACATGGCCAAACCATCTCAATCGAGCCTCTCTGACTTTGTCTCCAAAACATCTTACATGTGCTGTCTGTCTGATGTACTCATTCCTGATCCTATCCATCCTCGTTACTCCCAAACAGAACCTCAACAGTTTCCTCTCCACGACCTCCAGCTCTGCCTCCTGTCTTTTCCTCAGCGCCACTGTTTCTAAACCATACAACATCGCTGGCCTCATCACCGTCTTGTACACTTTTTCTTTCATTCTTGCCAATGGATGTCTATAATCAAAAAAAGGCTGGACAGATTTCACCTGCATGCCATGAAAGAGCCACTGCCACCTGAAAAGTACATTAATGAATATATGAACATATAAGCAGGCGAAGGAAAAGTCTTTTTTTGGAATACGGTGATTCCTCACTATTTTACGCTTCAGTCTCTGCGGCTTCAGTGCATCGCGAGTTTTTCAAAAATATTAATTGAAAAATAAAAATATAAGGAAATTAAGGAAAAATATGGGGAAAAGTTAAGGAAAATGCCACAAAACAAGAGAAATTATGCAAAAAAAAAAAAAAAAACCTCAAAAAAAACAAAAACAAAAAACAACTCAAACCCCCCCCCAACAAAACTATTTACATTTTTATGTGAGGCGCGCATCTGCGTGCGGCACGTCTCTATGTGTGTGTATTTATATTTTATTGACATTTTATGCATTATTTTTGAATGTTTAATTGTTAATATAAGCATTTATAGCATTGAATATGCATTTATTGATATTATATACACGTACGTATACGTCAGTCAGGGGGATCGATCCTACTTTGTGGAAATAGGCGGTCGTGGGTGGGTCTTGGTCCCCATTAACCACGGAAAGTGAGGGATCCCTGCCTTATTCATGGGGGTGTACTTATTTTTACATGAACACTACCCGAATGTTTGGACACTTTAAAACATAGCGGTGGATTGTTGAGCTGTTTATTAATAAATCAGAAACTGCAGATTTATATCCAGCAGATGGT
>CM045743.1:34106439-34146439 GCA_024760905.1 Plotosus lineatus | reverse complement strand
TGCACTGCTACACAAACCACCTGTAGTAACGGCGAGGAGAAGTAGACAGTAAAACAAGGCTGCAGGTTACTGATTGAAATCCAAGTTGACAGTTGCCTCAAAATGTCTGATCAAGAGGATACAGAAATGAAGCGGTGAGTAAATGGCCTCCCTGCATTTGGATGGACGTTTATTCGGTTCGTCATGATGAACAGCAGCGACTGACGAGGCTTGAAAATGATTATAAAGAGGCTATGGCACTGATAGCGTGTTTTTTCATTTTTAAATGAGCCGGCTCCCATCTCAGCCGACTCTGAGCAAGGGCAGATTACACTCTAGACAGCTTCCCAGTCCATCGCAGGGCCAACACACAACTATTCACACTTAATTCACACCAATTAGCCTACTGTGCATGTTTTTGGACTGCGAGAGGAAACCGGAGTACCGGGGAGGAACCTACACAGGCACAGGGAGAACCTGCACACAGAACAGTCCAAGCTGGAAATCAAACTCAGGACCTTTTTGGCTTTGAGGTGGACATGCTAGCCACTACAGCACTGTGCGTCCCCTGAATATAATTGTGTGTATTAATTATGACCTCATCTGTTTTATTGTATGTATTTCTCATCTGGGTCACTATTAGTCTTTGTTGGGGGGAATAATAGTTAAGTACAAACTCTCCATTCTGTTTCCTCTCGTTACGTAGGATGTGTATCTATGGCAACCTAGATCAGCTCATCATGACACCTTCAATGAAAGACTTGATTTGTGTGTGTGTGTGTGTGTGTGTGTGTGTGTCTGTGTGTGTGTGTGTGTGTGTGTGTGTGTGTGTGAGAGAGAGAGAGAGAGAGAGAGAGAGAGAGAGGGAGGGAGAGAGAGAGCATCTGAGTGTGTGTTGACTGGAAAGATTTCTTCCTGTCAGGGTGTATTTGGCTCATCTGTATACTCAGCATGCACTTAGCCAGTCAGGACAGAGAGCACTATTGTTATTCTCGTGGTAAACTTAACAATCGAATAATTGCAACCCATTTTATTTAATGATTAGCAGAGAATGTATGCAATATGTGTGTGAGACGGGGATCAGAAACTACCATGTGAGAGAAACAGCAAAGAGTTAAACAGCATAAAAACTGGCATAAATATGAGCTCAGCTGTGACACTGCAGGCTGTGTGTGTGTGTGTGTGTGTGTGTGTGTGTGTGTGTGTGTGTGTGTGTGTGTGTGTGTGTGTGTGTGTGTGTGCAGAAATGTTTATAATGCGAGAAGCCATCTGTCAGGTCCATCTTTTCTGAAAGCCCATCATTCTAACAAGCCGGTATGCACACACCTTACCGTACTCTTAAAAATACACAACACATACATAATGACAACCCTGAACTTGTCACATGTTCTGTTGCTTGGCAACCACCCTAGTTCCAGTCCATGTGAGCATTCTAATCTGTTGTTGACTGTTGTATTTTCCTTTTCTGTATGTGCGCGTATGATGCTTATTTGATTGACAGCTTGGGCATTTTCTGGTCTTTTTTTTATGATCAAGCAATAACACACTGGATACCACCATAACAATCATTATTACATATTAAACAATATATTAATTTTTTCTTTTAACTCATTACTGTATATAATTTCTGTAAAAAATGGGTGAAGCCAGGTATCTTCGTGACCTCTGGGATCCAGGCAGTTATTTCGTTATTTATACATCATATGAATATTTAAATGGATATTTGATGAATATTTTAATATAGTGTTACTCTGCATGATGGATGATCTTCTTTGAAAACCTACTACAGTCTGACATACATTGATCAGCCTGTAAAACTACAGCGAAGTCAAATGAATAACATTTATTATCTCATTATAGTGACACCTGTCATGGGGTAGACAGGGATGAGAATGCAAAAAGTAAAAAAAAAATATCTGAACATTTAGCTTGGAGGGTCTGGAGACCACAGTGGGGTTCGGTAGTGTAGCTCCAATGGGACAGGAATGTGGATCCATGCTCTGAGCTGAAGGTTTGAGAAAGAAAAAGTGAAACCCAGTTCAATTTTATCTCCTTACTATGGCTCTGTATACATGAAAACTTAATAAACAGACAGAATAAACAATAAACAGAGAGAGAGAGAGAGAGAGAGAGAGAGAGAGAGAGAGAGAGAGAGAGATTGCTAGTCGTAAAAATATGATAAGGCAGAACTCCTCATGCTAACACCCTCAACTTAAAATAAAATAGATTTTAAATTTAAAAAAAAATAGATTTTATTTATTGGTTTTGTAATCAATAATACACTGCCTGGCCAAAAAAGGGGCATTTATCCTTGATCACAGCATGTAATCTCCATGGCATGTTGTTCCAGGTTGTCAGTCGAGGCTCAGCAACATTAATGTGGCAATAAAATGAAGCAGCTGATGAGTTGACTGTACTGAATGAGCAGGTAATCACATCAATGTACGTTTTCTTCCCTGACGTCTCGGATATAGAATGGGGACTCAAATAATGAGCGTGTGGTTCAGGGAGCATGAGGAATTATTTTCACATATGTATTGGCACCCTTAGAGTCAGAGTCCATGAAGCTGAGTCCTGACGTTAACTGTACTGAAAGTTTTTGGGATATGCTGGAGATGACTTTACGGAGGGGTTCAGTTTCCCATCATGGATTCAAACCATCGGTGAGAGATGAACCCGACATTAGATGGAAATTCAATTCAATTTAATTCAGTTTTACATGTATAGCACTTTTCAAAATTGACATTGTCACAAAGCAGTTTCACACGGTAAAATTAGGACTTTATGATGAGAGAATATATTGTTGGGTCAGTGACCCCATTTTCCACATGACAAAAATTGGTTCTCCTCTGGACAACAATATTTAACCTGTGGCCAAGCTAAAGAACCATTTATAATAACCAGTGAAGAGTGGCTAAAACAGGCATGATTTGAGCTTGTTTGCATAACTTTGTAGCAGAGTTCTGGATGATCTGAATGCAATCAAGCTCCTTTTTATTTAAACTGGTAAAAAGACTGTTACAATAGTCCAGGTGAATTATATAAAACTATGAATAATCATTGCCAATTCAACCTTGGACACAAGGGGGTTTCAATGTAGATATATTGCAGCGATGAAAGAAACAGTTTTCAATTAACTGTTAAGAATGGACACTTCAAATTGCTGCACTAAAAATAACACCTAGGTTTCGCATCTAGCACTGTACAGAAAAACCTAAAGCACCGATTTACTGTTTTATTAAGGAAGTGGCACTGTCAAAGAAAGTGATTAAAGCTTCTGATTTCTCATAGTTTATCTATAAGTAAGCCACTGATTGATGGTAGACAAGCAAGTGGCTAAGGAAGATAATTTGTGGTGCTCTGAGGGCTTAAAACAACAGTACAGTTGTATATTGTCCACATAAAGGTGGAATGATATTTCACTGTACTCACTATCTCTCCTAAAGGAAGCAAATATAAGAGACAGGGTGTTGGTCCCAAGATAGAACTCTGAGGTACCCCACAGGTAAGTTCTGTTGATTCAGACAATCTGTCTGTCTGAAATTAATTTACAAAAACATTAAACCTTCGATCTCTTACAATCAACCATGTCAAAGGCAGCTGAGAAGTCCAATAAAACCACAACTTTTAAAAATATCCAGAGTCAGCTGCCATTGTAATATCACTTGATACCCTAAGTAATGCGGTTTCTGCTGAATGCATTTTGCAAAAACCTGACTGAGATTTATCAAAAATGTGGTGATTCTAAAAAAAAATGAATTAAGTTTCACTTCTACAATTTTTTTTTAAATCGTTGCCTGGAGTGGAAGTTTTGATATGGGCCTATAGTTCTTCAGGTTTGCTAGATCAGGGCTAGGATGTTTAGGGATTGGTTCAACAGTTGACATCATTTAAATAAGTTCTACGTTCCTTTAGGTGAAGCTTGTGTACCTTCAATTTATTTGATTGTCAAAGATGTTAAACCTTACTGCAGTCGCTTCTTAAAATAATATTTTTATTCATCCAATGGTGAGACTTTTTTGAAAGGTGATGCAGCCATGAGGTGGGGGGACACGAACCAGTGTCTCTCCCCCTTATGCCGGTCCCAAGCCCGTCGAAATGCAGAGGGTTGTGTCAGGAAGGGCATCCGACGTAAAACTAATGCCAATTATTTATGATGCAAATCAAAAGTATTACCTCCATACCGGATCGGTCAAGGCCCGGGTTAACAACGACCGCCATCAGTGCTGTCAATCAACAGGGTGCTGATGGAAATTGGACTACTGTTGGTCGAAGACGTCGAAGAAGGAGAGGTGGGAGGCGTGTCCGTAGGCAGAGAGAGAAGAGGAAAGGCATGAGTCTAGGACTGAGAGTGGGGACTTTGAATGTTGGAACTATGCACAGAAAAGGTAGAGAGCTGGTTGACATGATGCAGAGGAGGAAGGTGGACATACTGTGTGTTCAGGAGACCAGGTGGAAAGGTAGCAAAGCTAAAAGCTTAGGAGCAGGGTTTAAGCTATTTTATCACGGTGTGGATGGGAAGAGAAATGGAGTCGGAGTCATCTTGAAGGAGGAGTTTGTCAGGAATGTTCTAAAAGTGAAAAGAGTGTCAGACAGAGTGATGAGTCTCAAGCTAGAAATTGAAGGTGTAATGCTCAATGTTGTTAGTGCTTATGCCCCACAGGCAGGATGTGAGCTAGAAGAGAAGGAGAGATTCTGGAGTGACTTAGATGAAGTGATGCAGAGTACCACCAGAGGTGAAAGAGTGGTCATTGGTGCAGACTTCAATGGACATGTTGGTGCAGGCAACAGAGGGGACGAGGAAGTGATGAGCAGGTTTGGTATCCAGGACAGGAACGCAGAAGGACAGATGTTGATAGATTTTGCAAAAAGGATGGAAATAGCTGTGGTGAATACTTTCTTTGAGAAGAAACAGGAGCATAGGGTGACTTATAAAAGCGGAGGTAGGAGCACACAGGTAGACTACATCTTGTGTAGGCGATGTAATTTGAAGGAAGTCAGTGACTGCAAAGTCATCGTGGGTGAGAGTGTTGCCAAACAGCATAGGATGGTGGTGTGCAGGATGACTCTGATGGTGAGAAAGGTAAAAAAGGCAAAGGCAGAGCAGAAGACAAAGTGGTGGAAGCTGAAAAAGGAAGAGTGTCGTGTTGTCTTCAAAGAGGAGTTGAAACAGGCTTTGGGTGGCCAGGAAGTGCTTCCAAATGACTGGACAACCACAGCAAATGTGATCAGGGACACAGGTAGGAGAGTACTTGGTGTGTCCTCTGGAAGGAAAGTAGATAAGGAGACTTGGTGGTGGAATGAGGAAGTGCAGGAGTGTGTACAAAGGAAGAGGTTAGCCAAGAAGAAGTGGGACATTGAGAGGACCGAAGAGAGTAAACAGGAGTACAGGGAGACACAGCGTAAGGCGAAAGTAGCAGTGGCTAAGGCCAAACAGAGGGCGTATGATGACTTGTATGATAGGTTGGATAGTAAAGAGGGAGAAAATTATCTATACAGGTTGGCACAGCAGAGAAATAGAGATGGGAAGGACATGCAGCAAGTTAGATTGATAAAGGACAGAGAGGGAACTGTATTGACTAATGACAGAAGTGTGCTGGGAAGATGGAAAGAGTACTTTGAAGAGCTGATGAATGAGGAAAATGAGAGAGAAAAAAGAGTAGAAGAGGTAACCATTGAGGAGCAGGATGTAGCAAAGATCAGTAAGGGTGAAGTGAGAAGGGCATTGAAGAGGATGAAGAATGGAAAGGCAGTTGGTCCTGATGATATACCTGTGGAGGTATGGAAGTGTCTAGGGGAGGTAGCAGTAGATTTTCTGAACAAGAATATTCAACAAGGTCTTAGAAAGTGAGCAGATGCCAGAGGAATGGAGGAGAAGTGTGCTGTTGACCATTTTTAAGAACAAGGGAGACGTGCAGAGTTGCAGCAACTACAGAGGGATAAAGTTGATGAGCCATATGATGAAGTTATGGGAAAGAATAGTGGAAGCTAGACTAAGGGCAGAGGTCAGCATTTGTGAACAACAGTTTGGTTTCATGCCAAGAAAGAGCACCACAGATGCAATGTTTGCCTTGAGGATGTTAATAGAGAAGTACAGAGAAGGTCAGAGGGAGCTACATTGTGCCTTTGTGGATCTGGAAAAAGCATATGACAGGGTGCCAAGAGAAGAACTGTGGTATTGCATGAGGAAGTCTGGAGTGGCAGAGAAGTATGTTAGAGTGGTGCAGGACATGTATGAGAGATGTAAGACAGTGGTGAGGTGTGCTGTCGGTGTGACCGACGAATTCAAGGTGGAGGTGGGACTGCATCAAGGGTCAGCTCTGAGCCCCTTCTTGTTTGCTATGGTGATGGACAGGCTGACAGACGAGGTGAGACAAGAATCTCCATGGACTATGATGTTTGCAGATGACATCGTGATCTGTAGTGAGAGCAGAGAACAAGTGCAGGAAAATCTAGAGAGGTGGAGGTATGCCCTGGAAAGGAGAGGAATTAAGGTTAGCCTCAGAAAATCAGAATACATGTGTGTGAATGAGAAGGACCCAGGAGGAACGGTGATGTTACAGGGAGAAAAGATAACGAAGGTGGAGGATTTTAAGTACTTAGGCTCAACAATCCAGAGCAATGGAGAGTGTGGAAAAGAGGTGAAGAAGCGTGTTCAGGCAGGCTGGAATGGTTGGAGAAAAGTATCCGGTGTGATGTGCGATAGGAGAGTGTCAGCAAGAATGAAGGGAAAAGTGTACAAGATGGTGGTGAGGCCAGCGATGTTGTATGGCTTAGAAACAGTGGCGCTGAGGAAAAGGCAGGAGGCAGAGCTGGAGGTAGCGGAGATGAAAATGTTGAGGTTCTCCCTGGGAGTAACGAGGATGGATAGGATCAGAAATGAGTATATCAGAGGGACAGCCCACGTAAGATGTTTTGGAGACAAAGTCAGAGAGGCTAGATTGAGATGGTTTGGACATGTACAGAGGAGGGATAGTGAGTATATTGGCAGTAGGATGCTGAGGTTGGAACTACCAGGCAGAAGGCCTCGAGGAAGACCGAAGAAGAGATTTATGGATGTGGTGAAGGAAGACATGAAGGTTGTTGGAGTCAGAAAAGAAGATGCGGAGGACAGGGTGAGGTGGAGGCGGATGATTTGCTGTGGCGACCCCTGAAGGGAGCAGCCGAAAGTAAAAGAAGAAGAAGAAGAAGAAGATATTATTTTTGATAGGTGCTACTTATCCAGAATATTTAAGCAGTGGTTATTAAAATACTGAGCAAAAACTATCAGCATCATTTCTTCCTACTACTGAACATGGAATAAATAAACCAGAAAATCTGTCAACAGTGTCTTGATTGACTTTTTGTCATTGCACACTAGTTTTCAGGGGTGGAGGTTATACAGAAAAATTAAGGTTGTAAAGTATGCAATAGTCATCACTCACAAGAATATCTTTAATGTGCACATTAGAAACGTTTAAGCCTAGTGAGAAATAAAGGAATAAAATCACCTTCAGAACCAGGAGGGCGGTAAATTAACACACAATAAAATAAATTAATAGACCAAACCTTAATCATTAGAGACTCAAATGGGGGGAAACCTGCAGAGATCCCTTTGCAAGTGAATGTGTCTAGATACAAAGCAGCAAGCTTTAGGTGAACAAACTCGTTTTTCTTCTGCTAGGAGCGCAAAATATATTTTCTGACTATTAACTATTATAGTTAAATGCTTTTTTCAAAAAGAGTGACTTGTTTTATAATTCAATGAGCATCGAAAAAGCGAATTAGAAAACAGCTGACTGTAAAGGGATTGATAACAGGCACCTGGAACCATCACGCGATCTCCAGTCTACATTGGTATGAACTGTATCGGCAGCATTGTGATCCGACTGGTGGCCCAGCTAGAGCTCCCAGCAGAGGATGAAGCCTGAAGTGGAACTAGTCGCAGATGTCGAGGGTATTTGTAGCGTTCCCTGAGTGTAACAATCTGGGAAAGCCACTTCAGACTAACCTGCACACAAGCATGGCAACCGCTTTTCCCTGGATCTCCTTTTGGAATTTCTGGGGTCCTGGGCAGAAAACAGGTACGCAGGTGTATTATGGCTGTGTGAGCATATCACCTTTGTAAAATTCTCTGTAAAATATATGTGGTAGCTTCAGTTTCAGCCGTAGCAGCAGCTCTCTGGCATTGCAGAAGATGTCAACTTTGTATTATTTCAGTTTCTTTCTCAGTGTAGGCTACTTGTGCTTTAGCCACTTCAGCTTTAGTTTAGTCTTTTATCGCTGAAGAATTGTTCAATGATGACTATTCACTATCCAAAGAAAGAAGCATTGCTCCCAAATCAACCACTCAGAACAAGACTGTGCATCGCTTCTGCTTGCAGACATTATTTCATTTTGTTCTGTGTGATTGCTTTCTTCTGTGTCAACTTAATTGTGTTTAATGTGTCATGAATGTGCAGCTTTGTGCTGCCATGGACTGTGTCATCCACACAGGGAGGCACAGTAGAACTGACGATCATTTGCAGTTTGAGGAAAACCTGCTTGTTTTCCATAGAACTGTTGGGCTGTCAACATGGGGACTGATGTGGAGGATATTGACAAACATATAAATGGGACTATAAGGGAGAAAAATACAAAATTACAGATATGTTCCAATACTTTTGACTTCTGTGACTGCTTCGAAATCAAAATGATGATCAAGATTATGGAAAGTAAAGAAATACACAACTTGTGAAACACTGCTATAGGTAGTTTGTTAGGCTTTTTTTTTTTTTACACCTAAGTGGCTCATCAGGACAGGGCTTATTCCCACTTTTTGTAGCATGAAGCCACCAGGAGTTCAATTCCAGGAGGAATTCCCAGTCCCCATTTACACTGCTGGGTGAACAGCGGCATACTTGTGGTTAAGACCTTGCCCAGGGGTTTTAGCACAGTGGAGGTTTAACTGGGATTCAAACACACAACCTCCTGATCATGAGCCCAGCACCCTAACCACTACGTCACCATGAAACACTGCTGGACTGCCACATTTTGGCCACAAGGCAAAGATGCACCACAGTCTTTGAACTTTTTTTTTTAATTCAGGAAGTAATTTTTATACTATTTTATTACAGTCCACTGTGTGCAGTTCTATATGTTTGTTCTGTGTTTGATTGTAAGACGTAACACAATGTTTACATGATATTCGTTTGTGCTAATGCCGTATGTTGATATGGAATATCTCTGGTTAATTTTAAGGCTTTTTTTTAGAAGTTTTGGTATACTGTGATGTATCTTTTTTTTGAGAATGATAATATAACAACTTCACATTAAATAACTCGCTTTTACTTATACTTATAAAGGCAGCCATCTGAGATTTGGAAGTCACCCCAAAAATTATTTGTTTTTAGTAAGCTGAACAATTTGCCCTCGTCAAAGGAAGCTAATGGAATTTGGCAAGGTTCTAAATGCTTTGAGATTATGGTTGTAATATAAATAAGTTTTTATTTATTTAGAAATATATACAGTGGGCTTTTCTGTTTGTATAGAAGTAAAAAGTTTGTGGTTCAAGAAAGTCCTGATGAAGCCTGTCAGGGAAGTACTGGTGTATATACATCCACACAGACATTGTTTTCCCATGCTCTAATGAGAAGCTGATGGTGTGGGTAGGCCTTTAAATAGCTTAGAATTTATTTTTGCATGATGTTGCAAAAGTGTTGGTGCTAGAGGTATTATTCAAAGAGGAGAATCATATAAAAAACAGAATATACACAACGTTCAGGATTGTTGGTTCAATTTGGTTTGCTCCCTTTGACCCTTAATTCATAAAGTTGGTGCAGAAGCATTTTCAGGATTGCTTCCGTCAGGCACACGGCACAAAGCTACTTGCTATTCGTGATGTAGTGGATTCCAGTCAGAAAGTGTCCATGAACTTCGAAGCATCAGATGTTTTCTTTCAGCGTCAGCTAAATGTCACAGTTGTCACAATCGCTAGCATCACCTCATACAGTATAAAACCTGGTTCCTTAAGCCACTGCCTGCCAGTTAGTTAGTTCCCTCAGCAAGGGCTAATATTCGCCTTCAGTGAACTCCACTGTGGGCCACAGACTATTCTTGAACTGTCCACCTGCATGGCATACCTGTGGGCATTGTTTCTGATCAGGGCATTCAATTTGTCTCACAGTTATGGAATCATTCTGTCAAGATGTGCAACTATTTATTATTATTTATTTATTTATTTATTATAACTTTGTGCAACTATCAGTTTGGCTTTCATGCAGAGAGCAATGGTCAAGCTAAATGTGCCAACCAGGACTTGGAAGCAGCCTTGCATTGTGTGGTCATATCCAATCCTGATACTTGGAGTGCTCCCCTTTCTTGGATTGAATATGCTCACAATACTCCAGGGTCCTGAGTTGTCTCATTTTGAGGCCTCCCTTGGTTATCAAGCTCATGGTGAAAGAAAAAGCAGTTACTTTTTTCTGAAAACTATATGTAGATTTATGCTTATTTTGAAATAGCAATTCTTTATGAGCTAGCCATAAATGAACAACTTGGATTTTTGCATCATGGCGAACCTCCTTTAGCTCCTTAAAGAAATTCTCTTCCTCAATAGTTTGCCTGATTTAACACTATTCATTGTTACTTTAATTCTGAACAGTTTTCCATTTGCTGTGGATGAATATACCCTCACAGCATGACACTACCACCACCAGTCTTTACTGTGTTTGGATGATGTTCCTGGGTTGATGAGAGGTGTTGGCTTTGCAACAGACAGCCTTTTCCTTGATGGTCAAAAGAGTTCCATTTTAATCTCATCTGACCAGAGAACCTTCCTCTATATTTTTGGGGAGTCTCCAACGTGCATTATGGTGAATTTTCAACATGCTTCTTATTTTTATGTAGTTATGTAAGAAGTGACTTTTTCTTGCCAATTCTCCATAAAGCCCAGCTTGGCAGAGTGTGGACAGACAAACTAGTCTCCACTACAGAGCTTTCCATCTCCTTCAGGGCTACCTTTGTTCTCTATGTTTCCTTTCTGACTAATTCCCTCCCTGCCTGGTCTGTGAGTTTTCATGGAGAGCCCCCTCTAGGCAGGATTGTTGCGTATTTTTAAGATTTTAAGTTTTGTAACTAAACTATTCCACCAATTTGTTCTTGACCTGTTTGAAGATCTTCAAGGTGTTCACAGTGTGGATAATGGGTGCTTATACTGTACCAGGGCAGTGGTGGTCTAGTGGATAGGGCGCAGGATCACTGATCCTAAGGTTGGGGGTTCGAGTCCCCACAAGGTTGTCACTGTCCCCCCCAGTGCAGCTAACTGGGTTATCAAAGGCTGGCCATGTCTCTCACTGTCTATGGTGAGAGGCATGTAAAAGAACCATTGCTGACTTTCGTAAAGAGTAGCTGCAAAGCCGTCAGCGTGTTTCTGTCCCTTGCTAAAGGGTTATGACAGGAAGGGCATCCGATGTAAAAACCTATGCCAAATGAAATGTGCGAATCAGATGACTCGCTGTGGCAACTCCCGAGAAAGGGAAAAAGCTGAAAGGAAGAAAGAAGCTGTATATACTGTATGTATATATATATATATATATATATATATATATATATATATATATATATATATATACATACATACAGTATATACAGCTTCTTCCCTTGACATCTTTCTTATTGTCGTTTCCTTACACTACATAAAACAGATGTCAAGGGACATTTATAAAAGACATGCGGATGGGAAGTTCCAAAATACCTAGATGTGAGGGTATCGGCACCCTAATATTCTGGCTTGCTATTCAGGGTGTGCCCAGCATTTGTCCAGAATCCACTAAGCAGGATCCAGCTTCCCCACGACCCAAGTAGGATTAAGAATTTCGGCAAATGAATGAACGAAGCTTGCTCTAGATAAAAAATGCTACGGATTACACAGGTAGTAGTTGATATATAAGCATAGAGTGTGGCCAAAAGACAGGCAGAGAGTAGGTGGTGCAGGGATGGTTTATGATGTGAATGGCAGTGTAACACACACATACATGCACAGCTGTGTTACCATAGAAATGCAGCCAACAAATGACAGGTATTGATTATCCCTCCAGGAACTCTACTGAACTTGGAGACCCATGGGTGGAGTTTTACCAGCAAAGCCATCTTTAATGTCTTTAAAATGTGAATTATACCAATTTGTCCTCACCCTGGCTAATTTTATTCTATTCCACAAGTTCACCCTGCAGAGAGAGAAAGAAAGAGAGAGAGAGAGAGAGAGAGAGAGAGAGAGAGAGAGAGAGAGAGAGAGAGAGAGAGAGAGAGAGAGAGTGTGTCTTTATGCATCCACAAAATATATAATGGACTATTTAAATATGTCATTATTTAATGTTTATAAGAATATAAACAGATCAACATGTGTTTGTTTTGGGTACGCTTACAGGAGCTTTAGTTTATCTATCACCTATTTCTGTCTGTGTTCAAATCTGTTGCTGGGCAAAAATGGTAACCATAGTCCACTGTCAGCCAATCAAATGTTGTCGTACAGTATAGCTTCCAATTAGTCAGTCCAACAGCCGTTGTTGGTCGATCTTCGGGTTGTTCACTATAATGTTCCATGTGATTAGATTGAATGACTCCTCATGCAAGGATGAGTATATTCAGTTGTAATTATGGTTTTCTCTCAAGAGCCTATCAGTAATTTCAATTAGATGATATTTAAATCAGGAATGAATTTGAGAATAATTTATAATGCAATTTGCAGCAGTAATTATTTTAACCTTGCTCGCTGATGAACACGGAGGGTTCTGATCCCACAGAAAAGAACAAATTGAATAAAAAATAATTCTGGTTATGATAGAAGGGTGCGGAGCAGAGCACAGTGCATTAAAGATTGCTGCATATGAGGCTGTGTGGCTGCAGACCAGTCAGAGTGCACACATTTGACACCTGTCCATCACTGAAAGTACCTACAATGGGTACCTGAGCATCAGAACTGGACCATGGAGCAATGAAGGAAGCTGAAGTGGTCTTGTTTTCTTTTACATGATATGCACAGCTGGGTGAATAAATGGCAACAGGATGAACTATGGGAAGAAGACAAGCCACCGGATGCGGTGTGGACAATGTTCTGCTGGAAAATCTTTGGTCTGAGAATTTGTGCGGATGTTACTGTGACACGTTCTAACTACCTAACATTGTTGCGGGCCTGGTGCACTTCCTATATGGCAGTGATGTTCTCCAACAGCATCAAACTCTTTCAGCAGCACCCTGCCATACAGCACAAACTGTTTTGGAACAATTTAAGGTAAATCGGCCTCCAAATTCCATCTATCAGATGTGCTGAACAAACAAGTCCAAACCATGACAGTCTAAATTTGGAACTGACAGGAATTAAAGGATTTGCTGCAAACTGAATGCTGCCAGGATACCACCATACACTATCAGAGATCTTGTGGAGTTCATGACTTGATGGGTTAGACGCATTTTGTTTATACAAGTAGGATTTGTAAGAATAAGCAGATGTTTTTCATATTATAAGTTGTTTATTACTAACCTACCAGCCATATGCTACACGTGTATGTATACGTGTGTATGTGTGTGTGTGTGTGTGTGTGTGTGTGTGTGTGTGTGTGTGTGTGTGTGTGTGTGTGTATACAGGGATCCCACGCTACTTTGCACTTCAATTCATGCAGCTTCAGTGCATCGCGTTTTTTTTTTTTTGTAATATTCATTGAATTAAAAAAAATAAGGAAATTTTGGAAGCATAGGTGAAAAAGTTAAGGAAGATGCCACAAAACAAGGTCAATTAAGCAAAATAAAAAAAACTAAACCAACACAAAACAAAAAAACAACCCAAAACCCCCCATCAAAACTACTCACATTTTTATGTGAGGTTCGCATCTGAGTGTATGTATGTGTATGTGAATGTATGTATGTGTATTTATATTTTATTTACGTCTAATGAATTATTTTTGAATGTTAATTATTATTGTAAGCGTTTATTAGTGTTGAATATGTATTTATTGATATTATATACACATATACATGTACGTATACATCAAGGGGCTGATCCTACTTCGCGGAACTCGGCAATCGTGGGGGGTCTCGGTCACAATTAACCACGGAAAGTGAGGGATCCCTGTATATATATATATATATATATATATATATGGGGGGGGACAGTGGTGGTCTAGAGCAGTGTTTCCCAACCCCTGTTCCGCGGCACATTAGTGTGCCGTGAAAAATCATCAGGTGTGCCGTGGAAGATTAACCGATTTCACTTAGCATGTAGTAACAGTGCTGTTCTGCTAGAGGGCAGTATCATTTTTGTTCCGTGGTGTGCCTCATGATTTTTCTAATGTAAAAGGTGTGCCTTGGCTCAAAAAGTTTGGGAAACACTGGTCTAGTGGTATAGGGCGCTGGATTGCTGATCCTAAGGTTCTGGGTTCGAGTCCCCACAAGGTTGCTAACTGGGTTATCAAAGGCGGGCCATGTCTCTCACTGTCTATGGTGAGAGGCATGTAAAAGAACCATTGCTGACTTTTGACAAGAGTAGCTGCAAAGCCGTCAGCGTGTTTCTGTCCCTTGCTAAAAAGAGTTGTGTCAGGAAGGGCATCCGACGTAAAAACCTCTGCCAAATCAAACGTGTGAATCATTCGCTGTGGCGACGCCTGATAAAAAGAAAAGGCCGAAAGGAAATCTCATCATATATTTGTGTGTGTGTGTGTGTGTGTGTGCACAATAAATTCTTTTGGGTTAATTAATAACTGCTTTTTCTAGGTTGTGGGGCCGGTGGTGTAGGGGGTTAGAGTGTTGGGCTTGTTATTAGGAGGTTGTGTGTTCAAATCCCAGTTAGACCCTCAGTGTGCTAAGACCCCTGGGCAAGGTTTTAACCACAAGTGTGCCTCTGTTCACCCAGCAGTGTAAATGGGTACCAGTAAAATATACTGGGAAGATAACCTGCGATGGAGTCGGGACCAGGAGGAGTTGTACTCCTGGTCGCTTCACGCAATGGAAACTGGGAATAAGCGCCGGCCTGATGAGCCACTGGGCTCAGGTGGAACAAGCCCAGTGGATTTTACCTTTTTACGAGGTTCTTTAAAAATGTTTAAACATTTTTTTCACTGGTATCTATAGAGTGTGTCTGTGCTCATCTCTATTTTGTAATTGGTGTGTTTGCTTGTGTTCGTTAATGTACTCTGTGCTCACTAACTTGGCGCAGGGCTGATCTCCATAGTTCCAGCATGAGCAGAAACAAACCGTTTCGTAAGAAGAGCTTCGGTCATTTTAGCCTCAGCATCTGCTATGTTCTCCAACACAAAGGTTAAATCCTTTCCTGGGGCGAGATCTTTCAGAGCTGGGATGGTCGCCTTCACTGGTTCTTACTCGTCGGCTAGTGCTGGAGCATAGGCAGATTTTACTTCTGCTTTAGTGGGTGGAGCCAATTTGGTAGAGTCAGGACTCTTGGCATTAGATCCTGAGGTGGTGCTAGCTTCTGATTTCTCTTTCTTGTCGTCTGAAGCAACACGTTTCTCCTTCTGTTTTGGTGTGTTAGCCTTCACTGCACAGTGTAATGGTGGAGGGATATCATATATCCTCATAAAGGGTGTAATCTGAGAACAAATTGAATTGTTAAGCCGTATGTGTGTTTGAGAGGATCTAATTATGAATGTATTGTGAGACGCTCACATTCATGCAGTAGGGAGTGCTCAGTGGTTTCGTCTCTGGGTTACTCGCCAGAAGCCCCCAGACTGCCAAGGTTGATCGCATGCACGGCGGTCAGCCTCTCATGTTAGGTTTAAAAAATAAATTAGGTTTCAACACATTTATTTCATTCTCATATCAATGTATTCATGATTTTTAAAGCAGAGATTACATCACTGTCACACACAAAAAAGGAAAACAGGGATTTCAATCAATTTCTTGAACTTTATTAGTTTTCCATCTATACAATAACATATAATTTCAAGTCCTCCAGTTTAAGTTCTGTTTCATTTTGGCAAAGAAATAGACAGATTAAGTGGGGCGGGGGGGGGGGGGAGAGAGACAGACAGAAAGAGAGAGAGAGAGAGAGAGAGAGAGAGAGAGAGAGAGAGAGAGATTCTGTTGGTGTGTTTGTGCATTTTTAATAATATAGACAAATAGTACTATATATTGTCAACATTATCTTCACAGTAACTAAGATACACAAGGGGGGCCACTCAACAAATAACATGCAGGAGATTTGTTACAACACACACACACACACACACACACACACACACACACACACGAATCCAGTTGATAGAAATTATTTCGTCTCATAAACGCCAGTGATGAGCACGTCCATATCTCCCTTTCTCGGACCTTAATATTCATTATTTCTATTTCCTGCCATATCTGACAACTGCTGCTGTACCATTAAGTAAAGAGATTGGTTCCTCATTCTTGACTTAAATGCTCTCTCTCTCTCTCTCTCTCTATCTATCTATCTATCTATCTATCTAGCTGTTTGTCTGTCTCACACACACAGACACACATACACACCTACACAAAATCCTGTTTGCATATATAATAGCAATGTACAAATGTTGTAATGCATCAACACCATTTAGCACAGATTCCCTCTCTCTTGCTCTCCCTCACTCCATGTGTGTGTGTGTGTGTGTGTGTGTGTGTGTGTGTGTGTGTGTGTGTGTGTGTGTGTGTGTGTGTGCATATATTACACTGTGCTGCACACACTTTTTTTTTTTCCATTACTTCAAGGGATACCACCAAAAGGAACTGAAAGCCCAGGAAACACAAGAGAACACAGGCCAAAACACGGCGTCAACCATTGCAAATTCCCAAAGCACAAACCAGACGGCGGCAAGGAGAAGATATCTAATAGAATATCAGAGCACCATACAGACACACTCGTACACGTCAGTCACGCTCATCTCAGGAAGAAAACAATGTAAAAAGTCTGTGTGTGTGTGTGTGTGTGTGTGTGTGTGTGTGTGTGTGTGTGTGTGTGTGTGTGTGTGTGAGAGAGAGAGAGAGAGAGAGAGAGAGAGAGAGAGAGAGAGCTGCAAAAGCCCAGTTTCACTACTTCATTCGACCCTTCCGAGACAGAGAAGATTAAAATGTTGAGCGTGAGACAGTAAGAGCGGGAGAGACAGTAAGAGGTTTGGGGACGGTCAGTAAAAAGTTGTCAGTTTAGTAACAATAATGACTGTGACAACAGAAATCAACAGCACCAAGTTTATCATCATCATCATCATCATCATCATCATCATCGTCATCATCATCATCATCATCGTCATTTAATCTTATAGCCCACTCATAAATACAAATTTATTACTGTCTCATAATTGTTTTCTGCTCTATTAAAAAACCCATCAGTGTGTAGTGCTGAGTAATGTCGTCAAAGCGAATATTAATGTCGTAATGATCCATATTATTCTGGTTGTAATTTTCGAATGGCTAATTTCATTAATTTAATCGGAACTTGTTTATTCTAATTTATTTTTCTCCTTATTGGTGTGTTTGCCTCTGTTCGTTAATCTTGCACAGCAACTGTCTGCTCCTTACTGGGGGCAGGGCTGGTCTCCGTGGTTACAGGCGGTGCGGAAGCAGACCCTTTTGCGGGTAGAGCTTCAGTCTTTTTAGCCTCAGCATCTACCTTACTCTCCATCGCAGAGGAAGAATCCTTAGCTGAGGCCGGATCTTTCGGAGCTGGAGTGGTATCTTTCACTGCTTCTTTGTCATTAGCTGGTGCTGGAGAAGAGGCGGGTTTTTCTTCTGCCTTGGTGGGTGGGGCCTCAGGACTTTTGGCAGGTTCCACTTTGGCAGAGTCAGGACTCTTGGCATTCGATGCTGAGGTGGTGCTAGCTTCTGATTTCTCTTTCTTGTCTACTGAGCCATCACTCTTCTCCTTGTCCGCAACAGGCGTCGCGTCTTTGGCGGCTGCCGCCGTGTCATTGGCTGTCTCTGTGGTTTCCGTGGCAGTCGGTGCTTCCTCTTTGTTGTCTTTAGAAGCATCGTTCTCTTCTGCTGATGCTTCCTCTGTTTTGGCATCCTTTTCTTTTGCCTTCTCATCATTCACATTGTATCCCTTCTTCTTCTTGCTCAGTTTTCCTCCCATGATGCTTTGGACCTCTGAAAAACAACAAAATAAACATAAAGAAAAAACAGGCTACTGAAGTATCATAAAATTAAAAAAATAATGCTCGTTATTTCCAATTACATCCAACACCGTTGTGTACAGATAAATCTAATCTTAAAATAGCCAGATGTGAACTTCATTAGGTGACCTTCCGTATCATGTACTGTATTATAAGCATGACAAGAACATGCGAACTCCACGCAGGAATGACTTTACCAACACATAGCATCAACCCAGGACCTTCTTGCTTTGAAGCGTCAATTGAATAGGGAGAAGCTGGAGATTACCCCAGCCATACACACTGAACAGCTCACCAGCCCATGGCTGGACCAAAACATAAGGAACCATGCACACTCACACCTGGGGCAATTTGGAACAGCCAGTCAGCCTGCTGTGCAAGTTGTTGGATTGTTGGAGGGAACCAGAGGACCCGGAGGAAACCCATATGGAGAACATGTGAACTCCACACAGAAGTGCCCCGAGCCCAGGAATCAATCCCAGGCCTTCTTGCTTGTGAGGCAGACATGTTTACCATGGTTGGCATTGCTAACGTTCAGTGGCGGACGTTCTCATCGCTGTTGGAAATGAATATTTTTGAGAACATAGATTCTGAGAACCGGGATACGAATTTGATTTTAAATCGAGCATTTGCTCAGTTTAAGACGATAAACAGTGGCCCTGGGGAAAAGACAGGAGGCAGAGCTGGAAGTAGCAGAGGTGAAAATGTTGAGGTTCTCTTTGGGCGTAACGAGGATGGATAGGATCAGGAATGAGCACATCAGAGGGACAGCACATGTAAGACGTTTTGGAGACAAAGTCAGAGAGGATAGATTGAGATGGTTTGGACATGTGCAGAGGAGGGATAGTGAGTATATTGGTAGTAGGATGCTGAGGTTGGAACTACCAGGCAGAAGGCCTCGAGGAAGACCAAAGAGATGATTCATGGACGTGGTGAAGGAGGACATGAAGGTAGCTGGTATAAGAGAAGAAGATGCAGAGGATAGGGTGAGATGGAGGCAGATGATTCGCTGTGGCGACCCCTGAAGGGAAAAGCCGAAAGGAAAAGAAGAAGAAGAATCATGAAAATATGCTTCATTTGTTCTGATTGGTTGAGGGTGTTTATCGTATACAATAATTATAAATGCTCGATATCTATGCTTTCCATAAGAGTATTATTACATTCAAAAGTCTTCAGTGAAGAAGAACCTCAGACCATAAGACCTGTGTGGATCTTCTCTGGGTCAATGTGGCGTTTTAAGTAAAATCAATGGGTGGGTAAAGTATGACGGTGGTGGCCTGGTGGTAACGGGCGCTGGATTGCTGATTCTAGGGTTGGGGGTTCGACTCCCACTCTCCACAAGGTTGTCACTGCTGTCGCCCCGCCCCCCCCCAGTGCAGCTAACTGGGTTATCAATGGCCGGCCATGTCTCTCACTGTCTATGGTGTGAGGTTCATGTAAAAGAACCATTGCTGACTTTCGTAAAGAGGAGCTACACAGCCATCAGTGTGTTTCCGCCCCTTGCGAAAGGGTCGTGTCAGGAAGGGCATCCGACGTAAAAACCTATGCCAAATTAAAAATGCGATGATTTACAGTGGTGACCCCTGAGAAAAAGGGAACAGCTGAAAGGAAAAGAAGAATGTGAAGGTAAAGTAGCCTTATTCATTCATTCATTTGCTGATTAGGGTTGCGAGGAGGCTGGCGCCCATCTCAGCTGACTCTGAGCATGGGCACAGTACACCCTGGACAGTTTGGTATAGTAGCCTGAAATTACAAAAAATATTTGAATGAGAGGCAATGATGGCCTCAGTGCTGGATTACTGATCCCAAGTTCGGAGGTTCAAGCCCCACTATCAATGGGTGTCACTGGAGCCCCCACCCCCTCCACCCCCTGAGTGCAGCTAACTGGGTTATCAAAGGCCGGCCAAGTCTCTTACTGTCTGTCATGTGAGGCACTGTTGTCAAGAGCAGACTGCATAGCTTTCAGCATGTTCTGCCCTACAATGAAATGCCGAGCTGTCCAGAGTAGGCTGAGATGGGCGCCAGCCTCCCTGCAACCCAAATTAGGATTAAGTGAGTCGTTTAAAAAAAATGAATGTTTGAATAATTTTTCTTATTATTCTTCCTGTATTATGTTTGCAGCTGGGCCTATTGTACCGATGCGAACGTTGTCGTTCGACACAGTCGCAAAGCATGATGGGCTGAGTCTCTATATTTTGGGCATTCTTGCTCCGACACTACCAACCGTTGTTTGTCAGGTAATGGACTGCCAAGATAATGGCTATGTTCGCTCAGCGTAACAGAATTTATTCTGTTATTCTTCATGGACTGCATTTCCTTGACTTATAATACACACGAAAGTTCCTTTTAACTGAATGTACACTACACACACACAATCGCTTATATTATATATTTCAGATATGCAGCCTGAACAGAATGGAACTCACTGCTAAATAGGGGGCGCTGTATCAAGACAATTATGGATAAAGACTAATCTCCACAACCCCAGCAGTCACAGTCATATGACCTACTCAGTGCATAAAGATCATGAGCACACACACACACACACACACATACACCACATACATACAGTATAGATGCACACATGCATGGGTTTCATATCTAACAGATGGGAAATGGGGGGAAAAGGAGGAGGCGGGATCAGTCAGCGTACATAATGTACATGAGATCAAACTAAAAACAAACCAAAAACTGCTCCAGTCACAGAAATAACAATGGTGTGTGTGTGTGAGTGTGTGTGTGTGTGTGTGTGTGTGTGTCTTTCAGAAAACAATAGAGCCAGTCTCCCCCATCACCATCAGAATAAAGTATAACGTCCCAGTCCTGTAACCGGTTCCAGTGAGTATTTATGTGGACAAAGCCAATGATAATGATTCGCTCTCACTCGCGGCTAGAGTTGGAAAGAGGATAGAGCCTATCTTAGCCAAAACTGCGCCACCCTAAACAGCTCACTAGACCACTGCAGGGCCAACACACACATGAATATTCACATTCACACTTAAGGGAAAACTGAAACAGCCAATTAGCCTAAAAGTGCATGCGAGGAAGCCGACATAAGCGTGGAGAGAACATGCAACCTCCACACACCCAAGGCCGAGATTCAAACCTAGGACCTTCTTGTCGCACAGCAGACATTCTAACCACTATATTCTGCCACCCATAGTAATAAAAAAAATTTTTTTAATGTTTTTTGGAGGAGGCTCTGTACCGAATACTGAAACTCGGAGAGACAGACGGCCATTCATGCTTAAATTCACACCTGTGGCAACGTGCAGGCTGTTGTTGACTGGCAGCTTCAATCGTGGATCTTCCTGCTGTGATGCAACAGTTCTAAACACAGCAGGAATCGTCCTTCATATCTTAAAATCAAATCATTGAAAAAAATAATAATTACTTTGTTCAGGTGGCGCGGTGATTAGTGCGTCTGCCTCACAACCAGAAGTTCTGGGTTTGATTGCCGGGCTCAGGTGTTTCTGTGTGGAGTGGCATGTTCTCCTAATGCTGGTGTGGGTTTTCTCCAGGTACCCCAGTTTCCTCCCACACATGCACAGCGGGCCAATTGGCCTTTTCAAATTAGGCCTCGGTGTGAGTGTGAGTATGAATGGCTGTGTGAGTGTTGGCCATACGATGGACTGGGGAGCTATCCAGTATGTACCCCGCCCTCGCCCAGAGTCGGCTAAGATGAGCGCCAGTTCCCACAATCCTAACTAGTATGAAGCAGCTTAGAAAATGAATGATAAATGAAGTATGTAAGAATTAATTATACAATCGATGCATGATGTCACCATTGCAAATTCACTAATACTGTACATAGTTCCAATGTTCTTAGATATGGATATTTTTAATTGCCAATTTAGTTAGCATATACCCAAAGGTACTTTCAAATTGCTGATAAAATTTAAAACATCCTGTCAATAAGATCATGTCATCGTACATAAGAAACGTGAAAATAATTGACGTGAAGGTATTTAAGTGTTATTGGCTCCACTACTTAATGAATAGGGAACACTACACTTCATTGGGAGCAGTGGCAGCCTGGTGGTAAAGGTGCTGGATCACTGATCCTGAGTGAGGGTTCAAGCCCCACTATCAATTGATTGTTGCCGCACCCCCCCCCCCCCACACACACACACACACACACACATACCCCACCCACAGTGCAGCTAAATGGGTTATCAAAGGATGGCCATGTCTCTCACTGTCTGTGGTGGGAGGTTCATGTAAAAGAACCATTGCTGTCTTTCAACAAGAGGAGCTGCATAGCCGTCAGCATGTTTCTGCCCTGCGATGGCCTGGTGAGCTGTCCAGGGTGTACCCTGGCCTCGCTCAGAGCCAGCTGGGATGGGCGCCAGCCTTCCCGTGACCCCAATTAGGCTTAAGTGGTTACAGAAAACGAATGAATTTCATTGATTTGTAGCAGTCATGTTTCTGATGTAGCACCTTTTCCTTCATTATTTAGACAGAAGTTCATGAAAGTTTTTTTATATACCAAGTTTTGTGTTGATCAGGCCAAACGTGCAAATCAGACGATTCGCTGTGACGACTCGCGAGAAAGGGAAAAAGCCGAAAGGAAGAAAGAAAGAAAAAGCCAGTCGTTTATATGCAACTGAGTATTTAATTGGACACACACACACACACACACACACACACACACACACACACACACACACACACACACACACTATGTGACCACTATAATTTGTTTGAGACAAATTGAGACATTACCTTGATGTTCTTTGGCGTGGCAAGTTTTTGTTGGAAATTTAGTTGAAGCATAACCCCAGTATAATATTCCATCAATTGAAGTTACGGTTCATGAAAAGAAGATTTTTAAATATATTTTAAATATCGACTTTTAAAGGGGATCTGTTTGAGTGCTTGTGGGATCTGGGTTTTTCTCGCAATTTAAGTTTGAAGTATGTTCAAAATGTTGTGTTTCAAATTTAGTGCAAATCAGCCTTGCTGTTTAAAAGAAGACTTTTGGCTAAAACTACAATTATGAAAACTAGCTTTTGAAAATTCATTCATTCATTCATTTTCTGAATCACTTAATCCCAATTAGGGTCGCGGAGGGGCTGGCACCCATCTTAGCCGACACTGGGTGAAGGCAGAGTACATCGTGGACAACTCATCAGGTCATCGCAGGGCAGAAACACACTGACGGCAATGCAGCTACTTTTGACAAAAGTCAGCAATGATTCTTTTACATGAACCTCACACCATAGACAGTGAGAGACATGAGAGGCATTTGATAATCTAAGGTAGATGTACTGGTAATTTTTGAAAATGGTGATTTTTTTGAATAAATATAGGTGCCAGGTCATGTGACCTACTGAAGCAAAGATTTTGTCAAGAGGGCGTTTGGTGTGGCACAACAGCAAATATGAAATGTCTGAAAAACCAATAAAATTGCTAAAACTCAGACATACATTGTCTTAGCAGCCAAACATTGACAGACGCATGAACGTTTATACTGTATAGGATTTGGGAAACCTTAAATGTAGCAAGAGTTCCACCTGGAATCACAAAATAAACAAATATCCAGTGACAAAACCTGGACTCAATATGTCAATAACATTTGAATCAGAGGTGAAATTTTTGGTCATGTTGGTGTCCGCCACGACGTGTATGCGAACAAACTCTGCCTGGTTTTGTCCCATCAACTCGTATGTTTTCCAGATCACACTATACAAGTCAGGGATAAAAGATTATCAAACACTTACACTGCAATTTGACAATGCCCTCAAAACTTTAACTTTAAAAAGTTAAACTTTAACTAGTTTAAATCCACAGTAACACAGATTGTGTATTTTATCAGATTGTGAATGTTCACTAGGAAAGGACAATGCTGAGTTTCAGCAATTCCAGCACCTTATCCTATCTGTGAAACATGCTGGTGGTAGTATCATAGTTTGGGCCTGTTTTGCTGCCTCCTAGCCAGGACAGCTTGCCATCACTGACGAAACAATGAATTCTGAATTATACCAGCCCATACTAAAGGAACTTTATCAAAACATCTGTGTCTGAACTGCACCTCAAGAGAAAGTGGGTAATGCAGCAAGATATGATCCTAAGCACACAAGTCGATCTACCAAAGAAGCAGTTCCTGCGAAGAAACCTACCAACATCCCAGAGTTGAAGCTGTTCTGTATGGAGCAATGGACTAACATTTCTCAACAGTCGATATGCATGACTGATCAGATGTTTAGTGCAGTTATTATATTATGTTTACATAATTATGGCAAATTGGCTCCATAGCCAATCCTACAAGATTTCAATGAAGCAGCAAGTCCAGGGTGTTTCACTTAAAGCTGTGAAAACTAGCAGGCCAGTACATCTAACAGGAAGTTTATTTATTTGACTATGAAATTTTCATAATTTTCATACTTTTTTTTTTTTTTGCCATTTTCAAAGGGTCAGACTTGAAGGAACTCACACTAGATAATGAAAGAGATTTGCTTCAAATTTGGTATGTCTAATATTGGGACAATGCTAATGTTAAATTGTTGGTTTGAGTTTCTATTAAGTGTTGTGTCAGCAGTGTTGTTTCAATTTTGATGGTTTTCCATGAAGCGGGAAGTTGTTGGAACGCACATACAGTATCTTTTTCTTTTACTTTCGGCTGCTCCCTTCAGGGGTCGCCACAGCAAATCATCCACCTCCATCTCACCCTGTCCTCTGCAGCTTCTTTTCTGACTCCAACGACCTTCATGTCTTCCTTCACCACATCCATAAATCTCTTCTTTGGTCTTCCTCGAGGCCTTCTGCCTGGTAGTTCCAACCTCAGCATCCTACTGCCAATATACTCACTATCATTCCTCTGTACATGTCCAAACCATCTCAATCTAGCCTCTCTGACTTTGTCTCCAAAACATCTTACGTGGGCTGTCCCTCTGATATACTCATTTCTGATCCTATCCATCCTCGTTACTCCCAGAGAGAACCTCAACATTTTCATCTCTGCTACCTCCAGCTCTGCCTCCTGCCTTTTCCTCAGCGCCACTGTTTCTAAGCCATACAACATCACTGGCCTCACCACCGTCTTGTACACTTTTCCCTTCATTCTTGCTGACACTCTCCTATTGCACATCACACCGGACACTTTTCTCCAACCATTCCAGCCTGTCTGCACACACTTCTTCACCTCTTTTCCACACTCTCCATTGCTCTGGATTGTTGAGCCTAAGTACTTAAAATCCTCCACCTTCGTTATCTCTGCTCCCTGTAACATCACCGTTCCTCCTGGGTCCTTCTCATTCACACACATGTATTCTGATTTTCTGAGGCTAACCTTCATTCCTCTCCTTTCCAGGGCATACCTCCACCTCTCTAGATTTTCCTGCACTTGTTCTCTGCTCTCACTACAGATCACAATGTCATCTGCAAACATCATAGTCCATGGAGATTCTTGTCTCGCCTCGTCTGTCAGCCTGTCCATCACCATAGCAAACAAGAAGGAGCTCAGAGTTGACCCTTGATGCAGTCCCACCTCCACCTTGAACTCTTCTGTCACACCGACAGCACACCTCACCACTGTCTTACATCTCTCATACATGTCCTGCACCACTCTAACATACTTCTCTGCCACTCCAGACTTCCTCATGCAATACCACAGTTCTTCTCTTGACACCCTGTCATATGCTTTTTCCAGATCCACAAAGGCACAATGTAGCTCCCTCTGACCTTCTCTGTACTTCTCTATTAACATCCTCAAAGCAAACATTGCATCTGTGATGCTCTTTCTTGGCATGAAACCAAACTAGGAACGCACATACAGTATATACAGTTCAATCTGCATCATACCTCACATGTCTGATAGGGATCCTTGCCTAAAGATGCCACTCAACATTCAATAATGTAACTCCCCTGACAGGCCAGAGTGCAAAAGCTTAATCAATGCTGCTTGTAGCTTTAATTTTTGTTGACCTTCAATCATGAGCCCGACACCCTTACCACTACACCACCACTGTATATGAACGTTGTGAGGGTAAGAAATTTGAGCCATGAAAGACTATATTACAAGCATAACATTTCAGGTACGTCTAGTTTGCAGCTGTACATCGGTGAGCATGCCATCATGTGTGAAAAGACACTTGTATAAAGTGTCTGACTTTTATACTTACACTTGTTGCATGTACACTAGGGGGCAGTGATGCTGAAATAACTCAGAACGTATAGAGGGAGGGGAAAGACAGCCCCTGACCCAGTTCATTTTCTGTAACCGCTTAATTCTAATTAGGGTCACAGGGAGGCTGGCACCCATCCCAGCCAACTCTGGGCAAGGGCAGAGTACACCCTGGACAGCTCACCAGGCCAACAATACACTGATGGCTTTGCAGATACTCTAGTCGACAGTCAGCAATGGTTCTTTTACATGAACCTCACACCATAGACAGTGAGAGACAACCTTTTGGAGCAAAACATCCACAACCTTTGGATGAGCAATCCAGCACTCCATCCTACTAGATCACCACTGCCCTCCTCCTGACCTGGCAATAATAAATATATAAATATTTGGCTTTTTTTTTTGTTTGGTTTTTTTTTTGTTTTTTTGGGGTTTTTTTTTAGAAACAATACAATATTACTGAATGCAATGTTCAATGTTCAATGTACCCGGGCACACGTAGCATGATGTGCACTTACCACGTCTGATGTGAGATGGGATTAAAACAAAATACTGTGTTATAATAATATCGTTGAAGAAAGCTATTATTAAACCAGGGCCTTCTGATCTATAGACTAGCGGGGCAGTGGTGGTCTAGTGGTATAGGGCGCTGGATCGCTGATCCAAAGGTTGGGGGTTCGAGTCCCACTCTCCACAAGGTTGTCACTGTCCCCCCCAGTGCAGCTAACTGGGTTATCAAAGGTGGGCCATGTCTCTCACTGTCTATGGTGAGAGGCATGTAAAAGAACCATTGCTGACTTTCGTAAAGAGTAGCTGCAAAGTCGTCAGCGTGTTTCTGTCCCTTGCTAAAAGGGTTGTGACAGGAAGGGCATCCGACGTAAAAACCTCTGCCAAATCAAAACGTGCGAATCAGATGATTCACTGTGGCGACTCCCGAGTAAAAGGGAAAAAGCCGAAAGGAAGACAGAGTTCTGATCTATAGACTCTGAATACACAGTAGAAATTACACTAGTTGTAAAAATGAATGAAACAAAGTAGGGTTTACATGTTATGAGCCATTCTTTAAAATCCTGAATCTGAAATAGATGTTATGATCGGAAAGTAAAGCCTAATTACATTCTCCAGGCTTGTTTAGTACCGCCACTGCCAACTGCATCTCAACCAAAGTCTCCTTTTTCCACATCTTCATGCATTTTGTTAGTACAAAACACTACACACTGAGTTAGTATATTACACACTGAAGCACACTGCTCTGTGGTGATGGGAGAAGGGAACAGACAAAGAGGCGGCGAGCTGCAGACTGTGATTCAGACAAAGAACAATAGAGCCTGTCAGACTCAACCAAACAATGAAACAGAAATGTGAGGAAGAGTGAAAGCTTGTCATAGTTATTCTGTCATCACTTGCCATAGTGTGTGTGTGTGTGTGTGTGTGTGTGTGTGTGTGTTGTATACCCCTATGAGGTCCAAATGTCCAAGTCATGTGCTTAATTTGGGCCACTTGGATTGACACCTCAAGGGAAGAATCTTTCTTTTTTAAACAAATGTTCAAAAAAACACCTGAATTGCCCCACCCACACCCAACCCCACCCCCCACACCCACCCCAACAAACCCTTTTTTTTTCATTGCTGAGATTAAAATGCAGACATGACATTGACTAGCTGTATTCATGTTGATGTCAATAAGGTTCTCAAGTGTGCAGTGGCTTGCAAAAGTATTCGTACATATATACATATGTACTTTATATCATTGGAGGGGTGGCACGGTGGTGTAGTGGTTTGCACATCCGCCTCACAGCAGCAGGTTCTGGGTTCAATTCCCAACTCGGGCGTATCTGTGTGGAATTTGTATGTTCTCCCTGTGCTTGTGGGGTTTCCTCTGGTTATTCCAGTTTCCTCCCCTAGGGGACAGTGGTGGTCTAGAGGTAGACAGCACTGGATCGCTGATCCTAAGTTGGGGGTTTGAGTCCCACTCTCCACAAGGTTGTCACTACCCCCCCACCACCACCATTACCACCACCGCCCAGTGCAGCTAACTGGGTTATTAAAGGCGGGCCATGTCTCTCACTATTTATGGTGAGAGGTTCATGTAAAAGAACCATCACTAACTTTCGTAAAGAGTAGGCTGCAAAGCCGTCAGCGTGTTTTCGTCCCTTGCTAAAGGGTTGTGTTAGGAAGAGCATCCGACGTAAAAACCAATGCCAAATCAAACATATGAATCAGATGAATCCTTTCGGCTATCATCATTATCACTCTGGTTCCCTCCCACAGTCCAAAAACATACACAGTAGGTTAATTGTCTGTCTTCCTTTCGGCTTTTTCCCTTTTACTCAGGAGTCGCCACAGCGACTAGACATAGACAGTGAGAGACATGACCCGCCTTTGATAACACAGTTAGCTGCACTGGGGGGGGGGGGGGGCAGTGACAACCTTGCGGAGAGTAGGACTCAAACCCCCAACCTTTGGATCAGCGATCCAGCGCCCTATACCACTAGACCACCACACACAGTAGGTTAATTGGCTGTTCCAAATTACCCATAGGTGTGAGTGTGAGTATGAATGGTTGTGTGAGTGTTGGCCCTGTGATGGCCTCATGAGCTGTCCAGGGTGTTCCCTGTCCTTGGCAAGACGTGGCTGAGGTGGACGCCAGCTCCCTAATTAGGATTAAGCGGTTCATGAAATGAATGAATATTACTAAAGTTTTCCACATTTTCTCACGTTACAACCAGAAAATGTTCCTGTATTTTTTTTTTTTTTTTTTTTTTTTTTTTTTTTTTTTTTTTTCGTGACAGATCAACACAAATTGGTACATAATTGTGAAGTGGAAGAAAAATAATACCTGCTTTTCAAGATTTTCTTTTACAAATTGAAATCTGAAAACGTGATGTGCATTTGTATTCAGCCCCTGAGTCAATACTTTGTAGAAACACATTTCGCTTCAGGTACAAGTATTCAGGAGACTGCACATCTGGAGACTGAAGTTTTCACTCGTTCTTGATTGTAAAAAAGCTCAAGCTCAGGTAGATTGGACAGAGAGAATCTGTGAACGGTGATTTTCAAGTCTTTCCTCAGATTCTCAATTGGATTTATGTTTTCCCTTTCATTGGACCATTCTATCACCAGAATCTAAATCATTCCATCGCAGCTCTGGCTGCAAGTTTAGGGTCATTGTCCTGCTGGAAGTTGTACCTCTGGCCCAGTTTCAAGTCTTCTACAGACTCTAACTGGTTTTCTTTCAAGATTGCCTCATATTTGGCTCCATCCATCGTCCCATCAACTCTGACTAGCTTCCCTGTATCCGCTGAAGAAGAGCATCCCCACATCGTAATACTGCCACCACCATGTTTCATGTTGTACACAAATGCACACAGCATTTTGTATTCAGGCTGAAAACTTCAATTTTACTGTCATCTGCTCAGAGCATCTTCTTCAACATGCTTTCTGCCCAGCGAACCACAACTGCTAATGGGACATTGTATGGCTTGGTTCCAATGACCAATCTTTCATAAGAACAGATTTGTGGAATGCATGACTAATAGTTGTTCTGTGGATCTTTTCTGAAGAGATATCATGAGCCTCTTGGTTGCTTCTCTGACCAATGCTCACCATGCGCGGCCTGTCAGTTTAGGTAGACAGACATATCTTCGTAGGTTTGCACAGTGCTCTGAAAAGTGCAGAGGAAATTCTTTAAAACCTAACACTGCTCTAAACTTCTCTAGAACTTTATCCCTGGTCTGTCTGGTGTTTTTTGGTCGGTTTCATGATGTTGTTTGTCCATTACTGTTTTCTAACAAACCTCAATTTATTTACGAGGTGACTTATGAAGGTAGCCAGGTAGTGGTGGCCTAGTGGTATAGGACGTTGGATTGCTGATCCTATGGTTGGGGGTTCGAGTCCCCCTCTCCTCAAGGTTGTCATTGTTGTTGTCCCCCTGTGCACTAACTGGTTTCTCAAAGGCTGGCTATGTCGCTCACTGTCTATGGTGAGAGGTTCATGTAAAAGAACCATTACTGACTTTCAACAAGAATAGGCTGCAAAGCCATCAGTGTGTTTCCGCCCTGTGATGGCCTGGTGAGCTGTCCAGGGTGTATTCTGCCCTCGCCGGGATTTGGCTGGGATGGGCGCCAGCCTCCCCTTGACCCTAAGTAGTATTAAGTGGTGACAGAAAATGAACTGAACTTATGAAGGTAACTAATTACCATGGATTTTATTTAGGCGTAAAGGGGGGATGAATATACATGTACAGTACAATTGTTCATCAGTTCATTTTCTGTAACTGCTTAATCTTAATTAGAGCCACGGGGAGGCTGGCACCCATCCCAGCCGACTCTGGGCGGGGGTAGAGTACACCCTGGACAGCTCGTCACCCATCGCAGGGCAGAAAGATAAGATAAGATAAGATAAGATACAGCTTTATTAATCTCACAATGGAGAAATTCACTGTTACAGGCTCTTGAGGTACTATCAGTAGGGGGTGCAAAAATAGATACAAGTACGAACATACACACATACATATATAAGTAAATAAATAAATAGATACATAAATAGTATAAATTACTAAACAATAAAAGAAAAGAATGGAGCAACTTTATAGATTGGCCTATATTAAAGTGTAATGTATCTGAGTGCAGAGTAGATGGGTTGATATGGTTGACAGTCAGTGGGGTAGATGTGGTTGATTAAAGTGCGCGGGGGTTTTTATTGCACATAACCGGTATTTTCACAGACAGTTACAAAGTGGCGTTGTACAGTCTGATAGCGGTGGGAATGAACGACCTGCGGTAGCGCTCCTTCCTGCACTGAGGATGCCTCAGTCGTCCACTGAAGGAGCTGCTTAGCTCCTCGACAGAAACACGCTGACGGCTTTGCAGCTACTCTTGTCAAGAGTCAGCAATGTTTTTTTCACATGAACCTCACACCATAGACAGTATGAGACATGGCCGGCCTTTCATAACCCAGTTAGCTGCTCTGGGGGGTACAGTGACAACATGTGGAGAGTGGGGCTTGAACCCCCAACCTTAGGATCGGTGATCCAGCACCCTATACCACTAGGTCACCACTGCCCTACTACAATTGTCAGATTTTTTATTTGTAAAAAAAAAAAAAAATTATGTAATAGAACCTTTATTTTTCTTCCACTTCATAATTATAAACCACTTAGTGTCAGTCTGTCACATAAAATCCCAATAAAGTACATTTATGTCTGTGGTGGTAATGAAATGTGACAAAGTTCAATGGGGATGCATACTTTGGCAAGCCGCTGTAGGTGTGTGTGTGTGTGTGTGTGTGTGTGTGTGTGTGTGTGTGTGTGTGTGTGTGTGTGTGTGTGTGTGTGTGCTTGCATGCAAGAGAAAATGGAGCAGAAAATTTGGCCCAGTCATTGACAGAAAAAAAAATCCTGGGTAGGAATTTTCGAAGTCATGTCTGGAGTGTATTTAAATAGATATTTAAACAGAACATGGTTCCTGAGGTCCCCTCTGCTGCTGCTGATCCATTTGAACCTCAATATACACCAAGAAACTGTGAACGTGACCTCCTGGTAAAACGATTTAATAAAATTACCATTACAGTGATAAGATAACCAGATCAACCTGATGATAAACGATTGTAAAGTTTCTGCTGCATGGTATTGTATTTATGTGGTTCCAGTGAAATGGGTTTTTTTTTTTCTCACGTCGTCTGGGGGGTTTCTTATTGCTCATTAGGGACTTGTAAGGTTTATTTAAATTCTTCACCGAATGTGCTTTATAGTATGAAGTGGCTTTTCGACAATGTTAATTATGAAAAGTGCTGTACAAATACAATTAAATTTAACTGAATTGAACTGATGCTTGCACAACGCACACAATACACACATTACACGTTTACACTCTATTTAATCACCTGAACACACACTTTCCAAATCTCTTAATCTGCCCTGCAAACGATAATTACACAGCTGTACCCGACCAAATATTAAACAAAAAAAATCAACTGTAGGTACGTATAGCTATAAACTAAAAGAAGGGTAAATAACACTTTATCTGTTTATGTCACTTATTTGCAATAACTGCATGCATCAAATCAATGACACATGGACAAAGTTGTGTTCTTTTTTCTGTTATGCTTGTCCAAGCATGAGGTCCTCATTGTACCGCCAGTGTGTTTTGTTTGTTTTTCTTGCTACACCATATAGCAGCCATGCAAGCATGTCCATGACCCTACCTCCACCAGGCTTGGCCAATGAACTCAAATGTATCTGATCATGAGCAGATTCTTTCTTAATCCATATCTTGACCCTTCCATCACTTTGGTCAAGGTTAATCGTACTTCTCAAATGGTTATGACCCATATCTGTATTATCATATCTGTATTTCTTTACCAAATCCAATCTGAGCTTCTGATTCTTACTGATAAGTGATTTGAGTCTTTTGTTATGGCCTTTATCTTTCTGTTTTTCACATTTTCCTTCAGATACGTTTAACCCTGTCATGTGATAGTTGTTGGTAATGACAGATTTTTCTTTTTCATTCCAAGTTGTGGCCTAAGCTATGCATTTACATTTATAGCATCTAGCGGACGCTGTTATCCAGAGCGACTTACAAAAGTGCTTTAAAGTCACTACCAGTGAATATATTATTATACTGGTTTGTTAGTAGTACTGTACACAGACTAAGTCCACCATCAGTCAGTTTTAGGTGTGTGTGCATGTGTGTGTGTGTGTGTGTGTGTGTGTGTGTGTGTGTGTGTGTGTGTGTGTGTGTGTGTGTGTGTGTGTGTGCATTTTTTTCAAATTTTCGTTCCACCATTTTGGAGCCAGAACAAAGAGTTTAGATACATTTTCCCGTGTCCTTTGATAGAAGTATGGACCAGTCTAGCAATGCTAGAGCATCTGAGAGAATGTGGTGCAGTGCAGGGTGTGATAAGCATTTGAGGAAGGAGGGTGAAGGTCCATTTTTGTTTTTGTAAGGCAAGCATTAGTGTTTTAAATCTAATGTGAGCAGCTACAGGAAGCCAAAAGAGAGACCTGCCAGGAGTGAGTTGCAGTAGTCTAGTCTTGAGATGACAAGGGATTCAACAAGTATCTGAGTGACCTTAGTGGAAGGAAATAGACGTATCTTTTGGATCTTAAAGAGGAGATATCAACATTAGAGTATAGAGAAAGATTGGTGATATGAGAAGAGAAGGACAAGCGGTTGTCACTGGTTACTCCAAGGCTTTGCACACTGTCTGAAGTGCCAGAGTTGTACAAGGAGATTGCAATGGGATGTCCACATCGATGCCCAATGTTTGCCATGCGAAAAATAACATAAGGTCATGTGAATAGCCTGTGTTTCCGCTGACAATACAGAACTAATTTGAAAATGAATATAATGTATGGTACTCTTTCTTTTATATGTATGCATGCTTTGTTTTAGTGTTCAGAATAGTATCACATTTGAACTGTGATAAAAAGTGCCTTTATTCAGATGTTCACTAGTTTATATGTGATTTTTGACTTTTAATATCTGTCCAGTGGTGGCCTCATTGTAAAGCTGCTATATAACTGATTCTAAGATTGGGGGTTCAAGCCCCAGTCTCCATGGGTTGTCACTGTGTCCCGTCCCCAACCCCCCAACCCCCCCTGCAAAGCTGTCAGCGTGGTTCCACCCTGCGATGGACTGGCGAGCTGTCCAGGGTCTACTTTGCCCTCACCCAGAGTCAGCTGGGATGAGCACCAATCTCCTTGCGACCCTAATTAGGATTAAGTGGTTACAGAAAATGAACTTTTAATATCTGTATAATAGTATTATTGCCTTATTAACCTTTTTTAACTTTTTTAACTATTAACTTGCCTTGTCTGAACTAGGGGATTCACGTCGTATTCTCGCGATTGCACACTCTCGAGAGTGAAACAGCAATCTTTTCCAAATGGCTAATGTAAAGTATCAAATTGATTTTAGCATACAGCATTTTCAAAAATGTAAGTATAAACCACCAGGTAAATAAAAATTTACAAAGTATGTTCAACAGGAGAGTTTAGAAGGCTTGCCTTTCATTTAACTTAAATTAACTACTTACTGGGTTTAAAGGTGTTGGGCATTGTTGCAAATAGACTTTTTTATCAAAAGTGAAAGTAAATTTATCAAAAAAGTCCAAAATTTAATGAGTTCTTCTTCGGACCATGATATGTACCATACTGAAAGTATAATCTTCTTGGTGAAGGTAATACTCGGGAATAAAGGCCTCCGTTATTTACTGCATATATGACCTTAATTTGTCTAAAATTTACGAGTGGTTCTTACAGTTTGACATGTTATTTTATACGTGACCCATAAGCATTCTAAGGCGGCTGACTGTCAGAGAGATCAGTGCCATTAACAGATGCTTGGTGCATCATGATTGTAAGTGCCAAGACTTCATGTCATGACTATCATATCATTCAGCTGAAACATGCTTTATATCAGAGCTGCTGCTATTTATAACCAAGCGATTCAGCAAATGAGATCTGTGGCCATTTTCATTATGTTGTGCCATTTTCATTCATACTCTGAGCACAGAGACCAATCTTACAGGTTCTTACAAACACTTTTTTGTTAGTTTTCTTTCTATTTTATTCAATAATAAGGCATATATTTACTAGACAGATGTTTAATGTGTGTGGTCTGGCTTTTAATGTTTGCTTGTATGCTTTCTCAGTGCCACATTCCCCTTATGTAAAACTATTAATTACAAGATACAGGAGTTGCATTTTTGAGGCCACCAAGCAAACAAACAAGGTTGTGCAACATCACCATGACGTTGTTTTAATGGCCATCATTGGTTTGCATGAAACTTTATGTGAATGCTCTGACAATATTAAAACAGAATTTTATTGTCCATGACTATTGCACACATTTTTGTTTTGACATTGTCAAAAGATCTCAAACATGGGAATGATTGTGCACTTCCTTCCAACTTCCATGAGACATTTATTGAAAATGTTAAATGTAAATTTTTAACAATATTTGGGGGGGGGTGTCTACAAATAACGTTATCATAACTTTATTGCAACGTTGTAGCAACATAATTAGGGCATACAGTTCCTGCGTATTTTAAGAGTCTCAGACATTATTAATAATTCAGATTCTCCTGTACTATCTCAGTGGTTATAGAAATACAGTGATCCCTCGCTACTTCATGCTTCAGTTTCTGCAGCTTCAGTGCATTGTGGGTTTTTCAAAAATATTCATTGAAATTTTTAAAAAATGAGGAAATTAAGGAAGAATAGGGGAAAACTTAAGGAAAATGTCGCAAAATAAGGCCAATTATGCAAAAAAAAAACCCAAACAAACAAAAACAAAAAACAACCCAAAACCTCCCAACAAAACTACTTATATTTTTATGTGAGGTGCACATCTACATGTGCGCCCGAGTCTATATGTGTGTATTTATATTTTATTTACATCTTGTGCATTATTTCTTAATGTTTAATTGTTATTATACGCATGTATAGCATTGGATATATATTTATTGTTATTATATACACATATACATGTACATATACATCAGTCAGAGGAGTCGATCCTACTTCGCGGTCGTGGGGAGGGGTAGGGGTGTCTTGGTCTCCATTAACCGTGGAAAGTGAGGGATCCCTGTACTGCTTCATTGTCGCATGCTGCGTTGTAACATCATCTACGCTTTTTGTTACCTACTACCTGGCAGGTATGAGGTTGGATGCAGTATGCATATTAAACTGTTAATTACAGCATTTAAAATGCACACAGTATAAAACCACAGTCCAATATCAGAAATATAGGGCAGGCAGGAGACACAGATAGACTAGAGATGCAAGGCTTCTTCAATGAAAACATATCCTTACACAGGCTGGCATAGAATGAGCCTGACTGCTGACAGGTGTGCTGGGGGGGGGGGTCACATGACACGGAAGTGAGTAGTACGGCGACTGTGAGAACCATGGAGCCTTCTGGATAGTGTTGTGGTTGTGTGTCAAACAGATCATGTCTGCTGATTCCGTGATAATTTAATTGCTTGGCACCATCTGTCTTCCACCTGAGCACGCCATGTCAAGCACATCATAGAATTGAGACTTGTGTACTCATGTATATTCTCACATATTGTCGATCTCTTCTCAAACACTGTCTCGGGTAAATTCAATAGAGATCATGATTATTGGAGTCAAACGGCACGTCACAGGGACAGAATTGGTTTTGTTTCCTTTCTTTTACTATGTTTGTCCTCCTGATAGACTCTGGGATTGGGCTACTGAAAGGGCAGTTGCATTATGTACACGAGGCTGCTATAAACACGGGATAATCAGAATTGATTATTTGGTCCAAGCACTTGAACACTATTGATGTTCTTAGGTTGACTCATTACGGTCCAAAGGCATAGGAGGCAAAAACAACAGAAAGAATAGATTGACTAAGCTGTCACGGTGTTGTTCAGGAAATAACGCTTTTGCGACTAGTGCAAATGTCACCTCTCAATCTCAAAGGGTTCTGAAATTTGTCCCGGAACATTCGCGACATTGCATTTTAGTCACCTGGTTTGTGAAGTCATCGCATTAATTTCAAACATTTGAAATTTCCACAAGGGTCACAGCATAGTCTTCAACTGTTCTCAAAAAGTCTACACGTGTCATGAGACGGCCACAAAGTTGTTATTCATTCACTCATTTTATGAACCGCTTAATCCTAGGCTAGCAGGGAGGCTGACACCCATCTCAGCTGAATCTGGGCGAGGGCAGAGTACACCCTGGACAGCGCACCAGGCAACCACAAGGCAGAAACACGCCGGCTATACATCTACTCCTGTCAAAAGTCAGCATCGGTTCTTTTACATGAACCTCTCACCACAGACAGTGAGAGACAAGGCCTGCCACGTCTCTCACCACAGACAGTGAGAGACATGGCAGGCCTTTGAGAACCCAGTTAGCTGCACTGGGGGGACAGCAGTGACAACCTGTTGAGGGAGGGTCTTGAACCCCCAACCTTGGGATCAGTGATCCAACGCCTTGACACCAGGACACCTCTGCCAAATTTCAGAAAAATTTGAGATTTGCTGGCATCTGCTGTATTCCATATATTTTGTCATAATTTATACTTGGTTTGCATTTTGTTCATGCTGATAAAAATAAATAAATAAAAAGATACAAAGAGATCTTCATTTTTATTTTTCGCAAACATCCACAAGCCATTTCCCTTTTTCTAATTCTTTTTTACATTCCTTTTTTCTGCTAATTATTTGTAAATTAGTCACAGTCGCAGTTTGGCACGCAACTTTCGCTCGATATAAAGGGTGACACAAAAAAACGGGAACTTTTTCGCAATCCAATAAAACCAAGAGTGAAGGAAGAAAAATATTTGATTCATAGTAATTGAAGCCTTTAAACCTGCCATTCAAGAAACAATGATGGAATTTTCATTTTTTAAAAATTGCTTCCTGTAGATGGCGTCCTTCTGTACGAATGCATTCTTGAAATCTGCTGTTGAGATTCCTCATTGGCCGCTGCAACATCTCAGCTGTGATACTGTGAATTTCATCCTGAATTCTCTGTTTTAACTCATCCAGAGTTCTTGGTTGAGTCGTGTAGACTCTACTCTTGAGATAGACTCTCACGGGGCATTTCAACAGCAGCTGCTTGCTTACGAATTGAACGCCGTAGGCTCCGTAAGACAGACTCGCGTACAACATCAATGTTCTGTGGAGCACGAGCACTTCATGGTCGTCCTGTTGGTTTCTTCTTTAGGTCGGATCCAGTCTCTTCAAAGTTATTCATATAATCCAACATTTTATCGCATGTTTTGATGGAACAGCACCATAACATCCTAAGTTGTACAAACGTCAGAACTCCCTCTGCGCAGCTGTCAAACTATCAGCGTTTTTATAAAACACTTTTATGGCGAACGCACACTGTTGACGTTCTACTGATCCATGGTTACTAAAATGGCGGAGTGTTTACTTGCTCGACGTCACTGTTCCGCAGTGCTGCCACTTGCTCATGTCTGCCACACAGCTACTCTGATTGTTTTTTACTTACAGTGCCTTACCCCAAACATAATTTAATTCGAAAGAAGAGGAACGATGCTCTGTGTAAACATTCAGCTTTTCTGTTGATCTTCCTCCATTCAGTGAAGCAAACCCTGTCAGTTTCAGGTGTAGCCGCGTCAGCAGGTTCGTCCAATCAGCTCAATACCACTATCAGTCCAGCTCCACAGGTGAGGATGACCCACATCTTACAGTCTCCTAGTGGGCATCGAAACAATAACACACGAACTACATTTTATCCAAGATTAGAATAACCAGTTTGTAGCTCAAGGCAGGGATTACCCAACGAAAGTTTTAAATTTGAAAATAGAATCTACATGTAATGTCGCCGTTATGCTAGAATCCCAAGTCTGAAAGCATGTGGCGTTGGGTTTTTTGTTTTGTTTTGAAAAGTACAGGATTGCAACTCAAACAAAGAATATATACATAGAAGGGATCCCTCACTTTCCGCGGTTAATGGGAACCGAGACCCCTCCGCAACCGCTGATTTCCGCGAAGTAGGATCGATCCCCCTGACTGACGTATACGTACACGTATATGTGTATATAATATTAATAAATACATATTCAACCCTATAAATGCTTATAATAACAATTAAACATTCAAAATATAATTCATAAGATGTAAATGCAATATAAATACAGATGTGCACCTCAGATAAAAATGTAAGTGGTTTTGTTGGGGGGTTTTGGGTTGTTTTTTGTTTTTGTTTGTTTGGGGGTTTTGTTTATTTACTTATTTATTTATTTATTTATTTTTGCATAATTGGCCTTGTTTTGTGACATTTTCCTTAACTTTTCCCTATTTTTTGTTCATTTCCTTATTTTTTATTTATCGATGGATCTTTTTGAAAAACCGGCGATGCAGTGAAACCGCAGAAACTGAAGCAAAGTATCGAGGGATCACTGTATATAAAGCGACCAAAAGAGACAAGCTCTCTCTCTCTCTCTCTCTCTGTCACACACGCACACACACACACACACAAAGCCATTGACCATTCTGGGCAATTTAAAACAAGCAATTAGCCTGATGTGGATGTCTTTAGTCTCTGGGAGGAAACCAGAGTACCTGAAGGAAACCACAGGGGGAACATGTACACTTTACACAGAAATGGCCCGAACCAAGGATTCTAATCCAAGAACCTTCTTGCTGTGAGGCAGACGCTCTAACCACTGCAGCCACAAAATATAATAATAGATAATAATTAAAAGATAAAAATGTGTTTAATGATGTGTGAGGATTCATATGCAGTAAAGCAGAATGAAATCATGAATGTTGCAAAACAAGCTGAAAGAATAATGGTCTCCGATATTATGGATAAGGATCCAAACAGCTATTAGTGTTATGGATGTTTCATCTTTTCTTTATACGTTTGTTATTTCTGCCATTAGAACCAAGGTGCAGTAGCGCCAAGGAAAGGCCAACAGAAATGTCCGTCTTCATGATCAGGGTGATGCTACACAAGAAACATGAGATCAGCGAAATGGATATTTATTAGCAATGGCACTATGGTGGCGTATTGATTAACACTTTTACCGTACAGCAAGAACGTCCTGGGCTCGGTGAGGGCGCTTCTGTGTGCATGTGTGTGGGTTTCCGCCAGGTAATGTAGTTTCCTCCTCCCATCCAAACAGACATACATTAGGCCTCAAGTGTGTCTGTGTGTGTGTGTGTGTGTGTGTGTGTGTGTGTGTGTGTGTGTGTGTGTGTGTGTGTGTGTTTGTTTTTGTTATGCGAGTTGGCCCTGCGATGGTCTGGCAAGGGTGTACCCTGCGTTTACCCAGTATCGGCTGAACATT
>CM045743.1:34098939-34101439 GCA_024760905.1 Plotosus lineatus | reverse complement strand
TCAGAAAGTCAAGTTTGAAATTGAAGGCGTGATGGTCAATGTTGTTAGTGCTTATGCCCCACAGGCAGGATGTAAGCTAGAAGAGAAGGAGAGATTCTGGAGTGAGTTAGATGAAGTGATGCAGAGTACCCCCAGAGGTGAAAGAGTGGTCATTGGAGCAGACTTCAATGGACATGTTGGTGCAGGCAACAGAGGGGACGAGGAAGTGATGGGCAGGTTTGGTATCCAGGACAGGAACACAGAAGGACAGATGTTGATCGATTTTGCAAAAAGGATGGAAATGGCTGTGGTGAATACTTTCTTCAAGGAGAAACAGAAGCATAGGGTGACTTATGAAAGCGGAGGTAAGAGCACACAGGTAGACTACATCTTGTGTAGGCGATGTAATTTGAAGGAAGTCAGTGACTGCAAAGTAGTAGTGGGTGAGAGTGTTGCCAAACAGCATAGGATGGTGGTGTGCAGGATGACACTGATGGTGAGAAAGGTGAAAAAGGCAAAGGCAGAGCAGAAGACAAAGTGGTGGAAGCTGAAAAACGAAGAGTGTCGTGTTGTCTTCAAGGAGGAGTTGAAACAGGCTTTGGGTAGTCAGGAAGTGCTTCCAGAGGACTGGACAACCACAGCCAATGTGATCAGGGAGACCGGTAGGAGAGTACTTGGTGTGTCCTCTGGAAGGAAAGTAGATAAGGAAACTTGGTGGTGGAATGAGGAAGTGCAGGAGTGTGTACAAAAGAAGAGGTTAGCCAAGAAGAAGTGGGACATTGAGAGGACCGAAGAGAGTAAACAGGAGTACAGGGAGAGACAGCGTAAGGCGAAGGTAGCAGTGTCAGAGGCCAAACAGAGGGTGTATGATGACTTGTATGATAGGTTGAACAGTAAGGAGGGAGAAAATGATCTATACAGGTTAGCACAGCAGAGAAATAGAGATGGGAAAGACATGCAGCAAGTTAGAGTGATAAAGGACAGAGAGGGAAATGTATTGACTGATGACAGGAGTGTGCTGGGAAGATGGAAAGAGTACTTTGAAGAGCTGATGAATGAGGAAAATGAGAGAGAAAAAAGAGTAGAAGGGGTGACCGTTGAGGAGCAGGAAGTAGCAAAGATTAGTAAAGGAGAAGTGAGGAGGGCATTGAAGAGGATGAAGAGTGGAAAGGCAGTTGGCCCTGATGACATACCAGTTGAGGTATGGAAGTGTCTAGGGGAGGTAGCAGTAGATTTTCTGACAAGAATATTCAACAAGGTCTTAGAAAGTGAGCAGATGCCAGAGGAATGGAGGAGAAGTGTGCTTGTGCCCATTTTTAAGAACAAGGGAGATGTACAGAGTTGTGGCAACTACAGAGGGATAAAGTTGATGAGCCATACAATGAAGCTATGGGAAAGAATAGTGGAAGCAAGACTAAGGGCAGAGGTCAGCATTTGTGAACAACAGTTTGGTTTCATGCCAAGAAAGAGCACCACAGATGCAGTGTTTGCTTTGAGGGTGTTAATAGAGAAGTACAGAGAAGGTCAGAAGGAGCTGCATTGTGCCTTTGTGGATCTGGAGAAAGCATATGACAGGGTGCCGAGAGAAGAACTGTGGTATTGTATGAGGAAGTCTGGAGTGACAGAGAAGTATGTTAGAGTGGTGCAGGACAAGTATGAGAGATGTAAGACAGTGGTGAGGTGTGCTGTCGGTGTGACAGAAGAGTTCAAGGTGGAGGTGGGACTGCATCAAGGGTCAGCTCTCAGCCCCTTCTTGTTTGCTATGGTGATGGACAGGCTAACAGACGAGGTTAGACAAGAATCTCCATGGACTATGATGTTTGCAGATGACATTGTGATCTGTAGTGAGAGCAGAGACCAAGTGGAGGAAAATCTAGAGAGGTGGAGGTATGCCCTGGAAAGGAGGGGATTGAAGGTTAGTCTCAGTAAGACGGAATACATGTGTGTGAACGACAAGGACCCAAGAGGAACTTTGAGGTTACAGGGGGCAGAGATAAAGAAGGTGGAGGATTTTAAGTACTTAGGCTCAACAATCCAGAGCAATGGAGAGTGTGGAAAAGAGGTGAAGAAGCGCGTGCAGGCAGGTTGGAATGGATGGAGAAAAGTGTCCGGTGTGATGTGTGATAGGAGAGTATCGGCAAGAATGAAGCGAAAAGTGTACAAGACGGTGATGAGGCCAGCAATGTTGTATGGTTTAGAGACAGTGGCCCTGGGGAAAAGACAGGAGTCAGAGTTGGAGGTAGCAGAGATGAAAATGTTGAGGTTCTCTTTGGGAGTAACGAGGATGGATAGGATCAGAAACGAGTACATCAGAGGGAAAGCACATGTAAGATGTTTTGGAGACAAAGTCAGAGAGGCTAGATTGAGATAGTTTGGACATGTACAGAGGAGGGATAGCGAGTATATTGGTCGTAGGATGCTGAGGTTGGAACTATCAGGCAAAAGGCCCAGAGGAAGACCAAAGAGAAGATTTATGGATGCGGTGAAGGCGGACATGAAGGTCATTGGAGTAAGAGTAGAA
>CM045743.1:34033939-34096439 GCA_024760905.1 Plotosus lineatus | reverse complement strand
CAATAGTGGTAAACAAGCCTGGACGAGGATGAAATATTATTTTACCTCCATGCACAGTAAGGGGGATGGTAAAAGAAATAAAAAGTTCTCCGAAGCTCACAGTTAAGGAAATGCACAAATGCAAATTTCATCTTCGGGTGACAAAGTCTCCAAAACAGCCATCAGGCCAACAAGCTGTTTGGAAGGCATGCAGGTAAAAATCTTTTTCTCTCTCACTATCATAAACACAATGGCCTGGAGTTCGTTAAGAGGTAATGGTACTTCAGCTTGGACCATGTGCATTGGTCAGATGAGACCAAAATGGAGTGTTCTGGCAACAAACTTTCTAAATGGCTCGACGGACCACAAAAGATGAGTATACAGTAGCGCAGCTCATGCCCACTGTGGAGTATGATAGAGGATCTGTGATGCTTTTAGTCTGTTTCTCTTCCAGAGACCTGAGGAACTTTGTTAGGGTTCATGGCATCATGAACACTTTGAAATACCAGGAAATTTTAAATCAAAATCTGGTGGAATCTGCCCGGAAGCAGAGATGGGTCATCCCTGTGTTTTTCAGCAAGATAATGACCCTAAACGTGTGAACAAATCTGCGCAGAAATAGTTCACCACACACAGAATCAGGTTCCTCCCATTGCCATCACAATCTCCAGATCTCAACCCCATTGAAAACCTGTAGCGTGAGCTGAAGACGAGCGTGCAGAGGAGAGGACCCAGGTCGCTGGATGATTTAAAGAGATTGTGCAGAGAGGAAGGATCCAAGATCCCTCTTTCCGTATTCTCCCATCATGTGACACATTATAAGAGAAGATTGGGTGCTGTTTTGTTGGCAAAATTGGGTTGTGCATGGGTGCTAATAATTGTGGCGTACATGATTTGATTCAAAATAATGATTTTTTAAATGTGGGACTTTTTTACACTGAATAAAAGCACTTGAATTAAAGGTAGGTAGCTCTCTCTCTCTCTCTCTCTCTCTCTCCAAGTGAGTTATCAACAGTTCGTAAAGAGGTTTGCGGAAGCATCACATGTCACAGAGGGGCATTATGCATGCTTATGTCCCTCAATGGTTGGTGGTGGTCGTATCTAATATGGAGGCAACAATTGACCCTTGTGAATTACATACGACTAAATTTAGGGGTAGTGGGGCCGGTGGCATAGTGGTTAGCGTGCTGCGCTCATGATCAGGAGGTTGTAAGTTCGAATCCCACTGAGACTCTCACTGTGCTAAGACCCCTGGGCAAGGTCTCAACCACAAGTGTGCCTCTGTTCACGTAGCAGTATAAATGAGTACCAGTAAAAATATACTGGGAAGGTAACCTGCGATGGACTAGCGTCCCATCCAGGGGGAGTTGAACTCCTGGTCACTTCACGCTATGGAAACTGGGGATAAGTACTGGCCTGATGAGCCACTAGGCTCAGGTGTAAAAACCCAACAGACTTACCTAAATTTAGGGGAAGAAAAATGAGGGAAAGACATAAATGTCACAGTTACCATCTGTACAGTATACACTACCCAAACCAAAAAAAGTCACACACACTTATATTTTCCAGCCCGCCTTTATGTTTATCTACAGACCTCCACGGGATTATTGGAACAACCTTATGCCACACTAAAACGTTTCATTCTGTCCAGAGTTGCATTTTTTTTTTTTTTCGAAAAGAAGGGCAAACATGTTTGGAAAAGATTCCTCGACATCCAAGAATTACACTTTCACAGTTTAGTGAATCTTGTAGCATTGTCATCCTGGAATATTTGTCAGGGCTATTCAGGATATGCAGACACACCCCTCCCCCTCCCCCTACACCCCAACAACAACCATTCATAGCCTTTAAGGTACGCACTGGCACTTCTGTTTCCAGGATTGTACAGCGGTATGCTGTTACCTCTGAAATAGGGTAAATCTGGAGTCATCAAACACGTGACCTTTTCCCATTGCCCCAGAGTCCAATTTTCATGCTTCTAAGCAAACAGAAGGATTTTGTTCCAATTATTTTCACTAACAAGTGGCTTACGGCCACATCAGCCTTTTTTTTTTTTTTTTTTTTTTTTTTTTTTTTTTTTTTTTTTTGGGTATAAACTGTTTTAATCCCCATAAGGGAAATTAGTGCCTCTGCTTTTAACCCATGCAAAAGGGAGCACACACGTAAATAGTGAGCAAACACACCGGCTGCCACACATCGGGGTGCCCAAAGAGCAGTTGGAAATAAGTTGCCTTGCTCAGGGACACTTCAGCCATGAAGGTGAAGGGAAGGTGTAGCTCACTCCCACCCCCAGCACCACCCATTTTTCCTGCTGGTTCAGATACCAAACCAGCAATCATTCGGTCCCGAAGTCGCTTCTCTAACCATTCGGCCACAGCTGCCCTTTTATGGTGATAGCCATGAAAGTTGTTGGGTTTTTTATTCATTTGAACCTCAGGCAGAGATTCAAACATTTTTTCTGAAATATCATATATTCCCGAAATATCAATATTATACATACAATTTTCACGCAAATCTGTGATCACAATCATTCATTATCATAATATCAGAACATTTTGATTTTTTTCTTGACTGAATAAAAACACTGCCTGGCCAAAAAAAAAAAAAGTTGCACACTCTTATATTTTTCTTGGAGAGTCTGTAGCCTTGATCACGGCATGTAAGTTGCCGCGCCATCATTTAAACAAACTTAAGCAACATAATATTATTTCCATTAAGTGTCAGTTTAATTTCTCATCAATGTCTTGAATCGATGAGGGGAAAACTGAACCACTCCATAAAGTCTTCTCCAGCACATCCCAAATATTTTCAATAAGGTTAGCGTGCTGCGCTCATGATCGGGAGGTTGTGTGTTCAAATCCCAGTTCGACCCCCACTGTGCTAAGATTCCTGGGAAAGGTCTCAACCACAAGTGTGCCTCTGTTCACCCAGCAGTATAAATGGGTACCAGTAAAAATATACTGGGAAGGGAACCTGCGATGGACTGGCGTCCCATCCAGGAGGAGTTGAACTCCTAGTCGCTTCACGTTACGGAAACTGGGGATAATCACCGCCACTATGGTTTGTATGCATAAGCACTATCAGCCACTATGGCTCGGGTGTAAAAAGCACAAAGGACTTTACCTTTTTGAATAACGTGATTCATACAGCTGAAGCATTCTGGGATCAATTTTAGCTGATTCCTTGCACTGTTATGCTACATACAAGGTTCAGGTACCGGCCTCTCTGCTGTCGGCGGCTGGAACTATCATATGTGCTGATTGGTCATTCATTGCGTTGTTTGTTATACTGTACTACCTTTACTATGTATAGCCTATATTATAGCCGTAGCTGGGATTCAGCGGGAATGAGTGAGGTACCATAGATCTACTCAGAAGAATACCGTATACAGTAAAACCTCCGCTGACGAACGCTTAAGCTCACGAACTTTTCGCCTCAAGAACATTAAATTTGCGAGCATATAGTCTCTGCTGACGAACTAGTTTTCGGCGGACGAATCAAACCACACGGTCGAACAGCGCCACGGTGGCGGCCACGAGAAGCTGACGCACGCTCACGGCGTCACAGTTCGTCACCCCCTTTCTTTGAGTGCGGAAGTGGTTTGTGTTTGATAGACATTTTGGACCATATTGAGTGTACTTTTGCTATTATGGGACCGAAAAAGACCCACCACAGGCGGAGATCATTGAAAAACACGAACGAGGTGTGCGTTTGTGTGACTCAGCGTCCCAGTACCAGTACGCTAAGTCTACCATTGCTCCCATCCTTAAGAACAAGGAAGCTATTAAGGGTGCGTGTGTGGCTAAGGGTGTTTCCAAACAGTAGGCGTTTCCAAACTCTCCTTCCAAACAGTAAGTCCCGCCTCCCTCCTCCTCCCACTCCATTCCATCAAGCCATCAACTACCATCACAAAGGTAAATAAAACGACTTTATTATACAGTACAGTTTATTTCTTTAATTACAATACAATAGCACATTTATTATACATAAAATAAGGTATATTTTTGTGTAGTTTTAAGGCTTATTTAGTAGAAAATTATGTTTTATGGGGACCTGGGAACGGATTATTCTCATTTTAATGGTTTCTTATGGGAAATAAATGTTCGGAAGACGAACTTTTTGCCTTACACACACTTTCTGGGAACCAATTATGTTCGTGAGCTGAGGTATCACTGTACTATAATATAACCTATTTTACTACTTTATAGGCCCCCACTGAGGAACCGATAGCTGGTGCTTTCATTTACAGATTTCTCAATGTGTCCAAGCGTTTGTGGAGTTTGTGGAGCTAGTAATGAGTGTGGAGCATCCATGCGTACATCATGCACTTGCAGCAGATGTCCCACTTCAGTTATTGCGAATTTAATAGTTTGACAGATTTCTTTGTAGAACCGCTGCTCCTCCGCATTGAGAGGAGCCAGTTGAGGTGGCTTGGGCATCTGGTTAGAATGCCTCATGAACGCTTCCCTGGTGTGGTCTTGCGGGCATGTCCAGCCAGGACGAGACCCCGGGGTTGACCTAGCACATGCTGGAGGGATTATGTCTATCGGCTGGTCTGGGAACGCCTCAATGTAACCCCAGAAGAGCTGAAGGAAGTGGCTGGGGAGAGGGACGTCTGGACCTCATTGCTTAGGCCGCTGCCCTCGCAACCTGACCCTGGATTAAGCCGAGGAAGATGAAGATGAAGATGTCCTTCCTTGACTTTCCACCTTATCGTGGTGGAGTGGTTTGCATGTCTTAATGATCCTGGGAGCGATGCTGTCGAGGACATTATACCCATGTTAGGGTTACAAATGGGGGCAGGTCCTCGGTGAACGTTCAGACTAAGTATGAATCAATAGACCCCTATGAGAGAAATGAAAGTGACCCTGGGTTCAAACCAGAACACGCTGGTGGTACTATGTCTCTCAGCTGGTCTGGGAACACATCAGTGTCTCCCAGAAAAGCCGGAGGAAGTGGCCTGGAACTCACTGCTTAGGCTTCAACCCACACAATCGTGCCCCAAACCAAGCAAAAGTATATGATGATGATGATGATGATGATGATGATGATGATGATGGTTGTGGTGATGATGGTTGTGGTGATGATGATCTTCGTATGACAACTGGTATGATGTTAAACGTTGACCAAAATGCTTCACGCTTTTCTTCAGATTGTGACCTGAAATGTTTTTCATCAAACTCATTCATTCGTTCATTTTCTCAACCGCTTAATCCTAATTAGGGTCACGGGAGGCTGCTGGCCAGCTCAGCCAACCCCTTGAGAAGCCTGAGTACACCATGGACAGCTCAACAGACCATCACAGGGCCAACACTCACACAACCATTCACACCTTGGGGTGATTCGGAACAGCCAATAAACCTAATGTGCATGTTTTGGACTGTGGGAGGGAAACCAGAGTACCTGAAGGAAACCACGCAAACACAGGGAGAACATGCAAACTACACAGATACGCCCAGGCTGGGAATCAAACCCAGTACCTTTTCGCTGTGAGCGGACATGACAACCACCGTGCCATACCGCTTTGACAAGAAACTAAAAATATAAATGATTGGCTTTATGTCAAGATTATTTATTATTAGCTCAAACATACAAGCGTTCCTTCTGACCAGTTCACTGGAGGTCCATGCTACAAATGACGGACACGTTGCCGAACAATCCCACTTCAGATTAGGTTCTTTTCAATACGGGGTCAGTGACGTAGTGGTTAGGGTGCTGCACTCATGGTCGGGAGGTTGTGTGTTTGAATCCCAGTAAGACCCCCCACTGTGCTAAGACCCCCTGGGCAAGGTCTCAACCACAAGTGTGCCTCTGTTCACTCAGCAGTATAAATGGGTACCAGTAAAATATACTGGGAAGGTGACCTGCGATGGACTAGCGTCCCATCCAGGGGAAGTTGAACTCCTGGTCGCTTCACGCTATGGAAGCCAGGGATGAGCCACTATGGCTCGAGTGTAAAGGGCCCAAAAGACTTTACCTTTGCCCTCTTTTCAATTCATCCATTCATTTTCTATAACCACTTAATCCTAATTAGGGTCACGGGGAGGCGGCCGCCCATCCCAGCTAACTCCGGGCGAGGGCAGAGTACACCCTGGAGAACTCTCCAGGCAATCACAGAGTAGAAACACACTGACGGCTATGCAGCTACTGCTGTCGAAAGTCAGCAATGGTTCATTTCCATGAACCTCTCACCATAGACAGTGAGAGACATGGCCGGCCTTTGATAACCCAGTTGGTGCACTGGGGGGGGGGGGACAGTGACAACCCGTGGAGGGTGGGACTTGAACCCCCAACCTTAGGATCAGTGATCCAGCACCTTTTACCACCGGGTCACCACTACCAGTCTTTTAGATTCTTATAGGAAAATGGTGGGCAATAAAGGGTTTAATGGGAGGTAAAGACCAGTAGATGGCGCTAGGAACCAGGACTGGACCAACTGATGCGCTTTCACTCGAACAATAAACGTTCCAATCATTTCCAAGTTTATTAGCGCTGTATTATTATAATGGAGGAATTGATGGGTTAGGGTTTTTTTTTTTAATAGGGGGTCTATGCTCTATATGCGCTTTGCAGCAAGTGAGCGCGCGAACGAGACAATGCACGCGCCAAGAGTCTCCGGTGACTCGGTTCCCCGCCTGCAGCATCTCTTTCAACCTTTCAAACTCTCCACATGCACGCAGCATTAATCTGCTTTATACACACGGCGACACAAGGGACACAAGGTCGGTCCGAAAAAACAATGGCTTCAAAACATAAAAAAAAAGTGTTGGTTCAAAAAAAAAAAAAAAAAAAAAAAAAAAGATTCCATCCACACCCTGTGCGTACTGCGCATGCGCGCCGTTGAGACAAAGGAGCGGGTAATTACTGGTGTATTCGATATGGGGGGGAAATATCAAAACAGAAGCAGCAAAAACAAAAAAAAATCACGTGTGGCGTGTGAGCGCGTCAAAAAGATATCAGGATTCAACCGTTTTTATAATAAATGCAGAAAATATTTGTAGAAATAAAACAACACATTCCACATGCAATGTAACCAAAAAAATTATAAAGCCAAATACATTCATTACATTTTTTATTTGTGAACTTAATGTTTAATCATCTGTCTGTCTGTCTGTCTGTGTGTGTGTGTGTGTGTGTGTGTATGTGTGTGTGCCATTTAGACACACAACACTGCCCCCTACCCACCCACCCCCCAACTCAATGATAAAGGGGTGTGGCGGAGATGAATATTTATCTCAGATTTTTTTTTAAACATGCACCAATTTTACAGTCAAAACCTTTTCAAATCTTTTGGATGAAAGTATTGTTTGCAAATCCTGTTCAATTTCCAATAGATTCGATTCTCATTTGCATATTCAATGTGACAAGAGTAACATTAAACGGATATTAATTCCCCGGATGTAGTTCAAATGAATCAGAAATGAAGATAAATAATATGCGGCTCCCAAAGCAGGGTCCGAGGCGCGAGCCTGGGCTGAGTACACGCCCCTCTCGAGGATCTGTTTGAATTCAAGGCGCTTTGAATCAGTAGAAATAACGGACTATAATAATAATAACAATTAAAAAAAAAATAAATAAAATAAATAATAATAATAATAATAACAACAATAATGCTGCACCTGTTTCAGACATCACTAATCCAGATTGTTTGTGTACTGGATTTAAACCGAGACTCATTCCAGTACGGTGGCGCGCGCTCTAAATGCATTTTTAAACCGACCCCCCCCCCCCCTCCTCCGCGCGCGCGCGCGCCTCCCTCCCCGCCACACACACCTTCCTTTAAAAATACATTAAATAATATAATATGCATAAAAGTCTTAAATTATTTCCACATTTGTCTTATTTATTGCTGAAATCTTACCGACGGCCGGAGTTGTGGATCAGGATCGTTTGTGATCTGCTGGATTTCTGCGCGTCTCTCTGGAGTGCGCGTGGCGGCGGATCTGCGCTGATTCCGGCGATCCAGTCTGAAGCTCGCGCTGCATTCCTCTTTCTTTCGGAGGCGGGGGTGGTGGTGGTGGTGTGGTGGTGGTGGTGGGGGGGGGTTTAGACATTATTTGCACACACACACACACACATACACGCGCGAGCGCGCTCACTGTATAATAATACGCACAAATTTTTAAAAACATTTTCAGATTAATGGCAATAAATATATTTTTTATTTGTATCCTATTGACATGTCAAGAATTGATGTCCATAAAGCTGAGCGCTCAATGTGCATTATCTGATGATTAAAATCCGCGGTTCCTGAGGGCCCCAGCTTATTCCAATTCTCTAGGGTTGCTTTGCGCTTTTTTGCCGACAGCTGGCGTGCCGCTGTCGTCATGTCAGGGGGTGATCACACTCGAGGTGCCATAGCAAAGCGACTCACCTGTCAAGTGGTGGCCTGGTAGTGGAGGTGCTGGATTACTGATCCCAAGGTTGGGGGTTCAAGCCCCACTCTCAGCTGGTTGTCACTGCCCCCCCCCCCCCCCCAGTGCAGCTAAATGGGTTATCAAAGGGTGGGCCATGCCAGGGTGGAAACAATGAAGGTACTCTTTATGAAAGTCAGCAATGGTTCTTTTACATGAACCTCTCACCATAGACAGTGAGAGACATGGCCGGCTTTTGATAACCCAGTTAGCTGCACTGGGGGGACAGTGACAACCTTTTGGAGAGTGGGACTCGAACCCGCAATCTTAAAATCAGCGATCCAGCGCCCTTTACCACCAGGCCACCGTGGCCCCCATTTTGCAACTCCACATGCAAGCAAATATTTTGCAGTTTAAATAAGTAGGTCGTAAAGCCTTGAGAAGGTCGCACAACAATTTTTGCGGATGATGGCGAAATTCCTGTCGTAAATTGGATACATTTTATTTCCAATCCATTCACATTTCATTTCTGAGTTACTTGAGGGAACAGAATGTGGACGGGTACCAGCAAGAGTTATACTTTGCATGTGGAGACCTCTACCTTGTCGCTTTTCCTTACGAATGGCAGACAAATTTCAAAGGAAAACGACAACTCAATCGTTATTTATTTCTCGAGATGTGCAGAGTGTTTGAGAAGAGTCTGAGGGAACGCCAAATCACAGCCTGGTTTGAAATTTTCCATGATGAGCTCAAGAACCAGACAACCAAATGCGATGCCGTGGACGTTGCACGATAAATCTGAGAATGAAAAGCAACAGCCGTTCGTGTCAGTCGCTTTTCTCTTGTTGCGCTGCTGTTCAGTGATTCCTGCAAATCGGAGCCTAAGTCTTCAGAAGAGAAGTCTTCTGTAATCACCTGAAGAGAGGGGATGGTTTCACCACCCCTCGAAACAGATCTGTAGTGATAAATGGAGTTTCAATAGAAAGCCTTTGTCCTGTCCTTTTGTGTATATATATATATATATATATATATATATATATATATATATATATATATATATATATATATATAAAATAGTCAAGGGTGTGGCTAGCATTGAGCTACCATAGCATATTAGCTCAGGATAGGAGTTGAGTGTGCTCAGTTCTAAATGTCCACTCTCATAGCTGTAGTAGGGTCGACCGTGCATGTAATATGATACATCGGGTTTTACTTCCAGGTACAGAACTCGCGGATCATCTTCATTCACGGGAGGGGCCGGAACGAAACCCCCGCGAAGAACGAGGGGATACTGTACAGTGGTACCTTGGTTCTTGAACACTTTGGAGGTCGAACAAATCGGAATTCAAACAAAAAAACTGGGATTTTTTTTTTTGTCTTGGAAGTCAAACTCAAAAAATTCATGAGAAAAAAATGAGACTGAGAGTGAGGAAAAGTGCAAGAATCTCAAAAAATCTTGAAAAACTTGAAACTTGAAACTTGAAAAGTGCAAGACTTCCGGAAATTGGTCTCTTTTGACTCTACTCGACCACTGTGTGCGTGTAGATGTGCTCGCTCCTGTTCCAAAAAGTACAGTATACTGTGTGTGTTTTTTTTTTTTTTTTACTCGATTAGATTGGCTAATAAACATGTCTCCAAAGAAAGCTACTGAGAAAAGTTCAGGAAAACTGTTGCGTTTAAGAAAGAGCTGATAGCTAAGCATGAATCAGGCGTGCGTGTTACTGATCTTGCTAAGGAATATGGCACGGCTAAATCAACTATATTCGCAATCCTGAAGAACAAAGAGTGTTAAAGCCAGTGATGTGGCGAAAGGCTTGACGGTTATTGGCAAACAAAGACCGCAAGTGCTGGAGGAGGTGGGAAAATAACTGCTCCGATACATGAACCAGCAGCAGTTAGCAGGAGGTAGTGTGAGTGAGGATGTGATCTGCTGCAAAGCTCTTGAAATCTACGATGATTTGGTGAAAACGACCCTCGCTCGAATCCTGAAGGGTTCCACTTTAAAGCAAGTCGAGGCTGATTCAAAAATAAACAAAAAACAAACAAAAAAAAGACACAAAATGAATTAATCTAGCATCTTGGAACAGATTAAAACCGTTTACATTATTTGTAATGGGAGAAGCGGATTTGGAATTTGAACAAATCGGAATTCGAACAGCCTTCTGGAACGGATTAAGTTCCAGAACCAAGGTACCATTGTATATATATATATATATATATATATATACATGTCTATGTGTATATAATATTAATAAATACATATTCAACTTTATAAATGCTTATAATAACAATTAAACGTTCAAAAATAATGCATAAGATGTAAATAAAATATAAATACACACACATACAGACACGCCCGCATGCACAGATGTGCACCTCACATAAAATAAGTACTGTCGTTTTGTTGGGGGGGGGTTGGGTTGTTTTTTGTTTTTGCTTGGGGTCAGTGGTGATCTAGTGATATAGGGCGCAGGATCGCTGATCCTAAGGTTGGGGGTTTGAGTCCCACTCTCCACAAGGTTGTCACTGTCCCCCCCAGTGCAGCTAACTGGGTTATCAGAGGCCGGCCATGCCTCTCTCTGTCTATGGTGTGAGGCATGTAAAAGGACCATTGCTGACTTTCAACTAGAGTAGGCTGCAAAGCCGTCAGCGTGTTTCTAATCGGGAGTCGGAATCCCCTGAGGCAGTTCATTCACAGTCATGTTCTGGTAACTCCTGCAGCAGCACTGGAACCCAGTCATATCGGCATTTGCTCTTCCATTGGATCGTTCCAGTGGCGCCGAGAGGGTGGACTTGCTGCTTGAGTAACAGCCTGTCCTCCATTACTCCCTACCCTGGCTCTACGCACTGGAGAGTGATACCAGCCAGAGTACAGCCATAGTCCTTTGTGACTGACGGAGGCCTACTACTTAGTTTTTGTTTGTTTGGGGGGGGTTGCATAATTTGCCTTGTTTTGCGGCATTTTCCTTAACTTTGTCTCCCATTCTTCCTTAATTTCCTTATTTTTTATTTTTCAATTAATATTTTTGAAAAACCTGCGATGCTCTGAAGCCACAATAAACTGAAGCTCGAAGTAGCGAGGAATCGCTGTATACACACACAAACACACACACACACACACACACACACACACACACACACAACTTGATTTTGTTGATGAAGATCATTGTAGTCTTAATCTCATTGTGCTGGTAGTTGATTGCGCTCTAATGCTTTAACTTAATCTATCATTTCAGATTAGATGAAGCAGATGTGCAGGCTTGAATTTTTCAGATCCAGCGGCCACAATTTGCATTAAATGTGTACTTTTTCCATCTGAGTCTTCATTTGTTTGTTCATAAAACTGAATCAAATGCACAAACAAACTAGCTTCACAAGTATTATATCCATATGCACCACTAGCACTAGCCATGCTCAGTGCTGGGCACTGCAAGAGTAAGGTGATTTGTGATTGGCCTGGCATAGGCTATTCATTCCTGTATATCCATTAACATTCCTTTAAACATTCCCCTCCACTAAAAAAAATAACATCAGGTCTGGATCCAATGCATGAAGTTCAATATCTAACGTATCAAACAATATTTTAAAAAATCGTACAAAAAGAATACAGAGATCCTGAACAAGCCTGTGATACTCGCTGTGTTGGGTGAACCCAGCAGGAGAGGTTACATCATTGGTGCTTTTTTTCTCAGATAGTGACTGAAAATGGCGAGGAGCGCGAACTCTTCTCGGTTCATGATGCACAAGACACTCTGCTCTATATTGCCTTGTGATAATACTAATGTTAATATGATTAAAAATAACCTCAAACCCATTAATTTTTCTGAACTGCTGGTGCTCATCTCAACCAACTTTGGGCAACAGCATAGTACACCCTGAACAGCAAATATGCCAACGACTATGCAGCCTTCTCTTTACCAAAGTCACCAATGGTTCTTTACAGTCTCTCACCATAGACAGTGAGAGGCGTGGCCGGTCTAACCCAGTTAGCTGCCCTGGGGGAGGGCAGTGATAACCTGTTGAGTGTGTGGCTTGAACCTCAACCTTAGGATCAGTGATCCAGTCCCTTCACCACCAGGCCACCACTGCCCTAGCCTCAAACTGTAGAAGATAAATGATCATAAAAGCTTTCATGAACCAGGTGTAGGGACACATGTGCTGCTCACACTTTTACTCAGAAAGATTTTTACGCTTTACACATGTAAGCTAGTTACCTTGGTAACCAGAGCTGATTGGAGAAGAGACTCACTTCTCTGGCCGAGGCGATGTTGCCTTGTCGATCAGTGGAGAGCTATTTGCTTGTTGCTTGTTGGTTCTTGTATGAACACGTCGTAAGTTTAAGATGTAAGGCGCACAATAAAAGCGCCGATGCGGGAAGAGTGCTTGATGCCCTCTGTCAAGGTGGAGGAAATATGACAGTCTGGAGGTGCTGTGGTTTTTGTGAAAGGGATCTCGAAAGGGAAAGCTATCACGCCATTTTGCAACGCCATGCGATATCCTGTGAATGCCGAATTTCCGATAACAACAGAACAGTGACTCAAAACACTCCAAACTATTTAGAGAAGATGCAGTCGGCTGGTATTAATGGATTGACCAGAACACTCAGCGGAGTCAGCTGGATTTCTGTGGAAGAAGTTCCGGTCAAGCTAGTTCCACTTGTGGAAGGTGCACCAGGAAGCCTGAGGTAAATTTCTTCATCTAACCAGAACAAATAGAATCCCAAAACTTCTTCTCTCTTTTACTCACTCATCCACTCTCTCTCTCTCTCTCGCTCTCTCTCTCGCTCTCTCTCTCTCTCTCTCTCAAACCCACCTAATCACTTATTCGCTCTCTCGCTCTCTTCTCTCTCTCTCTCTCAAACCCACCTAATCACTTATTCTCTCTCTCAAACCCACCCAGTCTCTTACTCTCTCTCTCTCTCTCTCTCTCTCTCTCTCTCTCACTCTCAAACCCACCCAATCACTTTCTCTCTCTCTCTCTCTCTCTCTCTCTCTCTCTCTCTCTCTCTCAAACCCTCCCGATCACTGACTCTCTCGCTCTCTCTCTCTCTCTCTCTCTCTCTCTCTCTCTCTCTCAAACCCACCCAATCACTTACTCTCTCACTCTCAAACCCACCCCACAACTGCCTCCCTCTCTCTCTCTTTCTCTCTCTCTCTCGCTCTCAAACCCACACAATCACTTTCTCTCTCTCTCTTCTTCTCTCTCTCTCTCTTTCTCTCTCTCTCTCTCTCTCTCTCTCAAACCCACCCAATCACTTACTCTCTTCATGTCTTAGACCCGCCCAATAACTTACTCTCTCACTCTCAAACCCACCCGATCACTCTCTCTCTCTCTCTCTCTCTCTCTCTCTCTCTCTCAAACCCACACAATCACTTACTCTCTCTCTCTCTCTCTCTCTCTCTCTCTCTCAAACCCACCCAATCACTTACTCTCTTCATGTCTTAAACCCGCCCAATAACTTACTCTCTCACTCTCAAACCCACCCGATCTCTCTCTCTCTCTCTCTCTCTCTCTCTCTCTCTCAAACCCACATAATCACTTATCTCTCTCTCTCTCTCTCTCTCTCTCTCTCTCTCTCTCTCTCTCAAACCCACCCAATCACTTACTCTCTTCATGTCTTAAACCCGCCCAATAACTTACTCTCTCACTCTCAAACCCACCCGATCTCTCTCTCTCTCTCTCTCTCTCTCTCTCAAACCCACATAATCACTTACTCTCTCTTTCTCCTTCAAACCCACACAATCACTTACTCTCTCTCTCTTTCTCCAACCCACCCAATCCCTTACTCTTGCCCTCTCTCTCAAACCCACACAATCACTTATTCTCGCTCTCTCTCTTTCTCTCTCTCCCTCTCTCTCTCTCAAGCCCACCCAATCACTTACTCTCGCCCTCTCTCATACCCTCCCAATCACTTACTCTCTCTCTCTTCTTCAAACCCACATAATCCCTTACTCTCTCTCTCTATCTATCTCAAACCCACACAATCACTTACTCTCTTTCTCTCTCCTTCTCTTGCTCTCCCTCTCGCAAACCCACTCAATCACTTACTTGTGCTCTCTCTCTCTCTCTCTCTCTCTCTCTCTCTCTCTCTCTTCCCCCTCTCTCTCTGTCAAACCCACCCAATCACTTGCTCTCTCTCTCTCTCTCTCTCTCTCTCTCTCTCTCTCTCTCTCTCTCTCGCTCACTCTCTCACTCTCAAACCCACCCAATCACTGACTCTCTCCCTCTCTCTCTCCTTCACTTACTCTCCATCACTTACTCCCGCCTCTCTCTCAAACCCACACAATCACTTACTCTCTCTCTCTCTCTCTCGCTCTCTCTGAAACCCACCCAATCATTTCCTCTTGCCCTCTCTCTCTCTCACTTACTCTCTCGCCATCTCTCTCTCATACCTTTCTACCTCACATACTCTCACCCTCTCTTTTTTACCTGTCCATCTTACTTTGTCTCGCCCTCTCTCTCTCTCTCTCTCTCTCTCTCTCTTACTTACCTCACTTACTCTTGCCCTCTCTCTCACCTACCCACTCACACCCTATCTCTCTCATCCACCCACTCCCTGTCTTTCTCTCTCATCCACCCACTCACTTCAAATCTCTCAACCACCCACTCACTCCCTATCTCTCTCACCCACTCACTCACTCCTTATAGCTCTCTCTCACCCATCCAATCACTTCCATAACAATACATCCAAAAAAGAATATTTTCCTGAGGGGAAAATCTAAGATTTTAAATTTTATTGTATGTATTGCTGCTCAGTTGTATATTGTCCAAGGCGTGGTGTAAATATTACTTGCAAGTCAGGAGTAAAAGGATAATATTAATAATTTTATGCCTGAGGTGGAATGTGTGATGTGTTCTTTTTAGTATTTACTCACGTATTTAGGATGATAAACAGTTGTGTATTTTTTTTTTTAAAAAAAGGGTTGTCCTTGATGAAAATTTGTTTTCCTGTTTGATAGAATAACCCAGCTGTAGTGACAGATGTTGGACAGAACATGTGTTTTTCTGTCTGAAGCTCTACTGTGTGTTGCTGCGTCTCGCTACAGTAATGAACCGGATGACCTGTATACTGAGGTGTGTGGACACAGAATAGATTAAAAGGAAACTAATAGCATTTTAATTGAATATTTGACCATTTTTGATGGCCTATTGGTAACTACATCTATTGAATAATTTATTAAATCTAACTTGTAAATTCTAAATATTACCAAAATTTGTACCTTACCTCCGGCCAACACTCCAGGCCAGCACTGTCACTTGACTATATTCATTCGTATGTACCTGGTGAATTGTAAACATCGTCGTTATGAGCATAATAGGCCATGCCATCTAAATATAATAAGCCATCCATTGTTGAGCTGGGCGCAGGAGTGGCTCTCAATTGAAACCACGAGGTACTGTTCAACTCATATGAACGTATATGTGTGCATATCATATATCATATATAACATACGTATATCTTGTGATATAGCCTTTTATATTTGTAGTGTCTCCAAGTAGCCAATGGTCTCTGGCTAACAATTATTAGCCAGAGCATAAAGGTGTTATCCCAAAAAATATTTTTAAGTTTCATGTTGATATAGCATTTTCTGTTGTTCAGATACACAGGGCTTTGTATTTTCAATCCAGTGTCTATGTACGCCAATGTGTGTATTTTTTTTCTCTGCAGTAATCTATTGGAAATAAGTTAAAAAAAAAAAAAGAAAGAAAAGAAAAAAGGCCAAAACATTTTTCTCGTGAAAAAAGAAAAGGAAAAGAGAAATGAGAGAGAAAAATTCTGCATCCAGAGGCCATCAAGATTTCAGGACACTCTATATGGTGTAGTCTGTGCTGCCCTCTGCTGTTAACAAATGAAATTACATTTCCTTGAATGTGCTCCCAAATGCATCTTGGGAGATATTGGGCCGGATATCACCAAAGTTTTTGATGGGGTATGCGGCCTCCATCACTTCCTTCATTACACTGTAGGTGCATTTTCAGATGGATTTCTCAATGATTGTGATTTAGATATCATTCAGAGTGATTCGGAAAATAATAAAAGGGAGAATACTGAGGATGCTGATTATATTGACTTTGGTGACCTAAATCAATGTAACTTAGACTCACATGACGGCAGTCAGTCGAGGTCATGCGCCTAGGCCTTCGTCCCATGGAAGGTCAAGGGGCAGGTATAACGCACCCAGAAGGCAGGCTATTGATACCTGGGGAAATTTTAATGACTGGTTTAATCGTCAGTTGTGAAAAAGTTGCGCCCAAATTCTTTGGCCAAACTGGGCATCAGGTACTTCATCCAAGCCGTCCTATAGGGTGGTGTGAACTTTTTAAGGAAGACGTATAGAGTATATTTCTGAGCAAACTATGTCTGTCAGTATCTTGTGTCCAAGGATTACAAAAAAAATCTGATTGCACTGAAAGTCCATATTCGGGTTTGAGTGGATTCAACTGCAGATGAACTGGAACTTATCTTATTTGCAATTGGACTTGTAATGAAGCCTGATATTTACTCTCACTGATTAATCATTGAAGTTCTTTTTACTGCATATTTGGGACATTATGCATTACAGTCTGCTGAATGAAAGCTTTTGCAATCGTGCTCAGAATTTGTACGTTCCGTATGGTGACCTTGCATATGATGAAGGGACAATGCCGCCATGTGCATAATTAAATTAATAAATAATTTGAAATTGATAACAATGATTTCAGCGGCTAGGCCAGTGGAAGCCTGATGGTAAAGATGCTGGATCACTGATCCCAAGGTTAGTGGTTTAAGCCCCACTCTCAACGGGTTTTCACTGTCTCTCAGCACTAACTGGGTTATCAAAGGCCGGCCATGTCCCTCACTGTCTATGGTGTGAGGTTCATGTAAAAGAACCATTGCTGACTTTTGTCAAGAGGATGCAGCATGTTTCTGCCGTGCGATGGCTGTTCAGGGTGTACTCTGCCCTTGGCCAGAGTTGGCTGAGATGGACACCAGCCTCACCGTGACCCTAATTAGGATTAAATGGTTCATAAAATGAATGCATGAAGGTTTTCAGAGGCTGATTCTGATCCCTGTGGTATGCGGGGTAACGTACATTGTGCCGATGCGCTTGTCAGAACTAAAGGTTTTTTTGAAAATACTGTACAGTGGTACCTCACTTTACGAAATTAATCCGTTCCAAAGCCTTTTTCGAAACCTGGATTTTTCGTAAGTGGAACCGCATTTTACATGTAAAACATGTGATGCGTTCCAAGGCCCCCAATACTACCCTTTAAAAATGATAAAAGCAGACCGTTTACGGTACTTACTTCGTGTTGACCATGTCTTCTTAGCAGCGTTATCATCTTACAAATGTTTATGCAAGGTTAAAAGCCTGAGCCAAAAAATAAAGTTGCAATGAGCACACTCAAAAAACTCATGAAACAAGTTGCTGCTCAAGGGAGCTGCGTAATCCCTCCTAGTCAATGGGGGACGCCAGCGGGACGAGATGTTGGGAGATAGCCAATGGGAGAGCAGCCCATGCATTGTTTCAATGTTTGAATGGCGCGTTTGAAAGTTTGAATGGCGCGTTTGGCGCGTTTCGTGAGGAGAACTTGTTTTGTACACAGAGACAAAAAATTTTGGAAAATGTTTATCGTAACCTGGATTTTTCGTTTGCTGGGACTATCGTAAGGTGAGGTACCGCTGTATATAGATTTTTCATGGCCTGTGGGACTGTGATCTCCACTCATGGGGCATCCCTTTTTTTGTGAATGACAAATCTTTATAAAGGTGAACACATTGCTCATCACAAGGGAAAGCACCCCACTGTGGAATGGAGGAATAAACATCAAATAAATATACTTTCTGAATTTCATAATTAAACAATGATGGATTCTGGGAAAACTCACGCTCACTTTCCAAACTCACTCGCTCACTCCATCACTCACTCAATTCCCAACCTCACCCTCTCACTGACTTACCCAACTCACTCACTCGCTCACTCCATCACTCACTGAGTTGCCAACCTCACCCTCTCACTCACTCGTGAACTGCCTCACTCACTCAGTTACCAACCTCACCCTCTCTCTGACTTACCCAACTCACTCACTCACTCACTCACTCGTGAACTGCCTCACTCACTGAGTTACCAACCTCACCCTCTCACTCACTCACTCACTCACTGAATTACCAACCTCACCCTGTCACTGACTTACCCAACTCACTCACTCCCTCACTCACTCCCTCACTCACTCAATTACCAACCTTACGCTCACTCACTCACTGACTCACTCACTCACTCACTCACGCACTCAATTACCAACCTCGCGCTCTCATTGACTTACCCAACTCACTCACTCACTCACTCACTCACTCACTCACTCACTCGATTACCAACCTCACCCTGTCACTGACTTACCCATCTCACTCACTCACTCCCTCACTCACTCAATTACCAACCTTACGCTTCATTGACTTACCCAATTCACGCTCACTCACTCACTCCTTCACTCAATTACCAATATCACCCTCTCATTGGCTTACCCAACACACTCACTCACTCACTCATGCACTCACTCACTCAATTACCAACCTCACCCTCTCAGTGACTTACCCAACTCACTCACTCACTCACTCACTCACTCACTCACTCACTCCATTACCAACCTCTGACTTACCCAACTCACTCACTCATTCACTCAATTACCAACCTCACCCTCTCACTGACTTAACTCAACTCACTCACTCGCTCACTCCATTACTCACTGAGTTACCAACCTCACCCTCTCACCCTCTCACTCACTCACTCACTCACTCACTCAGTTACCAACCTCACGTGTCACTGTCTTACCCAACTCACTCATGCAGTCATGCATTTGCCAAACCACTTAGGGGCTGATTACACTAGATTTGTGACAGAAATGCAACAGGAGTCATCTGTGGTTGGTTTGAGTATTTTCCATAAAGAAAAGTGAATCTCCGCTCTTAAATCTCATGTTTTGTTTGTTTTTTGTTCTCAAACCATTCACTTTTTTACTTGTGCGTTATTAGCGCAAAAATGCAAATAAAATGGGAATGATGGCAAAATACACTGAATATTGCAGGTGCCAGCCTTGAACTTGTTTCCAAGCATTCCGCCTGGAAGTGTCCAAAAAATATGCGTACAACAGCTTTGCGACCTTCTGACGATATCTATGGACTGTTTGAGAAGAGCGTGAGACTACTCACATTTACGGAAAATTCAAACAAACTGCATGTCTTTGGACTGTGGGAGGAAACCGGAGCACCCGGTGGAACCCACTGGGAGACCATGTAAGCACCACGCAGCAATGCTCGGGGGGAACGTGAAACGGCAGGAGGAGCGCGTGAGGCATCCTCCTTATTCAAATAACCTGCAGGGCGGAGCGAGAGAGAGAGAGAGAGAGAGAGAGAGAGATCAGATCAGAGGAGTCACCGCGAACTTGGCTGTAGTTCTTCTCAGTGTTTACCGATGCGCGCGTCACCGCACTACAGCACTCGAATACTCTGCTGGACCGCACGAGACGTGAACATCTGTAACCTCTGGAACAAAGACGTGTTCTATCCTTTTTCTCGCGCGCGTTGTGTGTTTTGGAGAGAGAGAGAGAGAGAGAGAGAGAGAGAGAGAGATCTTTATCCATTGAAATGGAGTGAGAATCGAACATTGAGGGTAAATAACCGGGCTGTGTGACTTCAATCAGGTCCGCTTGACCTTCAGGCTGTAATAATAAGGATCATGGATAACTTTTTCCCCGAGGTGAGTTTATTATTCTGTATTTGTATCATCCAGAAGTTTATTCCGGCACGAAAACATCTGTTTACATTTACACTGCGAATGAAGAAAGATCATTCTCTCTCTCTCTCTCTCTCTCTCTCTCTCTCTCTCTCTCTCTCTCTCTCTCTTTGTGTTTGTCTCTCTCTCTTTCTCTCTCTCTCTTTGAGTGTCTCTCTCTTTCTCTCTCTCTCTCTCTCTCTCACTTTGTGTGTGTCTCTCACTCTGTCTCTCTCTCTCTCTCTCTCTCTCTCTCTCTCTGTCTTTTTCTCTCTCTCTCTCTCTCTCTCTCTCTCTCTGTCTCTCTTTCTGTCTCTCTGTATCTCTCTGTCTCCTGTCTCTCTGTCTCTGTCTCTCTCCCTCTCTCTCTCTCTCTCTCTCTCTCTGTCTCTCTCTCGTTCGCTGTGTGTGTGTGTGTGTGTGTGTGTGTGTGTGTGTGTGTGTGTGTGTGTGTGTGTGTGAGTGTGTCTTATGCCGGTTGGCAGTTTGATCAGGGTTAAAGAGTTTGGAACTTCCCAGAGGAATTCTCAGGCATTTCCTCCCCTTTTCTCCTATTTCCGGTGTCCGGTCCGCTTGATATTGTTAGAAATAAACCATTCTGCACTCAGTCTTCATCCCAAACCTCAGCCTTCCACAAAACCAACTGGTGTAGTGGTTATTGTGCTGTGCTCATGATTGAGAGGTTATGGGTTCTAAACCCCCCCCACTACCATCCACCCCAGACTCCCACCATACTAATACCAATCAGACATGTCTTAGCCAAAAGTCAGCCCCCAGCAGTATAAATGGGAAATGGGTACCAGGAAATAAAATATTGGGACGATGTCCTGTGATGGGCTCGCAGTCCATTCAGGAGGCGTTGAACTCCTAGTCACTTCACGGGATCCCACCTCATGCTCTGATGGAAACCCCAACAGACTAACCTACCCCACAACATTTCACTAAACAGCTTTCATGGTCCTCTTGTCCATCTGACCAAAGGTACATCATATACCATCATGGACAGTTGTTAAAGAACTGGAGGTGAATGATGCATTCATGCAGAATAAAAATTCTATCAACATAAAAGTTATTAAATCTGATGTAGCCTTATATATATATATATATATATATATATATATATATATATATATATATATATATATATATATTACTATTTATTCATTAATAGCTAATAGAGGCAATTTAGAGCAGCCAGTTAGAATAATGTGCATGTCTACGAACTGTTGGAGATCGCCGGAGTACCTGGAGGAAGTCCACACAAGCACAGGGAGGACATGCAAACTCCACACGGAAACGCCCTCTGTGAGTCCGGGACTCGAACCCAGGATCTAGTTGCTGTGACGTGAATGTGCTAAAGCAGGTCATCATGCCGCTTCGCTTGGCTTCACTCTCACGTGTCTTCATTTCACAGCAATCTTTTTGTCACGTGAAGGTCACCCTGCAGTTTGTCATGCTGCCCGATAGCACTTTATGGTGAGGTATTGTTTACCTTTACATTTCAACATAAATCACCATAAATAGTGCTATACTGGGCACTTTTTTATCCCATGGATTACAAGTGGGTGGCTGAACCAATGCGGAACATTCACGGAAATGACGTGAACTTGTTGGGCCGGGTTGTCCAGAACAAGTAAACAAGCAGTAAACAACATTTTAGGTGATAAAACTCCCTGCCTCCTAAAAGGCTCGTACCGTTTACTGGTTCCTTTAGTCGAGTTGCTGTCCCCGTACAGTGTCATCCGTTGACTTTTTATAAGGAATTCTGCAGATCTTCGAACGTAGAATGTGAATCTTGGGCTTCGTACCAAGTAGATCTACCTGGAGGTCACACCGATAGCGGGTCAGGTTGACGTGGCCTTCGCAGAATACTAACTTGTGTCTGAAAGGAAATGTTTTCAGAATACGGCCTGTGCCGATGTCATGTTATGTTTTCTGCAGTTTTTGCGCTTGTTGTTTGTACAGACGTATGCTTTGCACTCCACCATTTTCCTGGCGACACAGCTCAACAATGGATCGTGATGTGTTATCTTAGATCTGAGTGTGCTGCATGCGGGCCAGCCAATAGGACAAAACAATGAATTTGCATCACTACTTGGGCTGGAACACCCAAAGAAGAAGACAAGATGTCACTGTGTATGCCTAGTAATAGCAGTAGAGTGGCAGCACTCAGACGTACGTCACAAGATGATGTCATACATGGTTATTTTAAAGTGCTAGTAATACAAATTCACCACACGGACCCTTTAAGGGTTCGTTTACTTACAGGTAGCAACTGGGTGATATTATATTGGATATGCAGCATGCAAAAAGATTCTCTGTACAGAGCCCGTAGGTTGTGTTTATATACACATCCTGTTCTACTTCATTGAGGTTAGTGATCTTTATATGGCTGAGGCTCTCTAGTGGAATCTGTTGAGAAAGTCCGGGGTTTAATGGTTGACGAAAAGGCCTGTATGTCAGCAACATTAAGCTGATACAAGTGGAATATCTTTGGCTCTGTGTGAGGGAAAGTTGTAATTGAAACATGTACTGTATGTGCTTATAGTCCCCCAGTGCAGCTGACTGGGTTATCAAAGGCGGGCCATGTCTCTCACTGTCTATGGTGAGAGGCATGTAAAAGAACCATTGCTGACTTTCGTAAAGAGTAGGCCGCAAAGCCGTCAGCATGTTTCCGACCTGGAGAGGGATGGGCTCCGACAGGCCAAATCAGCCCAAGTCTTGCCATGAAGGCGCCCCAAAGACATTCCCGGATGTTAAGGGATAAGTGAAGAAGAAGAAGTGCTTATAGTGGAGATAGGGCAGTGCTGTGTGTGTGTGTGTGTGTGTGTGTGTGTGTGTGTGTGTGTGTGTGTGGGTGTGTGGGGGTGTGTGTGTGTGTGTGTGTGTGTGTGTGTGTGTGTGCAGTGGTGGTCTGGTGGTAAAAGGCTCTGGATCGCTGATCCTAAGGTTGGGGGTTTGAGTCCCACTCTCCACAGTATTGTCACTGTCCCCCCAGTGCAGCTAACTGGGTTATCAAAGGCGGGTCATGTCTGTCACTGTCTATGGTGAGAGGTTCATGTAAAAGAACCATTGCTGACTTTCGTAAAGAGTAACTGCAAAGCCGTCAGCGTGTTTCTGTCCCTTGGTAAAGGGTTGTGAGAGGAAGGGCATCCGACGTAAACAACCTCTGCCAAATCAAAACATGCGAATCAGATGATTCTCTGTGGCGACCCCTGAAAAAGGGAAAAAGGCGAAAGGAAAAGAAGACGAGTGCTTATCGTGGATATAGCGGAAAATATATATGCCTTAAGTTCTCAAATATCAAAAACTAAAATGTGCCTCGTAGAGCAAGATAATCAAAGAACACCAGCCTGGCATCTGGAACGGGCTACAACCTCCCGACAGAGATCGCATGTCAAGACACATCAATAATTTATGTCACTATGATTACCTAATTTGACATGGTGACCACGGTGAAAGGCAAAATAACAGTGCACCAACTTTGTGAAGTAACTGTACAGGGGTAGAAGCCGTAGTCTGATCTTGACAGTAGAGTTTAAAGGAGGGCGATTGTACTCACAACTTATTGACAGAATGCGCCCAATATTAATTGGGTTCCAAATATAATTTCATGATAACCAGCGATTATAAAATACTATTGGTGCAAAATGTATTGATTTACGATGCTTCCAGCTGTTTGTGGGGGCAGACATCTTAGCGCGAGGGTCCAGCAAGACACCTTGAGATTACATGCAATGATTTACCTGCAATCAAATACAATACATGCGGCAACAACAATAAAATGGCGGTCATAACGTAGTTGCCTGCGGCGCCAGTTCACATTACCTTTCTAACCACAGTCGAGTAAAATACAGTTATCATTTAATGGAAACATAGCAAGTTAAAAGTTGTGCAGGGATATATGTTCGAGCTAGAATGGCCCGCCGATGCTGCAAGGGAGCGTGTGGACAATGCGACGAAACGACGAGCACCAGGCCCGAGTACTGTTCAGCCACGTCATAGCCTCATTCTGAGTGTTCGATCTGGGAGGGCGTACTAGACGGGAATGGCTCTGTTATTATGTTCTGGGTCTTGTCTTTATTATAAACACATTTAATTGTGTATTAAATTATTAATTAAAGTACAAATTATGATAAAAGTAATTTAATCTAGTTCGGCTGCCCCTTTAAGTATTAGACAACAGCTTGAAAACATTTATTAGAGGCTATAGAAATGGCCTCCGTCCGTCCGAGTTAATGTTTGGCAGCGATAACTTGAGAGCCACTGGTGCTAGGACTGCCAAATTTTACATATACGCCCATGAAGGGGGCAGTGGTGGTCTAGTGGTGGTCTAGTGGTATAGGGCGCTGGATCACCGATCCAAAGGTTGGGGGTTCAAGTCCTACTCTGCACAAGGTTGTCACTGTCCCCGCAGTGCAGCTAACTGGGTTATCAAAGGCCTGGCAATGTCTCTCACTGTCTATGGTGTGAAGTTCATGTAAAAAAACCATTGCTGACTTTCGACAAGAGTAGCTGCAAAGCTGTCAGCGTGTTTCTGCCCTGCGATGGCCTGGCAAGCTGTCCAGGGTGTACTCTGCCCTCGCCCGGAGTTGGCTGGGATGGGCGCCAGCCTGCCCGTGACCCTAATTAGGATTAAGCGGTTACAGAAAATGAAATGAACCTCCATGAAGGTCTTGGACGGGCTCGAACATGGATGACCTTGACCTAATAATCAAGGTCACAGTGGTCATTTTATTAAATTCTTTGGCACGTGCTAACCTCAGAGCCAGGACTGACACATTTTGTATATACATGCGTCTCATGAAGAACTTGGATGGGTTTGACATAATTTTCAAGTTCATGGGGACAAATTCCTTTTGTTGAATCTGTCTCAATCATATTGTCAATGGTGGGAGCTCATGGACCCCTGTGGTCTGTTTTTATATTCCCTTTTAACTTGACAAGAGGTGACAGCACAACAGTTACTTGATTATTATAATGCCACCTATTGGAACACGTGTGTTATAATTGGTGAGATACCTCAAAGTAGTGTTTCCATTAAGGAGAATTGAGCTCGCGCCAATTACTGTGTTCAGATGATTCGGACACTGGAGGCATTGGCTGCAAAGCAGCCAAGCTTGACGGCGTAGCTTGCTTGACGGCAAGAAGCGTGGAGAAGGTGCGGGAGGGTGTGTACAGGTGAGATAAAAAAGACAAGTCGCTCTGGATACGAGCTTCTATCAAATGCTCGGAATGTAAACGTAAATTCTACCGCTGTCTCTTACTCATGCTTTACACAGCATCATTATACTGATAGTTGTGACAAGCTAAAAAAGTCATGAAATAATAATTAATAAATGATGTTTTATGATTTATAGATTGTGATCACTTTCTTCGAACTTGGTGGTCTTTTATATGCTGATTTTTTAAACAGTTAATATGCGGCAAGCACAGCTTCAATACAGGGATCCCTCACTTTCCGCAGTTAATGGGGACCAAGACCCCACCACCCCGTGATCGCCAATTTCCGCAAAGTACGATCGACCTCTCTACATATACGACGTATACGTACATGTATATGTGTATATAATATCAATAAATGCATATTCAACGCTATAAATGCTTATAATAACAATTAAACATTCAAAAAAATGCATTAGATGTAAATAAAATATAAATAAAAACACTCAGATGCACACCTGACATAAAAATGTAAGTTGTTTTGTTGGGGGGTTTTGGGTTGTTTTTTATTTTTGTTTGTTTGGGGTTTTTTTTTTTTTTTTTTTGCATAATTGGCCTTGTTTTGTGGTATTTTCCTTAACTTTTCCCCCTATTCTTCCTTAATTTCCTTATTTTTTTATTTTTCGATGAATATTTTTGAAAAACCCGCGATGCACTGAAGCCGCAGAAACTGAAGCACGAAGTAGCGAGGGATCAATATACACTAATCAGGCTTCTGCTTTATAGAGCCATCCATGGTTTTAATGGCAGGATTTAAATGAAATGATGGATAGCGTTAGATTAGTATTCTTCAGGAATACTAATATATAAACCGTCCTGCCGTGAGCTGCACACGCTCACCGCTACACCACTGTGCTGTCACAAAATGCTCTAATACCCGTATTATGCACTTCATCAACTCGCCTGGACTTTGGTTTCGCTTGAGTAGCACATTTTTAAATTCCCATCAGTTGCTGTTGAATCATATTATAGCTCATTACCATAAACTAGCTTACACTTCATCCGTATTCCTCAGTAACCTGCGTTGGACTAGCATCACCATCAGGAGGAGGAGCAACTTCTAGTCGCTTCATGCTACGTAAACCGGGAAGAAAAAATTACGCATTCTCTTCTGCGATACTTCTGTGAGTGTATCTTTGGGAGCGTGATGCAGTACATCTTGATACGAAGGGCTGACAACCAGAGTGGTTGAGGGTTCAAGCCCCACTGTCAACGGTTGTTGCTGCCGTGACCCCAGTGCAGCAAAACTGGGTTATCAAAGCCGGCCATGTCTCTCTTTCTCTGTCGGTGGTGAGAGGCGCCAAAAGAACCATTGCTAACTTTCAAGAGTAGCTGCATAGCCGTCAGCGGGTTTCTGCCTGGCGATGTCCTGGTGAGCTGTCCAGGGTGTACTCTGCCCTCACTCAGAGTCAGCTGAGATGGGTGTTAATCTGTCCGCGACTCTAATTAGAATTAAGCGGCTCAATGCTCATGATGTAATTAAAGGTTCTCAGAAAGATGGAGGGGCCATTCTGCCACGCATGGAACAGGAGTGGAAATTAACACTATACCACTGGCTTGTGGCGAGTAAAAAATACGTAGGTGGAGTGAAAATAGCTACGAGTCATACTGCTGCTGACCTGATACAGTAAATCCAATGGGCTAACAACGTGCAGTGTGGCTGACCAGGTAACCGAAGGAGAACTACTACATTGATGATCCGTTGGCCAGTCGCGTAATTTTGCTAAGTTCCACCCCAACATAAACCTTATCCACATCTGTCAGAATATAACCTGACTGCATTTCTTCAGTTTCTGTGGATTAGTCCACTGTGTAGCTCTCAGCCCTTCATATGTTATTGCAGATATGGCTTGCAACATTAGACAAGGCAAGATTTTACATGCTGTCGCTCCAAATTTCGTTTTTTTCTTTAATCGTTTTTAACATTACGCAATGCAGTCTGATCTCGTTGTGAAATAACGTTTGACTTCTCGACAGTGAATCTACTATTAGTATTATTGCTTCTCTGCAAGTTTTACTGACTTCCTGTTTGTTCTTCTTGCTGTGCTGTGAATGATCAGGGAATAAAAGGGTGTGCCTCAATGACGTCAACACTCGGAGGCTTCCTCTGTGTCACCTGTGAGCTGTTCATTACGCAGCTGTTTTCTCCCCGTGGATTTGACAAAAAACTTGATGTTGGAAATTGTTTCGAAATCCCTTCGGGTACCACGTAGATGTGACTAGTTTCTCTCATATAGCTCTGGAGTGTTGAGTGATCGTTATGAGATGAAATTAAAAGCTGTATGTTTTGGGTGCTTGTTCTTTGATTAGAAGTGAAATGGCTCCTGGGCGCCCGGGCTTCGCTATGTTCACTAGCGTCAAATATCATCTGGCCGCTGCCTATCTGCTAAATACAAAAGAGGCTTTAGAGTTTTTAAGTGAAAGGGCAAGGCATGCGGAAGCCAGTTTCTCACAGGCATGTGCACGCATATTATGTGAATGTGAATTATTGAGGGTAGCGGCTCTCAAAGTGCTGTCCAGAAGGCCCGGGGTCTGTTTAAAAAAAAATAAATAAATAATCAATTGTCCTTTCTGAGTACAGACACTCATCCCCTAAGATGTTTTTAGCATGTATCATACGCTTGGGGGTTTTTCACTTTGATTATTAATGTGAGGTTAAATTAATTAATATTTACAGTGTAAAAGATATTGATTTTCTACGAGTTCTGAAAACAGATGCTGGCATTTTATTTATAATTCTAAATTTTGCTGACTGGATGCATGCTTTTAAAACTAATGTGTTTTATTAAATGAAAAAAATAATAATATAAAGCTTAAAGTAAGAAACAGTGATCCCTCGCTACTTTGTGCTTCAGTTTCTACAACTTCAGTGCATCACGTTTTTTCAAAAATATTCGTCGAAAAAAAAAAATAATAAGGAAATTAAGGAAAAATAGGGTAAAAGTTAAGGAAATTCTGCAAAACAAGGCCAATTATGCAAAAAAAATAAAAATAAAAACCCCAACCCAAAACCCCCCAACAAAACCACTTACATTTTTATGTGATGGCGCATCTGTATATGTGTGGATTTAAATTATATACATCTTATGCATTATTTTTGGATGTTTAATTGTTATTATAAGCATTTATAGCGTTGAATATGTATTTATTGATAGTATACACATATACATGTACACATACGTCAGACGGGGGGGGGGGTCGATCATACTTCGCGGAAATCGGTGGTCGCTGGGGGGGGGGGTCTTGGTCCCCATTAACTGTGGAAAGTGAGGGATCCCTGTATTTGTATTTTTGCGTATTTGGGTTGGCCTAACACACTTGAAGGGAAATACTATCCATCCTCACGTACGAATGAGCTCACAGACAGATATGATTGGCTGGTGAGTGACAGGGAAGTGAGCGTATGCCACCCATGAATGTCGTGAGAGCTCTGCCAGTTAGCTCCCATGGCACTCAGTCACGGAATTAATAATAATAGTTATCTATAATAAACTACAGATGATTATGTAGTAAGTAATAATAATAATATAATTTATATATAATAATTATATAATTATATATAAATAATGATAAGCGATAATAAATTGTGCCAATTAAATATAGAATAGTGTGGATTGTTTTGGTGAAACATTCTTATAAACAACTAATTGGTGTTAATCTGTAATGCAGTCATTATGGGTGGTGGGGTTTTTTTGTTTGTTTTTTTACCTTAACTCCAATATACAGACGCTCCTCGCTTTATGTTTATTCACCTTACGTATTTTTCAATTTTACGTCTTTTTGTAAAAAGAACATTTTTGTAAGTCAGTTTGAGTTTAGCGCGCTCTCCGTAGTACGAGACATTCTTACGTAGTACGTACACGTAGTATGCTACTTACGCATGACGCTGCGTCCATTGTTTGCATGGCACTGCGTCGTTCATTGTTCACAAACGACAGACTGAACGTGCCTTGTTTCTTCCCAGTTCACCGCGTGTTACCCTTGTGTTAAGACGTCGTCTCTGTGATCTTTGTGTTTACACTGTTTTGCGTATTTGTAACCCTAAGCAAATATGGTTGGTCAGAAGCATAAGCGAGGCAGTGGTGGTCTAGTGGTATAAGGCGCCGGATCGCTGATCCAAAGGTTGGGGGTTCAAGTCCCACTCTCCACAAGGTTGTCACTGTCCCCCCAGTGCAGTTAACTGGGTTATCAAAGGCCGGACATGTCTCTCACTGTCTATGGTGTGAGGCATGTAAGAGAACCATTGCTGAATTTTGACAAGAGTAGGCTGAAAAGCCGCCAGCGTGTTTCCGCCCTGCGATGGCCTGGCGAGCTGTCCAGGGTGTACTCTGCCCTCGCCCTGAGTTGGCTGGGATGGGCACCAACCTCCCCGCGACCCTAATTAGGATGAAGCGGTTACAGAAAATGAACTGAACTGAACAGAAGCGTAAGCCTACTCGTGATAATGGTAATCAGAATCAGTGGTAATAAGTGAATTTGATTAAATTTTATTTATTTGAAATTAATGTCGATATTATTTTACAATGTTATGTTTATAATAATTGATTTAGAGGTGTTTTATGAGATACGGTAATGGTATTTATGGCTGTATATTACGGTATGAACGGTCATACGTCACTGGAACGTACAGTAACAACTTACGTTTTTTTGTTTTTTTTTTCACCTTACGTTCGGCCGTCAGGAACCGAACTAAAACGTAAGTCAAGGAGCGTCTGTATAGCTGAGAACTTTCAAGAACTTTTGGTTTAGTGATACTGAAGAAAGAGTTTTAGCGAGTAGTATTTATACAGGGAGGACGAATGTTACTCTGGATAACAATAACCTCGCTGCATAACCAATGTAAATGATGTTTGCTTTAGTTTCCTTTTTCTGCTTGAGCTTCTCAGAGGTGTGAATTAATAATTATGTAAAACAAAGTCAAGCTCCAGGCCCAGCAGGTGTGCTTACCTGGAGGTCTCCTCTTTCTGTTTGTTCTTATGCAGCTGCATGTAAGCACCTGCATTTTTTAAAATTTGTCCTTGTGTGTGTGTGTGTGTGTGTGTGTGTGTGTGTGTGTGTGTGTGTGTATGATAGTGCTGACTCAGCGCAGTCACTGGGGTCTGTGTATTCCATTAATGTTAGGCTATTCCTGTTGTCCTTTTATTTTCGTTGCTTGTTTACTGTACCTGCGGCATGTGAAACTAGTTTGACCAACTGCTGCAATCAAGTGAAACAAAAATACCTTGAACACGGTCGTCTGCAGTCCAAATTTGGGCCCACGGTTCTACCTTTGAGTTTGTTAAGCAAATTGTTCATCAGAGGCTTGGAGGTGTGCCGTAATCCAACCGCAACACCAAACTTTGTGCTTTGAATTGTCTCATTGTTTATACAGATGTGTTGGAGCGGGGTGCAGTTATGCAGCATTCAAATGAGTTTTTAAAGTGTGTGCTTTTGTTAAGTTTTTCCTTTTTGATTTTATCTACATTGAATATTAACAGAAATTGGAGCAACAGCACAGACAAAGAAAATCCCACGTGTTCAGTTTTAGATCCCCCCCCACCCCCACTCAGAAATTACCTTACCTCCTCAGGATCCTGGAGAGAAATGGAACACTGCACACACAGGCACGTGTTCAACAATTACTCTCTTTATTATAACGAGTCTCTCTCTCTCTCTCTCTCTCTTGTGTATGTGTGTATAGAGTGATTAGTGCATTTGCCTCACAGCAAGAAGGTCCAGGGTTCGAATTCCGTTCCCAGCCCGGCCGTTTCTCTGTGAAGTTTGCATGTTCTCCCTGTGCTTGCATACTCCAGTTTCCGCCTACAGTTCAAAAACATGCATAGCAGGATAATTTGCTGCTCCAAATTGCCCCCCCAGGTGTGAGACTGAGTTCGAAAGGTTGTACAGTGATTCACTGGCATAAGGCAGCACAGGATTTGTCAGTTCAAAGAAAGCATGACGTGTAATTCACAGGATAGGCTAGTTAGAACGTGGTCACCATGAAAGGCGTGGCAGGTTGGAATGTATCTCCGCAGGGCCTCTGATTTCTACATATGCACCTTTGTTTACAGAAAGTCATATAGAAAAGAAAGAAAACAAGTTTAGCAAACAGTCTGGTGGAATGACAAGAGAAAAGCTATATAAAACAGTCATTTTGCACAGTGGAGATGAATTCTGAAATCAGTCGATGTGCAGTCATTTATTTTTAAGAGTAAACATCAGAAATGATGCGGTTATACATTCCTGTGATTATTCTAATTTGATATAATTCCTCCAGTATCATTTTACAGCCGGGCGGAATATATCACTGGTGATCAGACAACCAGGAAGCACTACGTCATAAAATCAGTCTCGTATGGCATCGTGTTAAAGTAGTCTGTTGGGCTTTTTACACCCGGAACCAAGTGGATCATCAGGCCGGTGCTTATTCCCGGTTTCCATACCGTGAAGCTACTAGGAGTTCAAGTCCTCCTGGATGAGACACGAGTCCATCGCAGGTTACCGTCCCAGCATATACAGGGATCCCTCACTTTCCCAAAGTTATGGGGACCGAGAACCCCCGCGACTGCCGATTTCCATGTATATAATACCAATAAATACATCCTCAATGCTATAAATGCTTATGATAACAATTAAACATTCAAAAATAATGCATAAGCTTGTAAATAAAATATAAATACACACAGATGTGAGTGTACACACTCAGATGCGCACCTCAGCACCTCACATAAAAAAGTAAGTAGATTTGTTGGGGGGTTTTGGGTTGTTTTTTTTGTTTGTTTTTTTTTGGGAGGGGTTTGCAAAATTGGCCTTGTTTTTTGGCATTTTCCTTATCTTTTTCTGTATTTTTACTTAATTTCCTCATTTTGTTCATTTTTCAGTGAATATTTTTAAAAACCCATGATGCACTGAAGCCGCAGAAACTGAAGCACGAAGTAGCGAGGGATCCCCTGTTCAGGGATACTCACGACTTCACACTTCAATTCATGTGGCTTCAGTGCATCGGGTTTCTTTTTTAATTTTCATCAAAATAAAAAATAAGGAAATCAAGGAAGAATAGGGGACAAAGTTAAGGAAAATGCCACAAAACAAGGCCAATTATGCAAAAAAAAAACCCAAAAAAACAAAAACAACACAAACAATCCAAACCCCCACAACAGAACTACAGTGAAACCTCCGCTGGCGAACGCTTAAGCTCACGAACGTTTCGCCTCAAGAACATTAAATTTGCGAGCATATAGTCTCTGCTGACGAACTAGTTTTCGGCGGACGAATCAAACCACGCGGTCGAACAGCTGACGCTCGCTCACGGCGTCACAGTTCGTCACTCCCTTTCTTTGAGTGCGGACGTGGTTTGTGTTTGATAGACATTTTGGACCATATTGAGTGTACTTTTGCTATTATGGGACCGAAAAAGACCCCACCACAGGCGGAGATCATTGAAAAACACGAACGAGGTGTGCGTTTGTGTGACTCAGCGTCCCAGTACCAGTACGCTAAGTCTACCATTGCTCCCATCCTTAAGAACAAGGAAGCTATTAAGGGTGCGTGTGTGGCTAAGGGTGTTTCCAAACAGTAGGCGTTTCCAAACACTCCTTCCAAACAGTAAGTCCCTCCCTCCCTCCTCCTCCCACTCCATTCCATCAAGCCATCAACTACCATCACAAAGGTAAATAAAACCACTTTATTATACAGTACAGTTTATTTCTTTAATTACAATACAATAGCACATTTATTATACATAAAATAAGGTATATTTTTGTGTAGTTTTAAGGCTTATTTAGTAGAAAATTATGTTTTATGGGGACCTGGGAACGGATTATTCTCATTTTAATGGTTTCTTATGGGAAATAAATGTTCGGAAGACGAACTTTTCGCCTCACACACACTTTCTGGGAACCAATTATGTTCGTGAGCTGAGGTATCACTGTACTTACATTTTTATGTGAGGTGCGCATTGCACTCACATCTGTGTGTATTTATATTTTATTTACATCTTATTCATTATTTTGAATGTTTAATTGTTATTATAAGCAGTTATTAACCAGGGCGTTATCCTTCATGGTGGGTTGCCAATGGTCGTCCTACGCCTCAGGCACTAGATAGATAGATATTATATACACATATACATGTACATATACATCAGTCGGGGGGGGGGGGGGGGGTTGATCCTACTTCTCAGAATTTGACGGTCGCGGGGGGATCTCGGTCCCAATTAACCAGGAAAGTGAGGGATCCCTGTATATATATTTTTACTGGTACCCATTTATACTGCTGGGTGAACAGAGGCGCACTTGTGGTTGAGACCTTGCCCAGGGCTCTTAGCACAGTAGGGGTCTAACTGGGATTTGAACACACAACCTCCTGAACATGAGCCCAGCACCCTAACCACTACGCCACTGGCTCCACATTGCAGCATGTTATTTCTCTGTCATTTTTTAATGAATCTTATGTAGAGCTGAGTTTTGACCCCATATTGTTTCATTAAAAAATCCTGCTGTACATTCTCTTTAACACCTCGTCATAAACACGTGTTATTTTTCCTGACTTTGACATCACTGTTGGGCGTTGATCTGCCCTGCTGTTTAATTTTAAGTCTGCCATCATGCACAGCCAACTAATTAACTTTACTGAATGAACAAAGATCATTAAAATAAAAACAAGGAGAAAACTCAAGAAAACAATATTTTTTATTTACAGTCGGATATGCGGACCTACTTAATCCTATTAGGTTTGCTGGACAACAGTTGGTCAAGGCAGGGCACACCTTGAACAGCTCTCCAGACCAGCACAGGGCCAGAGTAGGATATGTACAGATGACAATATGCATCACTTGGAAAAACAGATTATACGCAGCTAAAATTTGTAGCCAAATAATTTAAGAGGCCCTGATACGGCTGTCAATCAAAAACTGGTTCCAGCAACTTTAACAGTTGTTCCAATCAGCATGCAGCAGCCCAGTGTCTTGACCTGCCTGTTTGAAATGGTATAAGAATTCAGTGAAGCTGTGCATCAATGGGTTTTACTTTATTGTGTTGTCACAAGAATATGTATGACGAAAATAAACCATGGCAGACAATCTGTGAAACATGATTACTGATTCTGAATAAGCCATGAATTTGTAGCTTTTTTTACAATGTAAATACAGTAATACATATTTGGAAAATCTAAACTAACATTATAGACAAAGCAGAACTACCCTGTGACTCACAGTGATGATCAGCCAATCCGTGGACAGTTTTGAGCTCATTCGTACAAAACGGGTGGGTGGTGCTTTCCCTCCAAGTGTGTTAGGCTGCCCTCAAATGAGCATGCGCAGCAGTTTGTAAAGAGGCGGGTGGCAGCATCGGATGTCATGGAGGTTGTCGCATGTTACTGGTTGACTTTGACTAGGGTGAATTGGCTGTTCCATATTGCTCCTAGGTGTGAGTGTGACTGTGAATGGTTACATGTGTGTTGGCCTTGCAAAGGACTGGCAAGTGTTTCAGGGTGTACCTCTGGGTGTCACCCAGAGTCAGTGGAGATAGGCAGTACGAGAGTCCTATGGGAGCAAAGTGAGGAGGACCCCAGTCGCTATTGCATAATTATTTAAAAAATAGGGATTTATTTCATTATGAATTTTTGTCAGTAAAGTATGATAGGAGTAGCCCACCTACGTGATGTTAAACAGTATAAAATTAATTCAACATGAAGTGTTTTTTTATGTTTCGTGCACAGTAAGAGCACAGTTTTAGTAGTTTTTAAGATTACGATTAGAGTCCTTGCCCTGTGATGGCCTGACGGGCTGTCCAGGGAGCACTCTGTCCTCGTCCAGAGTCGACTGAGATTTTCTCCCTAACTTACTTGTATCGAATTCCCACCTGGGGCAGTGGTAGTCTAGTGGTATAAGGTGCCAGATCGCTGATCCAAAGGTTGGGAGTTCGAGTCCCACTGCCCCCCCCCCCCCCCCCCCCCCCCAGTGCAGCTAACTGGGTTATCAAAAGCCGGCCATGTCTCCCACTGTCTATGGTGTGAGGCATGTAAAAGAACCATTGCTGACTTTCGTAAAAAGAGTAGGCTGCAAAGCCGTCAGCGTGTTTCCGCCCTGCGATGGCCTGGCGAGCTGTCCAGGGTGTACTCTGCCCTCGCCCTGAGTTGGCTGGGATGGGCACCAGCCTCCCCGTGACCCTAATTAGGATCAAGCGGTTACAGAAAATGAACTGAACCGAATTCCCACCTATCAGGTACAGTGGTACCTTGTCTAACAAATTTTTTTTTTTTGACTATCTGGAAGAGGGGGGAAGGCTTGCGGAACGTTCATGCAAGACTTGCAGAATAAAAGGAACGATCACGGAACATTTGCGGAAAGGATGGAACGTTTGCGGAAGGACTGCGGAACGTGAGGGAACACTGTCGGAAATTTTTTTCCATGAACGTGCTTTTGAACATGTTCAAAACACATTCGCGGAAGATTTTGGCCTGACGGAAGAGGAGGAATAACTTCGGAATCGTACGGAAGGACACGGAAGATGACGGAATGACTGAGAAACGTTGGAGCATTACTACGGTTTTGCTTCCGCGAGTCTGCCGTGCTCCAGTGAAATGGGGGTCTTTGTTAATCTTAGGGGTTGACAGCTATGCACTGTTAGCACAGGCTGGGTTACTGACATCAGATAGCACAGACAGCTATGCTAACTTGTTACTGACACACATTAACATTGGGTCTAGATGTGCTTTTGATAAAGAGAATATGTTCGAATATGTAAAAGCTGCTTATTATTTTGATTGGCCGTATTGTACATGTAATGGAGATTACATTGATTGCTTTGAAAATTCATGTCACAGAAACAGAACCAGAAACAAACACAGATTATTTTATTAAGGAAATGAAAATGTGGACTTGGCTGGACTAAAACAAGATATATGGACCAGAGCAAAGAACAAAGCAGAGCACTGAGCACTGTGCACCAGCGTAAACACAAAGAAATCTTTTATTATTATTATTATTATTATTATTAATTTATTTATTTTTTAATGAAAAGGTTTTGAAGTAAAAGTCTTTTAACAAGAAACTAATTGCACCACAAATTCGAAACAGATGTACATAATCAGGGACATGTGATGAAAAAATTGGGAGTTTGTGGGGAACATGGTGCAGTGTGGGAAGAGAAGTCCAGAATTAAGTCCAGCAAAGAAGCCACTGAGCTCTATAGAGGTTTTGCAGTCATGTGACATGCCGAGTAGCAACTCTGTTTATGCCGCCATATTGGAGTGAAAACAAACGTATACGTACTTTGCAATTGAGGTGCCTGTTTTTAGCGTGGTAGATGATATAAATATGAATGTTGACAGTCGTAATACAATCCCAGTGCTTTCCGAGCTCCCTGGTAATTATGATAACGATCGTAAACAGCAGTATATTCAAAAACTACGGTTATCAGGGCTAACAAATGACCCATACGTTTTTCCCGATGGTTTGTTTGTTAACTGCATGGATGAAGCAACGGACAGGATACCTGGTTCAACACACCCAGATATCTATAATTATTTGATTCATCGCACATCTGATTATACTCACGAAAAACTGAAAAGTTTCAAAGGCCTTAGAGCGTATGAGTATTTTTTATCTGGATGGGTTTCGGCACTTCGTGAGCATATTATACAATGGTTCTTTTACATGCCTCACACCATAGACAGTGAGAGACATGGCCCGCCTTTGATAACCCAGTTAGCCGCACTGGGGGGGGGGACAGTGACAACCTTGTGGAGAGTGGGACTCGAACCCCCAAACTTTGGATCAGCGATCCAGCACCTTTACCACTAGACCACCACTGCCCATGTTATAATAAAGACTAAATAGCATTATTACATATACTGTACATGTTATAATAAAGAGCCTGAAATTTTATTTTTTATTTTTAATTTATGGATATACTTTCTAAGTCGATTATTTAAAGATGTAGCGGCCTAATTCTATTTGATCTATTAGAAATGGGGGTCCTTGCATCCCGGCATTTGATCTACATCATGTTCAACTGGCTGCCCTCAGCTTATAAATGGACACCAGATATACAGTTAAGTAGAATCAAACTGTGGTTAAGACAGTGCTTCTCAAATAGTGGGGCACGCCCCCCTGGGGGGGCGCGATGGGATGCTGAGGGGGGCACGTGTGACCCAGGAGAACATGCTTTTTTTCCGCCGTACTACAAGAAAGTGTAATTGCACATCCACTCCAGTAGTTGGCAGTGGCGCCCTCATTGCCCATTGTGCGCAGCAAGTACAGGTCCCAGCTAAACATTGAGCAGGAGCTGAGAGTTGCAGTGTCATGCTTCAAACCTCGCTTTGAGAAGCTGTGCGCTGCAAAACGTGCTCATTGTAGCCATTAATCTTGGCTTCCTCATTTTGAGAAAAAAAAAATCAGCACAAATTGTTCTATTTGTTCTTGTTTTGTAGGTTAAAGTGTTTATATATTGTGCTCCTGAGTTAATGTTTCTGAAGTCAATTTGAATTAATTATTTATTGATTTTATTTTCAGCAGCAAATGGTGTGGTAAGTTTGTCAAAAATGTAACAAGGATATTATTATTTTTAAATTTAAGGCAAATTGATGCACTTTCTTTTACAGACTAATAAAAAATGTTAAAAAAGTTATTCTTGTAAGTTGAACTATATCTCTTTCTTTTTGTTTTATTTATGTTAACAAGGATACGATATAATGAAGAGATAAACCTGTAACTATATGATAGAAAAAAGTTATAATTTATAGTTGCGGCGGAAAGTGGGTGGTGGGGGGGCGCGAATTGTTTTCTTCTTGCTAGGGGGGGCGTAACAGAAAATAATTGAGAAGCACTGGGTTAAGACAATAAATAATATAATCTACTGATAAAGATTACTTGCCTCCAACAAAATGTTCGCTCCATACACGACTGGTAGGAGCTGGTTGCGGAAATCCATTTCCCTCGTCGGGCTTTATTAGCAGGGAATCTGTGATATTTAACACCCGCTTTCTTTCCTCTATAATTTGTACAACCGACAGCAGCACAGTTAAGTGCCATTTTGCACTTGTTTAATAAATAAATGCAGGATTAAACCCTTACACACGCATGTGCTACTGTGTTGGGACCGGAGTGTATGGTTTGTTTACACACAAATATGGCGGTATAAACAAAACCCGCATTGGGATAATATATGCATGATGTCAGCTGAGAAAACTCTCTAAACAACTTGAGGTTTGCACAGCCCAATAAGTTGAAGCCACCGGCCGCCATATTGGTACTCCCTGCGCTAAGCAGGTGAAACGTGGTAAACATGAGACGTTTATGACATTGTCAGTACACTCTGTGTAAAATCTTATTTTGTCTATTTTGAGATGATATCTCAAATGACTATATGAATGTATGAATAAGATTTTTTGCACATGCATTTTATAAGTGAAGCCTGCTGTGAGTGGTTGTTTTCCAAAGCTGGGATACGCGATTTCATTGGTAGGTCGTACATTGTCTGTGAAAGAGGTGGTGACTATGTTGAGAGATCAGGATATGAACCTGTGATTGAAAGCTAAATCTTGATGTTTGACTGTGTTACTTCTGAGTATACAGTGATCCCTCGCTGCTTCGTGCTTCAGTTTCTGCGGCTTCAGTGCATCGCGGGTTTTTCAAAAACATTTATCGAAAAATAAAAAAAATAAGAGAATTAAGTAAAAATAGGGGAAGGTTAAGGAAAATGTCAGAAAACAAGGCCAAATATACAAAAAAAAAAACCCCAAACAAACAAAAACAAAAATCAACCCAAAACCCCCCAACAAAACTACTTACATTTTTATGTAAGGTGCGCGTCTGAATGTGTGTGTATTTATATTTTATTTACATCTTTATGCATTATTTTTTAACTTTTAATTGTTATTATAAGCATTTATAGTGTTGAATATGTATTTATTGCTATTATATACACATATACATGTACGTATACATCAGTCAGGGGGGTCGATCCTACTTTGCAGAAATCGGCGGTCGCAGGGGGTCTCAGTCCCCCTTAAACACAGAACGTGAGGGATCCCTATATAATCATATATTCGTTCATTTTCTATAACGGCGAAATCTTAAATAGGGTCGTGCGAAGGCTAGCGCCCATCCCAGCTAACTCTGCGCGAGGGCAGAGTACACCCTGGACAGCTCGCCAGGCCATCACAGGGCACAACCACGCTGATGGCTATGCAGCTACTCTTGTCGAAAGTCAGCAATGGTTCTTTCACATGAACTTCACACCATAGACAGTGAGAGACATGGCCGGCCTTTGATAACCCAGTGAGCTGCACTGAGGGGGGAGTATATCATCAAACCCCCAAATTCTGATTGTCGAGGTATTTAAATATCCTAAAGTTTTATTGCTTCGTTAATTAGGATGACAGTTTTCATCTCTGTTGACATCAATCATTGTTTTATAATGACCGTAGGCCTGGACCCCAGGGTCATCAAATGGGTGATGAAAATGATTTATTGTTTTAACATGACAAACATGGATTACGAACACAATGTGGCATTGGAACACGAGTATGATAAGCTTCTGAAAATGGGCCTCTGTACACTTATGTTCATATTCCGTCACAGTCCAGTAGTTTCCACCAATAAGAGTCATTTCATTCACAATGTGAACAGTGTCTCAACTGCCTTTATAATTTCTTATTCATTATTAGCTCACAGTAGATATAATGTCTGTGTGTGTGTGTGTGTGTGTGTGTGTGTGTGTGTGTGTGTGTGTGTGTGTGTGTGGTCTTGTTCTGGTCATAACAATAGTTGGTACTCAAGTCCTATTCATATTATATCAACCGTTTTATCAGCGCAGTCAGAGCGTTATATGGGTCCCTAGATTCGTATGTTATTCAGAGCTTAACATTTATGATGGAGTCCCATTGTGGCGATGCCGCAGCTCCAATGCTGTGTGCACTTCTAACCCATTATACGCGCCTCCAGTTGTGTATAAAGCTCAGTGGTTGATGGTTGGTGCTAACAGGACAAGTTATGGAATCATTTGACTGAAACCAGCCCTTGGTCCTGAAACTTTAAACTGCAGTCATCAGTGCAAACAATTAAAATTTCCTCATGGATTTTTTGTGATACCGAGCTAATTCCACAAGGAAATCATTGCCTCTGCATTTAATTCATCCAAAATGAGCACACACACACACACAAACACACACACACACACACACACACACACACACACACACACACACACACACATATATATATATATATATATATATATATATATATATATATATATATATATATATATATACAAATACAAACACACAGAGACATACATACACATACAAACACATATACACATACACACACAACACATGTACACATACATACACACACACGCTCACACACACATACACACACACACAGACAGACATACATACACAAACACACACATATACACACACACATGCACACACACACACACACACACACACACACACACACACACACATACAAACATACACACACAAACATACACACAAATACACATACACACACAGATATACACACGCACACACAGAAACACACACGGGCATGCGCACACAAACACATACACGCACAAACACACACACACACAAAAGCACATACACAGAAACACACACACACACACACACAGACATGCACACGCACACACAGAAACACACACAGACGCACACAAAAACACATACACACACAAATGCACATAAACACACACACACATGCAGACTTCGGACAATTACTTATGGCCTGACAAATGTGTGCGAAAGGATCAAGAGAATAAAGGAGTGTGTGTGTGTGTGTGTGTGTGTGTGTGTGTGTGTGTGTGTGTGTGTGTGTGTGTGTATTCATGGTTGTCAAAGTAAGTTTAATTCAGGCAAAACTCTATCTAATGAGGTTCAATTAACAATAAATAAACTTGCAACATATACAAATGATCACTCACAGCACAGCTGTGTCGTGTGCTCAGTGCTGTGCGCTGTTCAGAAACCTGTCAGTAAAAAATTACAACACTCAGCTGGTACTGTATTAATGAATTTATTTGAGTGAGCTTTGAGGTAGAAGATGATAGTTATAGAAACACAGGCTATATTTCAAACAGACAAAACACAACTTTCTATCCTGTTCACACACACACACACACACACACACACACACACACACACACACACACACACACACATATGAGAGAGAGAAGACCTAGGTCACACTGTGTGTGAAACACAAACTCTGGCTTTTAAAGTATGCAGGAATCTTCTCGTCGGAATATCCTGTTTTTCTGTTGACTTCGACGATATCTGATCGCTCTCTTCCTGGACTAAAAACAAGACAAAAGTGATTCATGAGTGAGAGAGAAAGAGAAACAGAGAGGGACAGGAAGACAGACAGAGAGCTTTTATTTAATTCAGCTTTCAAACACACAGACCTTTCACATATCAGCCTCATCGTTCCAGGGTGAACCAGGGCTACCTCAGGGCTAACCAAGGTTTACAGTCTGTGGTTTAATCATCAAGTTGAAAACCTCCTTGAGTTTATATTACAGAGATCCCTCACTTTCCACGGTTTAATTGGGACCGAGATCCCCACGCGACCATCGAAATTCGTGAAGTAGGATCACCCCCCCAACCCCCCCAACCCCCTCCCCATGTATATGAATACATATTCAATGCTATAAATGCTTATAATAATAATTAAACATTTAAAAAAATAATACATAAGATGTAAATAAAATATAAATACACACACATACAGACGCGCACAGATGCGCATGCACACACTCAGATGTGCACCTCACAACAATGTAACTAGTTTTGATGGGAGGTTTTGGGCTGTTTTTTTGTTTTATGTTGGTTTAGGAGGAGGGTTTTTTTTTTTTTTGCATAATTGGGCCTTGTTTTTGTGGCATCTTCCTTAATTTCCTTATATTTTTAATTCGATGAATATTAAAAAAAAAAAAAAACGCAATGCATTGAAGCCGCATGAATTGAAGCGTGAAGTAGCGAGGGATCCCTGTATTGCCGTCCAGCCCAGCCAAGCCTCTCCTTGAACATCATAGATAGTGCAATGATGCACAGTGCAGTTACTAAACTAATAGGTGCATCACAATTCACACAAAACACCCATCACTGCAAACAAGAAGGTGTGTGACTATTTACATAAAGTTCCTGTTGCAGTAAACAGAAACAAGTTCCTATGCAAATATTCACATGGAGAGACCACATATATATCACAAACATGTACGTAGTCTATGCCAAATGGATATGGAATTTTATGCAAATACAGACGCTCCCCGACTTACGTTTTTAATTGGTTTTGGACGGCCGAACACAAGTTGAAAGTGAAGGTAAGTTGTTACACTGACGGATGACGTGTGACGTATGACGCTCATACTGTACAATACATCCATAAATATCATTACCGTATCTCATAAAACACCCCTAAATCAATTATAATAAACATAACATTGTAAAATAATATCAAATATATCAAATAATTTCAACATTAATTTCAAATAAGTCACTTATTTATACCGAGTTACTTTACATGAAGCTTAAAACAGTCAATCAACGCTTACAATATGTGAGGCACTCAAAACCGAAACTAGTGTACTTGCGAAAGTAGTGTACTTGCTGTGGGTTATACAGGCTTCCGGTCTTTCAAGTGCACAAGGCTGCCGTTGAACTCGTTTAGAACACAGCCTGCACTGATGTGAATCCCAGCAAAGCAGAGGGTTCTTTCTTTTGTGTAAGTAAGTAAAATTTATTCAAGAGATGCATACAAAGAGCAAGTACAAATCCGAATGAATATTAATATAAAAATAAGTATACACTCTTAGGATTCTGATAAAAGATAATAAATACAGTAAAACCTCCGCTGGCGAACGCTTAAGCTCACGAACTTTTCGACTCAAGAACATTAAATTTGCGAGCATATAGTCTCTGCTGACGAACTAGTTTTCGGCGGACGAACCAAACCACGCGGTCGAACAGCGCCACGGTGGCGGCCACGAGAAGTTGACGCACGCTCACGGCGTCACAGTTCGTCACCCACTTTCTTTGAGTGCGGAAGTGGTTTGAGTTTGATAGACATTTTGGACCATATTGAGTGTACTTTTGCTATTATGGGACCGAAAAAGACCCCACCACAGGCGGAGATCATTGAAAAACACGAACGAGGTGTGCGTTTGTGTGACTCAGCGTCCCAGTACCAGTACGCTAAGTCTACCATTGCTCCCATCCTTAAGAACAAGGAAGCTATTAAGGGTGCGTGTGTGGCAAGGGTGTTTCCAAACAGTAGGCGTTTCCAAACACTCCTTCCAAACAGTAAGTCCCTCCCTCCCTCCTCCTCCCACTCCATTCCATCAAGCCATCAACTACCATCACAAAGGTAAATAAAACCACTTTATTATACAGTACAGTTTATTTCTTTAATTACAATACAATAGCACATTTATTATACATAAAATAAGGTATATTTTTGTGTAGTTTTAAGGCTTATTTAGTAGAAAATTATGTTTTATGGGGACCTGGGAACGGATTATTCTCATTTTAATGGTTTCTTATGGGAAATAAATGTTCGGAAGACGAACTTTTCGCCTTACACACACTTTCTGGGAACCAATTATGTTCGTGAGCTGAGGTATCACTGTATCTGTAAATGTTCCGTAATTTGTGGATTCGAGTTTTCATTTTACAAATCTCTTTGCTTAACTGAGTATGCAAGGTAGAGTATGCATGGTGCCAATCTGAGCAGATAGCTAATTCATCTCTGTGTATGAGACTTGCACCCATACTAGTAGGCTTACACTTCTGACCAACCAGATTTCCATATTTACTTAGGGTTACAAAAGTCCGCAGTGTAAACACAAAGTCACGCGTCATCCGTCACTGTAACAACTTACGTTCACTTTCAACTTACGTTCGGCCATCCGGAACCAATTAAAAACGTAAGTCGGGGAGCGTCTGTATACAGGGATCCCTCACTTTCCGCGGTTAACTGGAATCGAGATCCCCATGCGACCATCGAAATCCGTGAAGTAGGATCACCTCCCACCCCCCACTGACGTATACGTACACGTATATGTGTATATAAATACATATTCAATGCTATAAATGCGTATAATAACAATTAAACATTAAGATATAAATTAAATATAAATACACAAACATGGTATTGCATGAGAAGAAGACGACACACATACATATGCGAGTGCGTGCACGCGCGCAGATGCGCGTGCACACACAGATGCAACAAAGTAAGTAGTTTTAATGGGAGATTTTGGGTTGTTTTTGTTTTGTGTTGGTTTAGAGGGGGTTTTTTTTTGCATAATTGTCCTTGTTTTTGTGACATTTTCCATAACTTTTCCCCTATTCTTCCTTAACTTCCTTATTTTTTAATTCGATGAATATTTATTTATTTTTTTTTATTTTTTTTTTGGAAACCGCGATGCACTGAAGCCGCATGAATTGAAGCGCGAAGTAGCGAGGGATCCCTGTACTAGTGTGCTTTATTGTATGTTTGCAGAAGGCATAATGGCTCAGACATTGCCTCACAGACAACAGTAAGTGGGTTGAGATCTTGTCCATAGGCTTTTCTGTGTGGACATTCCATGTTCTCCCTGGGCTTGTGTAGTTTTCCTCCAGGTACTCCAACTTTCTCTCACACTCATAGAGTGTTTTTTTTCAAAAATGTTAACAAGTTAAGCAAACTAACTCCTCTTAAATTGTCTATAAGGTGTACAAGTGTGAATGGTTGTTTGTCTCTGTATTTGTTCTGCAATAGCCTGGTGACCTGTTTGATGTACACACCCTGCCTCTTCCCAGAAAGTCAGTTAGGTTTGGCACCGGTTTCCTCCGTGATCCTAATGGATAAGTTGCATGGATATTGGATGGATGGGTATTCAGCTTATGTGTTCTTGTGAAGATTTGTGTGTGTGTGTGTGTGTGTGTGTGTGTGTGTGTGTGTGTGTGTGTGTGTGTGTGTGTGTGGCACTGAACATGCTTGCTAAGCATTGAAGAGATTACAAAGTAGTTGTGCCTTCCTTCATCCCTAAAGCTTGTACAATATGGCCGGCCAGTACAGTGATCCCGTTACTTCATGCTTCAGTTTCTGCGGCTTCAGTGCATCGGTTTTTCAAAAACATTCATCGAAAAATAAAAAAATTAAGGAAATTCAGAGAAAATAGGGAAAAAGTTAAGGAAAATGCTGCAAAACAAGGCCAATTGTGCAAAAAAAACCCCTCAAATAAACAAAAACAAAAAACAACCCAAAACCCCCCAACAAAACTACTTACATTTTTATGTGAGGTGCGCATCTGAGTGTGTGTATTTATATTTTATGTACATTTTATGCATTATGTTTGAATGTTTAATTGTGATTATAAGCATTTATGGTGTTGAATATGTTCAGTTCAGTTCATTTTCTCTACCCGCTTAATCCTAATTTGGGTCACGGGGAGGCTGGTGCCCATCCCAGCCAACTTTGGGCGAGGGCAGAGTACACCCTGGACAGCTCGCCAGGTCATCGCAGGGCGGAAACACGCTGACGGCTTTGCAGCCTACTCTTGTCGAAAGTCAGCAATGGTTCTTTTACATGCCTCACACCATTGACATTGAGAGACATGGCCGGCCTTTGATAACCCAGTTAGCTCCACTGGGGGGGGACAGTGACAACCTTGTGCAGAGTGGAACTTGAACCCCCAACCTTTGGATCAGCGATCCAGCACCCTATACCACTAGCCCACCACTGCCCCTTCGTGTTGAATATGTATTTATTGATATTATATACACATATACATGTACGTATATGTCAGTCAGTGAGGTCGATCCTACTTTGCGGAAATCGATGGTCGCAGGGGGGTCTCGGTCCTCATTAATCGTTAACCGCGGAAAGTGATGGATCCCTGTATATATAAATGTTTTTAACAGGTTGGGAGCGAAACACAATAACTTTGCCCCCCTTCCACACATATACACATGCAAGCACACTTCATATATCAAAGGGATATTAGCATCTTTTTTTGGCGCACATGAAACGTCTTCTCTGTTCCCTCAGGAAGAGTTTGTTGATATTTTGGTTGGCGATTGTTGGACCCTTTGATTTTGGGTGTGTGTGCGCATGTGTGTGTGTGTGTGTGTGTGTGTGTGTGTGTTCTCCTTTAGTTGAAGAGGTAACTTAGAGACTTTCCCCTCATCTCTTCCTGTTGATTCCAGTTGAAAGGTGATTGGACGGTTTCTGTATACCTTGTGAGCGTTAGTGCACTTTGCTCCGACAAAGCTGTTCTTGCCTGGAATTTCTGCGCCAGCCGTTCAGTCATCCCTAAAACAGGAACTTTACTTTTGACACACTCAAACGAGACATGCACCAGGATAGTTCACTGCACTCAAAGATTTCTTTCTCCCAACACACCACCACACAGCAAAATGGCTGAGGCTATTTTCAGCCTAACTGTAGTATAACTGTGGAATTTTGGGTCTCTAATTCAATCCCACATTACTGGCACACACTCGCCATTCAGTCAGGAAGTGTGTGTGTGTGTGTGTGTGTGTGTGTGTGTGTGTGTGTGTGTGTGTGTGTGTGTGTGTGTGTGTGTGTGTTCTAGTTGGATTGCTGATTTGTTGGAGAGTTGTGTGTCCTGGTACAGTTGGGGAAGGAGATGTTTTGATGTTTCTTCCCGTAAGACTTCCTGTGGACAAAGTCTGTTCCTCATCCATGCCATTAAAATACCAGCCTTCCAGATCAGAGACCATTTTAATAATAAATATCATAAATCCTGTAATGTTAAATATCTTCTTGAAACTCCACCGATCTGAACTGTTAATGATAATAAATAATAGAGAGAAAATGGTTCCAGTTCCTATAACAGTCAAAACACATTGACTTACTGTAATTTCTGCAAAGGTTCTAATAATGCTGTGGGGATGATTGTGCCCATTGCAGCCAACTCTGGGTGAGGGAGGGGTACACCCTGAACAACTTGCAGGCTGTTGCAGGGCCAACACACATAGAACCTTTTACACTCCTTGGGTGATTTGGAACCGAAAGTTAGCTTACTGTGCATGTTTTTGGACTGTGGAAGGAAACCAAAGTACCCGTAGAAAACCAAAGCAAGTATGGGGAGAACATGCAAACTCCACATAGAAACCCCTGAGCCCAGGAATCAAGCCCAGACCTTCTTACTGTGAGGTGGACATGCTGACCACTGCATCACCGTGCTGTCCCACAAATTACTTTTACAGGTTTTGTTTATTGTGTCCACAAACCAGATGTCCCGAAAGTGTCCTAATAGTCTGTGAACAGTTATTGCAATGTTTTGGCTCAAACAGTGCAACATTGTGGGTGTGTGTGTGTGTGTGTGTGTGTGTATATATGTGTGTGTGTGTGTGTGTGTGTGGTGGGGGGGGGGGTTTGGTGACAGCTGATTGGGTTGAACAGTAATGCTGTCAGAGTAAAATACACCAGCGAATAAACTTGAATAGCTGAGGAAGTGAGATGTAATTGTTCGAGTTTATGTTTGCAGTGCTGGCTCAGAACATGTGATGCAGAAAACAGAAGTGTCTCATAGCCTACAGGGCTGCAACACTCCAGACGTTCTTGTTTACTCCATTCGAACGCCGCCACATCAACACCAGGGGCTGATAATTGGATTATAATCAGTAACACGTGTGCTACTCAGGAAAACACAACACTATCCAGATGTTTAGTTTGGACTAGCTCTGAAACACTGAACATTAAAAAGGCACTTGGACGTTTTTTTCAATCATTTCAAATGTATTGTACTTTCTTTAAAAATCTCGGGTGGTAGAACAAGGGAAGCAATAAAATTTGACCACAATAGTCTAAATTGGTCAAGGAATAACCAAGTTATACAGGATAATAGTTCTTGTTAAATGAGCCCTTTATGTGAATGTAAATGCTAATCGCTTGTAAATTATTTACAGATAAAAGGCTGTGAGATCAAAATGAGTATAGAATGCTTTATAACTTTTTTTTTGCCATTAAATGTTTAATCAAAAATGGAATAATGGACAATGATATACCTTTAAAACGTCTTTACCTAATAAATTTTTATATATTTTTGAATTAGTTTCATGCTTAAACGGCCATTTAAACCAAGTGTTTGATGGCATTTTCGTGAATTTTCACCTAGGACCAGATCATCCACTGTCATTGCGGTGCCCAGTACCGAACCTGTGGGCTCTCGGATCGGCTTCAAACTTCGTAATATCCTATTTTAGTACATAATCTACAGATCTGCTGCAGCTATTTGTATACTTGGGATGTCACACTATCTGAAATTTGATGTTAGTACTCACCTTCGATTTGAAATCTTTGGAAAATTGACAAAACTTGACGGATTTTCAACGGATAAAAACGGGATATTCATAATGAGATACACAGGTGAATCTAGGATTTTCCAAGTGCCTACATTAAAAATGTAATTTTCTCATTTTATGTCTTTTAGCAGAGTGACCAGAAGATTCTAACTAAAGTGTCAATCTTCTGAGTTAGCCTTAGGTTTGTTTTAAATCTGTTTTAATTATAAAATCAGAGAAGCAAAATATCACCTCTGCGATGACCTGGCGAGCTGTCCAGGGTATATCCCGCCCTCGCCCCGAATCAGCTAAGATGGGCACCAGCCTCCCCGCTACCCTAATTTGGATTAAGCAGTTCACAAAATGAATAAATGAATGAATGCATAATAAAAATGATGGCCGTAACAAGGAATTCTAGCATGTTATTAAAAATAAAGAAGTCTAGTTTTCGAAAATTGGAATCTGTGATTGTACTTCTTGGTGAAATTGACTTTGAGAGATGTGAAAACATTTCCAGGTCATAACAGGAGATATGAGTATTTTTGGTCATATTAACCTTCTGAAACCCAAACACTAATGTTGTGTCTGGTAATCTCTCTGTACTGTTTCTTTTTCTTACGACCGAGTAACTATTAAACTCGATCAGGATCAAACAGGAAGAAGTTCACTAAGAGAGTAACATCCAGTGGCCCTCATATGAGAATCATGCAACGACAAACACACTATGTAGTTGTTGGGAAATATGATGACCTCATATCAAAAGGATAACAGTGTTTCAGTCTGGGCTTTCTGTAAAATATTCATTAATTCACTGAACTGCTTAATCCTATTAGAGTTGCTATGTAGGCTGGCTATCACCCGGCCAAGATCCCAACAATTTACAATTGCACCTGGGGCAATTTGCTGCAGCCAGTTAGACTAATATGCATGTCTTTTGACTAGAGGAGTGAGCTGCACTTTCCCTTCCTTCACTCTCTCTCCATCTACATCCAATCACAAGGAATGGACGTCAATTCCTGAACCTACAGGCAATTTGGAACAGCCAATTAACCCAGTGTGCATGTTTTTGGACCATGGAAGGAAACCAGAGTATCCAGAGGAAACCCACGCAAACACGGGGAGAACATACAAGCTCCACACAGAAATGCCCAGGCCTGGAATCGAACCCAGGGCTTCTTGCTGTGTTGCAGACATGCTGACCACTACACCACCGTGCCGCCCTTCCTCCACACTCATGGCTGAAGTGCCCTTGAGGTAGGCACCTAACCCCCAACTGCTCTCCAAGTACCCCGGTGTGTAAGCAGCCCACTGCTCTGAGTGTGTGTATGCGCTCACTGTTTACGTGGGTGTGCTCAGTTTAGTTGTTAAAAGACCCCTGGGCGAGGTCTTAACCCCAAGTGTGCCTCTGTTCACCCAGCAGTATAAATGGGGACCAGTGAAAATATACTGGGAAGGTAATTTGCGATGGACTAGTGTCCCATCCAGGAGGAGTTGTACTAATAGTCGCTTCAGGCTATGGAAACCAAGGATAAGCACCAGCCTGATGAGCACCAGTGGCTCGGGTGAAAAAAGCCCAAAGGAAGCTCCGTTTGGTTGGGTTCAATGCAGAAGCAATAATTTCCCATGCAAGATAATGCAGTTTATAAAAAAAAAAAAAAAAGAAAGAAAATAATAATCCAAAATCGAAACATGCAAACTCTGAAAAGAAGTGCCCTTGCTGTACCCAGGACTCGAACCCGGAACCTTCCTGCTGTAAGGCAGACATGCTCATGGGCCGTGAACTGAGAAAGGTCACTGTGAATACCACTACCGGAGGTCAATGGTCTTCCTCAGAGAGCCAGCCATGGTAATTTGGTAATGCTTGGTTTGAAGACATGACCATCTGATCTGAAATTCGAAACCTTAACCACCAAACCACCACAACTAGCTCATTCAGCTCACGCCCTCCGGATATCACGCCAGAACTGAGCAGGCTTCGGCAAGCCAAGGCCATTACTGTTTCTACTGACACTTTTGTGGCTTGAGCATGTCTCCACTTCAAGGATTTTGGCTCCATAGATATCTGTAAGATAAACAAAGCTAACCGGGATGTAAGGCGGAGCCATAGTGAAAGGCAGGGTTTATCTATTTGATGTAATTTAGTCTATCGGGCAGTTTAATGTAAATTTACATTTAGCTTTATTGTATTTTTGCAACTATGCTAAGCGCTAACTAGTTACACCGGATAAGCAAGATGACTGGACTACAGGTTGAGTTAAAGATGCATTATTGGTGGAACTAAAAACATGTTGCGGTATAAAATTGTTAGGGCCACCCACCATGCTTGCGTGGGTTTCCTCTGGGTACTCTGGTTTCCTCCCACAGTCCAAAGACATGCGACTTGGCAGTAAGCTGATTGGGTGTTACAAATTGACTCCAGGTGTTAGTGTGAGTGTGGATGGTTGTGTGCGTTGGCCTTGTGATAGTCTGGGTACCAAAGCTTGACCCAATGTCGGCTGAGATGGGCACCAGATCTCCCGTGACCCGAGTAGGATTAAGAGGTTTGGTGAATAAGTTAGAAGTAGTAACCCAGACCCAGCACATGATCTCTCATATCTTTTATATAATGCAACAACACTTTCAGTGAATTGAGTAAAAAATGTAGAAGACATTGGCACTATCGATTAGTTGCTAAGAGCGAAGCATTGAAAGAGATGTTTACATTTTGGGCGGCACACTGGCGCCGTGGTTAGCACATCCGGCTCACAGCAAGAAAGCCTGGGTTCGATTCCCGGACTCGGAGGTGTCGGTGTGTAGTTTGCTTGTTCTCCCCATGATTGTGTGGGTTCCTTCCAGGTACTCCGGTTTCCTCCTACATTCCAAAAGCATGCACAAATGAGCTAATTGGCTGTTTCAGATCACCCCTACGTATGAGTGGGTGTGAATGGTTATATATCTGACGGCCTGGTGAGCTATTCATGGTGTGCCCTGCCTTTACCCGGAGTCGGCTGAGATGGACATCAGCCTCTCCGTGACCCTAATTAGGATTAAGTGGTTTAGAAAATGAATGAACAGTAATATTGGTGTTTTACTGTAGACAGTCAAAATTTAATGAGACTGTATATGTGGCATCAACGACACAGTCTTCTTCTTCTTTTCCTTTCGGCTTTTCCCTTCAGGGGTCGCCACAGCGAATCATCTGCCTCCATCTCACCCTATCCTTTGCATCTTCTTCTCTTACACCAACGACCTTCATGTCCTCCTTCACCACATCCATGAATCGTCTCTTTGGTCATCAACGACACAGTATTACAATATATTTGTCATCCTTTTTCCTTTTTATTTATCAATAAACACTATTATCTCGAGTAAAATATTGATTTGTTTGTATCTATGAGGTTGGACTTCTTATTCCGTGATGTCATGAACATAAAATGAGGACTCAGAAAAAGAAAAAGTGTTTCAGGGATCATGCAGAATTATTTTCACATAAGTATTGGCACCCCAGCGTGTCTTAACCTTATTGAAAATATTTGTGATGTGCTGGAGAAGACTCTATGGAGTGGTTCAGTTTTCCCCTCAACAATTCAAGACCTCAGTGGGAAATGAACCTGACACTTAATGGAAATAAAGGTTATTTTGCTTGAGTTGAAACGATGGCATGACAATTGTCTAACAGCAACAAACCTCTTCATGACGTCAACAGATTAACAATATTTCAGACCCTTCACACGGCAGTGGTGGCCTAGTGGTAAAGACGCTGGATCACTGATCTTAAGGTTGGGGGTTCAAGCCCCACTCACCACAGGCTGTCACTGCACCCCACCCCCAGTGCAGCGAACTGGGTTATCAAAGGCTGACCATGTCTCTCACTGTCTATGGTGTGAGCTTCGTGTAAAAGAACCATTGCTGACTTTCAGTTTCAGAGTAGCTGCAAATTGTTTTTTTTGTTTGTTTGTTTTCTTGCAATAATGTATTAAACCCACAAGGGAAATTATTTATTGCGCATTTAACCTATCCAACGTGAACACGCGCGCGCACACACACACACACACACACACACACACACACACTTGGAGCAGTGGGCTGCCACCTATTTTGGGAATTGGGTGCCTTGCTCATGGGCACTTCAGCCATGAATGTGAGGGAAGGGAAGGCACAGCTCACCACCTCACTGCTTCCCAGCAATCGAACCAGCGACCTTTCGGTTCCAAAGCTTGTGAGCTTCTCTTATCATTCGGCTATGATTGCTCCAATTCATTTCGTAGCTAATATTCCTGATAAATGCTGGAAAGGAAATGTGTTTATCACTCTTAAAGCATCTTTGGCATGTTCTGTACACGTTTATATAGAAACTAGCCTCCATCAACTCCATTAGCATCTCATCACCTCAGAACCCAAGCTTCGCCCCGACAAATTATTTCATATACACTTTTGCTAAAAATTAAAATGTGACGAGATAAAATTGTTCTGGTGTCCGGATTCCCGGTCTTGTTTCAACAGCGAACATTGATGTGCTGATGATGTAGAAAGGATACAAATGACACGTTCAATATAATCAGTAATGCATCGGCTGATATTGGCGGGACTGATCAATGTCACAGTTTGACCTGCCTGGCATTCCTTCTATTGATTTGATTGGCTAAAATTTTAGCAAGGATGCTTAGTGGCGGTCTCCATGTAATCGATCTGACTCTGGTTGTCTTGACTTTATATATGTAGTTGTATATGTATATGCAGTTATACATATGTAATATGTAGTTTTCTGTTTTGAGAAGCAGAAATCTTTCTTTCGTTTGTGCTAGACCACATGTTTTCTTTTTCTTTAGTGTTTAAACACAGCTTTTCTTAATTGTCCATGACTGTGATATTATTCTAGTGAGCAGCATTCTTAGTTTCTAATGCTACGGGCTTGCGTCTCGTGCGTGAACTAGCTGTAGGTTTGGGGATGGGAGGATATAACTGAGAAATTGTGTTGACTGAAATTGAGAAAGAAATCAGAGAAGAATGGGGTTGAACCTTTTTATGCTCATTTGGGACGACTGATACAGTGTACGTGACATAAGGAAGGGTTTGAACACACACATTGTCAGGCTCTGTTGTTTGGGAGTCAATGCAGATAGCCAGGGCCACAGCTGTCGTGTAGCAGAGCAGCCTCAGCATTCAGTGCAGCTGTGTGTGTGTGTGTGTGTGTGTGTGTGTGTGTGTGTGTGTGTGTGTGTGTGTGAGAGAGAGAGAGAGAGAGAGAGAGAGAGAGAGAGACAGAGAGACAGTAGGTTGTCTGTTTGGAAAAGAGGAAACATGGAACCAGACACATTGGAAGAGACACTGAATTGAATATTCAGTTCCGAAAAAGTCTCCTGTTTTAATCCATTTGGTGTAATTATTTCCTATCACAGTGCTGGACAGTATTATATTGATACCTGATCCAGCTTTCAAACTTGTAAGAGCTTAATAAATTACCAAAGACGCTGAGTCTTCTGAATGGAGCCCATTTGATAATTAAAAGAAAAGAACGCAACTTACCACGAGTGAATCTTCAGCTGCTTGAAATGGTACCATTGTGTGTGTGTGTGTGTGTGTGTGAGAGAGAGAGAAAGAGAGCGAGAGACGTGGCATCCTTGTGTGAAGAGGAATATGGGGTTAAGGTTCATTACTTCGTGCGTTGGGGTTGAGTGTGTCCATATTACCATGTGTTTATCTCATCAGCCAATGCATTAATATTGACCAATATTAATAATGCATTAATAAGAACTGTGTTTGTGTGTGTGTGTGTGTGTGTGTGTGGATATGTTCAGTTCATCAGTTCATTTTCTGTACCCGCTTAATCCTAATTTGGGTCACAGGGAGGCTGGTGCCCATCCCAGCCAACTTCGGGCGAGGGCAGGGTACACCCTGGACAGCTCGCCAGGCCATCGCAGGGCAGAAACACGCTGACGGCTTTGCAGCTACTCTTGTCGAAAGTCAGCAATGGTTCTTTTACATGCCTCACACCATAGACAGTGAGAGACATGGCCGGCCTTTGATAACCCAGTTAGCTCCACTGGGGGAGACAGTGACAACCTTGTGCAGAGTGGGACTCGAACCCCCAACCTTTGGATCAGCGATCCAGCGCCCTATACCACTAGACCACCACTGCCCCTCGGGTGGATATGTGTGTTCATTATTTTAAAACACATTGTTTTTTATTAGCCACCAATTGGGAGTGTCCATGTGATGAGTGACAGCCTGTACAGATTCCTCTTTCAACAACAACCTGTACAGTCAGTGATATTGCTTTAAGAAGCCAATCTGTCTGAATGTTAAATGATTTAAAGCCAATACATTATATACAGTACCTTAATGGTAAGCGGTGCTCTTTTGTTTACATCTTATTGTTCGCAGCCATGTTGTTTTGAAGTCACTGATTTAATAAAAAATTAACACGGGGTTAAAATCGCTCCAGATGTGGCACATCCACAAGGTGCATGATTATCATCCTGTAGATTGCAAGTTTGAAGTTTATAATTCGAAGTTTGAAGTTACGTGGGTGAGCACTGAGAGACCGGAGAGAGGGAAAGCATAAACTTAACTCCTTGTCACTCAAAGTCATTGCCAGCCAATCACAGGTATCTGTGAACTTGTGCATAAAAGAGTGGTGACTATCTCATTTCCTCTGAATGTATTAGGTTGCCCCTAAATAAGCAAGTTATAAGGTGTGGGTGGCAGCATCACGTGAGAGGGGGTCGTGGGGTCGTAGTTGGTGGTAACATGATAGGGAGGCAATACTTCAATTGGCTACATCTAAATTAGTGGGACAAAAATTGTTCTCTGGCAGTGGTGGCCTGGTGGTAGGGTGCTGTGTCTACCGAGCCCAAGGAAGGTGTTTCAAGTCAATGGGTTGTTTCCCTCCAGTGCTCGTAACTGGGTTATCAAAGGCTGGCCAGGTCTCGCACTGGCTTTGGTGAGAGGCTTGTAAAGAAACATTGCTGACTTTCCTCAAGAGTAGCTGCATAGCCGTCAGCGTGTTTCTGCCCTGCAGTGGCCTGGCGAGATGTCCAAGCTGTACTCTGTCATCACCCAGAGTCGGTTCAGATGGGCGCCAGCCTCTGTGTGACCATAGTTAGGATTAAACAGTTCAGAAAATGAATGAATGAAGAGTTGTTGTGTGGTGTTATTGAGGAGTATTGATATTCTTGTTGGGAAGTCTGGTGCTGCCTTATACAGTACATCAAGACACTGATTCAAACCTTGTGTAAAAATGTGATGTATGTGTACACAGTAGGCCCCAGTTTTTCGCAATGGCTCGGTTCAGGGCCTTCCCGTGGATCAATAAAATCCGCGAGTTATTGACTCGGCTTTAAAACCCTATGTATGATATTACATGCGCTAAAATATGCTTGCTAAATATATTAATACAGTAATAATGCAGTAAAGTGTAGTAATGATGAAGTAAAAACTTCTTACCAGAAGCTAGAGAAGGTGCGGGGCGTTTGAGTGACATCATAGGCCATAAATAATCATTAAAAACGCACTAAAAAAACGTGAATTCACAATTCAAGCAGTCATGTTGATGACATGTGTACAAAGGGGAAAAAAAGAGGTGTGTACACAACATCTGCAACCAATCAGCAGGAGGGAGAAACAAAAGCTCTCTGCCATTGGTTAAATTTGAATCACGTGCCAATAACTTCCAGGTTTGCCGCTAATCCGCGAGAATAATAATAATAATGTCGTAAAATGTAGTAATGATTAAGTAAAAACTTTTACATTTTTGTACTGTGATTTTTTGGACATGTACAGAGGTAGATTGAGATGGTTTGGACATGTACAGAGGAGGGATAGTGAGTATATTGGTAATGGGATGCTGAGGCTGGAACTACCAGGCAAAAGGCCTAGGGGAAGACCAAAGAGACGATTCATGGATGTGGTAAAGGAGGACATGAAGGTCGTTGGTGTAAGAGAAGAAGATGCAAAGGATAGGGTGAGATGGAGGCAGATGATTCGCTGTGGCGACCCCTGAAGGGAAAAGCCGAAAGGAAAAGAAGAAGAAGAAGAAGACTGTGATTAAATTTATGAATGAATAAAGCACTTAGGCTCCTTACCAGAAGCTCGAGATGATGCAGGGCGTTTGAGTGACATCATAGCACTTAAATAATCATTAAAAACACAATAAAAAAATGTACTTTGCAATTCAAGCAATCGCATTGATAACTTGTGCACGAAGGAGAAAAAAGAGGTGCACACATCATTTGCAACCAATCAGCAGGAGGGAGAAACAAAAGCCCTCAGTCATTGGCTAAATTTGAATCATGTACCAGTTACTTCCTGGTTTGTCGCCAGTCCGCGAGTATGCATTGGCGCAAGTGCTGAACCGCGAATGGTCAAGGGCCGAATGTAGTGAATCTCCTCCTCCAGTGGTTTCTGTGAAAGGACGCAATCAGTACAGAAGTGAGTTTTATATTGGTCGGATGCAAATGATTCAAAATGGCAAATGATTTGATGCTAGAACTTTCTTCACCGTGGATTTTTCTTTATTATTACCCTGGCATGTAATCACCATCTGACGTCCAAATAACGTCCATCCAGCCACCTGAAATATGTCTCATTTTCGGCCATCAGAAACCGTTTGAGATTTCTGCGTTAAACTCGGAGCTTGTTTCTACCAGGCAGTGTAATCGTGCCTTTTGTTTACTTGGGATTTCTGCAGTTCATATCTTTGGACGTGGGGAGGCCGGGGGGATATGTAATCTCCTGTTGACTCTTGTTGATCTCTAGCTACAACCCAGTAAGCAGCTGGTTGGTGAACAGAGGCTTTCAACATGGGATTTAAAAAAAAATTAACTTGGAGCTGTGTTTATAAATATGAACAACTTCATTAAAAAACCCGTGATTCAGTGGCACAGGCTGTTAGTTGGAAGGCAATGTGTGATAAAGTAGATAACGTGGACAAAAGCGCACTCACAGAAAACAGAAATAAATAATTTAAACTGGATTTCAGAGGAACTCATGAATAATAAAACAAAGCATGAAAAATAAACCTTTATATGATATTCATTTCTTTGTAAGTTCTCTGTGAGTGTTCTTTACTTTAACACAAGTTCTTCACAATAATGTGTGTGTGTGTGTGTGTGTGTGTGTGTGTGTGTGTGTGTGTGTGTGTGTGTGTGTGTGTGTGTGTGTGTGTGTGTGTGTGTGTTTTGCAGGGTTCCCGTGTTTGGCTCTGGGAGGACGATCAGTACTGGGCTAGTACTGTGGACTCCTGCTCAGGAGGCGTTGTAGTCTTCCGCACTGACTACGGAGAGGTAAAGCCATGTGTGTGTGTGTGTGTGTGTGTGTGTGTGTGTGTGTGTGCGCGCGCACGTGTGTGTGCATGTGTGCGTGTGTCTACGAGACCAATTACACAAAAGATCGTAGAGTAACATCTGCTCCATAGACTACAGAGAAAAGGCTGGCCTGACAGTTGCATTTCAGGACCATTCATTGTGACTCATTACACACACACACACACGCACACACACACACACACACACACACACACACACACACACACACACACACACACACACACACACACACACACACACACACAGTCCTAGCTGGAGCTGGTCAGTTATTACCAGAAAGGATGTCAGAGTTTATACATGTCCAATGGCACTTCGTAAGACAAGCAATCAAGGTAAATTTTGTCATAGGAAATACAGGGATCCCTCGCTACCTCGTGCTTCAGTTTCTGTGGCTTCAGTGCATCGCAGGATTTTCAAAAATATTAATGGGAAAAAAAAAAAAAAGGAACTTAAGGAAAAATAGGGGGAAAGTTAAGGAAAATGCTGCAAAACAAGGCCAATTATGCAAAAAAAAAAAAAAAAAAACCCATATAAACAAAAACAAAAAAACTAACCCAAAACCTCCCAACAAAACGACTTACATTTTTATGTGGTGTGCGCCTCTGTTTGTGTGCGCACACGTCTGTATGTGTGTGTATTTATATTTTATTTACATCTTATGCATTGTTTTTGAATTTTTAATTGTTATTATAAGCATTTATAGCGTTGAATATGTATTTATTGATATTATATAAACATATATATGTACATATACATCAGTCAGGGGGGTCGATCCTACCTCGTGGAAATCGGCGGTCGCGGGGGTCTCTGTCCCCAATAACTGCGGAAAGTGAGGGATCCCTGTAATGGAAAACCTACTGATGTGTTCCAAGGCCTCCAAAATGCCCCAAATTATGCCTAGTGTAATACCCCCATTTCACTGGAGCACGGCAGATGTACGCAAGCAAAAATGTTGTCATCCGCAAACGTTCCGCAATTATTGCCTCATCTTCCGTGTGATTCTGTGTGATTCCGGAGTTATTCCTCAGGTCTTCCTCCACTTCCGTATGCTTCTGGCAGGCCAAAATATTCTGTGTGTTCTGTGGGGCCACTTTGGCGTACTTTGCCGTACCTGTTCCGCACATGCTGTGAACGTTCCGAGAGTGTAAGAATTTCCACTTTTCCGTAGGATTTTCACCCATTTTTCGTGTAAAAATGCCGAAGTTCTTCTGTAGACTGCGTTCCGCGCCTTTTGGCTACACGATCCTTGCATGCCGTAGTCCAGCGAAATGGGGGTATAAAACATGTGAAATGTTTTACTCATAATAATCTGTCTCACAGAAGTAAACACAAACAAAATGTTTTAATAAAATGCATAAAAAGGAAAAGTAAACTTGCACTTTATCCTGATGATGCAGTGAGTCTGGGATAAGTGACATGAGGAGAAGGAACCAGAGCAGGAGCGGTAGAGCGGTTAGATTTTGGAAGGAGAATCTGGTCTTTTTGGCGCGGGTGCACTTGAGCTGACAGTTTTCAACGTAGTAATTATAACCAAGAAACACAAAATAAACAATAAATTTGCAAGAGATGCTTACACGATGAGAAACGGATGCTGTTCGACTCACCCAGCATTCCGCAGCCGCTGAGACGATGATGCAATGCTGCTTGATCATGTGAGCAACGAGAGATTCTTTGTTTCGCTTACTCATGCGCGGGGCATCCTCGTGTTATGAGACATTCCTCGTGTTTCAGTGCAGAAAATACTTATAAGCGTCCCTCGTTAAGCACGTTCCTCAGGTAAACGGGCTCTCATCAAGGAATAAAATGCGACTTAAATGTCAAGAAAAACTCAAACAAATGTAAAATCTTACTTCTTACCCTGCATTAGGAAGCTTTTATCACCAAACTGCACACTTATCAACAGCAGCAGGCACAAACTGGTGTGTGATCTGAGGTTTTCTTGACTTTATGCAAATCAGGGATGATTAGGTGCTTAATCTACTGTCATAGTTTTGGACTGTAGGAGGAAACCCACGCAAGCACAGGGGAGAACATGCAAACTCCACACAGAAACGCCCGAGCTGATAATCGAACCCAGGACCTTCTAGCTGTGAGGCGGGCATGCTAACAAAGACGCCACTATGCGACCGTAATAAAAAGTTATACCCAGGTCACATTAACCTGTAATAAATGAAAACCAGGTCATGCAAACCTATAATAAAACGTATAACCAGCTAAATGGAACCTATAATAAACTTACAGCCAGGTCAGGTGAACCTGTTATAAATGTCTAAGTAACAAAGACTATTTCAGACGCTGATCACATGTCCTTGGAGAGTGGTTTTATCTACAGGTATTAGCTTATGCTGCTAGTTTGCTAACAAAACCGGGCACATGCATAGCAAACAAATGGTGAATAATATATGTCACTGAAAATTTTATGAATAACACTTGCCATTTGACTCAAACCGCTCACATAATTTCAAACACGGCACACAGAAACCTTTTTTATCAAACCAAAATACGCTAAACTTAAATGTTGTCATTAATCCTTTTCTATAATATGTAATTTGATTAGGCATGTTGTGCTCAGACTTTCTGTATGTGTGTGTGTGTGTGTGTGTGTGTGTGTGTACTAGTATATATATATATATATATATATATATATATATATATATATATATATACAGGGATCCTCACTTTCCACATTTAATGGACACCGAGACCCACCCCCTTGCAACTGCCAATTTCCGCGAAGTAGGATCGACCCCCTGACTGACGTATCTCAGGGATCCCAGATCTCTGCTATTTAGCAAAATTCCACTATTTTTAGAAATGTATGCAATAAGTACATTGTAATACTGTTTACTAGTGCAGAGTAAATGTTGTGACATTTTGAATTATAGTGTTATACTATTAACATACTAACTTGTAGCAGGTATGCTCACTAGTTGAACACAAATGTTTGTTGTGATAATACCCATATACGATGTAATAAACACCCTGCTCCAATAAGCACCCCCACCTCCCCAGTGTTTTTGATCTTATGTCTAATAACTGCCCATGTGTACTGGTAGCAAAATTGTAGGTCAAACTCACCAATTTTATTCGATTCGTCTCTATAACCGTAAAATGAGTTTACACGGTATTTCAAGAGTGGGGAATGTCTATAATGTTCATCAGTAACAACACATTTGATTGTTCCGCCATGCTTTAAAAAACAGGAAAATACTTTGCTGTGTTCTCTTGTTAAATGCCCAACAAGATGAACCATGAGAAACTGCTGCTGCAAAACTATGGGATGCTCTGAATGAATGGAGCGATGAGCCAGTTATGGACCTATCAGAAAGTGATGATGAGGATTTTTCACACGATTCTCCTGCTCACTAACTTCATAAATTTAAGGACGTTCCTGGAAATGTGCTTTTGTTAATGTCCATGTTGATTGGCTCAATTTTACTTCCGGAAAAATGTTTAAAGAAACAGCTGAAAGGAAAAGAAGACCACGAGGAAAAAGTAAGGGGTCGTAAAAAAAAATTATGCTTTTTTTCTGTTTATTTTCAGTTTTCTTGTAAGTAGTTTGGTTGATACCACAAAATGAATAATACAAATACCAGTAAAACTCTTTTATTGTTCTGTTATTATTCATGTTTTCCACCTCAATGGTAATAAGCACTTACCGTTCCACTCTGCTGGTAACATTTTAATAAGTCACCACCTACTTCAATTTTTAAAGCGCCCTGGGCTCTTATCACATCAAATATGGAATATGTCATGTGTTATGTGATCATTCTACAAATTAGTTGATAATTATTTGATAATTATGTTACACATGAATGACGAGCCATAGGGCTATGCTACTTGAATTATGTGTGTTTATCTACTCTGAAATAACCTTTCAGTATTTTTACGTGACATAAGCATTTTGTTTTGTGTTTATGTTACAAAACCATGATTAATTTGTTTCCATGATTTTTTTACATGACATGCTCTGCCCCTGTACCCCTCAAGGGTCCTGCGGCGCCCTTGACCCCCAGCTGAAATATTTCATTTCCTCTATTTCTAAACCCGTTTCCTTTATTTTTTTAACCTCACTGGGATCCCTGGTATGTACATGTGCTGTCTCTCTGATGTACTCATTCCTGATCCTATCCATCCTCGTTACTCCCAAAGAGAACCTCAACATTTTCATCTCTGCTACCTCCAGCTCTGCCTCCTGTCTTTTCCCCAGGGCCACTGTTTCTAAACCATACAACATCGCTGGCCTCACATGTATATGTGCATATAATATCAATGAATACATATTCAATGCTATAAATGCTTATAATAATAATGAAACATTCAAAAATAATGCACAAGATGTAAATAAATTATAAATACATACACATACAGACACGTGCGCACACTCAGATGCGCGCCTCACATAAAAATGGAAGTAGTTTTGTTGGGGGTTTTTTTGCATAATCGGCCTTGTTTTGTGTCATTTTCCTTAACTTTTCCCCTATTCTTCATTAATTTCCTTTTTTTTATTTTTCGATGAATATTTTTTCAAAACCCAAGATGCACTGAAGCCACAGAAACTGAAGCACGAAGTAGTGAGGGATCACTGTATATG
>CM045743.1:34026439-34028939 GCA_024760905.1 Plotosus lineatus | reverse complement strand
CGCTGGATCGCTGATCCTAAGATTGGGGGTTCAAGTCCCACTCTCCATAAGGTTGTCACTTTCCCCCCAGTGCAGCTAACTGGGTTATCAAAGGCGGGCCATGTCTCTCACTGTCTATGGTGAGAGGTTCATGTAAAAGAACCATTGCTGACTTTCGTAAAGATTGCAGGGCAGATACACTATGACGGCTATGCTATGCAGCCTACTTTTGACGAAAGTCTGTGTTGGTTCTGTTACATTCCTCTGACAGCGAGAGACATTGTTGGCCTTTGATAACCCAGTTCGCTGCACAGGGGGGACAGCAGTGAGAACCCGTTGATAGTGTGACTTGAACCCCATATATACATGTCGGAAATCACAATGTGTCAGTAAGAACAGTTCAGTTACATGACAAAATGGTTCACGTATAACACCAATTTGAACTTTTTTAACACTTTCAAAGAGCATGAAAATTAAAAAAAAAAAAATAGGGATTGGGTTTATTATATGTGCTGTGGTGGTGTAGTGGTTAAAGCAATGTGTTACTGATCCCGAGGTCAGTGGTTCAATCCCGACTATCACCACTGTTGGGCTCTTGAGCAAGGCCCTTAACCCTCAACTGTTCAGTTGTATAAAATAATTGTAAGTTGTTCTGGATAAGAGAATGTGCCACATAATGTAAATATAGCATAAACTGAAGAGCATTAATGGGCTTGACAATAATATTTGCACAATAAATTATCTGCTGCGTATGATATGAATGTTGTCACCAATCACAGAGTCTATTAATAACATAACAGCAATAAGCAGTGGGATATAAAATCAAACACATTCAGTGATCTTTGCCCTTGACTATTTAACTTAGGAACTGGGTCAAAAAATAAGTTATTATTGTTATTATGGCGACACGGTGGTGTAGTGGTTAGCACATCCGCCTCACAGCATATATATATATTTATGCATATATATGCGGGGTAGTGGTGGTCTAGTGGTATAGGGCGCTGCATCGCTGATCCTAAGGTTGGGGGTTCAAGTTCCACTCTCCATGTTGACACCCCCAAGTGTGCAGCTAACTGGGTTATCAAAGGCGGGCCATGTCTCTCACTGTCTATGGTGAGAGATTTATGTAAAAGAACCATTGCTGACTTTCGTAAAGAGTAGGTGCAAAGCCGTCAGTGTGTTTCTGTCCCTTGCTAAAGGAATCTATGCCAAATCAAACGTGCGAATCATTCGCTGTGGCGACCCCTGATAAAGGGAAAAAGCCAAAAGGAAATCTCTCTCTCATATGTGTGTATATATATATATATATATATATATATATATATATATATATTATAGTGATCCCTCGCTACTTCGTGCTTCAGTTTCTGCGGCTTCAGTGCATTGTGGGTTTTTCAAAAATATTCATCTAAAAATTTTTTAAATTAGGAAATTAAGGAAAAATAGGGGGAAAGTTAAGGAAAATGCCACAAAACAAGGCCAATTATGCAAAAAAAAAAAAAAAAAAAAAACAACCCAAAACCCCCCAACAAAACTACTTACATTTTTATGTGCTGTGTGCGTCTGTATGTGTGTGTATTTATTTTTTATTTACATCTTATGCATTATTTTTGAATGTTTAATTATTATTATAAGCATTTATAGCTTTGAATATGTGTTTTGAATAGGTATTTGGGAATTGTGTTCACACCTCGGCTAGTTTGGACTAAGGCTCAGACTACTCGAGCCTCTCAAGCTAACAAAGCTCTTATGGCGATCCATAGATATCAAAAGAGAGCAGGGGTCTTGGCTTTTGTAGATCTTTTTAAAATATTCGATGCTACGGTTAAACCCATATTATGTTATCATTCAGAAGTTTAGGGTAACACTTATTGTAAAATTATTGAGCAAATACAAATAAAAACTTGTAAATATTTCTTGAAAGTTGGAAAAAATTGTTGTAATAATATGGTTTTAGGTGAATGTGGCAGGTTCCCCCTACAAATTACTTATATGACAAGGAACGTTAAATTTTAGTGTAGACCTTTAAGACTTCCAAGTTCTAGATTACATCACCAGTTCTATTTAATGTTGAAGGCATTACATGAGTCTGGATGCACAACATGGGCATCGTATATTAAAAATATTTTGTTTAGACTGGGGTTTGGCTTCACTTGGGTATCACAGGATATTGGTATATTGGTGATGTTGATATTTTTATTTCAGTTTTTCAGCAGAGGTTATCTGATAATCTCTTCCAAAATTGGCATTCATCATTACAAAACACGTCTAGGTCCTCTAGTTATTTACTGTTCAAGTCCCTTCTAAATGTTGAAACATACATTAACTCAGATAGATCACCTTATTTGAGATCAATGTGGTACTTTAAAACTTTGCACTGAGACTGGTAGATATAAAAATGTTCCTTATAATTTAAGATTTTGTCCTTTATGTGAGAAAAACAATATCTATGAAATTGAAGATGAAATCCATGTAATACTTTATTGCAAAAGCTACACGGGGATAAGAAATACATTATTAA
>CM045743.1:34016439-34021439 GCA_024760905.1 Plotosus lineatus | reverse complement strand
CACACACACACACACACACACACACACACACACACAGATGTACCTTATTATGAAATTGTTACCGTGTCAGTTTGTCAGTGTGTTTTTTTGCCACCCTGGAGGTCTGGATAGTGCGTTCATGCTGTTTTATAGTTTTAGCATCTCTTTTCCCAGCATTTTTAATTGCCTGGTTATTAGCATGTATATAGGCGTGCGTGTGTGTGTGTGTGTGTGTGTGTGTGTGTGTGTGTGTGTGTGTGTGTGTGTGTGTGTGTGTGTGTGTGTGTGTGTGTGTGTGTGTGTGTGGAAAGGCGATATGACTTGACACTGACAGCCACAACTAATGATCAAGCAATGTATAAAAACTTCTTTTCATCATTCATTCATTTTCTTCCCCTTAATCCGGGGTCGGGTCGCGGGGGCAGCAGCCTAAGCAATGAGGTCCATACGTCCCTCTCCCCAGCCACATCCTCCAGCTCTTCCGTGGAGACCCCTGAGGCATTCCCAGACCAGCCGAGAGACATAATCCCTCCAGTATGTTCTAGGTCGACCCCGGGGCCTCTTCCTGGTTGGACATGGCCGAAACACCACACCAGAGAGACGTTCAGGAGGCATTCAAACCAGATGCTCGAGCCACCTCAACTGGCTCCTCTCAATGCAGAGGAGCACCGGTTCTAGTCCAAGCTTCTCCCAGGTTGGCTGAGCTCCTCACCCTATCTCTAAGGGAGAGCCTCGCCACCCGGCGAAGGAAGCTCATTTCAGCCGCTTGTATCCGTGATCTTGTTCTTTCCGTCACTACCTAAAGTTTGTGACCAGAGGTGAGGGTAAGAACGGAGATCGACTGGTAAATTTATAGCTTTGTCTTGCGGGTCAGTTCCTTCTTTATAATGACGGATTGGTACAGGCTCTGCTTTACAGCAGAGGCTGCAGCGATCCGCCCTTCGATATCCCGCGCCATCCTTCCCTCACCCGTGAACGAGACCCCGAGATACTTGAACCCCTCCACTTGGGGCAGGACCTCATTCCAGACCGAGAGGGTGCATTCCCCCCTTTTGTGACTGAGAACCATGGCCTCGGACTTGGAGGTGCCGATTCTCATCTCGGCTGCTTCGCATTCGACTGCGAATTGCTCCAATGAGAGCTGCAAGTCCCGAATTGATGAAGCCAAAAAGACAACATCATCCGCAGAAACCAGAGACGAGAACACCAAAACAGAACCCGTCAACACCTCGGCTACGCCTAGAAATTCTGCCCATAAAAGTTATGAACAGAATTGGTGACAAAGGACAGCCTTGATGGACTCCAACCTTCACTGGAAACTTCTTTTCAAACCAATTATTACATATTTTCTTTTTTTTTTTCTTTCTTTCTCTAATCATTTACTCGTCATCCATTTGCATTTTGACACGTTTACAGGTAAAATCTTTCACAGAGTATTGGTGATGATAACGACCCGACAGTTACCCTTTTGGAGATCAATGTAAATTTATCATGTTCACCACTGCGTTTCCTAAGTATCCTAAGTGTCGGGGGGCAATTCGACAAGGTTCTACTGTACATTTGAGTAATTCTTTGTGTCACAGCGTTAGTGCTGGAACCAGTTGACTAGATCTGCGTGTAGACTGAAGTCCAAATTGCCCATTAGCTCTGCTGTTTTTAAGAGAATAACCAGTACGACTAGTGCAGCATGTGGTTTAACTCAGACGTCTGACAGATTTAGAATATTTTTTTAGTTTCTGTGTGATTCCCATCTCTTTTCAAAAGCAGAAGGTAATAATTCTTTAAAGCTGCCTCTTTGTTTAGAAGTGTGTGTGTGTGTGTGTGTGTGTGTGTGTGTGTGTGTGTGTGTGTGTGTGTGTGTGTGTGTGTTCTGCTCCAGCTCTATCAAATCATTGCTACATTTGCTATACCTTCTCACTATGTCTGTTCCTTACTGTTTCTAATATGTGACCCACTCATGCATAATCTTACATTATAATCTTTGACATAAACCATAAACCATAAAACCGTAAGCATAAAACCAGTCTACATCATACAAACCAATCAAATCATATTCATGCCAAAATGCTTGTTTTCGGGAGGGTTAAATGTCCAACGTTGATGAATAACAATGAAAAATCCACTTATTTTTGCTGATTTTAAAACCGCTTTGGTTATTGCTCAGGATATTTCCCTACTGTACATATTTGGTACCAGGATACTCCGCCTACTTACGGAATCCCAGAAGGATTCCCCCAAATCATACTGGGGTAAACCAGTGTAAAGCCTCAAAAATGAAATGACTGGCTATAAATAGGACTCGTTTTTGCTAGGAAGACGCAAGGAAGAGTATGCTGATTGGTCGGAATCCAGATTCATTTAGTGTACAGATGTTTCAAATGAGTCTATGTCAAAAGTAATGCTTCCTGATTGGCGACATACAGTGCGATGAAGGTGAATCATTTTTTCATTTTGTATTAGACCTCATTTTAAAGCAGATTAATATCAGTTCATTTTCTGTAACCGCTTCATCCTAATTAGGGTCGCGGGGAGGCTGGTGCCCATCCCAGCCAACTCAGGGTGAGGGCAGAGTACACCCAGGACAGCTCGCCAGGCCATCGCAGGGCGGAAACACGCTGACGGCTTTGCAGCTACTCTTGTCGAAAGCCAGCAATGGTTCTTTTACATACCTCACACCATAGACAGTGAGAGACATGGCCGGCCTTTGATAACCCAGTTAGCTGCACTGGGGGGGACAGTGACAACCTTGTGGAGAGTGGGACTCGAACCCCCAACCTTTGGATCAGTGATCCGGCGCCTTATACCACTAGACCACCACTGCCCTCAGATTAATATCACTTTCCAAATACAGTGATACCTCAGCTCACGAACATAATTGGTTCCCAGAAAGTGTGTGTAAGGCGAAAAGTTCGTCTTCCGAACATTTATTTCCCATAAGAAACCATTAAAATGAGAATAATCCGTTCCCAGGTCCCCATAAAACATAATGTTCTACTAAATAAGCCTTAAAACTACACAAAAATATACCTTATTTTATGTATAATAAATGTGCTATTGTATTGTAATTAAAGAAATAAACTGTACTGTATAATAAAGTGGTTTTATTTACCTTTGTGATGGTAGTTGATGGCTTGATGGAATGGAGTGGGAGGAGGAGGGAAGGAGGGACTTACTGTTTGGAAGGAGAGTTTGGAAACGCCTACTGTTTGGAAACACGCATAGCCACACACGCACCCTTAATAGCTTCCTTGTTCTTAAGGATGGGAGCAATGGTAGACTTAGCGTACTGGTACTGGGACGCTGAGTCACACAAACGCACACCTCGTTCGTGTTTTTCAATGATCTCCGCCTGTGGTGGGGTCTTTTTCGGTCCCATAATAGCAAAAGTACACTCAATATGGTCCAAAATGTCTATCAAACACAAACCACGTCCGCACTCAAAGAAAGGGGGTGACGAACTGTGACGCCGTGAGCGTGCGTCAGCTTCTCGTGGCCGCCACCGTGGCGCTGTTCGACCGCGTGGTTTGATTCGTCCGCCGAAAACTAGTTCGTCAGCAGAGACTATATGCTCGCAAATTTAATGTTCTTGAGGCGAAAAGTTTGTGAGCTTAAGCGTTCGTCAGCGGAGGTTTTACTGTATGAATATCTCAGCATGTGAAATTTCCTATTCAATTCGTACTATACTGCTGTGTCACAAATTTGAAGGTTTTTATACTTCACCACTGATTGCATCATAGGGGCGGTGGTGGCCTAGTGGTAAGGGTGCTGGATCACTAATCCTAAGGTTGGGGGTTCAAGCCCCACTCACCACAGGTTGTCAGTGTCCCCCCCAGTGCAGTGGACTTGGTTATCAAAGGCCGGCCATGTCTCTCACGGTCTATGGTGTGAGGTTCATGTAAAAGAACCATTGCTGACTTTCGACAAGAGGAGCTGCAAAGCCGTCAGCGTGTTTCCACCCTGCGATGGCCTGACGAGCTGTCCAGTGTGTGCTCTGCTTTTACCCGGAGTTGGCTGGGATGGGTGCCTGCCTCCCCGCCACCCTAATTAGGATTAAGCGATTAAAGAAGATGAACTGATCAACATGCAGCAGTACAAATAGCCATTTTTATTAAAATATAATATTATATATAATATAATATAATATAATATTAAAATATTGACAACCATTATTCGTATATTAAATATATCCAGCTCTCAGCATTTCCTTAAAAGCCATCTGAGTGAACACACACACACACACACACACACACACACACACACACACACACACACACACACACACACAGACTAGCATTTACATTAGTTCGGTTTTAATGCATTGTCATATAACATGTAACAAGTTTGCACTTGTTCCATTCATTCATTCATTTGCTGAATCGCTTAATGCTAATTAGGGTCACGAGGACGCTGGCGCCCATCTCAGCCAACTCTGAGTGATGGCAGAGTACACCCTGGACAGCTTGTCAGGCCATTGCAGGGCAAAAACATGCTGATGGCTAAGCAGCTATTCTTGTCTCTGTTCCAGTGAAGATAAATTGTAATGCTACTTCATATAAACATGTTCCATAAATAAATATAGAAATTGCTGTAACTTTGTGGCACATCTGGAAAGGACCCCCTGATGGCTGTAATGGTCAGATATCTATTCACTTTTATAGTGGGTACAGTGCTGCCTTTTGAGATCGTTTCATTTGGCTGATTTTGAAGCAGTGGAAGTTGCCTGATAATCCTCATGGTGCTGCCATTCAGTCTATTCTTTTATAGATATGTTACATTGCCAAATCAGCAAACCAGCTTTATAGTTGAAGTAAATATGCCTGCAAGATAAAATGACCTAAAGAGAATAATTTCAAAATAATAGAAAAATACTTCAAAGTGTTGAGTACACCCTGGACAGCTCTCCAGGCCATCGCAGGGCAGAAACACACTGACGGCTATGCAGCCACTTCTTATGAAAGTCAGCAATGGTTCTTTTACATGAACCCCACACCATAGACAGTGAGAGACATGGCCGGCCTTTG
>CM045743.1:34003939-34011439 GCA_024760905.1 Plotosus lineatus | reverse complement strand
GATGGTTTATGAACAGTTATGTTCACCTTCAACATTTTTACAAATTTTAAAACTCAGTATGCAGATAGGAGATTGTCCCATGATAGCATGCAGACAGGTGTGTCTATTATATCAGTTTGCTCCCCATGGAAATGAGTTGCCTCAGAAACCGACCTATTTCAAACACTGTGTAATGTTTGTATATACGCACACATACAGTAGGCCCTTGACCATTCATGGTTCAGCACTTGCGCCCCCGTATACTCGCGGATGGGCGACAAACCCAGAAGTCACTGGCACGTGATTCAAATTTAGCCAATGGCTGAGAGCATTTGTTTCTCGCTCCTGTTGATTGGTTGCAGATGATGTGTACACCTCTTTTTTTCCTTCAGGCACAAGTTATCAATGTGAGTGCTTGAATTGCGAAGTAATTTTTTTTCGTGTGTTTTTAATGATTATTTAAGCGCTATGATGTCACTCAAACGCCCTGCATCTTCTCTAGCTTCTGGTAAGGAGCCTAAGCGCTTCATTCATTAATAAATATTGTCACAGTACAAAATTAAAAAGTTTTTACTTAATCATTACTACATTTCACAACATTATTATTATACTCACGGATTAGCGGCAAACCCAGACGTTACTGGCACGTAATTTAAATTTAGCCAATGGCTGTATTAATGAGTGAGACTGTCTATAGAATGTGTTTAAGAAGCATATTTTAGCGCATGTAATATCATACATAGGGTTTTAAAACCACGTCAATAACTCGCGGATTTTCATGATTTGTGGGAAGGGCCGGAACAATCGCGAAAAACGGGGGCCTACTGTATGCATACATTTTATGCATACAGTTCACACACACATACACACACACACACACACACACACACACACTTTATTCATACATACACACACTGAAGATATATAAAACATTTATAAAAAAATATATGTTTCTTGCTCAGAATCGTGTTGTACGTCAGAATCCCGGTGAGAGGAACTTCCACATATTCTACGCTTTACTGGCAGGAGCCAATGAAGAGCAGAGGAGTCAGTATATCTTAAATTCAACAGTCCACTGTCTTTTTCTCTTTTCTTCATCTTTTAGTTCTCTGTTTGAAACAAATCAATCATATTTTCTTTCTGTTCAGAGGAGTTTTCTCTTTTTCCTGCTGAGAGATTTTATTACCTGAATCAATCTGGCTGTGTGAAGGATCACACTATCAATGACACGCACATGTTTCAGGAAGTTCTGGTAAGACACACAAACACATAATGGAACCACTCAATCATACGTGTATTACTAAAGGCGAAGAAAAAAGAAGAACTCGCACAGTTGTCAAAACAAAATGATGCAGATCCAAACAGAGCAATTGACTGAGATTTTGCGAGCAAGGCTGAAATAAAAATTTTCAGAGAATATCAATGATAATACAAATACATTTCCTTCTCTCATGGTTAGCAGCCATCAGGCCGCCTACTCTTTTCATTCATTCACCTGTAACCGCTTAATCTTAATTTAGGTCACGGGGAGGCTGGCGCCCATCCCAGCCGACTCCGGGCGAAGGTAGGGTACACCCTGGACAGCTCGCCAGGCCATCGTAGGGCAGAAACACACTGACGGCTATGCAGCTACTCTTGATGAAAGTCAGCAATGGTTCCTTTATATGAACCTCACATCATAGACAGTATGAGACATGGCCGGCCTTTGATAACCCAGTTAGCTGCTCTGGTGGGTACAGTGACAACCTGTGGTGAGTGGGGCTTGAACCCCCGACCTTAGGATCAGTGATCCAGCATCTTTTACCACCAGGCCACCACTGCCCAGCTGGGAGTCCATGAAAGTTATTTGGTCGAGCTCTCATGAGCGGAATCCGCTCTCCTGTCTCTCAGAGTGATCACCAGTCAATTCACGGGTGTCTGTGAGCTCATTCATACAAAAGGGAGGAAAAGAGGTTTCCCTCCGAGTGTGTTAGGCTGCCTTGAGACGCGCATGAGCAGTCGTTTGTAAAGAGGCAGATGGCAGCATCGTATTTCACGGAGGGCGTGGAACTTCAATTTTTGTCTCGTCACACCAAATAACTTTGATTGAGAAGTTTTGAGGCTGGTCTGTCTGCTGTTTAGCGTTTTGTAAGCAGGCCGCCCTGTGGCACTGGCGTAGTAGTAACAGCTTTCTTCTGGCAACTCGACCATGCAGCCGAGTTTTCAGCTTATAAGTGCCTTCTTTTTTTTCACCTTGAAACAGCCACACCACTTTTGGGGGATTACCAGGACCCCAAAAACTCAGTAATGTTTTATACGAGTAAACAGGTCACAGATGAGGATAGCTAGTTACCTATAATAGCTATTTGTCAAATTGAGTGTATGATATCAGGCCAGAATGTCCAGGGTACAGTATGGTAACTTTTCATCAGGTTGATTTGGTTTCTGTCATCATTATTATTTAAAAAGAGAAAACGCGTTTATTTGATAATGAATGACTTCACGCAACTTGTAATTTTGAGTGAAAGAAAGGGTTTTGTGATCATTCATGCTCTCTGTAATTCTATAATGTAATTATAATGTAATGTATAATGTATGGGCTATAAAATGAGGGTGAGCTCAGATAGGTCTATTATGATGACGTTGATGATGTTGATGGCGACAAACACTTTTCTGTTGTGCACTCAGGAACCACAACTCATTGTTTTTCACCTGTGTGTGTGTGTGTGTGTGTGTGTGTGTGTGTGTGTGTGTGTGTGTGTGTGTGTGTGTGTGTAGAATGCCTTACGGACCATGCAGTTTGGAGAGGAGAGTATCTCTGAGGTTTTGAGGCTTTTAGCTGGAATTCTGCACCTTGGCAACATCGAATTTGCCACAGCTGGAGGAGCTCAAGTCTCTTCGAAAGCAGGTTTGCTCTTCTCCTCTCCATGTTGTCCCTTGTGTTTGTCATTACTATGAAACATTTTTAAAAAGTCTTTACTCTGGTCTCTTTATGATTTCCTAATGAACTCGTTCTCGCTCTCTTTGTTCTCGTTCTCATTTTTGCTTCATTACTGCTCCTTGGAAAGTTTTAAATGTACAATCCTAATAAAAAGAATATTTGTAGTATTTTTATGTTGTTATGTGTGATATATAAAAATAAAAATAAAAGGACGGGACAAACACTTTCTATTGAAACGTCACCTGAAACCATCCTCTCTCTTCAGGTGATTATAGAAGAATCTTCTGTAAGGTATTAAGGGGTAAATGCGTTTTGTAACTTGGCTTTTTTGTTTGTTGGGTCTTTCGTACCACTGTACAGGGATCCCTCACTTTCCGTGGTTAATGGGGACACCCCCCCCGTGAACGCCAATTTCTGCGAAGTAGGATCGACCCCCATGACTGACGTATACGTACATGTATATGTGTACATAATATCAATGAATACATATTCAATGCTAGAATTGCTTATAATAACAATTAAATATTAAAAAATAATGCATGAGATGTAAATAAAATATAAATACTCACACATACAGATGCGATCACGCGCACACAGATGCACACTTCACATTAAAATTTAAGTAGTTTTGTTGGGGGGTTTTGGGTTGTTGTTTTTTTTTGTTGTTGTTTTCGTTTATTTGGGTATTTTTTGCATAATTGGCCTTGTTTTACAGGATTTTCCTCAACTTTTTCCCTATTTTTCCTTTATCTCCTTATTTTTGACTTTTCGATGAATATTTTTGGAAAAACCTGCCATGCACTGAAGCTTCAGAAACTGATGCGCAAAGTAGCGAGGGATCACTGTGTATAAATATACATTATATGTATTATTATTATTATTATCTGTATTAAAACCCATAAATGTATTTTACCCCATCCAAAGTGAGCACACACACACACACACACACACACACACACACACACACACACACACACACATACACACACACTTGCACACACGTAAACAGTGAGCACACACATTCTAATCATTCGATTGACACATACTGTAGTGCCCAGTGAGCAGATAGGGTTTGGGTGACTTGCTCAAGGGCACTTCAGCCATGAAAACTGATTAAGGGAACAATCTCCCACCACTACACATTTTTCCTGTTGGATCGGGAATCAAACCTGTGACCTTTTGGTTTCAAACATGAGGTCATGGCTGAATAATAAAAACGTGTGCGTGTGTGTGTGTGTGTGTGTGTGTGTGTGTGTGTGTGTGTGTGTGTGCGTGTATTAACATAATACATGCAAGTTTAATTAATTCTAAAAATAGTATGGGAGAATCACACTGAACAAATCCCAAGAATTATCTTCACACGGGGAAGCAGGATACCATCAAATGTTCATACTCCCAGCATGCACTTCTGTGTGTTTGGTCTATGTGTTTATTACCTTGTGGGATTTAATTATCTTTACATATGTTGTAAAGATACACATGTTATGTGAACTTATGTGGACATGTCTTCCTTATGGGAGCAAAACACAAGTCCCCATTATGCAAAGCTATACCTTTTCAAGCTGAAAACGTGTTTCTAGGTTAAGGTTGTGCTCCGGATTAGGCTACATCTCCAGGAAATAAATATACATTATCTAGCAGGTCCATATTATCCCTGAAATTATGGAAACCAAGAATGTGTGTGTGTGTGTGTGTGTGTGTGTGTGTGTGTGTGTGTGTGTGTGTGTGTGTGTGTGTGTGTGTGTGTGTGTGTAGCTCTCAGTACTGTAGCGGAACTTTTGGGTTTGGACTGCACACAGTTGGCTGAAGTTCTGACACACAGATCTATGATCCTCCGAGGAGAGGAGATCAGCACCCCACTTACTATAGAACAGGTGACACACACACACACACACACACACACACACACACACACACACACACACACACACACACGCAGGACATCAAATTGCAGTGTATCAACAGCCTCAAGATAATATAGATGAACCTCTTGAAAATGTTCGTCTCACATTCTGTTGGAGTGCTAATCATGCTATTGTAATTCTTAAGCCACTAAAAAAGACAATGTAGCATTTATATGTTTGTTATCTGTGTGTGTGTGTGTGTGTGTGTGTGTGTGTGTGTGTGTGTGTGTGTGTGTGTGTGTGTGTCACTTCAGGCTGTTGATTCTCGAGACTCTATGACTATGGCTCTCTACTCTCAGTGCTTCACCTGGATCATCCACAGACTCAACAAGCGTATCCATGGCAACGATGACTTTAGGTCCATCGGCATCCTAGACATTTTCGGCTTTGAGAACTTTGAGGTGCCAGACAGTCTTTGTTTTAAAATAACGGCATAATACATAATGCATAATAATGTATAGTGCACTCGGAAATAAAAAGGTAATAAAAGTGGAACAGAAAGTTGAGGATGCGTTTCCTGTTCAGGTGAATCGGTTTGAGCAGTTCAACATTAACTACGCCAATGAGAAGCTGCAGGAGTATTTTAATAAGCACATCTTCTCTCTGGAACAGCTGGAGTACAACAGGTGCGTGTGTGTAGACCATACACATTTTCTTTATCAGTTAAGTAACTTGTGTGTGTGTGTGTGTGTGTGTGTGTGTGTGTGTGTGTGTGTGTGTGTGTGTGTGTGTGTGAGGTAGTTTGGCTTTTTACACCCGAGCCTATTGGCTGTACCTGATTTCCATAGGGTGGAGCTACCAGGAGTTCAGCTCTCCCTGTATGTTACCTTCCCAGTATATTTTTACTGGTACCCATTACACTGCTGGGTGGACATAGCCACACTATTGGTTAAGACCTTGCTCAGGAGTCTTAGCACAATGAGGGTCTAACTGGGATTCAAATCCATGACCTCCTGATCATGGGCCCAGCACCCTAACCACGACGCCACCGGCCCCTATATACTGAATATAATGGATGCAGATTTAATTCCAAAGCAATTGAACAATCTGATGCAAATATTTTTTCAATGCACCAAAAATCTAAAAAAATATTAAAATTGTGTGTCTCTCTGTGTGTGTGTGTGTGTGTGTGTGTGTGTGTGTGTGTGTGTGTGTGTGTGTGTAGGGAAGGACTGATCTGGGATGATGTTAACTGGATGGATAATGGAGAATGTCTGGACCTAATAGAGAAGGTAATCAATATGTATGTGCACCGCTCCCTATTTAACCTGAATGTGATAGTGTATGTATGAAAACAACCATCTGTACATGCGTGCATTTTATATTTTGTGTTTGTTGCACGTGTGTAGAAATTGGGTCTACTGGCTCTGATGAATGAAGAAAGTCACTTTCCTAAAGCCACTGATGCTACGTTGCTGGAGAAGCTGCACAGCCAACACTCCGTGAGTGTCCAAGTACTGTACAGTACAGGGATCCCTCGCTACTTTGAGCTTCAATTCATATGGCTTCAGTGCATCACGGTTCTTAAAGAATAAATAAATAAATATTCATTGCATTAAAAAAATAAGGAAATTAAGGAAGAATAGGGGAAAAGGTTAAGGAAAATGATACAAAACAAGGCCAATTATGCAACAAAAAAAACCTAAACAAATACAAAACAAAAAAACAACCCAAAATCTCCCATCAAAACTACTTACATTGTTGCATCTGTGTATGTGTGTCATCGGCTTCTCATGCAATACCATCTGTATGTGTGTGTATTTATATTTTATTTACATCTTATGTTGTTTTTTTGATGTTTAATTGTTATTATAAGCACTTATAGCATTGGATATGTATCTATAGATATTATATACACATATAGGCGGCACGGTGGTGTAGTGGTTAGCACGTGCGCTTCACAGCAAGAAGGCCTGGGTTCAATTCCCGGCCTGGGCGTTTCCGTGTGAAGTTTGCATGTTCTCCGCGTGCTTGTGTGGGTTTCCTCTGGGTGCTCAGGTTTCCTCCCACAATTCAAAGACATGCACAGTAGGTTAATTGGCCATTCAAAATTGCCCGTAGGTAGTTAACGACCCGGAGAGGGATGGGCGCCGCCAGGCAAAAATCAGCCCAAGTCTCACCATGAAGGCGCCCCAACGATATCCCCAGATGTTAAGGGATAAATGAAGTGAAGAAGATATACACATATATATGTACATATACGTCAGTCGGGAAGGGGGTGGTGGTGGTGTGATCCTACTTCGTGGATTTCGATGGTGGCGTGGGCATCTTGGTCCCAATTAACCACAGATACGCGTGCACGCGTGCATCTGTACGTGTGTGTATTTATATCTTATTTACATCTTATTCATCAGTTTAAATGCTTAATTGTTATTATAAGCATTTATAACATTTAATGAGGGACAGCACATGTTAGATGTTTTGGAGACAAAGTCAGAGAGGCTAGATTGAGATGGTTTGGACATGTACAGAGGAGGGATAGTGAGTATATTGGTCGTAGGATGCTGAGGTTGGAACTACCAGGCAAAAGGCCCAGAGGAAGACCAAAGAGAAGATTTATGGATGCAGTGAAGGCGGACATGAAGGTCGTTGGAGTAAGAGTAGAAGATGCAGAGGATAGGGAGAGATGGAGGCAGATCATTTGCTGTGGCGACCCCTGAAGGGAACAGCCGAAAGGAAAAGAAGAAAAGAAGAATA
>CM045743.1:33991439-33998939 GCA_024760905.1 Plotosus lineatus | reverse complement strand
ATATTGTTTTGATATATTTTTTTAAAATATGCTCTTCTTGCCACCAAGTAATAAGTCCTTAATTTATCCCTTCTAACCCGTGAAATATTTTGAATTTTTATAAAAATGGAGAAAATTTGTGATATGTAGTTCTATATATAATTTAATTCTGTGATTAAGGTTGGCTGGAGGCTGAATCCTATCTCAGCAATCACTGGGCGAAGGTAGTATACACCTGAACAGCTTGCAAAACCATTGCAGGGCCAATTAAAAGTATTAAACTACCCCAAATGTGAGGCGCTCCACCGAACGTAGGCGCGTGTCGCAAGTGGCATATGGTGCATGTGAGACAAAGCGCGGCTTATCCGGACTTCCGATCTTTCAAGTGAGTAAGTGAAGGTTGACTACTAAACAAGTATTCAATGCACACTTGCTCACTTGAAATTTCGGAAGTCCGAATAAGCCGCGCTTTGTCTAACAAGCACCATACGCCACTTGTGACAAGCGCCTACATTCAGTGGAGCCCCTCTCAAATAATGTGGGGTTTGTTTGTTTTCGTCTTGAAATCTTTATTAAATGAAACATTTCTACATTTGTAAGCAGGAATTAAAAATAATGGTTGGGTTTGATATAAAAACTAGTTAATTCAATGTTCTGTCATTGTAAGCACTGACTAGGATACTGTTAACTTGTGGTGACTGACACACATTTACATGAGTCTAACTGTGATTTTTAAAGAAAGAAGATGAATATAGAACATTCACTGTGGTCCAGCACACTAGTAACACTAATTCACCACTGTTTACCATTCAACCCTCTAACGCTTGAATTATTTTTTGAAGTGCTTAATCAAAAAGGCCTAAGGAAACACCCCAAACACGTTTCTTTCAAAAAATTATAAGAATAATAACATAATAATGACACTCTCACAAATTCGTGAAAACAATCCTGCACGCTCAAGGTCGTCTCACAGCTGACTGAGGCATGTAGGACCAAGCTGTGTTGCATCAGGCGACGCCACAACACATATAGAACACATTCTCAACAGCAGCAGCACCCATCTAGTAGTTATTAACATTTTTGAAAGAGGACCATATGGTCCTGCTGGGTATTAAAGGGTTAAGAGCCACCATTGCATATAAATAATACCCCTCACCCCGCCCCAAAAATATTTAACCTAGCAACATCAGTCAAACTTATAGTGTGTGTGTGTGTGTGTGTGTGTGTGTGTGTGTGTGTGTGTGTGTGTGTGTGTGTGTATGTAAGTGTGTATTTGGAGGCTCTGTATGTTGCTCTGCTTATAATCTGCTTTGTTCCCATGATCATTTTAGACACAACAGTGTAATGGTTACCTTTCTCCCGTCTCTCTCTCTCTAGTTCGGATTTTGTGTATGATCTGTTTGAGAGGATGAGGGGTAGGTGTGGTCAAGACATGATGAAAAGCACCTCACAGCACCGCAGGCCAACAGTCAGCTCCCAGTTTAAGGTGAGGATTTTATACATATTTATTAAAATTTACCGTATTTGACATAATAAGCGCACCACTCCAATAAGCCCCACCCCACACCCCCCACCCCACCCCCCACCCCCCCCCCCACACACACACACGCTGTTTTTTTTTTATCTTACGTCTAATAATCGCCCATGTGTACTGGGAGCAAAATCGTAGATCAAACTTATCAATTTTATTCAATAAGTTTCTAAAACGGTAAAATGAGGTGTTCACTGGCTGTAAAAGTGAGTTTACATGGTATTTGAAGACCCCCTGCCACTGGGGAATGTTTATAATGTTCATCAGTAACAACACATTCGATCGTTCCGCCGTGCTTTAAAAAACAGGAAAATATTTTGCTGTGTTCACTTGGTAAACGTCCAACCACCGATGAAGCATTAGAAACTGCTACAGCAAAACTATGGGATGCTCTGAATGAATGGAGCGATGAGCCAGATATGGACTTATCAGAAAGTGCTGACAAGTATTTTTTGCCCAATTCTCCTGCTCACTAACTTCATACATTTAAGCACGTTCCTGGCCATGTGCTTTTGTTTATGTTCCATTGGTTTAACTTGCCATGTGCTAAAGTTGGCATTCCTGTTGATTGGCTCATTTTAATAGGGAAAATGTTTAAATGAAATGTTTAAAGGAAATATTTAAAGGAAAATGACAGGGAGGGAAAACTAGGGGAAGTCTTTTTTTTATTTATGCTGTTTTCTGTTTATTTTCAGCTTTCATGTAAGTAGTTTGGTTGATACCACAAAACGAATAACAAAAATACCAGTAAAACTGTTTTATTGTTCTGTTATTATTAATGTTTTCCACCTCGATGGTAATAAGCACTCATGTCGAATACGATATATATATATATATATATATATATATATATATATATATATATATATATATATAGAGAGAGAGAGAGAGAGAGAGAGAGAATTTTCTGAGTAGATCTTTCGTAAGAAAGTGCTCAATAGTTTGTAAAAATAAAAGGACAGAACAAAGACTTTCTATTTAAAACTTCATTTTCACTACAGATCTGTTTCGAGGGGGTGGTGAAACCATCCTCTCTCTTCAAGTGATTACAGAAGATATATATATATATATATATATATATATATATATATATATATATATATATAATTGATGAGATGTAGTGCTTGTGTATTATTTTAAATCTTGTAATTTTCAAGTCTTTTGTAGCCTAAAGTAAACATAAATATTATTTTAGATTTGTGTGTCGCACTTCATTGTGGTTTTCTCATGGACATACCTGAGTGGTTTGAGCAAAACATTTTCCTACATAATTATATATGGAAACCACATAAAGCCGACACTGTCGAAATCTCAGAAGGCACTTTTTTCTTTTTATTGTCAGAATGGATGCTGAAGTCTTTTCTTGGCATCTACAGTACAGTAAGAAGGCCACTTCAGTCACTAATCAGATTGGGTTTCTTATCCTATTGCTTTCTGTTAAAAGCTTAATTACACTGAAATTAGACTTTATGAGGCTGTTTAGATTTCACTCGTGTGCAATATGTGTTAAATGCATAAGGGCTTAACCCTTGAATGCCCAAATTATTTTTTGCAGTTAAAAAAATATATAGCACTAGTTTTTCCTAATCAAAAAGGCCTAAGGAAACACCCTGAACACATTATTTTCAGCAAAAGTATACGAACTTATAATAACTTGATCCAAACATAATAATAACAAATAATAACACAAATTTGTGAACAACACTCAAGGTTGTCTCACAGCTGACTGAGGCACGTGGGACCAAGCTGTGTTGCATCAGGTGATGCCACAACAACTATAGAACACATTCTGAATGGCAGAAGCACGTGTCTAGTAGTTATTAGCATTTTTGAAAGAGGACCATATGGTCCTGCTGGGCGTTAAAGGCTTAAAATGTAAAATGGTGTGAGGTTGACAGACACCACTGGTTCACTATGGAGTTGGGATTGTATAGTTGAGCTGCTCCTCCTTAGAGGTGTTCAAGTTTTCAGATACGGACCAATATGTACATCAGGCTGCGGAGAACAGACTGGTGTTTCAAATTTTGGGCTAATAAAGCTTTGAAGAAAATTTAAGGTTGTAGTTTTTTCACATTAGATTAGTTATGCCATAAATACTACATTTCGAATTGGGTAATTTGAGCTATTTATTTCAGTTTAAAAACATATTTATCACCTTAGTACTGTTTTTTGGCAACAATATCTCAAATGTTTTCACAATGTTACACACCGAGCACTGCATCTTAGTTCACCTCTATTCACTCCAATGCAGAAAGAGAATGCAATTTTATAAGGAAAGCATCTCAAATAGCCCACTCTTCTGCTATTGTTAGCAGGTAAGTGTTTGATCAACATCAGACAATATGGCGCATTATTATGATGATGATGATGTTGATGATTATTATTATTATTATTATTATTATCATTATTATTATTATTATTATTATTATTAAACTGTCCATTTTTCATTGTGTTAAATTACTTCACACATATACTGTACACGCTGCTTCCAAGAATCTGCAGCCTTTACCCTAAAAAAACTCCGACAAAATCCTTTGATATTTCAGGATTTGTGCCGTCTTACATTATTCATTTCTTCTTACCCAGAATTCTTTGCACTCCCTGATGTCCACACTCAGCACCTCCAACCCTTTCTTTGTGCGCTGCATCAAACCCAACAACAACAAGGTACATGCACACACATGCACACAAAAAATGGGGGGGGGGGGGTGTTGCTTTACTACAACCCTTTATGAAAAACTGTGTTTTGGAAAAAAGGAGTTAGTGTTAGTGGTCGAGAAAACGTTTTTGTCTTTGTATTTTCCTCGATTTTGTGAAAGGAATTCTTCAGTGAGTCTGAAAGAATGTGGAACCATAAAGTTAACTTATTTTAGCTCAGTCTCTCATTTCATTTTCTGTAACCGCTTAATCCTAATTAGGGTCGCGGGAAGGCTGATGCTCATCTCAGCCGACTCTGGGTGAGGGCAGAGTACACCATGGACAGCTCGCCAGGTCATCACAGGGAGGAAACACACTAACGGCTATGCAGCTATTCTTATTGAAAGTCAGTAATGGTTCTTTTACATGAACCTCACACCATAGACACTGAGAGACATGGCCGGCCACTGGAGGGACAGTGACAACCCGTTGAGAGCAGGGCTTAAACCCCCAAACTTGGGATCAGTGATCCAGCATCGTCACCACCAGCCTACCACTGCCCTCTTCTTCTTCTTCTTCTTCTTCTTTTACTTTCGGCTGCTCCCTTCAGGGGTCGCCACAGCAAATCATCCGCCTCCATCTCACCCTGTCCTCTGCATCTTCTTTTCTGACTCCAGCGACCTTCATGTCTTCCTTCACCACATCCATAAATCTCTTCTTTGGTTGCTCTAAATGTAGTAATTTAAAGAACTGTATCAGATTCTTTTTGTGTACTTTTACTACATCGTGTGAATGCACTTTATTGCAGTTCGTCTTTTTTCTCCTCTCTTCTTTGTCTCAGTATTTTGAACATCTTTTTTTTTTTTTGGATATGCTATATTAATTCCACAAGCGAAATTAGACTGCAGACTAGAAATAGAGAGCAGTTGGGTAGTAAGGTACCTTGCTCAAGCACACTTTTGCTGGGAAGTTGGCGGACTGGTCAGGTGCTGCTCACTCTCAGTTCATCATCATCATTTTGTGTAACCGCTTAATCCTAATTAGGGTCGCAGGAAGGCTGGCGCCCATCCCAGCCGACTCCAGGCGAGGGCAGAGTACACCATGGACAGCTTACCAGGCCTTCGCGCGCTGACGGCTTTGCAGCTATTCTTTTCAAAACACAGCAATGGTTCTTTTACATGAACCTCATACCATAGACATAGACAGTGAGAGACATGGCCTTTGATAACCTAGTTAGCTACACTGGGGAGGGGGGGGGGACATGACAGTGACAACCTGTGGTGAGTGGGACTCGAACTTCTAACCTTTGGATCAGTGATCCAGCACTAGGCCACCACTGTCCCTTTTATGGGTCTTTTATTGGGCTTTTATTGGGTCCCTCCAACGTCTCTCCAAATCAAATAGACAGTGAGAGACATGGCCTTTGATAACCTAGTTAGCTACACTGGGGGGGGGGGGGGACACACATGACAGTGACAACCTGTGGTGAGTGGGACTCGAACTTCTAACCTTTGGATCAGTGATCCAGCACTAGGCCACCACTGTCCCTTTTATGGGTCTTTTATTGGGCTTTTATTGGGTCCCTCCAACGTCTCTCCAAATCAAAAATGATTGATAGATTTGCGATGGAGATTTAACATTGTGCAGTGTTTTGTTTTTTATGGCACTGCAGATTTTGGAATCATAGAAAATAATCCTGGTGTTGCGTATGCCAAATGGATTCCATCCGATTAACCACCAATTTTGGTCCGTATGGAATTTAGAAGTAAATTGGCCCGTGAAACCAGTAAACCACGACAGACCACGATATAAACTATACACAATTTAATAATATAAACAAGGCAAAGCAAAATAATACTTAAAGGTCTTAAAGTGGGTTTCTGTGTGGAGTTTGTATGTTATCCCCGTGCTTGCGTGGGTTTCCTCAGGGTGCTCCGGTTTCATCCCACAGTCCAAAAACATGCACAGCAGGCTGGCTCACTGTCCGTTCCAAATCTCCCCTAGGTCTGAGTGTGACTGGTTCAATGAGTGTTGAACCTGTGATGGCCTGGCGAACTATCCAGGGAGTACCCCGCCCTCGCACAAAAGTTGGCTGAGATGGGCACCAGCCTTCCCCTGAAATAAATTCGGATTAAGCGGCTGAGAAAATGAATGAATGACATACTGACAGGAAAAAAAAAACAGATTTATACTCAAAGCATGAGGCTGATTCTCAACTCCAAACAGAAGCTGTAGTGCACGTGCACGTTTGTATATCAGTGTACGTCACAATGCTTGAGCAGCAGGTGAACTATACGGTTTGCGCTCATGTGTCAGTGCTCAACACTGACGGCAGTTTGCGGTCTGTTCATGTGACACAATACAGTAGTCCGTCAAGTTTTTTAAATGAAACCAAATGAATGGCCTTAGAATAAATGAAGCGTTAATCTCCTGCCCCCTGGAGACGGATATCAGAAAATTCTTTGCTCAGGGCAGACCCAGGACAGCAACACGGACACGTGACATAGTGGGAGGTCTTGTAATAAATTAGCCAGCTGCGCTAGCTACGTTATCAGCAAGTCTTAAACATAAATGGACAAAAAAAAAAAAATCATCGTTCCTGGGAGGTTGAGAAGGAACTGCTCTCAACTTAGTCAGGAAACTGTAGAGTTCTTTAATCTGATTTAGAACTGTAGATAAAGAGAGTTCAGTGACTTGAGCCAATGTTTGTTTTGATTTGGATGGAAGAGCATCGTAGCTTATCCCAGTGCATCCCTGTTTCTGGTGCAATATCAACATCCGCATTCGCACAGCAATGACCGGGTCAGGAGTCACAGATTAAAGGCATCCGGTACACGGCTGTTTACTCACGGATATAGAAATGCTCAGTGCTGATCCATCTCATTTTTAAAAATTTAAACTTAAATTAAAATAAAAGCTTAAAGTCAACCAAAATAAAAAATTAAACATATGGTCCCATAGTCACCAAACACCTACAGTATGGTAAATTTATAAGTGGCACGCGCGCGCACTGGCAGGGAAAGGCTTGTAATCCCACATTAGACAGGAACAAATGATGAACGCGTTGACTGTGGGTAAACGTGGACGATGGACTTTGGCGATGAAATCCAGAACGACGAAACTTGGGTGAAGTTTCCATGATTTGACTTGGATGAGATGAGCCACCACGATGAGTTTCCATAGAGGATCTGCATGCCGAATAGACTGGAACAGCCTCGAAGAGACTGGAAGAGGCTGCAGGAGACGGAAAGAGGCTGGAGCCAGTCCCTAACCCTGGATAGTTCGCCAGGCCATCACAGGTCCAACACTCATTGAACCAGTCACACTCAGACCTAGGGGAGATTTGGAACGGA